>OY804578.1:66696826-67896826 GCA_963680875.1 Bathymodiolus brooksi | reverse complement strand
AATATAACAATTATTTGTTCATGTTGGTCTTTTTCAAATTATTACTACAGTGTACATAGACTTTTTTTTCTCATAATATTTCAATTTGTTAAAATATCCATGATAGCCTGAACTGCCTTACACAAACACCATGTCCCCTGTCACATTTGGCGACATGGCTTTTTGAAGGTCGGGGTCACGGAACTGAATCGGCAGTTTCAGGAAAGCTGGTGTGAAATCATAAATTATAGCATTATTACAATTATTTAAAATATATGACTTATTTAGCGGAACACCAGGTTCATTTCGGGAGATGTTGATCCAATTTTACCCCAACAATATTTGTGACGCCAGGGGATAGGGCTCACATTTTAAAAACAAGGATGATTATGTATATTACCCTTTTCATTAACAACATAAAAGTTTAAGGACGACAGACGGACGACGTACTCCAAGTGAAGGCAAAAGCTCACCTGACTCTTTGGGTCAGGTGAGCTAAATTCTTCTACACATCCATATGATAAATAAGGTCAAAATAAGAATAAATATAATTGGCACGTGCCTTCGTGCCCTGAATTGTGGTTTTTATTACACAAGGGCTGCTTTGCCTTTCATGAAAAAGGGTAATATACATAATTATCCTTGTTTTTAAAATGTGAGCCTTATCCCCTGGCGTCACAAATATGTTACCCCCATACGCAACAATTTAAAGCGAGAGACAATTCGATCGTATGCTAAGAATAAGATAAGAAAACTTTATTTGAATTCGGTTTTTGAATAACAATAAACATAAGCTCTCAGGAGCTTTTTACCGAATATACATATATAGTAGCACAAGATACATACAAATATTAACATAATCACATAAACACACATATAAAGCACATACAGTTAGCAAATGCAACATAAAAAGCACAAAAATAAAAGACATACTAAAACATGCTGAAGCAATATCAAGCAAACATAAAATAACTAAGCAGCATTAAAACTTGGAAAAAGCACTAGAAATAAAACAGAAAGCTGAATATGTTATCTGCATGCAGAACAACGACATACTGAGCCATTCCAGGACTGAATCAAACTTTTAAAGTGGTTGAAACTGTTTTCAGTTCTGAAATGGTTCGGAAGGTCGTTCCACAGAGTTGCAGCTGCAAACATGAATGATTTTTTGCCATACCTTGTAGTTCTAAATCGAGGTACATCTAATATGTTCGAATACCTGAAAGCATATTTAGAATTCTTCACATTAACCAAATCATGAAGGCATACAGGAGCTAATTTGTTAACGATTTTATATGTCTCCAAGGCCATTGTCCTAATACGTCTGATCTGTAAGGAGGGCACTAGAGCTTTTTCAAGAAGGTTGATATATGAACTGGTGTAGTCATTGTATACAAAGCGAAGTGCTCTTTCCTGCACTTTCTCTAATTTTTTTGAATTTTTATCGGTACAAAAATGCCAAGCCAAAGGGCAGAAGTTAAAGTTACTGAGAATGAAAGTTTGGAATATAGTTAATTTGCTTAATCTGTCTAAATACCGGCCCAAACGTTTAAGTATATTCAGTTGCTGTGATGCCTTCCTACAGATTGAACTGATATGAATGTCAAAATTTAATTGATAATCTATTTCAATTCCTAAAAGTTGTACTGTCTCTTCACATGAAAGTGTAGAGTTCTGTATACAAATCTTCATGTTTTTGTCAAAAGTCTTCTTCCCAACCGCAAGTACCTGAAATTTATCTGGATTAGCCTGCATTTTGTTAACTTTAAACCAATTAATAAGAACATTTGACTCTGATTCTAAAACTGAGGTAAGTACATTAAAATCAGGATGACCATAAGACAAAGTATTGTCATCTGCATAATTATATAAAGTACCCTTTTTTACAAAATAAAAAATATCATTAATAAAGACATTAAAAAGTAGAGTACCCAAGATTGACCCTTGGGGTACCCCTTTTTGGATGTCAGACCAACTGCTCAGGATACCATTAATTTTAATTTGCTGTTTCCTATTTTATAAGTAGGACTCAAGAAGGGATACAGAATCAGTGGACATACCATAGGCCGAAAGTTTATCCAATAAAATATCATGGGGTAGGCAATCAAATGCCTTGGAAAGATCCATTAGGACTGCGGCAACATACTGATTTTTTTCAAGGGCATTCCGCCAGTCCTCTAATAACCTGAGCAGGGTTGTCTGACATCCATGACCTCTTCTAAAAGCACATAAATAAGGATTAAAAATATTTTCAAAAAAATCAGACAATTGCTGTTCTAAAATTTTCTCAAAAATCTTTGAAAAAATACATAGTACACTTACGGGTCTGTAGTTAGTCTTCAAAAGTGGATCATTCTTTTTATATAAAGGTGTTACTTGTGCTTTCTTTAATTTATCCGGAAAAACACTCTGATCTATTGACATATTTAAAATACTTGTAATCTGAGGTGCAATAATAGATTTACTACATTTTATTATTTTGGCAGGTATACCATCAGCACCTGTTGCTTTTTTTATGTTGATATTATTTATAATCTTTTCAACTTTATCTGTTGTTACCTTTTCAAAAACAAATTTGTTTGTGCAATCATTTTGTTTCTTTATTTCTATTAAACTTGGATGATCAGAAGGGTCGTAAACAGTATCTTTTCCTATATTCTCAGCTACAGTGGAGAAAAAATTATTAAAGTGATTGGCTACTTCTTTTTGATCATTTACAATCTTGTCAGATTCATTTGCTTCTTATATTGCGTTGATGGTTTGAAATAATGATTGCATTTAACGCAGATGACTTTTTAGATAACATATGTCATTTAAAGTATGTGCATCGAGCCTTAAATTAGCTAAAATCTGACGGAGACTTGTGATAATTTTCAATTTTGACCATCCTCGTCATACATTGCAGAACTGTTCACCTATATACCGGACGAATAACGTGGGTAAAATGGGATCAACATCTCCCGAAATGAACCTGGTGTTCCGCTAAATAAGTCATATATTTTAAATAATTGTACTAATGCTATAATTTATGATTTCGCACCAGCTTACCTGAAACCGCCGCTTCAGATCCGTGTCCCCCACCTTCACAAAGCCATTTCCCCAAATGTGACGGGGGATACGGTGACAAAGCTTAATTAAAGTAAACAATTGAGAGTACTATCAATATTAAGTTAATAATTGATGTTGTACACACACGTTAATTAAAGTTAATATTACGGTAATATTAACCCGATGTTGAGTATAAAATACCAATGCGATGGATAAATATCCGGAAAGGTCCCGTGCATTTCAACGAATTTTGAATTGCCAACCTTCGCATATATGAACATATTTGATATGAAAACTATGATTTTATGTCACAGAAATGAGAAAAAATAAATTAAAAGTTTGTTTTGTTGAAAGTAGCTTCGGACAAAATTTTCGGTCAACATTTCCCGTAGCAGAATACCGCATTGCGTTCCCTTTCAATAATGGCGCCTAAATATTGTTTGTTTATGAAAAACAAATACAAATAGTTTTATTTTAAGTCGGGCATATATAAACATAAGCTCTAATGAACGAAATTAAAGTTTCTATGAACCGTAATGGATTACTTTCCAAGAAAATCACTTTCAAAATACTTAACGGATATGATAGATTTCAATAAACATGTGCACGATATCGACATTTTCATAAATGACAAGTGGAGAAAATATGCCGAGAACCAGTTTGTTGACCGCAAATTTTCAGACAGAAGCATGTAAAATTAAACTTTGACAAAACATTTGGCATAGTAGCAGTTTAATGACTTAGATTAGGCTAATACTCGGGATTAAAACCATTCGCCACCTGGGCTAACACAATTCAATTTTTGGTCGCCCATGTGATTTTTAACTCCGAGAGTTCCGAACTTCCGTTTCTTTATAGGTGGCGCTGTTCCTTTCACTTCGGGTCCATGGAGTTCTCTACTCAGGCGAATTCCTGACAAAAACGCCTTCACAAGAGGTAGTCGAGGGGAGGTCATGATATTTTGTGAAAAGAATAAGGTCTTGGGAGTTGAACCAAACTGGGTTTTGAATATATTAGAAGGAATTTAAAAAACAAACACGACTTGAAGCGAGCGGGGGTAAAAAGGGTGTCCGCCCTTGTACACGTACATGTTTATGCATTGATAGTATATTTACGTGGATAGTGACAAGGCCCTGTGGATCAATGATAACATCATAACATAGATGCCAACCCCTTTTGGGTGCAATCAGTAACAAAAATTTGAGATGTCAGTAATTTGTGATTTTTTTCAGTAATCATAATTTTTCAACATGTTTTTTAGACTTGATGTGGCGCCGACAATCATCCCGACCACCGTGCTGAATGGAAAAGTCTTGTTTGCAATATTTGCAATAGGCATAATGTTTCCGTGTCGAGTTCATAAGGCAAGGGAACTCAATACAATATTCGGGACGAAATCGTTGTCCCAGTTTCCTTTTCTTCGCTGCAGAAGCTTCACTTGTTCCCTCAGACATCGTGAAATTGACAAAAACGTGCTGTGTTCATTAACTACTCGGGATCAAACAAGAAATGGATAGATCGTTTTCTACTATAGATAGTCCCGAGAAACCCAAAAGTATTTAATAATCGGAATCCCTCAAGCACTTATCTTTATGCGATTTTAACAGACAATGAAGTGTCTAAATGATCACAATGATATTTAAATGTTGAACGGTTCCGGGCCGGCAATAATCGGAAATCCGTAACAAATAGACTGTTGACCGTAACACCGTAATTGTGGCGCAAAATTCGTAACAATTACGGGAAAATTGTAATGGTTGGCATCTATGTAATACCGTAAATCAGGAAATTTTGGTGTAGGTTAATTTTGGCCTTTTTTCTCCAAAAGAGGGCTGTTTTATTTTGGTGTGTGAAATTTTGGCCATTTTCGTTTCTAGTGTGTTTAATTTTGGCCACTTTTGGTTCCCTTGTGATTAATTTTTTTGTCAGTTAATTCAGAATGTAAATGGAAGCGATACTACGTTTTTACAGTTACTTACCGGATATTTTGATGTCGTACTAAAAACCAAATCGATTATTGATAAATTGTGATATTTATTAAAACTAAGAATTTAAATATTTAAAGGGGAAAAATCGTAAATTTTTGTTACCCATAAAAACTATCAGATATGATTGATGCCTTGATAAAACGTGTGTCTGTAACTTATAAATGTTATGAAATGTACGCGCATCGGGGAAAAAAGGTGCAACTGCTCGTGTTTTGAGATCGATCAAGAAATGGACGCCATCTTATTCAGGCCTCTACATTAACATATTTTTCAACTTGTCCCTTTGGATAACTAACTAAAAAAAGTACTTGTCCGACTCAATCTTTTCGTTGTCCGAAAAAATTCATAAAAATTACAAAAACTAGAGAATAATTATCCAGGGCTCCCACTACTTTCAAATTAGAGGATGAAGTGACTTCTCTTTCAGAGAGCTCACAGGGAGAAGTGGGAGACAACAGAGAGAAATGGGGAGACTTCTGGGAGAGAAGTCAATTGCGATTAATCGGAAAATTGTTTCGCGATCCCTCTGACGTTACCCTGCCCAAATTAAGTAAATAGTTAAAGCTGCGTGAACTGATTTGTTCTGGGTTTTTTTTTATTCATGACTACCTTAAAGACATATATTCAATGTCACATTTTTATTTCTGTCTACCTTGATTGGAGTCTTGCATACCAGTGATTTTTATGACTAAAATTTCTTTGCACTCTCTGCGAAACAGGTCAGAAAAACTTACTAAATACTCGCTTTTCTACCTGTTTCCAAAGCTCGTACACAAATAAATTTTATATAGAAAATGACAATGTACTTATATTGTGTTATACGTACACAAATAAATGTTATATAGAAAATGACAATATGCATATATTGTGTATGACTTGACATTGTTTTCCCTATAAAACTATTTTCAGACAAACCAAAGACACCTACCATTGTATTTAACAAATATCCATTCGTTGGTGATCAGATTGAGTTTACATGTACGTCCCAAGTACAGCGCTGGCCGGTGGAGCTTCCTTCAAGTCTTACTTACACATTTTCCGTCGATGGTCAACAACAACATAATACCTTAAATACATAAAACATATTCAACAGATTGAGATGGTCCAACGCCGAGCAGCACGCTTCATCAAAAGCAACTACTCAAGAGACCCTGGTACAGTGACAACATTACTCGAACAACTGGAATTACCATCACTTTCAACAAGGAGAAAAATAGCCCGTATCACACTTTTACATAAACCATCCATGAAAAAGTAACGATACCAATACCACCCTACATCATTAAACCGACGAGAACTTCGAGATTCCATCATCCGAAGAGATACATACAAATTAGACCGAAAAAAGTTGTTTACAAATACAGTTTCTTCCCACGTACCATCAGGGATTGGAACCAACTATCAGATGAGCTGTTAGACATAGAGAGCAGTGAGGAATTTAAGAGCAGACTCACTAAGCTCTACTACGGTGGCTGAACAACATGAACAAAAGATGATGATTTTATCCTGATTTTAATCACTTGTAAATACACACACTTTTGGGACTTTACTGTATATACTAATAATTTTGTCATGTTGGAGGACGTCACAAATACTTGAGTGATGGGTCAACACCAAAATTGAACACTACCTTAATATCTTTTTATATTTATATTCCTTAGTCTGTACCTTTTTTTCTTACTTCTTTCCTTAGTAAAACTTTGTCAATTACCGTTATACATGTATACACACACACAAGTCAAACTGAAAAGTGTTCACGATGTGAAATCGTTGGCTTGGATGACAAGAGAGAAATCACAGGTAAATAAAGTACATTGATAAAACCCATGCAATACCAATAAAATTTATTCAATCAACAAAATGTCAAATATCATTAAAATGACAATTACCTATAGAAAAAAGAAAAATCAATAAACACGTAATTAGTGTCTTATTGGTTTTATTTATAACAACATAAAATTCACAGTCAATAATCAAATAGATTTACAGCCAATACAGGTACAAAATCCAATTATAAAGGTGTAGTCTGTCATATGCATTTTTTTGTAACCTTTGATCTGTTTATTATATATAATTGTTGTGTAAACAAATGCATGTACTGACCATTATAATAAGACTGTTTACCTGTAAAAGCGATGATTAATACCAGTGCAAAATTATTATTTGTTGTTTTTATATTAAATGCATTTTACTTTATGCTGTTTAAAGAGGCATTAGCTACGATTTTGACCAAAAAAATTATGTTTTGGAAATTGGTAAATAGCTTTAAAATGATGAAATAAAGGTAAATATTTCACATTAAACAGCTTATCGTACCACTTTTCGCCTTTTTAGAACGAATATTACCATCGATTTATTATTTCCTTGCAAGCAAATAATTTGACCTCGCTTTCTCCGTATGCAACTGACCTTACTAGTGACAGGTAAAAACGAATAATTTTTAATTTGTCGCTTATTAACTGCAAACTTACATGGTTCTTTGTCCGTAATTAACGCAGACTAAAAGCAGATTCACAGAAAATAAGAAATAAGTGCATTGTTGTACTGATTTATTGACGATTCGGCAAACTCCGTAAACAATGCCGATAATTAGACCTCGACATTAACGTTTGTCCGATTGTCCGGTACCAGTGAAAACTGACGTCGGACAAGTAGATCTTGTATTACGGTTGTCCGACGGGACAAATGAAAAAGTCAGATTCCCAAACGTGCCGGTACGACGGACAAATCTATTTCCACTGGTATAAAATACTGGGTTTGTTGTATAAAAGAGCCCTGTTTGATCTCCAATTTGTCCATAATTTATTTTGATTAAATTAGACTAAAGTGAAACGCCAGATCAAAACTCTTTTTATTGTATCATTTATCGTTCTCCATGCTGTGATGAAGTTCAAGGACATTGACAAAATTACAGTTGCAATCTCAGAAACGCTTTAATGATAGGAAATATCAATATTTGAAATATAAGAACAAGAATCACTCCGGAACGGACACGTAAATATGATCGGATATCAATTTGGCACCAAATTTAAACTTGTCTTTTGTGCAAAATACGATAGAGGACTTGATTTAGGCTTTTGGGAAATATTGAAACCTTTGAAATGGACAAATATTACAAGCTTTTACCTGATCTGGTTGAAAAGATCCACTCAAATTTTTATTTATATCACAGGCACTTGTTTCTGGTAAAAAAAAATATACCTAGATACTGGTATATATAGATACTGGTATATACACGTTGCTCAGTACTAGCTCAACATGTATTACTTTGTGGCTCAGTACTTTTCCAACATGTATTGCTTTGTTGCTCAGTACTTGCTCAACATGTATTACTTTGTGGCTCAGTACTTGTCCAACATGTATTGCTTTGTTGCTCAGTACTTGCTCAACATGTATTACTTTGTGGCTCAGTACTTGTCCAACATGTATTGCTTTGTTGCTCAGTACTTGCTCAACATGTATTACTTTGTTGCTCAGTACTTGCTCAACATGTATTGCTTTGTTGCTCAGTACTTGCTCAACATGTATTACTTTGTGGCTCAGTACTTGTCCAACATGTATTGCTTTGTTGCTCAGTACTTGCTCAACATGTATTACTTTGTTGCTCAGTACTTCCGCAACATGTATTGCTTTGTTGCTCAGTACTTGCTCAACATGTATTACTTTGTTGCTCAGTACTTGCCCAACATGTATTGCTTCGTTGCTCAGTACTTGCTCAACATGTATTACTTTGTTGCTCAGTACTTGCCCAACATGTATTGCTTCGTTGCTCAGTACTTGCTCAACATGTATTACTTTGTTGCTCAGTACTTGCTCAACATGCATTGCTTCGTTGCTCAGTACTTGCTCAATATGTATTACTTTGTTGCTCAGTACTTGCCCAACATGTATTGCTTTGCTGCTCAGTACTTGCTCAACATGCATTACTTTGTTGGGTAAGAGTTCCATGTCATGGCATATGGCACCCCCATCCAAAAATGGTATATGTTGGCCATGTTGCTATGCAGGTTAAATTAGCAATATGATAGAATGTAATAGTGCCAATATTTAATACATATATCATAAACATATACAAATATGTTCGCATTTTAATCATCATGTGGGTAGACTTTACAAATGTCATGTAAGAAATGCTCAAACAAGTTAATTTTATCTGAGTATAGTCTTTCACTTGAACCTTTTGTGTTTCGTTGTCCGCATTGAATTGGTGAGCTATCTGAATCATTCTCGAAATACTTTCGCTTCCTTGCACGTACATTATATGTTCCTCCACACTCTGGACTTGAATCGGCCATTTCCATTACCTTTATTTATTTATTTATTATCGACGACAAGTTTGTCTATTGAACACTTTCCAAATATCGATTCAAAGGCTTCAACTACAACGATTTATCACGTGTTTGATCATTACCAAGTATGACCTCAAATGTATTGCCAATTGTCATTAACTAATCGTAGCTCAGTGGTTAGCGATGTTGGCTACAAACTTCAAGGTCTCGGGTTCGAGTCTCATTGGACCCCTGCCGTTTTTCAAGGTAAATTTGGTAAGCAGATATGAAATTAGAAGTCAAAAGTGTTACAAAATTAAATGAGTGAGAAGTAAGGTGATGAAAGAAAGTAGAATGGAGCCGAAGATATTTTTTTACTTCAATTTGTTTTTTAATGTTATTCCCCAAAAAGCAACGCCCCCATTTTTCTAATAGGCTCCTTAAAATAAACCCTTTTCAGAATCTTTTTTATCCGGGATTTTAATTTTTTTAAGTGGGGGTCCCATATGGAGCTCTTCCCCTTTGTTGCTCAGTACTTGCTCAACATGTATTGCTTTGTTGCTCAGTACTTGCTCAACATGTTTTGCTTTGTTGCTCAGTACTTGCTCAACATGTTTTTTCTCTGTTGCCCAGTACTTGCTCAAAATGTATTGCTTTGTTGCTCTGTACTAGCACAACATTTATTGCTTTGTTAGTTTGTTACTCCGTGCTAGATCAGCATGTATTGCTTTGTTGCTCAGTACTAGCACAACATTTATTGCTTTTTTACTCCGTACTAGATCAGCATGTATTGCTTTGTTGCTCAGTACAAGCTCAACATGTATTGCGTTGTTACTCAGTACTAGCTCAGTATGTATTGTTTGTTGCTCGCTACTATCTCAGTATGTTTTGATTTCTTGATCAGTACTATCTCAGCATGTTTTACTTTGTTACTCAGTACTAGCTCTACATGTATTGCTTTGTTACCCAGTACTATCTCAGTATGCATTACAATGTTACTCAGTACTATCTCAGGATGTTTTGCTTTGTTACTCAGTACTATCTCAGTATGCATTACTTTGTTACTCAGTACTATCTCAGTATGTATTACTTTGTTACTCAGTACTAGCTCAGGATGTTTTGCTTTGTTACTCAGTACTAGCTCAACATGCATTACTTTGTTACTCAGTATTATCTCAGTATGCATTACTTTGTTACTCAGTACTATCTCAGCATGTTTTGCGTTGTTACTCAGTACTATCTCAGTATGTATTACTTTGTTACTCAGTACTATCTCAGCATGTATTACTTTGTTACTCAGTACTATCTCAGTATGTATTACTTGGTTACTCAGTACTATCTCAGTATGTATTACTTTGTTACTCAGTACTAGCTCGACATGCATTACTTTGTTACTCAGTACTATCTCAGGATGTTTTGCTTTGTTACTCAGTACTATCTCAGGATGTTTTGCTTTGTTACTCAGTACTAGCTCAACATGCTTTACTTTGTTACTCAGTACTATCTCAGTATGCATTACTTTGTTACTCAATACTATCTCAGCATGTTTTGCTTTGTTACTCAGTACTAGCTCAACATGCTTTACTTTGTTACTCAGTACTATCTCAGTATGCATTACTTTGTTCCTCAGTACTATCTCAGGATGTTTTGCTTTGTTACTCAGTACTAGCTCAACATGTTTGCTTTGCTGCTCAGTACTTGCTCAACATGTTTTTCTCTGTTGCCCAGTACTTGCTCAAAATGTATTGCTTTGTTGCTCAGTACTAGCACAACATTTATTGCTTTGTTAGTTTGTTACTCCTTGCTAAATCAGCATGTATTGCTTTGTTGCTCAGTACTAGCACAACATTTATTGCTTTTTTACTCCGTACTAGATCAGCATGTATTGCTTTGTTGCTCAGTACAAGCTCAACATGTATTGCGTTGTTACTCAGTACTAGCTCAGTATATATTGTTTGTTGCTCGCTACTATCTCAGTATGTTTTGATTTCTTGATCAATACTATCTCAGCATGTTTTACTTTGTTACACAGTACTAGCTCAACATGTATTGCTTTGTTACTCAGTACTATCTCAGTATGCATTACTTTGTTACTCAGTACTAGCTCAGTATGTATTGTTTGTTGCTCGCTACTATCTCAGTATGTTTTGATTTCTTGATCAGTACTATCTCAGCATGTTTTGCTTTGTTACTCAGTACTAGCTCAACATGTATTGCTTTATTACCCAGTACTAGCTCAACATGCATTACGTTGTTACTCAGTACTATCTCAGTATGCATTACTTTGTTACTCAGTACTATCTCAGGATGTTTTGCTTTGTTACTCAGTACTAGCTCAACATGCATTACTTTGTTACTCAGTACTAGCTCAGTATGTATTGTTTGTTGCTCGCTACTATCTCAGTATGTTTTGATTTCTTGATCAGTGCTATCTCAGCATGTTTTGCTTTGTTACTCAGTACTAGCTCAACATGTATTGCTTTATTACCCAGTACTACCTCAACATGCATTACGTTGTTACTCAGTACTATCTCAGTATGCATTACTTTGTTACTCAGTACTATCTCAGGATGCTTTACTTTGTTACTCAGTACTATCTCAGTATGCATTACTTTGTCACTCAGTACTATCTCAGCATGTTTTGCTTTGTTACTCAGTACTATCTCAGTATGTATTGCTTTGTTACTCAGTACTATCTCAGCATGTATTACTTTGTTACTCAGTACTATTTCAGTATGTATTACTTTGCTACTCAGTACTATCTCAGTATGTATTACTTTGTTACTCAGTACTAGCTCGTCATGCATTACTTTGTTACTCAGTACTATCTCAGGATGTTTTGCTTTGTTACTCAGTACTATCTCAGGATGTTTTGCTTTGTTACTCAGTACTAGCTCAACATGCTTTACTTTGCTAGTCAGTACTATCTCAGTATGCATTACTTTGTTACTCAATACTATCTCAGCATGTTTTGCTTTGTTACTCAATACTAGCTCAACATGCTTTACTTTGTTACTCAGTACTATCTCAGTACTAGCTCAACATGTATTGCTTTGTTGCTCAGTACTAACTCAATATGCATTTCTTTGCTGCTACAACCACAATAGAGACTCTAAATCGCAATGTCAACACAGAGAAGATCCGCACATGTTTCTTCGCTATATTGATTTACAAAACATTAAGAAATATAATAATAATTTTACTTACTAGTAACCCAAAATGTCTTCTCCACTGTTTTTGACATTCCAGAATTTGAATAAAAACATTGTATATCCAATCTATATTTTGTACAAGAGGCCAGGGTAACTGTATATGACGACAGAGGCAATCGAATGTACTTTTTTTTCTCCATACGTCCAGATGAATAGAATTCAAGGAGAGTATATTTTTCAGATGCTCCAGGTAAAGTCCAAGTAACTGTGACGTTATTCCCAGATATGGTGATATTCATATCTGTTGGTGGATTCAACTCAACTGCAAAAAAAACAACTAAATCATCATTTTATCAGGGGTGAAGTCAAAATTGTTCGTTATCGAGTGAGTGAGTGAGTGAGTGAGTGAGTGAGTGAGTGAGTGAGTGAGTGAGTGCGTGCGTGCGTGCGTGCGTGCGTGCGTGCGTGCGTGCGTGCGTGCGTGCGTGTGTGAGTGAGTGAGTGAGTGAGTGAGTGCGTGCGTGCGTGCGTGCGTGCGTGCGTGCGTGCGTGCGTGCGTGCGTGCCTGCCTGCCTGCCTGCGTGCGTGCGTGTGTGCGTGCGTGCGTGCGTGCGTGCGTGCGTGCGTGCGTGAGTGAGTGAGTGAGTGAGTGAGTGAGTGTTGCTTAGCGCCAGCGCATGAATTTTCGGCTATATCATGGCGGGAACAAATTAGTTTTCAGTAGAGATGACGATGATGTCCACTTTGTACCAGACCAACAAACTTAATTGGATTTTTATAGCGCGGCCGTATATTTCTGGAATAAGAAAGGCAATATCTATGACAAATCTTTTGTGTTGATGTCGTTCCTAAAAAGAAACTATTGGTTATAAGAATTTTTCTAAATAAACAATAAAATGTTACCTAAAAAATATACTTCTTTTTCTCTTTATTGGAAGGAAATCTATTCAGATAAAAAAAAACGGAACCGCCACGATATAGCTGAAATATTGTTGAAAGTGGCGTTAAACACCATCAAACATAAAAATGGCGGAAATGTGCGCTTCACAAAACGTATTTATGAAATATTATAAAAGGAAAGATCTCATTGACAGGATACATTTTGGCACGCATGCAACTACATGCATGTAGATTTCGACTGGCCAAGAAAAAAACCACACTGAATTCGTGCTACAATGTTCAATTTTCAATTTCTTGACAGTATTTGGCTTCAACATTATAAAAAGTCCAATAACTCCAAAGCGGAAAGTCGATATATCCTCAAATTTTAACGAGATAATCCATTAGTCTGAACTATTTATATGCATGGCAAATACTGAGATATGAAATAAATGTCCACGAGAAAACGATCTACAAAATCATAAACAAATCAAAATATCAACTGTATAAAGTTATATGGATATTAACCATATATTTTCCGCATACAAAAGACCCCTTCGGGTAATAGCAATAGAAGAACATTCATACAAATGAATAAGATGTTCAAAAGGTGCATCAATCATAATAAACATGAACAAGAAAAAAAAATGCACCCCCCCCCCCCTGTTTTAATGCCTGTCTTATAAAAGAGACAACTGGTTTCATATCATCAGTTTCTTTTCATAGAATTAAATTCATTATATCTATCAAATTTTGTAATTATAATTGCTCGTATTAATGTACCGGTATATCTGCTGCCATTTTAATATATTAGAAAATTTCGTTTGGTGTATCGACTCCCAGTATAGGCCACGAGCATTGAAAACCGTCCGGTAATTTGATGCAAAGTTTGGTAAAATTATTGTCAGTGACAGTGATTTGATTAAAATTAAAATGTATTTCCCAAAGTATTTATACATGTATGTAGATTATGCAAGATTTGTCCATGCTTGGTGGCCAGTTTGAATTTCGGACCTGGAGAAAAGTAAAAACACCTGTTCGGAACATATTTCAACAAGTTTCATCAGAGTATCTTTCAGCGGTTCTTTAGAAAAAAAATTGGCCACCATAACTTGTATATATTTGCGGTTGTCATTTTTTCTATAACATTTTCCGATTCAGAAGCTTGGAAGAAAAAAGTAATTAATCAAAAGTTTGTTTTTTTTAGTTATTTGGCTGGGTTAGAAACAAATATAACATTTCACGCTTGTTAAGTTTCCAGGACATATAGACGTAAAATTCCCAAGTATTGTGTCTGAACTTGATTCTTTTTTACTTCTTACCAAAATTAAGGGAGAGGTGGCGCTCGCACTCCTCGCAGCCCCTTCCTGTGAGTATGTCCCCTCCCCTCTTCAAGTTAAATGGCCGGTCTTAAAAAAGAAATGTAACATGTAGTTTTGCAAGATGAGTGTACCGTTTTGTGCAGTATACCGTTTAAATTTTGCCAGATTGGTCACCGATTTAAAATGTCTTTTTATCTCGACAGTCTTTCTTATAATAATAGAAGCCATAATTTGTTGCATATTTGAATATGAATATATGTTATGTATCTCATCGTTAGCAAAGGGTAAACTTTAAGAAAACAATGAAAACAATTCTCACGGGCAAAAACTGAAAAAAATACATATAATTAATAATTGAATAATTAAACAACAACGGTAATTTTGCAATTATTTCGAAGCGACACTAATAAGCATTCTCAAGTAACAGTACCCGGCCTACCTTACAAAATGGGGGGGGGGGGGATCTTCCGGGGCCGCTGGACCCCGACCCCTGTACATACGGATTCTGATGCCAATTTTAGACTCAATCTCTAGACTGTTGTCTAACTAAAGCCTCTTTAAGCCCCATTTTTTGAAGAATAATCTAAGCAAAAACATATACCCCTTTTCAGCCATTTGTGACAAAAAAGATTACCCCATGCCAGACATATAATCAATAATAGGACCCCGATTGTCAAAACATCACCGTGTATATAGGAAGTAATATCCCCCCACGTAACAGTCATTGTCATTTTGTCATTCGGCACAGTATAGCTGGAATATTACTGATGTGGCGTTTAGCAGTCAACAATCGATGACTACCGGTATCTTTTTCTACGCTTAAATGATACTTTCTCTACTTTGTTCGTTTAATTTTTGTCTTGTATTTCCCCAAGAAATTGTTTCGTTAAAATAAGTTTTATTTCATTTTGAATTATTCCGTTTCGTTTCGTTTCGGTCAATTTCGTTTCGATTTATTTCGTTTCGTTTCGATTTCGTTTCGTTTCGGTGAATTTCGTTTCGATTTATTTCGTTTCGTTTCGTTTCGTTTCGTTTCGATTTAGTTTCGCATTTTACAGGTACTCATTAGAAACATATCTTTATAACTGGGAAATTGTAAATTTATATAACGCTATTCGGAAATGTGAAGTCAATCCACCAAGCAGAGTATTTGCTTCCTTTTTGGGAGGCTTTTAATATTTCATATTTTCCGACAATATACGGATATTGTATTGTGTTTATCCTGCAAAATCAAAAGGTCCAAAACAACTGCAAAATTGTCTGAAAATAGCTGAAACAAGCGTCGTTCTAAACATGTTCAAAGGTGCGTCATATGTGACGTCAGCGCTTACACTCTGTTGCTCAATTGGAAGCAAGCACTTAAGAGCTTGTCTATGAGAAAACCATGCAAAACAGTCCGGAAGCAAGGTTGGTCAATCCTTTTCAAAATTTGTTGGTAGGTAGACCACCACACAACATTTGCAAATGCATCAACTTTTTTTTCAAATTTTCGAATATCATGACCATAGGAGGCGCCACCTATATTTCTACAATTTTCCCATTAATATGACAAGAAACTAGCAAAAAAGGTCAGTTTTGAAACCTATTTTATTACTTATAACACAATATTATTAATTAAACCTTAGTGGTAATGAAATATATGTATAAGGAACTTTATATGTTCAATACTTAAATGGACCTCTTTCTTTATCATTCAAGGACAGACAACTCCAAAAACTTGGCAAATTTCCAAATTTTCAATATTGCAAAAATAGGCTATGTTCAGAGGGCTATATCTCTGAAGGTAACACTTTAATTTGTTTTATTTTGGTTGTTAAGCAATATTCTTAGAATAATTATATAACTGATAAAAGGTTTTGCTTTGCTTTTGAATACCATCTACAATATGAGCTATAGAAATCCCCCCTTTTTGTAATAATGCCTAATTTGCAAAAAAATAGGCTATGTTCTGAGGGCTATATCTATAGGTATGACACATTATTTTTTCAAAGCCACAAAGCTTAACTAAAAATTAGCCCATCATAAAGAGCTTGGAAAAAGAAAGAAATTGGTGTTTGAATCATGTCAATATCTTGAGCAGTTCCAAAGTTATGACCAAAAAAAGGCTTCAAATTCTGAAGACTTGTTGGATCGATTAAACAAAATGGGGCCGTAACTATAATCCGACAGTCCGATTGTCCGACAGTCCGATAGTCCGACGGTCCGATAGTCCAACAGTCCGATAGTCCGACAAATGCTTTATCCTGATGCAGCATATTAATTACTGTTCTCACGCTGTGCAACTGACCTTCAATTGTCACAAAGAGGGGGGGGGGCGTATCATGGCACAGTTGTTTATTTTGTCATATTCCGATGCTGTTTCTTTCCGTGATATAAGGGATCACTTAGGGACAATTCCTTCAATCGTAACTTTTTGTACATGCACTTGTCGTAGAAGGCGACTATAGCAGGGTTACCCGTTGGAATCCCGGGGAATAAAAATAGGACCAACTTGTCGTCGGAAGAGACAGAAAAACAAGTTCCCGTGTTAACTGGTTGCCCATGTTGATCCATCCCAGAGTCCCCTCTTTCTGATTTGTTGCTTATAAACTTTTCTCATCCTGAATATGACTGAAATATTGCTTGCTGGACCTTAAGCAATCAATCAATCAATCAATCAATTCGCATGCATTATTGTATCCAGCTCTATTAATGTGTCGACATTGCTTTTAACATAAATATTCAATGATAAAGGGCGGGGGACACTGGTACGCTGTTCTCTTTTTATCTTTTCCTTTTTTTTTGTATTTCTTTTTTTTTGTATTCATTTATTTCATCTTTTTTTTCAATAGTGACTTTTCTTGGCTGGACTCGGCTACACGCTACTTGAATAAAGCCTGAAGTAGTCGCTACTAAAAAATATACGGGATACTTACACTACCGGTTCATCACGACTGGATCCAGATTTTTATGGAGTCCGTGTTGTTCATATATGTGGTTTTTTTTTAGTTCTTGTGTGGCCCTGCCAATTGTTTGTCCGTCTATGATATCGTGTTTCCGATGTTCTGGACCTTTCTTTGGTGAGTAAACGGTTCGGTTTCTGGCTCCATATTACACATGTTATAGTGTTAACTTTCAAAGAAATAAAGCATTTGTCGGACTATCGGACTGTCGGACTATCGAACCGTCGGACTATCGGATTATAGGTCGGACCCCAAACAAAATGGCCACCAAATTGTAAAATTTTGAAATTTTAATGTCTCATATTTCTGAAAATGATATAGCTATTACCCTGAAAAGTACTGTGCTTCATATTTGGCAGGATATCTGCATGATAAAAATTTCTTAGGCCCTATCATTGTCATTTCTAGAAAATATTCAAACTGCAAACTGGTATTTGAGGCCTTCGATCAATGTGTCCGTGTTCGAAAAATGACAAAGTCGAACATTTTTTTCATAAAAAGTGCCATAACTTTTTTATTAATGAAGATTTCTTCATAATTTTGTGCATACAGGGGTTTTATGGTATGTCCTTTCTGTTAGAAGTATCAAAACTGATGTAGGTTGATGTCTTATATGTGTTCTGTTGTCATAGCAACTTTTTTGGGGGAATATTTCAGTAAAAACATTGCATTTTACATGCGTCTGTCCTATGTCAGGAATACTATGGCCATTAGTTCTTGTCTCCCATTATACCTTTTGGTTTAATGAGATTAATGTCATCTCTTCTATTTATACATGCATATTCAATTAGGTGCAAGTTCAACACAAGTTATGTTTGCCCTGACTTGGTTTATGCAAATGCATGCATGTATGTAAATACCATTTATAGCAGCAGCAAGTGATACAGTTTACCAGTTGCTTGCCCATGGTCGGTGGTTCTCACCGGGTACTCCGCCTTCCTCCACCACTAAAACTGGTCGCCATGATATAGCTGAAATATTGTTGAAAGTGGCGTTAAAACACACAAAAAATAAAATCAACCAATAGATTTGTGTTTGTTAAATTGCCTTTGCTTTGTTTACTAATTTTGAAAACTTGTCTCATTGAAATTTGTCCCATGTCATTTATTTATTAAATGATATATAACTACTCATTTGGAACGATCAACTATATAATATATGTTACAAATAAATATCAACATAACAAAAACCATTTACACTTACAGTCATTCAAAATATTTTTTCACAAACTGCTGATGTAAATCATCAATTTCATCCATTTCAGGTATAATCCAGTGTCTAAGACCTGGTGAGGGCAATATTTCAAAATCATAAATTATAATAAATTTCTCATCAATTGTCGGTAAATCATCTTTGGTTGGCCAAATGAATGTATTTCCTTTTACACCTTTTCTACTTAAAAATTTAACAGTGTAAGTATTGTCAATCTTAATAGTTATTTCTCCAGGATACCAGTTGTCCTCATAAGACACGGCGACCCAAGTGCCCTTTTCTAATACTTTTGGTTTATCAAGATTTAAAATAGTGGACAACACACTCCTCATTTGGTTAACAGTGTTTTGCCACACAATATCGGACTTTTCAATGTTTAAATTCATAAAATGTTTACAATATTGTATTTGATATCTAAGTTTTTCTTTCTTAGACCTGATACTTTTGCAAGATTTTATTAAACTGTCAATATCTTTACTGGATCTTACTAAACCACCCATCAACTTTACATTCCGTTTAATTGTATTTAATTCGTTCTCTTTCTTTTGTTGAAGTTGTTCTTTTTTTCGTTTTGTGTCCTGTAACTGCTTTTTCCTTGCTTCTAGTACATTTTGTTCATGTGTAATTTCTTTTAATTTCAAGATTTTAGCACTTTTCCTGGCTTTAGAAAGCAAGAGTTTTCTGGAATTTTCTGATTTAGTTTTTAACCATTTTATTGTTTTGTTACGTTTAAGCATATTTATTGCCGAATGATGTCTCAAAGATGCATTTGGTTTGCGCTTAAGACAAAAGTCTAAGTCTCCAAATAAATTTTCAGCAGCAATATTTGTTAATTTGCTATGTGATGTTCTGGATTTCAGATCTGGTTCAGGAGCTACACCATATGTTCCAGATTCCAGATGATCACTCAGTTGCCTTTTAACAACAGTCAGCATGGATGAACATATTATTTTAAAATTTTCAATAGTTTTAGGAAGCACTTTTGCCTTGTCAAACACCTGTTGAATAATTTCATGTGGATATTGTTCATACAGATTTGGAATAACTTCATAGTCAAATATATTGATTTCCTTTGAACATAGCTCTAATCGGTCTCGTAATGGTATGATAAATTTGTAAAGATCAAGGTAATGCTTATCACTGTTAATAACATTCCAAAAAGGCTCAGCAAATATCATTGATGCCAAGGCAATTGCAGACACATGAGAGAGAACATCAGAACATTTAATGTCAGCAAGAACTGATAAAAGTTTGTCATTTGGACTGTCTAAATAGTTAGATATAAAATCAATCATATCTTCCGAATGGTATAAAGTAGCAACAGCACCAGTGAACAAATTGTTAAACCTATTCCCTGTATAGTTTATTATTTTTGAAGATTTGTTTTTAAGTGATAAATATGCTAGCCACTGTTGCCTGGCACCATTCTTCTCATCTCCACGTGGACCAAATACCTCAGAAGAAGTTCTTATTAAACGTATGGCAGATGGTTCTGAATTGTGCTTGAAACGAGAAAATTTAGGGGGAGCATCTCTTCCGATGGAGTGGCCATGTTTCGCTAATTCTTTTAATGATTTTGTAATTTCGTTATGAAAACCTAAAAGAACAGTTTAATTTCTTTATTTCAGTTTCATTTAGATCTGACAATTTTAAGGTTCGCCAATCATCAATTATTGCATTTGTTTTCTTCATCACGCTTGATCGGTCACTCATCATTGATGTGAGTTGTACTAATAGTTTGTTAATAGGTATGTGTTCTAATTCAGCAAACTCTTTCAGTGTTTCTTTAATTGTTTCTGCAACAGTCTCATAATTTTCTTTAGCCACTGATTTGAATCCTAGAGATAATGTACCAGTAAGAGTATGAACCCCTAAATCTAGTATTTTTTTCCCTTCACGGCATGTTCCATCTGAGAAAATGTCAAATTGTTGACAGTTTGCCAATGTCTCACTTATATGTTGTTTGGCCAAAACATGCCCCTCATCACAGATATTTGAAATAGTACTTCTGCATGGTAGATCAGATGGATTACGGTAAAATAAGGTATTACTAACAACATTAATTACATTTGAAATTTTGTTTGCTGGAATATCACTACCTTGGAGATCCATAATACATGTTCTCATATCATCAGAATATCTTGGCCCATCCTTTGTTGAAAAGTGTTCATTATTTGCTTCAGATTCAAAAATATTTATTTGTTCATTTGCAGCTTTTATTTGTTTTATAAGATTTAAATTTTCATATTGTTTATTTTCCATTTCTACATTTTTATTGTGCAGTTTCTGTTTTAGTTTCTTGTTTATTTTCTTGCCATGAGAACATCTGTTTGATATTTTGTGCATTTTCACTTTGTTTTCAGTTCTTTTGTCAACAATATTTGTCTCCAGAGTTCTTACTCTGATTTTTAAATCCTTGTTTTCTTTGGTTATAGCTTTGTTTTTATCTTTTATTTCTCTTTGTTTTCTTTCAATTTTGCTCTGTTTTCTCCTTAATCGCTTATAGAAATTTTCCTTTTTTATGAAAGTTATATTTTCCTTTAACGATTGATTCTCATGTTGTAGTGTCTCATTTTTCCTTTTAGTCAATCTCAGCTTTTTGAGTTCTTTGTTTTTCCACAGTAAGTCCAATTCAAATTCTGTAAGGTTTCCCTTTTGTTCACAAATTTGTTCTCGTAGTGCTTCATTTTCCAAATTTAACTGTTGGTTTTCACATAAAATTTGTTTTTGATTTGTATCAAGTTTCACACACACACTACCTAAAGATTTATTTTTTCGCTCAATATCTGTCATTTTGGATTTTGGTTGTAAAATACTGTTAACATACTTAAAAATTTTACAGGATTTGAAAGTATTCAGTTCTTCATGCTTGCGGTTTTTCATATATGAATGAAAGTTGTCTTTGATTTTTTTATGCATGTACAGAACTTGGTTTTTGTTCAACTTCATGCCTTCAGGAATCATATGGTTTGTCCATTTTGCAACATCACCCCACGAATGCCCAAAAAGGTTTTTAAATAAGCAAATTTCATAAAAAGCTTCAACAGTTAAAAGAGTTTTGGCCATATTTGTAGGCGGGAACATCAAAGTTGATTTATTAATTCCTAAACAGTCACAGACTTTCCCCAAGTAATTGTCATGGGAAATATGTTCAGAATTTTCCTTGGTTGTTAACTGATGAACAACATCATTTACAACCAGGCTCAAGCTAGCGAGCAATTTCTAGCGAGCATTAAGCTAGCGAGCAATAAGGCGATATGTCTCAAAACCAAAAAAATAAATAAGAGCAATATGAACTTTTAAAGATTTCTAGCGTCCAATAACAAATATATTACTGTAAATGCATAGCCAACACAATAAATCGACATCGGGGCATACAGTAAATACATCTAGAGCCCCCCCCCCCCCCCCTTCCGCCCACACAATACAAAATAACTAAGACATAAATATTTTTCGGATGGCGAGCTTAC
This sequence comes from Bathymodiolus brooksi, assembly GCA_963680875.1. Taxonomy (NCBI): domain Eukaryota; kingdom Metazoa; phylum Mollusca; class Bivalvia; order Mytilida; family Modiolidae; genus Bathymodiolus; species Bathymodiolus brooksi. Next base: position 67,874,566 of record OY804578.1, on the reverse strand, counting down.
TACTTTAAATAAACACAGAATAAAAAATCATTTACTGTAATGTTTTAAACCGGTAGATAATTTGGACAGCGTTTTGTCAAGCAATATAAAGTCATAAGATTCCGGTTCACATTGAAGACATCTCATCAATCTAAAAATAGTGTAATTATAGAACATTAGAAAAATATAACAGTAAGTTTTATGAAAAAATAAACAAAATCTAAATGGAAAGGAATAAACAATGGTTGTTGCAGTTAAATATGTAAGGATTATTTGGAACCCAAATTTGGTCACATTTAGTTGTATTGGAATCCTTTATGGAGGTCTTCATTAATGACCCATCAATAAGGAAATTCCGGGAATGACGTTGTTATTTGTAGTTGATATTTGACGCCCTCCTGTGGGCTTGAGGTGCGGAAACCCACCCAGGCATTTAAATCAGTCAAAGACCCGGGCAATATCTTTGATTGAAACCCCAAGTGGGCAAGAACTTTGCCGTCCTTAATATATTTTTCATGGGATATTTATAGAGACCCACCCCCCTCCATAAAAATAAATCAAATATCAAAGTTGATATTTGACACCCTACTGTGGGCTTGAGGTGCAGAAACCCACCTAGGCACTTAAGTCAGTTAAAGACCCGGGCAATACCTTTGACTTAAACCCCAAGCGGTCAAAAACTTTTCCGTCCTTAATATATTTTTCATGGGATTTTATAGAGACCCCCCTACACAAAGCAAAATTCAAATATCAAAGTTGATATTTGACACCCTGCTGTGGACTTGAGGTGCAGAAACCCACCTAGGCACTTAAGTCAGTTAAAGGCCCGGGCAATACCTTTGATAGAAACTCCAAGTGGTCAAGAACTTTGCCGTCCTTAATATATTTTTCATGGGATATTTATAGAGACCCCCCCCCTTTCCATAAAAAAAAATAAAATATCAAAGTTGATATTTGACACCCTGCTGTGGGCTTGAGGTGCAGAAACCCACCCAGGCACTTAAGTCATTTAAAGGCCCGGGCAATACCTTTGATAGAAACCCCAAGTGGTCAAGAACTTTGCCGTCTTTAATATATTTTTCATGGGATATTTATAGAGACCCCCCTCCATAAAAAAAAATAAATAATAATAAAGTTTATATTTGACACCCAACTGTGGGCTTGAGGTGCAGAAACCCACCCAGGCACTTAAGTCAGTTAAAGGCCCGGGCAATACCTTTGACTTAATCTCCAAGTGGTTAAGAACTTTGCCGTCCTTGATATATTTTTCATGAGATATTTATAGAGACCCCCTTTATTAAAAAAATAAATAAATAATAAAGTTGATATTTGACACCCTATTGTGGGCTTGAGGTGCAGAAACCCACCTAGGCACTTAAGTCAGTTAAAGGCCCGGGCAATACCTTTGATTTAAACCCCAAGTGGTCAAGAACTTTGCCGTCCTTAATATATTTTTCATGGGATATTTATATAGACCCCCCCCTCCATAAAAATAAATAAATATCAAAGTTGATATTTGACACCCTACTGTGGGCTTGAGGTGCCGAAACCCACATAGGCACTTAAGTCAGTAAAAGGCCCGGGCAATACCTTTGACTTAAGCTCCAAGTGGTTAAGAACTTTGCCGTCGTTGATATATTTTTCATGGGATATTTATAGAGACCCCCCTCCATAAAAAAAAATAATAATAATAAAGTTGATATTTGACACCCTACTGTGGGTTTGAGGTGCAGAAACCCACATAGGCACTTAAGTCAGTTAAAGGCCCGGGCAATACCTTTGACTTAAACTCCAAGTGGTCAAGAACTTTGCCGTCCTTGATATATTTTTCATGGGATATTTATAGAGACCCCCATCCATAAAAAAAAAATAATAATAATAAAGTTGATATTTGACACCCTACTGTGGGCTTGAGGTGCAGAAACCCACATAGGCACTTAAGTCAGTTAAAGGCCCGAGCAATAGCTTTGTTTTAAGCCCCAAGTGGTCAAGAACTTTGCCGTCCTTAATATATTTTTCATGGGATATTTATAGAGACCCCCCTCCATAAACAAAAATCAAATATCAAAGTTGATATTTAACAACCTACTGTGGGCTTGAGGTGCAGAAACCCACCCAGGCACTTAAGTCAGTTAAAAGCCTGTGTAATACCTTTGACTTAAACCCCAAGTGGTCAAGAACTTTGCCGTCCTTAATATATTTTTCATGGGATTTTATAGAGACCCCCCCTCCACAAAGCAAAATTCAAATATCAAAGTTGATATTTGACACCCTGCTGTGGTCTTGAGGTGCAGAAACCCACCCAGGCACTTAAGTCAGTTAAAGGCCTGGGCAATACCTTTGACTTAAACCCCAAGTGGTCAAGAACTTTGCCGTCCTTAATATATTTTTCATGGGATATTTATATAGACCCCCCTCCATAAAAATAAATAAATATCAAAGTTGATATTTGACACCCTACTGTGGGCTTGAGGTGCAGAAACCCACCTAGGCACTTAAGTCAGTTAAAGACAAGGGCAATACTTTTGACTTAAACCCCAAGTGGTCAAGAACTTTTCCGTCCTTAATATATTTTTCATGGGATTTTATAGAGACCCCCCTCCACAAAGCAAAATTCAAATATTAAAGTTGATATTTGACACCCTGCTGTGGACTTGAGGTGCAGAAACCCACCTAGGCAGTTAGGTCAGTTAAAGGCCCGGGCAATACCTTTGATAGAAACCCCAAGTGGTCAAGAACTTTGCCGTCCTTAATATATTTTTCATGGGATATTTATAGAGACCCCCCCCCCCTCCATAAAAAAAAATAAAATATCAAAGTTGATATTTGACACCCTGCTGTGGGCTTGAGGTGCAGAAACCCACCCAGGCACTTAAGTCAGCTAAAGGCCCGGGCAATACCTTTGATAGAAACCCCAAGTGGTCAAGAACTTTGCCGTCCTTAATATATTTTTCATGGGATGTTTATAGAGACCCCCCTCCATAAAAAAAAATAATAATAATAAAGTTTATATTTGACACCCAACTGTGGGCTTGAGGTGCAGAAACCCATCCAGGCACTTAAGTCAGTTAAAGGCCCGGGCAATACCTTTGACTTAATCTCCAAGTGGTTAAGAACTTTGCCGTCCTTGATATATTTTTCATGAGATATTTATAGAGACCACCCTCCATTAAAAAAAAATAATAATGATAAAGTTGATATTTGACACCCTACTGTGGGCTTGAGGTGCAGAAACCCACCTAGGCACTTAAGTCAGTTAAAGGCCCGGACAATACCTTTGACTTAAACCCCAAGTGGTCAAGAACTTTGCCGTCCTTAATATATTTTTCATGGGATATTTATATAGACCCCCCTCCATAAAAATAAATAAATATCAAAGTTGATATTTGACACCCTACTGTGGGCTTGAGGTGCAGAAACCCACCTAGGCACTTAAGTCAGTAAAAGGCCCGGGCAATACCTTTGACTTAAGTTCCAAGTGGTTAAGAACTTTGCCGTCATTGATATATTTTTCATGGGATATTTATAGAGACCCCCATCCATAAAAAAAATAAAATAATAATAAAGTTGATATTTGACACCCTACTGTGGGCTTGAGGTGCGGAAACCCACCTAGGCACTTAAGTCAGTTAAAGGCCCGAACAATACCTTTGTTTTAAACCCCAAGTGGTCAAGAACTTTGCCGTCCTTAATATATTTTTCATGGGATATTTATAGAGACCCCCCTCCATAAACAAAAATCAAATATCAAAGTTGATATTTAACACCCTACTGTGGGCTTGAGGTGCAGAAACCCACCCAGGCACTTAAGTCAGTTAAAAGCCTGGGTAATACCTTTGACTTAAACCCCAAGTGGTCAAGAACTTTGCCGTCATTAATATATTTTTCATGGGATTTTATAGAGACCCCCCTCCACAAAGCAAAATTCAAATATCAAAGTTGATATTTGACACCCTGCTGTGGGCTTGAGGTGCAGAAACCCACCTAGGCACTTAAGTCAGTTAAAGGCCTGGGCAATACCTTTGACTTAAACCCCAAGTGGTCAAGAACTTTGCCGTCCTTAATATATTTTTCATGGGATATTTATAGAGACCCCCCTCCATAAACAAAAATCAAATATCAAAGTTGATATTTAACACCCTACTGTGGGCTTGAGGTGCAGAAACCCACCCAGGCACTTAAGTCAGTTAAAAGCCTGGGTAATACCTTTGACTTAATCCCCAAGTGGTCAAGAACTTTGCCGTCCTTGATATATTTTTCATGGGATATTTATAGAGACCCCCCTCCATAAAAAAAATAATAATAATAAAGTTGATATTTGACACCCTACTGTGGGCTTGAGGTGCGGAAACCCACATAGGCACTTAAGTCAGTTAAAGACCCGAACAATACCTTTGTTTTAAACCCCAAGTGGTCAAGAACTTTGCCGTCCTTGATATATTTTTCATGGGATATTTATAGAGACCCCCCTCCATAAACAAAAATCAAATATCAAAGTTGATATTTAACACCCTACTGTGGGCTTGAGGTGCAGAAACCCACCCAGGCACTTAAGTCAGTTAAAAGCCTGGGTAATACCTTTGACTTAAACCCCAAGTGGTCAAGAACTTTGCCGTCCTTAATATATTTTTCATGGGATATTTATAGAGACCCCCCTCCATAAACAAAAATCAAATATCAAAGTTGATATTTAACACCCTACTGTGGGCTTGCGGTGCAGAAACCCACCCAGGCACTTAAGTCAGTTAAAAGCCTGGGTAATACCTTTGACTTAATCCCCAAGTGGTCAAGAACTTTGCCGTCCTTGATATATTTTTCATGGGATATTTATAGAGACCCCCATCCATAAAAAAAAAATAATAATAATAAAGTTGATATTTGACACCCTACTGTGGGCTTGAGGTGCAGAAACCCACATAGGCACTTAAGTCAGTTAAAGGCCCGAGCAATACCTTTGTTTTAAACCCCAAGTGGTCAAGAACTTTGCCGTCCTTAATATATTTTTCATGGGATATTTATAGAGACCCCCCTCCATAAACAAAAATCAAATATCAAAGTTGATATTTAACAACCTACTGTGGGCTTGAGGTGCAGAAACCCACCCAGGCACTTAAGTCAGTTAAAAGCCTGGGTAATACCTTTGACTTAAACCCCAAGTGGTCAAGAACTTTGCCGTCCTTAATATATTTTTCATGGGATTTTATAGAGACCCCCCCCTCCACAAAGCAAAATTCAAATATCAAAGTTGATATTTGACACCCTGCTGTGGGCTTGAGGTGCAGAAACCCACCCAGGCACTTAAGTCAGTTAAAGGCCTGGGCAATACCTTTGATAGAAACTCCAAGTGGTCAAGAACTTTGCCGTCCTTAATATATTTTTCATGGGATATTTATAGAGACCCCCCCCCTTTCCATAAAAAAAAAATAAAATATCAAAGTTGATATTTGACACCCTGCTGTGGGCTTGAGGTGCAGAAACCCACCCAGGCACTTAAGTCATTTAAAGGCCCGGGCAATACCTTTGATAGAAACCCCAAGTGGTCAAGAACTTTGCCGTCTTTAATATATTTTTCATGGGATATTTATAGAGACCCCCCTCCATAAAAAAAAATAAATAATAATAAAGTTTATATTTGACACCCAACTGTGGGCTTGAGGTGCAGAAACCCACCCAGGCACTTAAGTCAGTTAAAGGCCCGGGCAATACCTTTGACTTAATCTCCAAGTGGTTAAGAACTTTGCCGTCCTTGATATATTTTTCATGAGATATTTATAGAGACCCCCTTTATTAAAAAAATAAATAAATAATAAAGTTGATATTTGACACCCTATTGTGGGCTTGAGGTGCAGAAACCCACCTAGGCACTTAAGTCAGTTAAAGGCCCGGGCAATACCTTTGATTTAAACCCCAAGTGGTCAAGAACTTTGCCGTCCTTAATATATTTTTCATGGGATATTTATATAGACCCCCCCTCCATAAAAATAAATAAATATCAAAGTTGATATTTGACACCCTACTGTGGGCTTGAGGTGCCGAAACCCACATAGGCACTTAAGTCAGTAAAAGGCCCGGGCAATACCTTTGACTTAAGCTCCAAGTGGTTAAGAACTTTGCCGTCGTTGATATATTTTTCATGGGATATTTATAGAGACCCCCCTCCATAAAAAAAAATAATAATAATAAAGTTGATATTTGACACCCTACTGTGGGCTTGAGGTGCAGAAACCCACATAGGCACTTAAGTCAGTTAAAGGCCCGAGCAATAGCTTTGTTTTAAGCCCCAAGTGGTCAAGAACTTTGCCGTCCTTAATATATTTTTCATGGGATATTTATAGAGACCCCCCTCCATAAACAAAAATCAAATATCAAAGTTGATATTTAACAACCTACTGTGGGCTTGAGGTGCAGAAACCCACCCAGGCACTTAAGTCAGTTAAAAGCCTGGGTAATACCTTTGACTTAAACCCCAAGTGGTCAAGAACTTTGCCGTCCTTAATATATTTTTCATGGGATTTTATAGAGACCCCCCCTCCACAAAGCAAAATTCAAATATCAAAGTTGATATTTGACACCCTGCTGTGGTCTTGAGGTGCAGAAACCCACCCAGGCACTTAAGTCAGTTAAAGGCCTGGGCAATACCTTTGACTTAAACCCCAAGTGGTCAAGAACTTTGCCGTCCTTAATATATTTTTCATGGGATATTTATATAGACCCCCCTCCATAAAAATAAATAAATATCAAAGTTGATATTTGACACCCTACTGTGGGCTTGAGGTGCAGAAACCCACCTAGGCACTTAAGTCAGTTAAAGACAAGGGCAATACTTTTGACTTAAACCCCAAGTGGTCAAGAACTTTTCCGTCCTTAATATATTTTTCATGGGATTTTATAGAGACCCCCCTCCACAAAGCAAAATTCAAATATTAAAGTTGATATTTGACACCCTGCTGTGGACTTGAGGTGCAGAAACCCACCTAGGCAGTTAGGTCAGTTAAAGGCCCGGGCAATACCTTTGATAGAAACCCCAAGTGGTCAAGAACTTTGCCGTCCTTAATATATTTTTCATGGGATATTTATAGAGACCCCCCCCCCTCCATAAAAAAAAATAAAATATCAAAGTTGATATTTGACACCCTGCTGTGGGCTTGAGGTGCAGAAACCCACCCAGGCACTTAAGTCAGCTAAAGGCCCGGGCAATACCTTTGATAGAAACCCCAAGTGGTCAAGAACTTTGCCGTCCTTAATATATTTTTCATGGGATGTTTATAGAGACCCCCCTCCATAAAAAAAAATAATAATAATAAAGTTTATATTTGACACCCAACTGTGGGCTTGAGGTGCAGAAACCCATCCAGGCACTTAAGTCAGTTAAAGGCCCGGGCAATACCTTTGACTTAATCTCCAAGTGGTTAAGAACTTTGCCGTCCTTGATATATTTTTCATGAGATATTTATAGAGACCACCCTCCATTAAAAAAAAATAATAATGATAAAGTTGATATTTGACACCCTACTGTGGGCTTGAGGTGCAGAAACCCACCTAGGCACTTAAGTCAGTTAAAGGCCCGGACAATACCTTTGACTTAAACCCCAAGTGGTCAAGAACTTTGCCGTCCTTAATATATTTTTCATGGGATATTTATATAGACCCCCCTCCATAAAAATAAATAAATATCAAAGTTGATATTTGACACCCTACTGTGGGCTTGAGGTGCAGAAACCCACCTAGGCACTTAAGTCAGTAAAAGGCCCGGGCAATACCTTTGACTTAAGTTCCAAGTGGTTAAGAACTTTGCCGTCATTGATATATTTTTCATGGGATATTTATAGAGACCCCCATCCATAAAAAAAATAAAATAATAATAAAGTTGATATTTGACACCCTACTGTGGGCTTGAGGTGCGGAAACCCACCTAGGCACTTAAGTCAGTTAAAGGCCCGAACAATACCTTTGTTTTAAACCCCAAGTGGTCAAGAACTTTGCCGTCCTTAATATATTTTTCATGGGATATTTATAGAGACCCCCCTCCATAAACAAAAATCAAATATCAAAGTTGATATTTAACACCCTACTGTGGGCTTGAGGTGCAGAAACCCACCCAGGCACTTAAGTCAGTTAAAAGCCTGGGTAATACCTTTGACTTAAACCCCAAGTGGTCAAGAACTTTGCCGTCATTAATATATTTTTCATGGGATTTTATAGAGACCCCCCTCCACAAAGCAAAATTCAAATATCAAAGTTGATATTTGACACCCTGCTGTGGGCTTGAGGTGCAGAAACCCACCTAGGCACTTAAGTCAGTTAAAGGCCTGGGCAATACCTTTGACTTAAACCCCAAGTGGTCAAGAACTTTGCCGTCCTTAATATATTTTTCATGGGATATTTATAGAGACCCCCCTCCATAAACAAAAATCAAATATCAAAGTTGATATTTAACACCCTACTGTGGGCTTGAGGTGCAGAAACCCACCCAGGCACTTAAGTCAGTTAAAAGCCTGGGTAATACCTTTGACTTAATCCCCAAGTGGTCAAGAACTTTGCCGTCCTTGATATATTTTTCATGGGATATTTATAGAGACCCCCCTCCATAAAAAAAATAATAATAATAAAGTTGATATTTGACACCCTACTGTGGGCTTGAGGTGCGGAAACCCACATAGGCACTTAAGTCAGTTAAAGACCCGAACAATACCTTTGTTTTAAACCCCAAGTGGTCAAGAACTTTGCCGTCCTTGATATATTTTTCATGGGATATTTATAGAGACCCCCCTCCATAAACAAAAATCAAATATCAAAGTTGATATTTAACACCCTACTGTGGGCTTGAGGTGCAGAAACCCACCCAGGCACTTAAGTCAGTTAAAAGCCTGGGTAATACCTTTGACTTAAACCCCAAGTGGTCAAGAACTTTGCCGTCCTTAATATATTTTTCATGGGATATTTATAGAGACCCCCCTCCATAAACAAAAATCAAATATCAAAGTTGATATTTAACACCCTACTGTGGGCTTGCGGTGCAGAAACCCACCCAGGCACTTAAGTCAGTTAAAAGCCTGGGTAATACCTTTGACTTAATCCCCAAGTGGTCAAGAACTTTGCCGTCCTTGATATATTTTTCATGGGATATTTATAGAGACCCCCATCCATAAAAAAAAAATAATAATAATAAAGTTGATATTTGACACCCTACTGTGGGCTTGAGGTGCAGAAACCCACATAGGCACTTAAGTCAGTTAAAGGCCCGAGCAATACCTTTGTTTTAAACCCCAAGTGGTCAAGAACTTTGCCGTCCTTAATATATTTTTCATGGGATATTTATAGAGACCCCCCTCCATAAACAAAAATCAAATATCAAAGTTGATATTTAACAACCTACTGTGGGCTTGAGGTGCAGAAACCCACCCAGGCACTTAAGTCAGTTAAAAGCCTGGGTAATACCTTTGACTTAAACCCCAAGTGGTCAAGAACTTTGCCGTCCTTAATATATTTTTCATGGGATTTTATAGAGACCCCCCCCTCCACAAAGCAAAATTCAAATATCAAAGTTGATATTTGACACCCTGCTGTGGGCTTGAGGTGCAGAAACCCACCCAGGCACTTAAGTCAGTTAAAGGCCTGGGCAATACCTTTGACATAAACCCCAAGTGGTCAAGAACTTTGCCGTCCTTAATATATTTTTCATGGGATATTTATATAGACCCCCCTCCATAAAAATAAATAAATATCAAAGTTGATATTTGACACCCTACTGTGGGCTTGAGGTGCAGAAACCCACCTAGGCACTTAAGTCAGTTAAAGACAAGGGCAATACTTTTGACTTAAACCCCAAGTGGTCAAGAACTTTTCCGTCCTTAATATATTTTTCATGGGATTTTATAGAGACCCCCCTCCACAAAGCAAAATTCAAATATCAAAGTTGATATTTGACACCCTGCTGTGGAATTGAGGTGCAGAAACCCACCTAGGCAGTTAGGTCAGTTAAAGGCCCGGGCAATACCTTTGATAGAAACCCCAAGTGGTCAAGAACTTTTCCGACCTTAATATATTTTTCATGGGATATTTATAGAGACCCCCCCTCTCCATAAAAAAAAATAAAATATCAAAGTTGATATTTGACACCCTGCTGTGGGCTTGAGGTGCAGAAACCCACCCAGGCACTTAAGTCAGCTAAAGACCAGGGCAATACCTTTGATAGAAACCCCAAGTGGTCAAGAACTTTGCCGTCCTTAATATATTTTTCATGGGATATTTATAGAGACCCCACTCCATAAAAAAAAATAATAATGATAAAGTTAATATTTGACACCCTGCTGTGGGCTTGAGGTGCAGAAACCCATCCAGGCACTTAAGTCAGTTAAAGGCCCGGACAATACCTTTGACTTAAACCCCAAGTGGTCAAGAACTTTGCCGTCCTTAATATATTTTTCATGGGATATTTATAGAGACCCCCCTCCATAAACAAAAATCAAATATCAAAGTTGATATTTAACACCCTACTGTGGGCTTGAGGTGCAGAAACCCACCCAGGCACTTAAGTCAGTTAAAGGCCTGGGTAATACCTTTGACTTAATCCCCAAGTGGTCAAGAACTTTGCCGTCCTTGATATATTTTTCATGGGATATTTATAGAGACCCCCCTCCATAAAAAAAATAATAATAATAAAGTTGATATTTGACACCCTACTGTGGGCTTGAGTGCGGAAACCCACATAGGCACTTAAGTCAGTTAAAGGCCCGAACAATACCTTTGTTTTAAACCCCAAGTGGTCAAGAACTTTGCCGTCCTTGATATATTTTTCATGGGATATTTATAGAGACCCCCCTCCATAAACAAAAATCAAATATCAAAGTTGATATTTAACACCCTACTGTGGGCTTGAGGTGCAGAAACCCACCCAGGCACTTAAGTCAGTTAAAAGCCTGGGTAATACCTTTGACTTAAACCCCAAGTGGTCAAGAACTTTGCCGTCCTTAATATATTTTTCATGGGATTTTATAGAGACCCCCCCTCCACAAAGCAAAATTCAAATATCAAAGTTGATATTTGACACCCTGCTGTGGGCTTGAGGTGCAGAAACCCACCTAGGCACTTAAGTCAGTTAAAGGCCTGGGCAATACCTTTGACTTAAACCCCAAGTGGTCAAGAACTTTGCCGTCCTTAATATATTTTTCATGGGATATTTATAGAGACCCCCCTCCATAAACAAAAATCAAATATCAAAGTTGATATTTAACACCCTACTGTGGGCTTGAGGTGCAGAAACCCACCCAGGCACTTAAGTCAGTTAAAAGCCTGGGTAATACCTTTGACTTAATCCCCAAGTGGTCAAGAACTTTGCCGTCCTTAATATATTTTTCATGGGATTTTATAGAGACCCCCCTCCACAAAGCAAAATTCAAATATCAAAGTTGATATTTGACACCCTGCTGTGGGCTTGAGGTGCAGAAACCCACCTAGGCACTTAAGTCAGTAAAAGGCCCGGGCAATACCTTTGACTTAAGCTCCAAGTGGTCAAGAACTTTGCCGTCCTTGATATATTTTTCATGGGATATTTATAGAGACCCCCCTCCATAAAACAAATAATAATAATAAAGTTGATATTTGACACCCTACTGTGGGCTTGAGGTGCAAAAACCCACCCAGGCACTTAAGTCAGTTAAAGGCCCGGGCAATACCTTTGACTTAAGCTCCAAGTGGTTAAGAACTTTGCCGTCCTTGATATATTTTGCATAGGATATTTATATAGACCCCCCTCCATAAAAATAAATAAATATCAAAGTTGATATTTGACACCCTACTGTGGGCTTGAGGTGCAGAAACCCACCTAGGCACTTAAGTCAGTAAAAGGCCCGGGCAATACCTTTGACTTAAGCTCCAAGTGGTTAAGAACTTTGCCGTCGTTGATATATTTTTCATGGGATATTTATAGAGACCCCCATCCATAAAAAAAAATAAATAATAATAAAGTTGATATATGACACCCTACTGTGGGCTTGAGGTGCGGAAACCCACCTAGGCACTTAAGTCAGTTAAAGGCCCGAACAATACCTTTGTTTTAAACCCCAAGTGGTCAAGAACTTTGCCGTCCTTAATATATTTTTCATGGGATATTTATAGAGACCCCCCTCCATAAACAAAAATCAAATATCAAAGTTGATATTTAACACCCTACTGTGGGCTTGAGGTGCAGAAATCCACCCAGGCACTTAAGTCAGTTAAAAGCCTGGGTAATACCTTTGACTTAAACCCCAAGTGGTCAAGAACTTTGCCGTCCTTAATATATTTTTCATGGGATTTTATAGAGACCCCCCTCCACAAAGCAAAATTCAAATATCAAAGTTGATATTTGACACCCTGCTGTGGGCTTGAGGTGCAGAAACCCACCTAGGCACTTAAGTCAGTAAAAGGCCCGGGCAATACCTTTGACTTAAGCTCCAAGTGGTCAAGAACTTTGCCGTCCTTGATATATTTTTCATGGGATATTTATAGAGACCCCCCTCCATAAAAAAAAAATAATAATAAAGTTGATATTTGACACCTTACTGTGGGCTTGAGGTGCAAAAACCCACCCAGGCACTTAAGTCAGTTAAAGGCCCGGGCAATACCTTTGACTTAAACTCCAAGTGGTTAAGAACTTTGCCGTCCTTGATATATTTTGCATGGGATATTTTTAGAGAACCCCTCCATAAAAAAAAAATAATAATAATAAAGTTGATATTTGACACCCTACTGTGGGCTTGAGGTGCAGAAACCCACCTAGGCACTTAGGTCAGTTAAAGGCCCGAGCAATACCTTTGTTTTAAACCCCAAGTGGTTAAGAACTTTGCCGTCCTTAATATATTTTTCATGGGATATTTATAGAGACCCCCCTCCATAAATGAAAAATCAAATATCAAAGTTGATATTTAACACCCTACTGTGGGATTGAGGTGCAGAAACCCACCCAGGCACTTAAGTCAGTTAAAAGCCTGGGTAATACCTTTGACTTAAACCCCAAGTGGTCAAGAACTTTGCCGTCCTTAATATATTTTTCATGGGATTTTATAGAGACCCCCCTCCACAAAGCAAAATTCAAATATCAAAGTTGATATTTGACACCTTGCTGTGGGCTTGAGGTGCAGAACCCCACCCAGGCACTTAAGTCAGTTAAAGGCCTGGTCAATATCTTTTACTTAAACCCCAAGTGGTCAAGAACTTTGCCGTCCTTAATATATTTTTCATGGGATATTTATAAAGACCCCCCCTCCATAAAAATAAATAAATATCAAAGTTGATATTTGACACCCTACTGTGGGCTTGAGGTGCAGAAACCCACCTAGGCACTTAAGTCAGTAAAAGGTCTGGGCAATACCTTTGACTTAAACCGCAAGTGGTCAAGAACTTTGCCGTCCTTAATATATTTTTCATGGGATATTTATAGAGACCCCCCTCCATAAAAAAAAATAATAATAATAAAGTTGATATTGGACACCCTACTGTGGGATTGAGGTGCAGAAACCCACCCAGGCACTTAAGTCAGTTAAAGATCCGGGCAATACCTTTGACTTAAACTCCAAGTGGTCAAGAACTTTGCCGTCCTTAATATAGTTTTCATGGGATATTTATATAGACGCCTCCTCCATAAAAGATAAATAAATATCAAAGTTGATATTTAACACCCTGCTGTGGGCTTGAGGTGCAGAAACCCACCCAGGCACTTAAGTCAGTTAAAGGCCCGGGCAATACCTTTGACTTAACCTCCAAGTGGTTAAGAACTTTGCCGTCCTTGATATATTTTTCATGGGATATTTATAGAGACCCCCCTCCATAAAAAAAAATAAAAATAATAAAGTTGATATTTGACACCCTACTGTGGGCTTGAAGTGCAGAAACCCACCTAGGCACTTAGGTCAGTTAAAGGCCCGAGCAATACCTTTGTTTTAAACTCCAAGTGGTCAAGAACTTTGCCGTCCTTAATATATGTTTCATGGGATATTTATAGAGAACCCCCTCCATAAACAAAAATCAAATATCAAAGTTGATATTTGACACCCTACTGTGGGCTTGAGGTGGAGAAATCCACCCAGGCACTTAAGTCAGTTAAAGGTCCGGCCAATACCTTTGATTGAAACTGCAAGTGGGCAAGAACTTTGCCGTCCTTCGATATTTTTTCATGGGTTATTTATAGGGACCCCCCAAATCCAAATATCAAAGTAGTATTTCGGGACAGCTCAGGCATATTTTGGGGGAGTAAAGGGGAGCAGGCTATTACGCATGGGTTACTGGAAGTGACGTCACCGGAAGCGGCCCTGACCGGAAATGACGTCACATGAAGTCACGTGACCGGAAGTTACGTCATAACCGGAAGTATGTTCTGCGTATTCCCGCGCTTTTCTCTTACCATAGTAGTAGTACAAAATGTACCATTGCCTATGACCGTAAGTAGCATGGCTACCGGATGTAACGTGTCCGAAAGTGACGTCACAGGAATTAATGTCATAAGACCGAAAGTGGGTGATTACCCTTGGGGTGTGATCTTAATTGTTCGAAGTGTTGTGTGGTACTCCAATGGTGTTTTCTATCACGTTTGCGTTCTCACTGTGGTATCTCTACTAAATAACATAAGAGCCGCTGACCGAGGGCTATGCGCAGCCGCCGCCGCTGACACAGGGATATACACCACCGCCGCCTCCGCTGACAGATGGATATGTGCCGTCGTAGCCGCAGCAGCAGCAATACTCAGAGTAATGAAGGAGAACCTTATTATATATTGAAAACCAATAATCCGGTTTTTGTTGGGTTCCAGACGGATACGATCCCGATCATTTCATGCCATGGGTACATCCGTTTACCAGTGTGATTGCCGGACCGACAGGCAGTGGACAATCGATGTTTGTCCGATGGTTCGTTCACAATATCAAACACATGGTGACTCCCAAGCCAGATCGGATCTTTAGGTGTTATGGTGAATATCAGATGTTGTATGGAACCGTAAAAGGGACAGAATTTCAACAAGGTTTACCGGATCTGGATAATTTAGATCCAAGAGAAAAACATTTGATCATTTTGGACGATCTCATGGACGAAACGGATCAAAGGGTGGCTTCACTGTTTACGAAAAAGAGTCACCACAGAAACATCAGCGTCATGTACATCGTTCAGAATCTGTTTCACCATAGAACCACAAGTCTCAATGCCCATTACATGGTTCTATTCCAAAACCTGACAGACGTATCGCAAATCATGGCGCTAGCACACCAAATGTATCCCAGGAGAACGGCATTTTTCCTGGAAGCTTTTGCCCGAGCTACAACCAGACCTCATGGCTACATGGTGATCGATAGGAAACAAAACACGCCGGATATCCTGAGATTAAGAACCTTCATCTTTCCCGGTGAAGAACAGAAAGCGTATGTCGAGTCATAAAAAGGATGTTACATCCCGTTTCTTGTCACTCTTGCATGAGACTCTGAGGGAATAACATGGTCTCTCAGCGCTTGAAAATGCACGGCAGTGATATATTATATTTACAAAAGACGAAACCGTGTATTCGTAAGCACATCATAATTAAAGCGGATAGCAGTCTCGTCGACTGTCTGTGTGAGTGCGCCGATAATATTTTAAGAGGCAACGTCCCGTTAATTAAACTGCAGAAGGGAAAACTCAAGAGAAATAAGGCCGGATTGAGAGCATTGACGAAAAAGTCGTTCTCTCTCAAACAGAAGAAAGCGATCTTACAGAAAGGTGGATTTTTGGGATCCCTACTAGCACCGATTGCATCTGTAGTAGCACCGTTGCTCTCTACATTATTTAAATGAAGGAACTAACCTTAATAAATAGATACCACCAGACTCAAGAGCGCCCAAAACCTCCAGTGGAACAACGCGTGAAAGTCATGGACACCTTGGATAAGAAGATGCAAACCATACTAGAAAGAGAAGAACTGTCGGCAGACAAACGCCTCAAGCTATACGACCAATCGTTCACTCGATATTTGAACGTCTACGACGAATACAGACCCAGACCCGTGGCAGTCGCACCTGAACCCGTGAAACAGGACCTGATCGAAAGCGTACCAAAAACAATGAAGGCCAAGGTACAACTCTTGTTGAAAAAAATGAAGAGCAGTCCCGACATTAGCTGGAACGAGAAAGGGGAACTGAAATACAAGGGAGAAACCGTTTAAGGAAGCAACGTGGTGGATTTAGTCAACGACATGCTGAGCAAAAAGAAATATTTCAACCCACAAGGATGGGAACCATTTGGAGAAGCCTTACGAGAAGCAAATGTTTCACAAGATTTGATTGGTCACAAGGACCGCTGGAGCTACATCATTCAGACCAAAAAAACACCGAGATCGCGCAAACGACAACAGAGTCCATCCCCTATTAGACCGTACTCCCCAAAAACACCAAGAAACAGGAGGAAAGAAGTCCAGAACTGGGTCGACTTTTAAAACGGAGGTTGAGACCACGAAGGGGCAGTTGTAAACATGGAATCGACCTATTACAACCTTTTAGCTCCCACCAGTTATGGAGGATTGAATAAATTTAAGCCGAAAGGTTATACGAAGAAACAAATCAGAGAATAGTTACAGTCTCAGGACACGCACACTTTGCATAAACCAACTAGACGACGATTTCCCAGGAGACGCGTTGTAGTCTATGGAATTGACCACCAGTGGCAGGCGGATTTAGTGAATCTCGCACAATTGTCTTCTTACAACAAAGGATTCAAGTACTTGTTGACATGTATATACGTGTTATCCCGATATGCTTGGGTCGTTCCATTGACAGACAAGACGGGGAAGACTTTAAAATATGCGTTTCAGGTCATTTTTAAATCTGGGCGGCGGTAGTGAAATGCATCGAAACCAGACCACCGGTATACTTAGTCAAAGACGACCACGGTGAAATTCTGGAAGGAACATTCTATGTCGAAGAATTACAGAAAGTCATTAAGACAGACGACGTATACAAGATTGAACCTATTTTTAAAAAGAGAAAAATGGGACAAAGAGTTCAGTATTTAGTCAAGTGTCTCGGATATCCAGAGTCCTTCAGCAGCTGGATCCTTAAACAGGACCTACAAAAGCACACAACACCTACTTGAAGTGTCAGTCTTGCGAATGGCACCGAGTGACACGGACAGTGTATCGTCTTGTGTGACTTGTGGAAAGAAGACTCCATGTTCGGAGGTCGTATTTTTGTGTCAGGTACTTATTCTGTACACGGTTATAGTAGTCAGCATTTACAACTTAACGGTAAAATCGGAGAACAGTACCTTGTGGACGGCCTTGTTGAGCAGTTGTCTGGGATACCTGTTACCTAACCCCACGATCAAGACGAAGCATGTTTTACCTGACTCTGCCTAGTAACAGTTCCATGAATTACTGTCCGAACAATACGTTGACTCATTACAGGACGAAATTGCCGAAAATAACGGATCTGGACAGAGCATGGAAAATCGGATTGGCAGAGATACAGTATACTCACAGTTGGTATATCGTCATGAATAACGAAGCCTGGTTGAAGGTCCACTTTTACAAGGAGTCAGAACTTCAAAAGCATTTGGTCTTGTTACCGGGTGGATACTATTCCTCGGCAAAAAGGATTCCCCATCGAGGGAAAAAAGCACATGAAGGAACTCAAGAATAAATTCGACATGGGTTTCAACAAAATCAATCATAAAATCGATATGAAAGTGAAAAAAGATTGTCAAGTCATCATCAGTCCTTTAATACAATCCATGTTAGGATTCAGACAAGCTATATTCCCGGCGGGGGAGTATGTTTCAGATTCGGTAGTGGACGTCAAGAAAGGATTAAATTATCTGTACGTGTATTGTCCCTTGGTGGAATCGAGAATGGTGGGAGATGCCCAAGTACCGTTATTGAGAATCGTACTGGTGGAAGGAAGAGACGGAGAAATGATCACCCGAGTGTTTGATCCGATACAGTACTGTCCCCTGTTACAAAAACTACTTCAGACCGTGGAAATAGATTTAAGGGACGACACGGGCTCAATAGTGCCATTCGAAAGAGGACGAGTGGTCGTGACACTTCACTGTAGAAAACGAAAAGAATTCTCTCTAGAATGAAACCAACTCATCGTTACGATACGAAAGCTTACCACGATTATTACATACACCAAGCAGGAAAAGGATATCCGGTATTTGCGGGAAGACGATATCAAAGAGGACATGGACTTGGCAGTATCTTTGGTGGACTCTTTAAAGCAGCCATGCCTTTGTTGAAAAAGGGAACAAAGACCCTAGAACGCGAGGCTTTAAAAACGGGATTAAATATTGCCGGAGATGTCGTACAAGGAATAAATATCAAACAGGCAGCAACATCACGATTGAAATCAACAGGAGAAAACTTACTCCAAAAGGCTATGGACACGATAGGACCCCCAGGATAACGAGTTCTAAAAGGACTTGCCAAGCGAAAAAAGACCAGACGTCGGCAGACCAAGCAACGGAACACTTCGAATGACATTTCGGATAAAAATGGCACTTGTACATCCCAACTCATGCGAATGCACGAAATCAGAACTGTATTTATTTGAAGTTCCACCTACACAGACCAGTGTGGCTTATGGGTATTGGGAGCAGAAAGGATTGACATCGGCTCTGAAGGATCAAGGACCTTACGAATTTGCCGTCAGTGGGGCGGGGGACGACTACATCGACTTGGCTAATACTTACCCGTTTGTGGAAGCACAGATCATGGATGACGACGATACTGCATTGGATGGCGGAGCGGACGTTGGATCTGTCAACTTATGGATGCATTCCCTCTTTAGTGATGTCAGTGTTAGCCTCAACGAAAATCTGGTTTCACCACCGACCAGCTTGTACCCTTACAGAGCTTATATAGAAATATTACTCAGCTATAGCCCAGCTGCCAAAGAATCTCAATTAACGGGAGTCATGTGGTACAAGGATACACCGGGACATCAGGATAAGAGAACAACCGATAACAAAGGATTCACGTCCCGGAAAGCATTGACGACCCAAAGCAAGTCTGTACAGATGATGGGAAAACTACACTTGGATTTATTTTGTCAAGAGAAATATTTACTGAATCACGTCGATCTGAAAATCAAATTACGACGTGTTCGCTCTAATGGCCGATGCCGACAACTATAAGATCATAATCAAGGATCTCGCTCTATTTGTGAGAAATGTACAGTTAAGTCCTGCCGTAAGAATGGGTCACGTCAAAGCTTTGGAAAAGACCAGCTGTAAATACCCCATCCGACGTGTAGAAGTCAAAGTAGATACGGTTCCCCGTGGCAACATGTTTTTGGGACAGTTGCCGAAAAGACTGGTGATTGGTTGCGTGGATAGTGATACCTTAAATGGGACTATTACGAAAATCCCTTTCGATTTTAAACACTACAAGATCAATTTTGTGGCACTGAACGTGGACGGAGGACAGATTCCCGCCAAACCGTTACAACCCGACTTTGAAAACGCAGGTTATATTCGCAGTTATATGGTACTCTATGCCAGTACGGGAAAGATGCATGAAGACGAAGGAAATACCATCTCCAGATATGAATAAGCTAAAGGAAACACCTTAATTGGATTCGATATGACTCTGGATAGGGTAATTTACGCGTGGAGATTCATTTCGATGAAGCTCTGGCAGGGACCATCAACGTCGTGCTGTATGCAGAATTTGACAACGTGATCGAAATCGGCAGAAACAGACAAGTCTTGTTTGACTACATTGCATAATAAATACGCTAGAGATTAACACTCTATTGAAAAAACATCTCCACTCCAGACCTGTGTTTAATGGGGTCTATGCCAGAAACAGATTACACAGATTATTAAATGTACCTTCGGCCATTGTGGGAAATACGAATCCAGACCATCCAATGGGACAACACTGGATAGCTATATA
The DNA here is from genome assembly GCA_963680875.1 of Bathymodiolus brooksi. Lineage (NCBI taxonomy): Eukaryota > Metazoa > Mollusca > Bivalvia > Mytilida > Modiolidae > Bathymodiolus > Bathymodiolus brooksi. Next base: position 67,854,693 of record OY804578.1, on the reverse strand, counting down.
CATCGACGCCAACTCACGAGGGGAATACTACGATCCAACCGGACGTCCACCGCACGAATCCGCTTATGTCTATTTCATGAACAAACATTGCCTTCATTGGACTTACAATACCGTTTGAGTACAAGAAGAAGGATCTACCGTGTGCGGATTTCATTGCATTTCTTAACTCATTCATCGATGTGCAGGACATAGCATGACAGACATCACCAGGCTCTTAGAAAATGCCGTGGAAGCGACGGGTATTGTACAGAGATGTGTGTTGTTACTTGTTAAACATGTGCTATGAAAAAAAAAAAAAAAAAAAAAAAAAGTAAAAAAAAAAAGAAAAAAAAAGAAGGTTAATGCAACCTCTATATAGAGCCAGTCACAAGCATGGATACATGCAGAGTGGCCTTCTACTGGGTGACTTAGGGGATCAAATGTACCGTTTCATTCATTTGACTCTTATGTTATTTAGTAGAAATACCACAGTGAGAACGCAGACGTGATAGAAAACACCCTTGGAGTACTACACAACACCTCGAACAAATCAGAACACACGATCTTATGACGTCACTTCACTTCCTGTGACGTCACGTCAAATCCGGTAGCCATACTACTTCCGGTCATGCGCAATGATACATTTTATACGAATAATATAGTAAGAAAAAAGCGCGGGGGAAATGACCTCACTTCCGGTCACGTGACTTCCGTTCATGTCACATCCATTAGCCATGCTACTTCCGGCCATGCACAATTGTACATTTCGTACTACTGCTATGGTAAGAAAACTAGAGGCTCCCAGGAGCCTGTATAGCTCACCTGGGTATAATAACATCAGTCAATAAAACTTGATAACTTCGTTAAAAAAAATTAACAAATGTAGCCTTCGTCATTGCAGACCCCTTCTACACAAAAATTTGGGCAGGGGTTCCCCCTTTAATGTAAGTTATAAAAATTGCTGTAAAAAAACATATATGTCAATGATTCTCAAAATTTAGCTTTTCCTACTTCACATTTTGTAATATAGTTGCTTCCCTTTGATTATTTGAGTAACCAAAAGCAGTGAGTCCACAAAAAAATGCATTTCAAGAGGAATAACTCTTCACACAGTTGTCGCACATTTTTAAGTGCGGGAAATTTTTTGTAGATCTTGACATGCTGAACATTTTTGCAGTTTAAACTTTCCCTTTATCTCTAATAGTTTTTGAGATATAAGATGATAGTATTAAAATTGAGAACATTTTGATGAAAAAAGGGCAATAACTCCAAAATGGGTAATGGGATTTACTTCAAAATTGCAGGGTAGGAAGATCTTGACATGCTGCAAATTTTTGCAATTCAAACTTAACCTTTATCTCTTATAGTTTTTGAAATATAAGACGAAAAGTATTATTTTTTTTTTAAATTTAATGAAATAAGGACAAGAACTCTAAGATGGGTAATCAGATTTACTTCAAAATTGCAGGGTAGGTGGATCTCGACATGGTGCAATTTAAACTTAACATCTATCTCTTATAGTTTTTGAAATATAACACGAAAAGTATTAATATTAAAAAAAAAAATTGATCGAAGGGCCGAACCGCCGGACACATTTTTGGAAGAGAACCATCCAATGACTATTTCATCAAAATGTTGTTCTTATTGAGCAAATGGTTTCAGACAAGAATATTTTTATGGGAATTTCCCATAGGGTCCTATGATAAAATAAGTTCGGCTGTGGTGGCCATCTTGGTCGGTGTTCTGAAATGCCGGACACAATATTGGAAGAGAAACACCCAAGAATCATTTCAGCAAAGTTTGGTTGAGATTGGCTCAGTAGTTTTAGAGGAGAAGATTTTTTTTAAATTTCCTCCCCCCTTTTTCTAATTTGCATAATCGGTCAAAATAGGCAAAAGTTCAAAGTTCATAAAATATCCCGTAATATATGTTAAAAAGCTCATCATTATGCTTATACAGTTCAAATTTGGGTACTTTCTGGCTTAAAATAGAGCAGTTTTGGCCATTTGAAGAAATTTCTATTTTTATTCATGGCGGCCATCTTGGATACAGGACGACACAGACGGACACAATATTGAAAGGGTACCACCCAAGGATCATTTCAGCAAAGTTTGGTTGAGATTGGCACAGTAGTTTCAGAGGAGAAGATTTTTTTTAAATTTCATCCCCCCTTTTTTCTAATTTGCATAATCGGTCAAAATAGGCAAAAGTTCAAAGTTCATAAAAAAATCCCGTAATATATGTTAAAAAGCTCATCATTATGCTTATACAGTTCAAATTTGGGCACTTTCTGGCTTAAAATAGAGCAGTTTTGGCCATTTGAAGAAATTTCTATCTTTAGCCATGGCGGCCATCTTGGATACAAGACGGCGCTGACGGACACAATTTTGAAAGGGGACCACCCAAGGATCATTTCAGCAAAGTTTGGTTGAGATTGGCTCAGTAGTTTCAGAGGAGAAGATTTTTTTTTAATTTCATCCCCCCTTTTTCTAATTTGCATAATCGGTCAAAATAGGCAAAAGTTCAAAGTTCATAAAAAATACCGTAATATATGTTAAAAAGCTCATCATTATGCTTATACAGTTCAAATTTGGGCACTTTCTGGCTTAAAAGAGAGCAGTTTTGGCCATTTGAAGAAATTTCTATTTTTAGTCATGGCGGCCATCTTGGATACAGGACGGCGCTGACGGACACAATTTTGAAGGGGGACCACCCAAGGATCATTTCAGCAAAGTTTGGTTGAGATTGGCTCAGTAGTTTCAGAGGAGAAGACATTTTTTTAATTTCATCCCCCCTTTTTTCTAATTTGCATAATCGGTCAAAATAGGCAAAAGTTCAAAGTTCATAAAAAATCCCGTAATATATGTTAAAAAGCTCATCATTATGCTTATACAGTTCAAATTTGGGCACTTTCTGGCTTAAAATAGAGCAGTTTTTGGCCATTTGAAGAAATTTCTATTTTTAGCAATGGCGGCCATCTTGGATACAGGACGGCACTGACGGACACAATTTTGAAAGGGGACCACCCAAGGATCATTTCAGCAGTTTGGTTGAGATTGGCACAGTAGTTTCAGAGGAGAAGATTTTTTTTAAATTTCATCCCCCCTTTTTTCTAATTTGCATAATCGGTCTAAATAGGCAAAAGTTCAAAGTTCATAAAAAATCCCATAATATATGTTAAAAAGCTCATCATTATGCTTATACAGTTCAAATTTGGGCACTTTCTGGCTTAAAATAGAGCAGTTTTGGCCATTTGAAGAAATTTCTATTTTTAGTAATGGCGGCCATCTTGGATACAGGACGGCACTGACGGACACAATTTTGAAAGGGGACCACCCAAGGATCATTTCAGCAAAGTTTGGTTGAGATTGGCACAGTAGTTTCAGAGGAGAGGATTTTTTTTTAATTTCATCCCCCCTTTTTTCTAATTTGCATAATCGGTCAAAATAGGCAAAAGTTCAAAGTTCATAAAATATCCCGTAATATATGTTAAATAGCTCATCATTATGCTTATACAGTTCAAATTTGGGCACTTTCTGGCTTAAAATAGAGCAGTTTTGGCCATTTGAAGAAATTTCTATTTTTAGTAATGGCGGCCATCTTTGATACAGGACGGCGCTGATGGACACAATTTTGAAAGAGGACCACTCAAGGATCATTTCAGCAAAGTTTGGTTGAGATTGGCTCAGTAGTTTCAGAGGAGAAGAATTTTTTAAAATTTCATCCCCCCTTTTTTCCAATTTGCATAATCGGTCAAAATAGGCAAAAATTCAAAGTTCATAAAAAATCCCGTAATATATGTTAAAAAGCTCATCATTATGCTTATACAGTTCAAATTTGGGCACTTTCTGGCTTAAAATAGAGCAGTTTTTGGCCATTTGAAGAAATTTCTATTTTTAGTAATGGCGGCCATCTTGCATACAAGACGGTGCTGACGGACACAAATTTGAAAGGGGACCACCCAAGGATCATTTCAGCAAAGTTTGGTTGAGATTGGCTCAGTAGTTTCAGAGGAGAAGAAATTTTTTGAATTTCATCCCCCCTTTTTTTTTAATTTGCATAATCGGTCAAAATAGGCAAAAGTTCAAAGTTCATAAAAAATCCCGTAATATATGTTAAAAAGCTCATCATGCTTATACAGTTCAAATTTGGGCACTTTCTGGCTTAAAATAGAGCAGTTTTGGCCATTTGAAGAAATTTCTATTTTTAGTAATGGCGGCCATCTTGGATACAGGTCGGCGCTGATGGACACAATTTTGAAAGGGGACCACCCAAGGATCATTTCAGCAAAGTTTGGTTGAGATTGGCTCAGTAGTTTCAGAGAAGATTTTTTTTAAATTTCATCCCCCCTTTTTTCTAATTTGCATAATCGGTCAAAATAGGCAAAAGTTCAAAGTTCATAAAAAATCCCGTAATATATGTTAAAAAGCTCATCATTATGCTTATACAGTTCAAATTTGGGCACTTTCTGGCTTAAAATAGAGCAGTTTTGGCCATTTGAAGAAATTTCTATTTTTAGTCATGGCGGCCATCTTGGATACAGGACGGCGCTGACGGACACAATTATGAAGGGGGACCACCCAAGGATCATTTCAGCAAAGTTTGGTTGAGATTGGCTCAGTAGTTTCAGAGGAGAAGACATTTTTTTAATTTCATCCCCCCTTTTTTCTAATTTGCATAATCGGTCAAAATAGGCAAAAGTTCAAAGTTCATAAAAAATCCCGTAATATATGTTAAAAAGCTCATCATTATGCTTATACAGTTCAAATTTGGGCACTTTCTGGCTTAAAATAGAGCAGTTTTTGGCCATTTGAAGAAATTTCTATTTTTAGCAATGGCGGCCATCTTGGATACAGGACGGCACTGACGGACACAATTTTGAAAGGGGACCACCCAAGGATCATTTCAGCAGTTTGGTTGAGATTGGCACAGTAGTTTCAGAGGAGAGGATTTTTTTTAAATTTCATCCCCCCTTTTTTCTAATTTGCATAATCGGTCTAAATAGGCAAAAGTTCAAAGTTCATAAAAAATCCCATAATATATGTTAAAAAGCTCATCATTATGCTTATACAGTTCAAATTTGGGCACTTTCTGGCTTAAAATAGAGCAGTTTTGGCCATTTGAAGAAATTTCTATTTTTAGTAATGGCGGCCATCTTGGATACAGGACGGCACTGACGGACACAATTTTGAAAGGGGACCACCCAAGGATCATTTCAGCAAAGTTTGGTTGAGATTGGCACAGTAGTTTCAGAGGAGAGGATTTTTTTTTAATTTCATCCCCCCTTTTTTCTAATTTGCATAATCGGTCAAAATAGGCAAAAGTTCAAAGTTCATAAAAAATCCCGTAATATATGTTAAAAAGCTCATCATTATGCTTATACAGTTCAAATTTGGGCACTTTCTGGCTTAAAATAGAGCAGTTTTGGCCATTTGAAGAAATTTCTATTTTTAGTCATGGCGGCCATCTTGGATACAGGACGGCGCTGACGGACACAATTATGAAGGGGGACCACCCAAGGATCATTTCAGCAAAGTTTGGTTGAGATTGGCTCAGTAGTTTCAGAGGAGAAGACATTTTTTTAATTTCATCCCCCCTTTTTTCTAATTTGCATAATCGGTCAAAATAGGCAAAAGTTCAAAGTTCATAAAAAATCCCGTAATATATGTTAAAAAGCTCATCATTATGCTTATACAGTTCAAATTTGGGCACTTTCTGGCTTAAAATAGAGCAGTTTTTGGCCATTTGAAGAAATTTCTATTTTTAGCAATGGCGGCCATCTTGGATACAGGACGGCACTGACGGACACAATTTTGAAAGGGGACCACCCAAGGATCATTTCAGCAGTTTGGTTGAGATTGGCACAGTAGTTTCAGAGGAGAGGATTTTTTTTAAATTTCATCCCCCCTTTTTTCTAATTTGCATAATCGGTCTAAATAGGCAAAAGTTCAAAGTTCATAAAAAATCCCATAATATATGTTAAAAAGCTCATCATTATGCTTATACAGTTCAAATTTGGGCACTTTCTGGCTTAAAATAGAGCAGTTTTGGCCATTTGAAGAAATTTCTATTTTTAGTAATGGCGGCCATCTTGGATACAGGACGGCACTGACGGACACAATTTTGAAAGGGGACCACCCAAGGATCATTTCAGCAAAGTTTGGTTGAGATTGGCACAGTAGTTTCAGAGGAGAGGATTTTTTTTTAATTTCATCCCCCCTTTTTTCTAATTTGCATAATCGGTCAAAATAGGCAAAAGTTCAAAGTTCATAAAATATCCCGTAATATATGTTAAATAGCTCATCATTATGCTTATACAGTTCAAATTTGGGCACTTTCTGGCTTAAAATAGAGCAGTTTTGGCCATTTGAAGAAATTTCTATTTTTAGTAATGGCGGCCATCTTTGATACAGGACGGCGCTGATGGACACAATTTTGAAAGAGGACCACTCAAGGATCATTTCAGCAAAGTTTGGTTGAGATTGGCTCAGTAGTTTCAGAGGAGAAGAATTTTTTAAAATTTCATCCCCCCTTTTTTCCAATTTGCATAATCGGTCAAAATAGGCAAAAATTCAAAGTTCATAAAAAATCCCGTAATATATGTTAAAAAGCTCATCATTATGCTTATACAGTTCAAATTTGGGCACTTTCTGGCTTAAAATAGAGCAGTTTTTGGCCATTTGAAGAAATTTCTATTTTTAGTAATGGCGGCCATCTTGCATACAAGACGGTGCTGACGGACACAAATTTGAAAGGGGACCACCCAAGGATCATTTCAGCAAAGTTTGGTTGAGATTGGCTCAGTAGTTTCAGAGGAGAAGAAATTTTTTGAATTTCATCCCCCCTTTTTTTTTAATTTGCATAATCGGTCAAAATAGGCAAAAGTTCAAAGTTCATAAAAAATCCCGTAATATATGTTAAAAAGCTCATCATGCTTATACAGTTCAAATTTGGGCACTTTCTGGCTTAAAATAGAGCAGTTTTGGCCATTTGAAGAAATTTCTATTTTTAGTAATGGCGGCCATCTTGGATACAGGTCGGCGCTGATGGACACAATTTTGAAAGGGGACCACCCAAGGATCATTTCAGCAAAGTTTGGTTGAGATTGGCTCAGTAGTTTCAGAGAAGATTTTATTTAAATTTCATCCCCCCTTTTTTCTAATTTGCATAATCGGTCAAAATAGGCAAAAGTTCAAAGTTCATAAAAAATCCCGTAATATATGTTAAAAAGCTCATCATTATGCTTATACAGTTCAAATTTGGGCACTTTCTGGCTTAAAATAGAGCAGTTTTGGCCATTTGAAGAAATTTCTATTTTTAGTAATGGCGGCCATCTTGGATAAAGGACGGCGCTGACGGACATAATTTTGAAAGGGGACCACCCAAGGATCATTTCAGCAAAGTTTGGTTGAGATTGGCTCATTAGTTTCAGAGAAGAATTTTTTTAAATTTCATTCCCCCTTTTTTCTAATTTGCATAATCGGTCAAAATAGGCAAAAGTTCAAAGTTCATAAAAAATCCCGTAATATATGTTAAAAAGCTCATCATTATGCTTATACAGTTCAAATTTGGGCACTTTCTGGCTTAAAATAGAGCAGTTTTTGGCCATTTGAAGAAATTTCTATTTTTAGTAAAGGCGGCCATCTTGGTTACAAGACGGTGCTGACGGACACAAATTTGAAAGGGGACCACCCAAGGATCATTTCATCAAAGTTTGATTGAGATTGGCTCAGTAGTTTCAGAGGAGAAGAAATTTTTTAATTTCATCCCCCCTTTTTTCTAATTTGCATAATCGGTCAAAATAGGCAAAAGTTCAAAGTTCATAAAAAATCCCGTAATATATGTTAAAAAGCTCATCATGCTTATACAGTTCAAATTTGGGCACTTTCTGGCTTAAAATAGAGCAGTTTTGGCCATTTGAAGAAATTTCTATTTTTAGTAATGGCGGCCATCTTGGATACAGGTCGGCGCTGACGGACACAATTTTGAAAGGGGACCACCCAAGGATCATTTCAGCAAAGTTTGGTTGAGATTGGCTCAGTAGTTTCAGAGAAGAATTTTTTTAAATTTCATCCCCCCTTTTTTCTAATTTGCATAATCGGTCAAAATAGGCAAAAGTTCAAAGTTCATAAAAAATTCGTAATACAGTCAAACCTGCCCAAATGACCACCTGCTATAAACGACCACTTTTATTCCCCCCGACGATTTATACTATATATTTTCCTTATGTTTAACTTTATTTTTTATTTGTGTGTATATTTCTTCTTGGAGCTAAATGTTGTATTCTCTTGCATATTGTCATGTACCATATTTCACCGGAGTCATGTGTGTATTTTCTCATTCCATGTTCTCATGGGGACACTTAAAATTTTAAATGTGTCGTTGTTTATACATTTTGATAATGGATAAAAAAATAACTATTTTAATTTGTCCCCATGTCGTCAATCAAACTATATTATCCTTAGCATATTCTTATTTATCAGTTATCTCATTGTTATTACTATTGTGTAATGATATTCACCCTAACCCAGGGCCATTGTCAAATAATTCCAGATGCGAACTACGCAATATTTCCATAGTTAATATGAATGTCAATTCTCTTCGTAACAAAACAGAGTTGATAAGTACTGAGCTTGGTGATCACGATATTATCTGTATAACTGAATCTAGGTTAAACAATACTGTAAGTTCCTCTGATATTACCATTGATAATTTTATAAATCCAGAGGCTTTCCGTAAAGATAGGCTGACTGACAGTGGTGGTGGTATACTTATTTATATTCGTAATACATTACTAGGCAGGCGTAGACTTGATCTAGAAGTACCCGAAGTTGAATCTGTTTGTTTAGAAATTTTTGCTGATAATAGAATTTTTTTTATTAGTGTGCTTATATAGACCGCCAAATGCAAGAGTGTCATCATGGGATTATATTGATAATTTATTTGACAAATGTGTTGATTCAGGTATAAGTAATTGTGTTTTTCTTGGTGATATCAATGTTGACCTTTTTACAATTGGCAATAACCACAAGTTTACACGTTCTTGTCAAAGGTTAGGCCTAGAAAATGTGATACATGAACCTACTAGAATTACTAGTTCGTCTTCCACTCTAATTGATCCTATACTGGTCAATAATTATGATATAGTTAGAGATAGCTATGTACTTCCAAACTTCTGTAGTGACCATTGTCCCTCCATTATTGAGATTAATTTTTCTGTTACTAGAGAAAAGTCTTATTTAAAGACAATATGGGATTATGATAATGCAAATTATATTGCCATCAACCAGCACTTGCAAAATACTGATTGGGATATGAAATTTGGAGATTCAGATAATGTTAATACCATAAATGAAGTTATTAACTTAGAGCTTAACTCTGCTATGAATACTTACATTCCAAAAAAGATAATACGTGTTCGACCTCGGGATAAACCTTGGATAAATAGTGAAACTAAGTGTAAAATTAGAAAAAGGAACCGGGTGCATAAAAAGGCAAAATTTCGAAATCTAGCAAGTGACTGGGAAAATTTTCGCAGAATACGCAATGAGATAATTGATATGATTAGGGAAGCCAAAAAACAATATATTATAAAATTACAAAATTCACTGATTGACAAGTCTATTCCACCTGGTAAATGGTGGCGAATTGCAAAGAGTGTCTCAAACTTTAAAAGTACTAATACTACAAATACTCCTATTAAGGTAAATGGTGATATTTTTTTCCATCCTGTAGACAAAGCCAATTCTATTAATAACTATTTTACATCAGTATCGAACATAGATTCTGAACCTGATCTTCCTGATGTACCCCCACTTGCACCTTGTGAGCTGTCTGGTATTGTCATTAATGAACAAGAGGTATATGATCAGTTTCAAATTTTAAATATTTCTAAGCCGGCTGGTCCTGATAACCTTCCGCCTAAATTTTTGAAAGCTGTTTTCCAGTCATTAGTTAAACCACTGACTATTTTATTTCAAAAAAGCTTAAATTTTGGTGTGGTGCCTGGTGACTGGAAACTAGCCAATGTTTCCCCTATTTACAAAGGTAAAGGTGGTAGTGATAATGTAGCTAATTATAGACCAATATCTGTTACTAATTGTTTTATTAAGATATTGGAAAAAATTATATTTAAACACCTTCACAACTACTTGTTAAGATATAATATACTATCGGATGATCAGTCTGGATTTAGACATAGAGATTCCACTATAAACCAGTTATTGGTAATTTATGATGTCATTATGAAAAATTTAGATATTGGCAAAGATGTTAGGTTTATTTTTTGTGACATATCAAAAGCATTTGATCGTGTCTGGCATCGTGGTCTATTGTACAAACTTAGAAAATATGGAATTAAGGGTAACTTATTGACTTGGTTTGGTAGTTATCTTTCTGACCGTAAGCAGCGAGTCTGCATGAATGGATACTACTCTACTTGGAATTCCATTAATGCTGGCGTTCCTCAAGGCTCCATACTGGGCCCTCTTTTATTTTTATTATTTATTAATGATATTGTTGATGTCGTTTCCAATAGCATGAAACTATTTGCTGACGATACATCCCTTTATTGTATTGTTGATGATCAGAATGAAACTGCTGAATCCCTGAATTCTGATTTGAATAGCCTTAGTACTTGGGCATCTGATTGGTGTGTTAATTTCAATGCCTCAAAAACTAAGCCTATGCTGTTTACTAGAAAACATGATGTTAATATTCCCCCTTTATATATGAATGATGATGTCCTTGAAGATGTACTTAAACATAAACATCTTGGCATACATTTTTGTCCTAATGGCACCTGGAAAGATCATATAAATGAAATTTATAAAAAAGCTTGCTCTCGTCTTAATATTTTGCGCATGATGAAACATAATCTTGATAGGAACTCACTAGAAAAGCTTTATTTTGGTTTTATAAGACCTATACTAGAATACGGAAGTGTAGTTTGGGATAATTGCACAAGAGAACAGTCTGATCTTATTGAATCAGTGCAATACGAATCAGCCAGAATTGTTACAGGTCTTCGAAAGGGTACCTCTAGGGTTAAGTTGTATGGCGAATTAGGGTGGGACTCCTTGCAAAACAGACGTAAGAAGCAAAAACTTATTCTAATGTTCAAAGCTCTGGAAGGAGAGCTACCCAACTATATAACAAATAATATTATTTCTTATATTAATATTGAACCTAACTACATGGTTAGAAACCCCAGATTATTCACCCCTCCCCAATGCCGCACCAAGTCATATAAGGATAGTTTTTTTCCAACTGTTCTGGATTTATGGAACAAACTAGATAATGATACTAGGAACATTCAGTCATTATCTTCATTCAAGATTAAACTTAATAAAGATGTTGATAAATCTCCTAGCTTCTACTCTATTGGTTCTCGCAGCTTAAATATTTGGCATTGCCAACTTCGAAATGAAGCAAGCAGCTTAAATCACCACTTGTTTCAATCTCATCTGTCCGACAGCTCCCAGTGTGCCTGTGGGGATGCAATTGAAAATAATTTCCATTATTTTTATGTTTGTCCATTGTTCATAAGACACAGAATACAACTGTTTAATTCTCTAAGAAAGTTTCAAGATGTTCTAAATTTGGATATATTATTGAAAGTCTCACCAATCCTTACTGTAGAGGAGAATACTGAGATATTCGATGCTGTTCACCATTTCATTATTGGTAGTAGAAGATTCACATGATTCAATAAATTTTCCTTTTCTTTGTATCTGGTCATATAACATTGAAAAGTCTTCCTATATATACATGTAGCTCCAAATCTTTAAATTTTTCAGCTTAATTAATAGTTGTAAATCTTTCAATTATACAGGTCTCTCTTCCCCCTCCCCCCTTTTACTCAATCACAATCACTATTTTGTTTAGATATTTCCCCCCTTATTTACTTATTTGTCTCTTCTTCCTCCATCTCTCCCAAATTCCCTTTATTCAATCATAAATATATATACTGAAAAAGAGTTAATTCATATTGATATGGTGGACCTCACATAATTAGTGATTTTGATTTCATAATTTCAGTTTACATGTTGTATATATTGTGTATTAAATGTAAGTTCAGTCTATCCATCATTCTATGCCAATTCATCATCATTAATATTATAAATAATAATAGCTTAAATATAAAGCCATAATTTGGCTATTCCAAATTATATCATACCTATTAAAAAAAGAAGAAAAAAAAACATTTTTTTTTTTTTTTTTTTTGTATGATCCTGCTATTAATATACATATTATATCATACCTATTAACAAAAAAAGAAAAAAAAAAAAAGAAAGGGAAAAATCTTTTTTGATTTGTTTGTATGATTCTGCTATTAATATACATGTGTTTATGCTTGGTAATTAAGATGAATTGCATGTATACATGATGGGTAGATTGATCTATGTCTTATGTAAATTGTGTTCAAATTGTTCCATCTTGTTGTTGGAGAGGATTTGTATAGGCACAGCCTGTTATCCAATCCTATTGATTTATCAATAAAATATTTGAAATGTAAAAAAATACTATATATTTTAACTGGATTCAACGACCACCTGCATAACGCGACCAACGACCGCCAAAATACATTCCCAAACGACCACTTCAACTTTTTTCAACGACCACTAACTCTTTTGCATGATGAGCTTACAACAAAAATGGGGAAACTGACAGGGGTCAGGGATGTTCCCCAAAGGTCAAATTCATTTTCCGTATACGCAAACCGGAAGTGATTTTTTTTGTACCCAAAATAATGTTTTCTCTATTACTGTCGTTTTTAATTAAAAATATGTTTATTTTTTTAACATTTCTGTCTTTTTGGTATTTTCGTGCGGGTTTAAAATTTATTAAATGATTTGTTGTTCCCAAATCGAATTTTCATGGTGTACATCATGACCACGTGGTTTAAAAATTAGAACGTAAACAATAAATCGAAGGCTGTTTACACCTGAGGGTTTGTCTTAATTAAAGGTGAGTAGAAATCGATTTTACAAGCTTTTGAGTTGTTTTATAATTAAAAGAAAGTTTTAAAACATGGCTTCTAACAGGAAAGTTTTAACTTTGGAAGAACGGATAAAAGTTATTGAGTTATTGAGTTACTGATGTGCCAAATTATATTCATACTCATAGACAATTTTAATTCTTTTATGGAATTTTATTAACTCTGACCTTTAAAATGTTCTATATTTCTACAACCTTTTAACAAATAATACCATGTGCATGTTTAATAAAAATAAATTTATATTTATTATTAATGATTCAATCATTTAACTCATAGTAGAATAACAACGATCTATGACCACATTATTTTTCAGCTGTATCGTTGAACCTGTATTAAAGGACCACCTGCTGTAAGAGACCACTTTTGCATTCTCCCCTGAGTGGTCTCTTAATACAGGTTTGACTGTATATGTTAAAAAGCTCATCATTATGCTTATACAGTTCAAATTTGGGCACTTTCTGGCTTAAAACAGAGCAGTTTTGGCCATTTGAAGAAATTTCTATTTTTAGTAATGGCGGCCATCTTGGATACAGGACGGCGCTGACGGACACAATTTTGAAAGGGGACCACCCAAGGATCATTTCAGCAAAGTTTGGTTGAGATTGGCTCAGTAGTTTCAGAGGAGAAGAATTTTTTTAAATTTCATCCCCCCTTTTTTCTAATTTGCATAATCGGTCAAAATAGGCAAAAGTTCAAAGTTCATAAAAAATTCGTAATACAGTCAAACCTGCCCAAATGACCACCTGCTATAAACGACCACTTTTATTCCCCCCGACGATTTATACTATATATTTTCCTTATGTTTAACTTTATTTTTTATTTGTGTGTATATTTCTTCTTGGAGCTAAATGTTGTATTCTCTTGCATATTGTCATGTACCATATTTCACCGGAGTCATGTGTGTATTTTCTCATTCCATGTTCTCATGGGGACACTTAAAATTTTAAATGTGTCGTTGTTTATACATTTTGATAATGGATAAAAAAATAACTATTTTAATTTGTCCCCATGTCGTCAATCAAACTATATTATCCTTAGCATATTCTTATTTATCAGTTATCTCATTGTTATTACTATTGTGTAATGATATTCACCCTAACCCAGGGCCATTGTCAAATAATTCCAGATGCGAACTACGCAATATTTCCATAGTTAATATGAATGTCAATTCTCTTCGTAACAAAACAGAGTTGATAAGTACTGAGCTTGGTGATCACGATATTATCTGTATAACTGAATCTAGGTTAAACAATACTGTAAGTTCCTCTGATATTACCATTGATAATTTTATAAATCCAGAGGCTTTCCGTAAAGATAGGCTGACTGACAGTGGTGGTGGTATACTTATTTATATTCGTAATACATTACTAGGCAGGCGTAGACTTGATCTAGAAGTACCCGAAGTTGAATCTGTTTGTTTAGAAATTTTTGCTGATAATAGAAATTTTTTTATTAGTGTGCTTATATAGACCGCCAAATGCAAGAGTGTCATCATGGGATTATATTGATAATTTATTTGACAAATGTGTTGATTCAGGTATAAGTAATTGTGTTTTTCTTGGTGATATCAATGTTGACCTTTTTACAATTGGCAATAACCACAAGTTTACACGTTCTTGTCAAAGGTTAGGCCTAGAAAATGTGATACATGAACCTACTAGAATTACTAGTTCGTCTTCCACTCTAATTGATCCTATACTGGTCAATAATTATGATATAGTTAGAGATAGCTATGTACTTCCAAACTTCTGTAGTGACCATTGTCCCTCCATTATTGAGATTAATTTTTCTGTTACTAGAGAAAAGTCTTATTTAAAGACAATATGGGATTATGATAATGCAAATTATATTGCCATCAACCAGCACTTGCAAAATACTGATTGGGATATGAAATTTGGAGATTCAGATAATGTTAATACCATAAATGAAGTTATTAACTTAGAGCTTAACTCTGCTATGAATACTTACATTCCAAAAAAGATAATACGTGTTCGACCTCGGGATAAACCTTGGATAAATAGTGAAACTAAGTGTAAAATTAGAAAAAGGAACCGGGTGCATAAAAAGGCAAAATTTCGAAATCTAGCAAGTGACTGGGAAAATTTTCGCAGAATACGCAATGAGATAATTGATATGATTAGGGAAGCCAAAAAACAATATATTATAAAATTACAAAATTCACTGATTGACAAGTCTATTCCACCTGGTAAATGGTGGCGAATTGCAAAGAGTGTCTCAAAATTTAAAAGTACTAATACTACAAATACTCCTATTAAGGTAAATGGTGATATTTTTTTCCATCCTGTAGACAAAGCCAATTCTATTAATAACTATTTTACATCAGTATCGAACATATATTCTGAACCTGATCTTCCTGATGTACCCCCACTTGCACCTTGTGAGCTGTCTGGTATTGTCATTAATGAACAAGAGGTATATGATCAGTTTCAAATTTTAAATATTTCTAAGCCGGCTGGTCCTGATAACCTTCCGCCTAAATTTTTGAAAGCTGTTTTCCAGTCATTAGTTAAACCACTGACTATTTTATTTCAAAAAAGCTTAAATTTTGGTGTGGTGCCTGGTGACTGGAAACTAGCCAATGTTTCCCCTATTTACAAAGGTAAAGGTGGTAGTGATAATGTAGCTAATTATAGACCAATATCTGTTACTAATTGTTTTATTAAGATATTGGAAAAAATTATATTTAAACACCTTCACAACTACTTGTTAAGATATAATATACTATCGGATGATCAGTCTGGATTTAGACATAGAGATTCCACTATAAACCAGTTATTGGTAATTTATGATGTCATTATGAAAAATTTAGATATTGGCAAAGATGTTAGGTTTATTTTTTGTGACATATCAAAAGCATTTGATCGTGTCTGGCATCGTGGTCTATTGTACAAACTTAGAAAATATGGAATTAAGGGTAACTTATTGACTTGGTTTGGTAGTTATCTTTCTGACCGTAAGCAGCGAGTCTGCATGAATGGATACTACTCTACTTGGAATTCCATTAATGCTGGCGTTCCTCAAGGCTCCATACTGGGCCCTCTTTTATTTTTATTATTTATTAATGATATTGTTGATGTCGTTTCCAATAGCATGAAACTATTTGCTGACGATACATCCCTTTATTGTATTGTTGATGATCAGAATGAAACTGCTGAATCCCTGAATTCTGATTTGAATAGCCTTAGTACTTGGGCATCTGATTGGTGTGTTAATTTCAATGCCTCAAAAACTAAGCCTATGCTGTTTACTAGAAAACATGATGTTAATATTCCCCCTTTATATATGAATGATGATGTCCTTGAAGATGTACTTAAACATAAACATCTTGGCATACATTTTTGTCCTAATGGCACCTGGAAAGATCATATAAATGAAATTTATAAAAAAGCTTGCTCTCGTCTTAATATTTTGCGCATGATGAAACATAATCTTGATAGGAACTCACTAGAAAAGCTTTATTTTGGTTTTATAAGACCTATACTAGAATACGGAAGTGTAGTTTGGGATAATTGCACAAGAGAACAGTCTGATCTTATTGAATCAGTGCAATACGAATCAGCCAGAATTGTTACAGGTCTTCGAAAGGGTACCTCTAGGGTTAAGTTGTATGGCGAATTAGGGTGGGACTCCTTGCAAAACAGACGTAAGAAGCAAAAACTTATTCTAATGTTCAAAGCTCTGGAAGGAGAGCTACCCAACTATATAACAAATAATATTATTTCTTATATTAATATTGAACCTAACTACATGGTTAGAAACCCCAGATTATTCACCCCTCCCCAATGCCGCACCAAGTCATATAAGGATAGTTTTTTTCCAACTGTTCTGGATTTATGGAACAAACTAGATAATGATACTAGGAACATTCAGTCATTATCTTCATTCAAGATTAAACTTAATAAAGATGTTGATAAATCTCCTAGCTTCTACTCTATTGGTTCTCGCAGCTTAAATATTTGGCATTGCCAACTTCGAAATGAAGCAAGCAGCTTAAATCACCACTTGTTTCAATCTCATCTGTCCGACAGCTCCCAGTGTGCCTGTGGGGATGCAATTGAAAATAATTTCCATTATTTTTATGTTTGTCCATTGTTCATAAGACACAGAATACAACTGTTTAATTCTCTAAGAAAGTTTCAAGATGTTCTAAATTTGGATATATTATTGAAAGTCTCACCAATCCTTACTGTAGAGGAGAATACTGAGATATTCGATGCTGTTCACCATTTCATTATTGGTAGTAGAAGATTCACATGATTCAATAAATTTTCCTTTTCTTTGTATCTGGTCATATAACATTGAAAAGTCTTCCTATATATACATGTAGCTCCAAATCTTTAAATTTTTCAGCTTAATTAATAGTTGTAAATCTTTCAATTATACAGGTCTCTCTTCCCCCTCCCCCCTTTTACTCAATCACAATCACTATTTTGTTTAGATATTTCCCCCCTTATTTACTTATTTGTCTCTTCTTCCTCCATCTCTCCCAAATTCCCTTTATTCAATCATAAATATATATACTGAAAAAGAGTTAATTCATATTGATATGGTGGACCTCACATAATTAGTGATTTTGATTTCATAATTTCAGTTTACATGTTGTATATATTGTGTATTAAATGTAAGTTCAGTCTATCCATCATTCTATGCCAATTCATCATCATTAATATTATAAATAATAATAGCTTAAATATAAAGCCATAATTTGGCTATTCCAAATTATATCATACCTATTAAAAAAAGAAGAAAAAAAAACATTTTTTTTTTTTTTTTTTTTGTATGATCCTGCTATTAATATACATATTATATCATACCTATTAACAAAAAAAGAAAAAAAAAAAAAGAAAGGGAAAAATCTTTTTTGATTTGTTTGTATGATTCTGCTATTAATATACATGTGTTTATGCTTGGTAATTAAGATGAATTGCATGTATACATGATGGGTAGATTGATCTATGTCTTATGTAAATTGTGTTCAAATTGTTCCATCTTGTTGTTGGAGAGGATTTGTATAGGCACAGCCTGTTATCCAATCCTATTGATTTATCAATAAAATATTTGAAATGTAAAAAAATACTATATATTTTAACTGGATTCAACGACCACCTGCATAACGCGACCAACGACCGCCAAAATACATTCCCAAACGACCACTTCAACTTTTTTCAACGACCACTAACTCTTTTGCATGATGAGCTTACAACAAAAATGGGGAAACTGACAGGGGTCAGGGATGTTCCCCAAAGGTCAAATTCATTTTCCGTATACGCAAACCGGAAGTGATTTTTTTTGTACCCAAAATAATGTTTTCTCTATTACTGTCGTTTTTAATTAAAAATATGTTTATTTTTTTAACATTTCTGTCTTTTTGGTATTTTCGTGCGGGTTTAAAATTTATTAAATGATTTGTTGTTCCCAAATCGAATTTTCATGGTGTACATCATGACCACGTGGTTTAAAAATTAGAACGTAAACAATAAATCGAAGGCTGTTTACACCTGAGGGTTTGTCTTAATTAAAGGTGAGTAGAAATCGATTTTACAAGCTTTTGAGTTGTTTTATAATTAAAAGAAAGTTTTAAAACATGGCTTCTAACAGGAAAGTTTTAACTTTGGAAGAACGGATAAAAGTTATTGAGTTATTGAGTTACTGATGTGCCAAATTATATTCATACTCATAGACAATTTTAATTCTTTTATGGAATTTTATTAACTCTGACCTTTAAAATGTTCTATATTTCTACAACCTTTTAACAAATAATACCATGTGCATGTTTAATAAAAATAAATTTATATTTATTATTAATGATTCAATCATTTAACTCATAGTAGAATAACAACGATCTATGACCACATTATTTTTCAGCTGTATCGTTGAACCTGTATTAAAGGACCACCTGCTGTAAGAGACCACTTTTGCATTCTCCCCTGAGTGGTCTCTTAATACAGGTTTGACTGTATATGTTAAAAAGCTCATCATTATGCTTATACAGTTCAAATTTGGGCACTTTCTGGCTTAAAACAGAGCAGTTTTGGCCATTTGAAGAAATTTATATTTTAGTAATGGCGGCCATCTTGGATACAGGACGGCGCTGACGGACACAATTTTGAAAGGGGACCACCCAAGGATCATTTCAGCAAAGTTTGGTTGAGATTGGCTCAGTAGTTTCAGAGGAGAAGAATTTTTTTAAATTTCATCCCCCCTTTTTTCTAATTTGCATAATCGGTCAAAATAGGCAAAAGTTCAAAGTTCATAAAAAATTCGTAATACAGTCAAACCTGCCCAAATGACCACCTGCTATAAACGACCACTTTTATTCCCCCCGACGATTTATACTATATATTTTCCTTATGTTTAACTTTATTTTTTATTTGTGTGTATATTTCTTCTTGGAGCTAAATGTTGTATTCTCTTGCATATTGTCATGTACCATATTTCACCGGAGTCATGTGTGTATTTTCTCATTCCATGTTCTCATGGGGACACTTAAAATTTTAAATGTGTCGTTGTTTATACATTTTGATAATGGATAAAAAAATAACTATTTTAATTTGTCCCCATGTCGTCAATCAAACTATATTATCCTTAGCATATTCTTATTTATCAGTTATCTCATTGTTATTACTATTGTGTAATGATATTCACCCTAACCCAGGGCCATTGTCAAATAATTCCAGATGCGAACTACGCAATATTTCCATAGTTAATATGAATGTCAATTCTCTTCGTAACAAAACAGAGTTGATAAGTACTGAGCTTGGTGATCACGATATTATCTGTATAACTGAATCTAGGTTAAACAATACTGTAAGTTCCTCTGATATTACCATTGATAATTTTATAAATCCAGAGGCTTTCCGTAAAGATAGGCTGACTGACAGTGGTGGTGGTATACTTATTTATATTCGTAATACATTACTAGGCAGGCGTAGACTTGATCTAGAAGTACCCGAAGTTGAATCTGTTTGTTTAGAAATTTTTGCTGATAATAGAAATTTTTTTATTAGTGTGCTTATATAGACCGCCAAATGCAAGAGTGTCATCATGGGATTATATTGATAATTTATTTGACAAATGTGTTGATTCAGGTATAAGTAATTGTGTTTTTCTTGGTGATATCAATGTTGACCTTTTTACAATTGGCAATAACCACAAGTTTACACGTTCTTGTCAAAGGTTAGGCCTAGAAAATGTGATACATGAACCTACTAGAATTACTAGTTCGTCTTCCACTCTAATTGATCCTATACTGGTCAATAATTATGATATAGTTAGAGATAGCTATGTACTTCCAAACTTCTGTAGTGACCATTGTCCCTCCATTATTGAGATTAATTTTTCTGTTACTAGAGAAAAGTCTTATTTAAAGACAATATGGGATTATGATAATGCAAATTATATTGCCATCAACCAGCACTTGCAAAATACTGATTGGGATATGAAATTTGGAGATTCAGATAATGTTAATACCATAAATGAAGTTATTAACTTAGAGCTTAACTCTGCTATGAATACTTACATTCCAAAAAAGATAATACGTGTTCGACCTCGGGATAAACCTTGGATAAATAGTGAAACTAAGTGTAAAATTAGAAAAAGGAACCGGGTGCATAAAAAGGCAAAATTTCGAAATCTAGCAAGTGACTGGGAAAATTTTCGCAGAATACGCAATGAGATAATTGATATGATTAGGGAAGCCAAAAAACAATATATTATAAAATTACAAAATTCACTGATTGACAAGTCTATTCCACCTGGTAAATGGTGGCGAATTGCAAAGAGTGTCTCAAAATTTAAAAGTACTAATACTACAAATACTCCTATTAAGGTAAATGGTGATATTTTTTTCCATCCTGTAGACAAAGCCAATTCTATTAATAACTATTTTACATCAGTATCGAACATAGATTCTGAACCTGATCTTCCTGATGTACCCCCACTTGCACCTTGTGAGCTGTCTGGTATTGTCATTAATGAACAAGAGGTATATGATCAGTTTCAAATTTTAAATATTTCTAAGCCGGCTGGTCCTGATAACCTTCCGCCTAAATTTTTGAAAGCTGTTTTCCAGTCATTAGTTAAACCACTGACTATTTTATTTCAAAAAAGCTTAAATTTTGGTGTGGTGCCTGGTGACTGGAAACTAGCCAATGTTTCCCCTATTTACAAAGGTAAAGGTGGTAGTGATAATGTAGCTAATTATAGACCAATATCTGTTACTAATTGTTTTATTAAGATATTGGAAAAAATTATATTTAAACACCTTCACAACTACTTGTTAAGATATAATATACTATCGGATGATCAGTCTGGATTTAGACATAGAGATTCCACTATAAACCAGTTATTGGTAATTTATGATGTCATTATGAAAAATTTAGATATTGGCAAAGATGTTAGGTTTATTTTTTGTGACATATCAAAAGCATTTGATCGTGTCTGGCATCGTGGTCTATTGTACAAACTTAGAAAATATGGAATTAAGGGTAACTTATTGACTTGGTTTGGTAGTTATCTTTCTGACCGTAAGCAGCGAGTCTGCATGAATGGATACTACTCTACTTGGAATTCCATTAATGCTGGCGTTCCTCAAGGCTCCATACTGGGCCCTCTTTTATTTTTATTATTTATTAATGATATTGTTGATGTCGTTTCCAATAGCATGAAACTATTTGCTGACGATACATCCCTTTATTGTATTGTTGATGATCAGAATGAAACTGCTGAATCCCTGAATTCTGATTTGAATAGCCTTAGTACTTGGGCATCTGATTGGTGTGTTAATTTCAATGCCTCAAAAACTAAGCCTATGCTGTTTACTAGAAAACATGATGTTAATATTCCCCCTTTATATATGAATGATGATGTCCTTGAAGATGTACTTAAACATAAACATCTTGGCATACATTTTTGTCCTAATGGCACCTGGAAAGATCATATAAATGAAATTTATAAAAAAGCTTGCTCTCGTCTTAATATTTTGCGCATGATGAAACATAATCTTGATAGGAACTCACTAGAAAAGCTTTATTTTGGTTTTATAAGACCTATACTAGAATACGGAAGTGTAGTTTGGGATAATTGCACAAGAGAACAGTCTGATCTTATTGAATCAGTGCAATACGAATCAGCCAGAATTGTTACAGGTCTTCGAAAGGGTACCTCTAGGGTTAAGTTGTATGGCGAATTAGGGTGGGACTCCTTGCAAAACAGACGTAAGAAGCAAAAACTTATTCTAATGTTCAAAGCTCTGGAAGGAGAGCTACCCAACTATATAACAAATAATATTATTTCTTATATTAATATTGAACCTAACTACATGGTTAGAAACCCCAGATTATTCACCCCTCCCCAATGCCGCACCAAGTCATATAAGGATAGTTTTTTTCCAACTGTTCTGGATTTATGGAACAAACTAGATAATGATACTAGGAACATTCAGTCATTATCTTCATTCAAGATTAAACTTAATAAAGATGTTGATAAATCTCCTAGCTTCTACTCTATTGGTTCTCGCAGCTTAAATATTTGGCATTGCCAACTTCGAAATGAAGCAAGCAGCTTAAATCACCACTTGTTTCAATCTCATCTGTCCGACAGCTCCCAGTGTGCCTGTGGGGATGCAATTGAAAATAATTTCCATTATTTTTATGTTTGTCCATTGTTCATAAGACACAGAATACAACTGTTTAATTCTCTAAGAAAGTTTCAAGATGTTCTAAATTTGGATATATTATTGAAAGGCTCACCAATCCTTACTGTAGAGGAGAATACTGAGATATTCGATGCTGTTCACCATTTCATTATTGGTAGTAGAAAATTCACATGATTCAATACATTTTCCTTTTCTTTGTATCTGGTCATATAACATTGAAAAGTCTTCCTATATAT
Organism: Bathymodiolus brooksi; assembly: GCA_963680875.1. NCBI lineage: Eukaryota > Metazoa > Mollusca > Bivalvia > Mytilida > Modiolidae > Bathymodiolus > Bathymodiolus brooksi. Next base: position 67,831,802 of record OY804578.1, on the reverse strand, counting down.
ACATGTAGCTCCAAATCTTTAAATTTTTCAGCTTAATTAATAGTTGTAAATCTTTCAATTATACAGGTCTCTCTTCCCCCTCCCCCCTTTTACTCAATCACAATCACTATTTTGTTTAGATATTTCCCCCCTTATTTACTTATTTGTCTCTTCTTCCTCCATCTCTCCCAAATTCCCTTTATTCAATCATAAATATATATACTGAAAAAGAGTTAATTCATATTGATATGGTGGACCTCACATAATTAGTGATTTTGATTTCATAATTTCAGTTTACATGTTGTATATATTGTGTATTAAATGTAAGTTCAGTCTATCCATCATTCTATGCCAATTCATCATCATTGATATTATAAATAATAATAGCTTAAATATAAAGCCATAATTTGGCTATTCCAAATTATATCATACCTATTAAAAAAAGAAGAAAAAAAAACATTTTTTTGTTTTTGTTTTTTGTATGATCCTGCTATTAATATACATATTATATCATACCTATTAACAAAAAAAAAAAAAAAAAAAAAGAAAGGGAAAAATCTTTTTTGATTTGTTTGTATGATTCTGCTATTAATATACATGTGTTTATGCTTGGTAATTAAGATGAATTGCATGTATACATGATGGGTAGATTGATCTATGTCTTATGTAAATTGTGTTCAAATTGTTCCATCTTGTTGTTGGAGAGGATTTGTATAGGCACAGCCTGTTATCCAATCCTATTGATTTATCAATAAAATATTTGAAATGTAAAAAAATACTATATATTTTAACTGGATTCAACGACCACCTGCATAACGCGACCAACGACCGCCAAAATACATTCCCAAACGACCACTTCAACTTTTTTCAACGACCACTAACTCTTTTGCATGATGAGCTTACAACAAAAATGGGGAAACTGACAGGGGTCAGGGATGTTCCCCAAAGGTCAAATTCATTTTCCGTATACGCAAACCGGAAGTGATTTTTTTTGTACCCAAAATAATGTTTTCTCTATTACTGTCGTTTTTAATTAAAAATATGTTTATTTTTTTAACATTTCTGTCTTTTTGGTATTTTCGTGCGGGTTTAAAATTTATTAAATGATTTGTTGTTCCCAAATCGAATTTTCATGGTGTACATCATGACCACGTGGTTTAAAAATTAGAACGTAAACAATAAATCGAAGGCTGTTTACACCTGAGGGTTTGTCTTAATTAAAGGTGAGTAGAAATCGATTTTACAAGCTTTTGAGTTGTTTTATAATTAAAAGAAAGTTTTAAAACATGGCTTCTAACAGGAAAGTTTTAACTTTGGAAGAACGGATAAAAGTTATTGAGTTATTGAGTTACTGATGTGCCAAATTATATTCATACTCATAGACAATTTTAATTCTTTTATGGAATTTTATTAACTCTGACCTTTAAAATGTTCTATATTTCTACAACCTTTTAACAAATAATACCATGTGCATGTTTAATAAAAATAAATTTATTAATGATTCAATCATTTAACTCATAGTAGAATAACAACGATCTATGACCACATTATTTTTCAGCTGTATCGTTGAACCTGTATTAAAGGACCACCTGCTGTAAGAGACCACTTTTGCATTCTCCCCTGAGTGGTCTCTTAATACAGGTTTGACTATATTTTAAAAAGCTCATCATTATGCTTATACAGTTCAAATTTGGGCACTTTCTGGCTTAAAATAGAGCAGTTTTGGCCATTTGAAGAAATTTCTATTTTTAGTAATGGCGGCCATCTTGGATACAGGACGGCACTGACGGACACAATTTTGAAAGGGGACCACCCAAGGATCATTTCAGCAAAGTTTGGTTGAGATTGGCTCAGTAGTTTCAGAGGAGAAGAATTTTTTTAAATTTCATCCCCCCTTTTTTCTAATTTGCATAATCGGTCAAAATAGGCAAAAGTTCAAAGTTCATAAAAAATTCGTAATACATGTATATGCTAAAAAGCTCATCATTATGCTTATACAGTTCAAATTTGGGCACTTTCTGGCTTAAAACAGAGCAGTTTTGGCCATTTGAAGAAATTTCTATTTTTAGTAATGGCGGCCATCTTGGATACAGGACGGCGCTGACGGACATAAATTTGAAAGGGGACCACCCAAGGATCATTTCAGCAAAGTGTGGTTGAGATTGGCTCAGTTTCAGAGGAGAAGAATTTTTTTTAATTTCATCCCCCCCTTTTTTCTAATTTGCATAATCGGTCAAAATAGGCAAAAGTTCAAAGTTCATAAAAAATCCCGTAATATATGTTAAAAAGCTCATCATTATGCTTATACAGTTCAAATTTGGGCACTTTCTGGCTTAAAATAGAGCAGTTTTTGGCCATTTGAAGAAATTTCTATTTTAGTAATGGCGGCCAACTTGGATACAAGACGGTGCTGACGGACACAATTTTGAAAGGGGACCACCCAAGGATCATTTCAGCAAAGTTTGGTTGAGATTGACACAGTAGTTTCAGTGGAGAGGATTTTTTTTTAATATCAATCACCCTTTTTTCTAATTTGCATAATCGGTCAAAATAGACAATAGTTCAAAGTTCATAAAAAATCCCGTAATATATGTTAAAAAGCTCATCATTATGCTTATACAGTTCAAATTTGGGCGCTTTCTGGCTTAAAATAGAGCAGTTTTGGCCATTTGAAGAAATTTCTATTTTTAGTAATGGCGGCCATCTTGGATACAGGACGGCGCTGACGGACATAAATTTGAAAGGGGACCACCCAAGGATCATTTCAGCAAAGTGTGGTTGAGATTGGCTCAGTAGTTTCAGAGGAGAAGAATTTTTTTTAATTTCATCCCCCCTTTTTTATAATTTGCATAATCGGTCAAAATAGGCAAAAGTTCAAAGTTCATAAAAAATCCCGTAATATATGTTAAAAAGCTCATCATTATGCTTATACAGTTCAAATTTGGGCACTTTCTGGCTTAAAATAGAGCAGTTTTTGGCCATTTGAAGAAATTTCTATTTTTAGTAATGGCAGCCATCTTGGATACAAGACGGTGCTGACGGACACAATTTTGAAAGGGGACCACCCAAGGATCATTTCAGCAAAGTTTGGTTGAGATTGGCACAGTAGTTTCAGAGGAGAGGATTTTTTTTTAATTTCATCCCCCCTTTTTTCTAATTTGCACAATCGGTCAAAATAGGCAAAAGTTCAAAGTTCATAAAAAATCCCGTAATATATGTTAAAAAGCTCATCATTATGCTTATACAGTTCAAATTTGGGCACTTTCTGGCTTAAAATAGAGCAGTTTGGGCCATTTGAAGACATTTCTATTTTTAGTAATGGCAGCCATCTTGGATACAGGACGGCGCTGACGGACACAACTTTGAAAGGGGACCACCCAAGGATCATTTCAGCAAAGTGTGGTTGAGATTGGCTCAGTTTCAGAGGAGAAGAATTTTTTTTAATTTCATCCCCCCTTTTTTCTAATTTGCATAATCGGTCAAAATAGGCAAAAGTTCAAAGTTCATAAAAAATCCCGTAATATATGTTAAAAAGCTAATCATTATGCTTATACAGTTCAAATTTGGGCACTTTCTGGCTTAAAATAGAGCAGTTTTGGCCATTTGAAGAAATTTCTATTTTTAGTAATGGCGGCCATCTTGGATACAGGACGGCGCTGACGGACACAATTTTGAAAGGGGACCACCCAAGGATCATTTCAGCAAAGTTTGGTTGAGATTGGCTCAGTAGTTTCAGAGGAGAAGAATTTTTTTTAATTTCATCCCCCCTTTTTTCTAATTTGCATAATCGGTCAAAATAGGCAAAAGTTCAAAGTTCATAAAAAATCCCGTAATATATGTTAAAAAGCTCATCATTATGCTTATACAGTTCAAATTTGGGCACTTTCTGGCTTAAAATAGAGCAGTTTTTGGCCATTTGAAGAAATTTCTATTTTTAGTAATGGCAGCCATCTTGGATACAAGACGGTGCTGACGGACACAATTTTGAAAGGGGACCACCCAAGGATCATTTCAGCAAAGTTTGGTTGAGATTGGCACAGTAGTTTCAGAGGAGAGGATTTTTTTTTAATTTCATCCCCCCTTTTTTCTAATTTGCATAATCGGTCAAAATAGGCAAAAGTTCAAAGTTCATAAAAAATCCCGTAATATATGTTAAAAAGCTCATCATTATGCTTATACAGTTCAAATTTGGGCACTTTCTGGCTTAAAATAGAGCAGTTTGGGCCATTTGAAGACATTTCTATTTTTAGTAATGGCAGCCATCTTGGATACAGGACGGCGCTGACGGACACAATTTTGAAAGGCGACCACCCAAGGATCATTTCAGCAAAGTGTGGTTGAGATTGGCTCAGTTTCAGAGGAGAAGAATTTTTTTTAATTTCATCCCCCCTTTTTTCTAATTTGCATAATCGGTCAAAATAGGCAAAAGTTCAAAGTTCATAAAAAATCCCGTAATATATGTTAAAAAGCTAATCATTATGCTTATACAGTTCAAATTTGGGCACTTTCTGGCTTAAAATAGAGCAGTTTTGGCCATTTGAAGAAATTTCTATTTTTAGTAATGGCGGCCATCTTGGATACAGGACGGCGCTGACGGACACAATTTTGAAAGGGGACCACCCAAGGATCATTTCAGCAAAGTTTGGTTGAGATTGGCTCAGTAGTTTCAGAGGAGAAGATTTTTTTAAATTTCATCCCCCCTTTTTTCTAATTTGCATAATCGGTCAAAATAGGCAAAAGTTCAAAGTTCATAAAAAATCCCGTAATATATGTTAAAAAGCTCATCATTATGCTTATACAGTTCAAATTTGGGCACTTTCTGGCTTAAAATAGAGCAGTTTTGGCCATTTGAAGAAATTTCTATTTTTAGTAATGGCGGCCATCTTGGATACAGGACGGCGCTGACGGACACAATTTTGAAAGGGGACCACCCAAGGATCATTTCAGCAAAGTTTGGTTGAGATTGGCTCAGTAGTTTCAGAGGAGAAGAATTTTTTAAAATTTCATCCCCCCTTTTTTCTAATTTGCATAATCGGTCAAAATAGGCAAACGTTCAAAGTTCATAAAAAATCCCGTAATATATGTTAAAAAGCTCATCATTATGCTTATACAATTCAAATTTGGGCACTTTCTGGCTTAAAATAGAGCAGTTTTTGGCCATTTGAAGAAATTTCTATTTTTAGTAATGGCGGCCATCTTGGATACAAGGCGGTGCTGACGGACATAAATTTGAAAGGGGACCACCCAAGGATCATTTCAGCAAAGTTTGGTTGAGATTGGCTCAGTTTCAGAGGAGAAGAATTTTTTTTAATTTCATCCCCCCTTTTTTCTAATTTGCATAATCGGTCAAAATAGGCAAAAGTTCAAAGTTCATAAAAAATCCCGTATTATATGTTAAAAAGCTCATCATTATGCTTATACAGTTCAAATTTGGGCACTTTCTGGCTTAAAATAGAGCAGTTTTGGCCATTTGAAAAAAATTCTATTTTTAGTAATGTCGGCCATCTTGGATACAGGACGGCGCTGACGGACACAATTTTGAAAGGGGGCCACCCAAGGATCATTTCAGCAAAGTTTGGTTGAGATTGGCTCAGTAGTTTCAGAGGAGAAGAATTTTTTTAAATTTCATCCCCCCTTTTTTCTAATTTGCATAATCGGTCAAAATAGGCAAAAGTTCAAAGTTCATAAAAAATTCGTAATACACGTATATGTTAAAAAGCTCATCATTATGCTTATACAGTTCAAATTTGGGCATTTTCTGGCTTAAAACAGAGCAGTTTTGGCCATTTGAAGAAATTTCTATTTTTAGTAATGGCGGCCATCTTGGATACAGGACGGCGCTGACGAACATAAATTTGAAAGGGGACCACCCAAGGATCATTTCAGCAAAGTGTGGTTGAGATTGGCTCAGTTTCAGAGGAGAAGAATTTTTTTTAATTTCATCCCCCCTTTTTTCTAATTTGCATAATCGGTCAAAATAGGCAAAAGTTCAAAGTTCATAAAAAATCCCGTAATATATGTTAAAAAGCTCATCATTATGCTTATACAGTTCAAATTTGGGCACTTTCTGGCTTAAAATAGAGCAGTTTTGGCCATTTGAAGAAATTTCTATTTTTAGTAATGGCGGCCATCTTGGATACAGGACGAAATTTCTATTTTTAGTAATGGCGGCCATCTTGGATACAAGACGGTGCTGACGGACACAAATTTGAAAGGGGACCACCCAAGGATCATTTCAGCAAAGTTTGGTTGAGATTGGCTCAGTAGTTTCAGAGGAGAAGAATTTTTTTAAATTTCATCCCCCCTTTTTTCTAATTTGCATAATCGGTCAAAATAGGCAAAAGTTCAAAGTTCATAAAAAATTCGTAATACATGTATATGTTAAAAAGCTCATCATTATGCTTATACAGTTCAAATTTGGGCACTTTCTGGCTTAAAATAGAGCAGTTTTGGCCATTTGAAGAAATTTCTATTTTTAGTAATAGCGGCCATCTTGGATACAAGACGGTGCTGACGGACACAATTTTGAAAGGGGACCACCCAAGGATCATTTCAGCAAAGTTTGGTTGAGATTGGCGCAGTAGTTTCAGAGGAGAGGATTTTTTTTTAATTTCATCCCCCCTTTTTTCTAATTTGCATAATCGGTCAAAATAGGCAATAGTTCAAAGTTCATAAAAAATCCCGTAATATATGTTAAAAAGCTCATCATTATGCTTATACAGTTCAAATTTGGGCACTTTCTGGCTTAAAATAGAGCAGTTTTGGCCATTTGAAGAAATTTCTATTTTTAGTCATGGCGGCCATCTTGGATAGAGGACGGCGCTGACGGACACAATATTGAAAGAGGACCACCCAAGGATCATTTCAGCAAAGTCTGCTTGAGATTGGCTCAGTAGTTTCAGAGGAGAAGAATTTTTTTAAATTTCATACCCCCTTTTTTCTAATTTGCAAAATCGGTCAAAATAGGCAAAAGTTCAAAGTTCATAAAAATCCCGTAATATATGTTAAAAAGCTCATCATTATGCTTATACAGTTCAAATTTGGGCACTTTCTGGCTTAAAATAGAGCAGTTTTGGCCATTTGAAAAAAATTCTATTTTTAGTAATGTCGGCCATCTTGGATACAGGACGGCGCTGACGGACACAATTTTGAAAGGGGGCCACCCAAGGATCATTTCAGCAAAGTTTGGTTGAGATTGGCTCAGTAGTTTCAGAGGAGAAGAATTTTTTTAAATTTCATCCCCCCTTTTTTCTAATTTGCATAATCGGTCAAAATAGGCAAAAGTTCAAAGTTCATAAAAAATTCGTAATACACGTATATGTTAAAAAGCTCATCATTATGCTTATACAGTTCAAATTTGGGCATTTTCTGGCTTAAAACAGAGCAGTTTTGGCCATTTGAAGAAATTTCTATTTTTAGTAATGGCGGCCATCTTGGATACAGGACGGCGCTGACGAACATAAATTTGAAAGGGGACCACCCAAGGATCATTTCAGCAAAGTGTGGTTGAGATTGGCTCAGTTTCAGAGGAGAAGAATTTTTTTTAATTTCATCCCCCCTTTTTTCTAATTTGCATAATCGGTCAAAATAGGCAAAAGTTCAAAGTTCATAAAAAATCCCGTAATATATGTTAAAAAGCTCATCATTATGCTTATACAGTTCAAATTTGGGCACTTTCTGGCTTAAAATAGAGCAGTTTTGGCCATTTGAAGAAATTTCTATTTTTAGTAATGGCGGCCATCTTGGATACAGGACGAAATTTCTATTTTTAGTAATGGCGGCCATCTTGGATACAAGACGGTGCTGACGGACACAAATTTGAAAGGGGACCACCCAAGGATCATTTCAGCAAAGTTTGGTTGAGATTGGCTCAGTAGTTTCAGAGGAGAAGAATTTTTTTAAATTTCATCCCCCCTTTTTTCTAATTTGCATAATCGGTCAAAATAGGCAAAAGTTCAAAGTTCATAAAAAATTCGTAATACATGTATATGTTAAAAAGCTCATCATTATGCTTATACAGTTCAAATTTGGGCACTTTCTGGCTTAAAATAGAGCAGTTTTGGCCATTTGAAGAAATTTCTATTTTTAGTAATAGCGGCCATCTTGGATACAAGACGGTGCTGACGGACACAATTTTGAAAGGGGACCACCCAAGGATCATTTCAGCAAAGTTTGGTTGAGATTGGCGCAGTAGTTTCAGAGGAGAGGATTTTTTTTTAATTTCATCCCCCCTTTTTTCTAATTTGCATAATCGGTCAAAATAGGCAATAGTTCAAAGTTCATAAAAAATCCCGTAATATATGTTAAAAAGCTCATCATTATGCTTATACAGTTCAAATTTGGGCACTTTCTGGCTTAAAATAGAGCAGTTTTGGCCATTTGAAGAAATTTCTATTTTTAGTCATGGCGGCCATCTTGGATAGAGGACGGCGCTGACGGACACAATATTGAAAGAGGACCACCCAAGGATCATTTCAGCAAAGTCTGCTTGAGATTGGCTCAGTAGTTTCAGAGGAGAAGAATTTTTTTAAATTTCATACCCCCTTTTTTCTAATTTGCAAAATCGGTCAAAATAGGCAAAAGTTCAAAGTTCATAAAAATCCCGTAATATATGTTAAAAAGCTCATCATTATGCTTATACAGTTCAAATTTGGGCACTTTCTGGCTTAAAATAGAGCAGTTTTGGCCATTTGAAAAAAATTATATTTTTAGTAATGGCGGCCATCTTGGATACAGGACAGCGCTGACGGACACAATTTTGAAAGGGGACCACAGAAGTATCATTTCAGCAAAGTCTGCTTGAAATTGGCTCAGTAGTTTCAGAGGAGAAGAATTTTTTAAATTTCATCCCCCCTTTTTTCTAATTTGCATAATCGGTCAAAATAGGCAAAAGTTCAAAGTTCATAAAAAATCCCGTAATATATGTTAAAAAGCTCATCATTATGCTTATACATTTCAAATTTGGGCACTTTCTGGCTTAAAATAGAGCAGTTTTGGCCATTTGAAGAAATTTCTATTTTTAGTAATTGGTGGCCATCTTGGATACAGGACGGCGCTGACGGACATAAATTTGAAAGGGGACCACCCAAGGATCATTTCAGCAAAGTTTGGTTGAGATTGGCTCAGTAGTTTCAGAGGAGAAGAATTTTTTTAAATTTCATCCCCCCTTTTTTCTAATTTGCATAATCGGTCAAAATAGGCAAAAGTTCAAAGTTCATAAAAAATCCCGTAATATATGTTAAAAAGCTCATCATTTTGCTTCTACAGTTCAAATTTGGGCACTTTCTGGCTTAAAATAGAGCAGTTTTGGCCATTTGAAGAAATTTCTATTTTTAGTAATGGCGGCCATCTTGGATACAGGACGGCGCTGACGGACACAATTTTGAAAGGGGACCACCCAAGGATCATTTCAGCAAAGTTTGGTTGAGATTAGCACAGTAGTTTCAGAGGAGAGGATTTTTTTTTAATTTCATCCCCCCTTTTTTCTAATTTGCATAATCGGTCAAAATAGGCAAAAGTTCAAAGTTCATAAAAAATCCCGTAATATATGTTAAAAAGCTCATTATGCTTATACAGTTCAAATTTGGGCACTTTCTGGCTTAAAATAGAGCAGTTTTGGCCATTTGAAGAAATTTATATTTTTAGTAATGGCGGCCATCTTGGATACAGGACGGCGCTGACGGACACGACCATCCAAGGATCATTTCAGCAAAGTTTGGTTGAGATTGGCTCAGTAGTTTCAGAGGAGAAGAATTTTTTAAAATTTCATCCCCCCTTTTTTCTAATTTGCATAATCGGTCAAAATAGGCAAAAGTTCAAAGTTCATAAAAAATCCCGTAATATATGTTAAAAAGCTCATCATTATGCTTATACAGTTCAAATTTGGGCACTTTCTGGCTTAAAATAGAGCAGTTTTGGCCATTTGAAGAAATTCTATTTTTAGTAATGGCGGCCATCTTGGATACAGGACGGCGCTGACGGACATTAATTTGAAAGGGGACCACCCAAGGATCATTTCAGCAAAGTTTGGTTGAGATTGGCTCAGTAGTTTCAGAGGAGAAGATTTTTTTTAAATTTCATCCCCCCTTTTTTCTAATTTGCATAATCGGTCAAAATAGGCAAAAGTTCATAAAAAATCCCGTAATATATGTTAAAAAGCTCATCATTATGCTTATACAGTTCAAATTTGGGCACTTTCTGGCTTAAAATAGAGCAGTTTTTGGCCATTTGAAGAAATTTCTATTTTTAGTAATGGCGGCCATCTTGGATACAAGACGGTGCTGACGGACACAAATTTGAAAGGGGACCACCCAAGGATCATTTCAGCAAAGTTTGGTTGAGATTGGCACAGTAGTTTCAGAGGAGAAGAATTTTTTTAAATTTCATCCCCCCTTTTTTCTAATTTGCATAATCGGTCAAAATAGGCAAAAGTTCAAAGTTCATAAAAAATTCGTAATACAATGTATATGTTAAAAAGCTCATCATTATGCTAATACAGTTCAAATTTGGGCACTTTCTGGCTTAAAATAGAGCAGTTGTGGCCATTTGAAGAACTTTCTATTTTTAGTAATGGCGGCCATCTTGGATACAGGACGGCGCTGACGGACATAAATTTGAAAGGGGACCACCCAAGGATCATTTCAGCAAAGTGTGGTTGAGATTGGCTCAGTAGTTTCAGAGGAGAAGAAATTTTTTTAATTTCATCCCCCCTTATTTCTAATTTGCATAATCGGTCAAAATAGGCAAAAGTTCAAAGTTCATAAAAAATCCCGTAATATATGTTAAAAAGCTCATCATTATGCTTATACAATTCAAATTTGGGCACTTTCTGGCTTAAAATAGAGCAGTTTTTGGCCATTTGAAGAAATTTCTATTTTTAGTAATGGCGGCCATCTTGGATACAAGACGGTGCTGACGGACACAATTTTGAAAGGGGACCACCCAAGGATCATTTCAGCAAAGTTTGGTTGAGATTGGCACAGTAGTTTCAGAGGAGAGGATTTTTTTTTAATTTCATCCCCCCTTTTTTCTAATTTGCATAATCGGTCAAAATAGGCAAAAGTTCAAAGTTCATAAAAAATCCCGTAATATATGTTAAAAAGCTCATCATTATGCTTATACAGTTCAAATTTGGGCACTTTCTGGCTTAAAATAGAGCAGTTTTGGCCATTTGAAGAAATTAATATTTTTAGTAATGGCAGCCATCTTGGATACAGGACGGCGCTGACGGACACAATTTTGAAAGGGGACCACCCAAGGATCATTTCAGCAAAGTTTGGTTGAGATTGGCTCAGTAGTTTCAGAGGAGAAGAATTTTTTTAAATTTCATCCCCCCTTTTTTCTAATTTGCATAATCGGTCAAAATAGGCAAAAGTTCAAAGTTCATAAAAAATCCCGTAATATATGTTAAAAAGCTCATCATTTTGCTTATACAGTTCAAATTTGGGCACTTTCTGGCTTAAAATAGAGCAGTTTTTGGCCATTTGAAGAAATTTCTATTTTTAGTAATGGCGGCCATCTTGGATACAAGACGGTGCTGACGGACACAATTTTGAAAGGGGACCACCCAAGGATCATTTCAGCAAAGTTTGGTTGAGATTGGCTCAGTAGTTTCAGAGGAGAAGAATTTTTTTAAATTTCATCCCCCCTTTTTTCTAATTTGCATAATCGGTCAAAATAGGCAAAAGTTCAAAGTTCATAAAAAATCCCGTAATATATGTTAAAAAGCTCATCATTTTGCTTCTACAGTTCAAATTTGGGCACTTTCTGGCTTAAAATAGAGCAGTTTTGGCCATTTGAAGAAATTTCTATTTTTAGTAATGGCGGCCATCTTGGATACAGGACGGCGCTGACGGACACAATTTTGAAAGGGGACCACCCAAGGATCATTTCAGCAAAGTTTGGTTGAGATTAGCACAGTAGTTTCAGAGGAGAGGATTTTTTTTTAATTTCATCCCCCCTTTTTTCTAATTTGCATAATCGGTCAAAATAGGCAAAAGTTCAAAGTTCATAAAAAATCCCGTAATATATGTTAAAAAGCTCATTATGCTTATACAGTTCAAATTTGGGCACTTTCTGGCTTAAAATAGAGCAGTTTTGGCCATTTGAAGAAATTTATATTTTTAGTAATGGCGGCCATCTTGGATACAGGACGGCGCTGACGGACACGACCATCCAAGGATCATTTCAGCAAAGTTTGGTTGAGATTGGCTCAGTAGTTTCAGAGGAGAAGAATTTTTTAAAATTTCATCCCCCCTTTTTTCTAATTTGCATAATCGGTCAAAATAGGCAAAAGTTCAAAGTTCATAAAAAATCCCGTAATATATGTTAAAAAGCTCATCATTATGCTTATACAGTTCAAATTTGGGCACTTTCTGGCTTAAAATAGAGCAGTTTTGGCCATTTGAAGAAATTCTATTTTTAGTAATGGCGGCCATCTTGGATACAGGACGGCGCTGACGGACATTAATTTGAAAGGGGACCACCCAAGGATCATTTCAGCAAAGTTTGGTTGAGATTGGCTCAGTAGTTTCAGAGGAGAAGATTTTTTTTAAATTTCATCCCCCCTTTTTTCTAATTTGCATAATCGGTCAAAATAGGCAAAAGTTCATAAAAAATCCCGTAATATATGTTAAAAAGCTCATCATTATGCTTATACAGTTCAAATTTGGGCACTTTCTGGCTTAAAATAGAGCAGTTTTTGGCCATTTGAAGAAATTTCTATTTTTAGTAATGGCGGCCATCTTGGATACAAGACGGTGCTGACGGACACAAATTTGAAAGGGGACCACCCAAGGATCATTTCAGCAAAGTTTGGTTGAGATTGGCACAGTAGTTTCAGAGGAGAAGAATTTTTTTAAATTTCATCCCCCCTTTTTTCTAATTTGCATAATCGGTCAAAATAGGCAAAAGTTCAAAGTTCATAAAAAATTCGTAATACAATGTATATGTTAAAAAGCTCATCATTATGCTAATACAGTTCAAATTTGGGCACTTTCTGGCTTAAAATAGAGCAGTTGTGGCCATTTGAAGAACTTTCTATTTTTAGTAATGGCGGCCATCTTGGATACAGGACGGCGCTGACGGACATAAATTTGAAAGGGGACCACCCAAGGATCATTTCAGCAAAGTGTGGTTGAGATTGGCTCAGTAGTTTCAGAGGAGAAGAAATTTTTTTAATTTCATCCCCCCTTATTTCTAATTTGCATAATCGGTCAAAATAGGCAAAAGTTCAAAGTTCATAAAAAATCCCGTAATATATGTTAAAAAGCTCATCATTATGCTTATACAATTCAAATTTGGGCACTTTCTGGCTTAAAATAGAGCAGTTTTTGGCCATTTGAAGAAATTTCTATTTTTAGTAATGGCGGCCATCTTGGATACAAGACGGTGCTGACGGACACAATTTTGAAAGGGGACCACCCAAGGATCATTTCAGCAAAGTTTGGTTGAGATTGGCACAGTAGTTTCAGAGGAGAGGATTTTTTTTTAATTTCATCCCCCCTTTTTTCTAATTTGCATAATCGGTCAAAATAGGCAAAAGTTCAAAGTTCATAAAAAATCCCGTAATATATGTTAAAAAGCTCATCATTATGCTTATACAGTTCAAATTTGGGCACTTTCTGGCTTAAAATAGAGCAGTTTTGGCCATTTGAAGAAATTAATATTTTTAGTAATGGCAGCCATCTTGGATACAGGACGGCGCTGACGGACACAATTTTGAAAGGGGACCACCCAAGGATCATTTCAGCAAAGTTTGGTTGAGATTGGCTCAGTAGTTTCAGAGGAGAAGAATTTTTTTAAATTTCATCCCCCCTTTTTTCTAATTTGCATAATCGGTCAAAATAGGCAAAAGTTCAAAGTTCATAAAAAATCCCGTAATATATGTTAAAAAGCTCATCATTTTGCTTATACAGTTCAAATTTGGGCACTTTCTGGCTTAAAATAGAGCAGTTTTTGGCCATTTGAAGAAATTTCTATTTTTAGTAATGGCGGCCATCTTGGATACAAGACGGTGCTGACGGACACAATTTTGAAAGGGGACCACCCAAGGATCATTTCAGCAAAGTTTGGTTGAGATTGGCTCAGTAGTTTCAGAGGAGAAGAATTTTTTTAAATTTCATCCCCCCTTTTTTCTAATTTGCATAATCGGTCAAAATAGGCAAAAGTTCAAAGTTCATAAAAAATCCAGTAATATATGTTAAAAAGCTCATCATTTTGCTTATACAGTTCAAATTTGGGCACTTTCTGGCTTAAAATAGAGCAGTTTTTGGCCATTTGAAGAAATTTCTATATTTAGTAATGGCGGCCAGCTTGGATACAAGACGGTGCTGACGGACACAATTTTGAAAGGGGACCACCCAAGGATCATTTCAGCAAAGTTTGGTTGAGATTGACACAGTAGTTTCAGAGGAGAGGATTTTTTTTTAATTTCATCCCCCCTTTTTTCTAATTTGCATAATCGGTCAAAATAGGCATTAGTTCAAAGTTCATAAAAAATCCCGTAATATATGTTAAAAAGCTCATCATTATGCTTATACAGTTCAAATTTGGGCACTTTCTGGCTTAAAATAGATCAGTTTTGGCCATTTGAAGAAATTTCTATTTTTAGTAATGGCGGCCATCTTGGATACAGGACGGCGCTGACGGACACAATTTTGAAAGGGGACCACCCAAGGATCATTTCAGCAAAGTTTGGTTGAGATTGGCTCAGTAGTTTCAGAGGAGAAGAATTTTTTTAAATTTCATCCCCCCTTTTTTCTAATTTGCATAATCGGTCAAAATAGGCAAAAGTTCAAAGTTCATAAAAAATCCCGTAATATATGTTAAAAAGCTCATCATTATGCTTATACAGATCAAATTTGGGCACTTTCTGGCTTAAAATAGAGCAGTTTTTGGCCATTTGAAGAAATTTCTATATTTAGTAATGGCGGCCATCTTGGATACAAGACGGTGCTGACGGACACAATTTTGAAAGGGGACCACCCAAGGATCATTTCAGCAAAGTTTGGTTGAGATTGACACAGTAGTTTCAGAGGAGAGGATTTTTTTTTAATTTCATCCCCCCTTTTTTCTAATTTGCATAATCGGTCAAAATAGGCATTAGTTCAAAGTTCATAAAAAATCCAGTAATATATGTTAAAAAGCTCATCATTATGCTTATACAGTTCAAATTTGGGCACTTTCTGGCTTAAAATAGATCAGTTTTGGCCATTTGAAGAAATTTCTATTTTTAGTAATGGCGGCCATCTTGGATACAGGACGGCGCTGACGGACACAATTTTAAAAGGGGACCACCCAAGGATCATTTCAGCAAAGTTTGGTTGAGATTGGCTCAGTAGTTTCAGAGGAGAAGAATTTTTTTAAATTTCATCCCCCCTTTTTTCTAATTTGCATAATCGGTCAAAATAGGCAAAAGTTCAAAGTTCATAAAAAATCCAGTAATATATGTTAAAAAGCTCATCATTATGCTTATACAGTTCAAATTTGGGCACTTTCTGGCTTAAAATAGAGCAGTTTTGGCCATTTGAAAAAAAAAATATTTTTAGTAATGGCGGCCATCTTGGATACAGGACAGCGCTGACGGACACAATTTTGAAAGGGGACCACCCAAGGATCATTTCAGCAAAGTCTGCTTGAAATTGGCTGAGTAATTTCAGAAGAGAAGAATTTTTTTAATTTCATCCCCCCCTTTTTTCTAATTTGCATAATCGGTCAAAATAGGCAAAAGTTCAAAGTTCATAAAAAATCCCGTAATATATGTTAAAAAGCTCATCATTATGCTTATACATTTCAAATTTGGGCACTTTCTGGCTTAAAATAGAGCAGTTTTGGCCATTTGAAGAAATTTCTATTTTTAGTAATTGGTGGCCATCTTGGATACAGGACGGCGCTGATGGACATAAATTTGAAAGGGGACCACCCAAGGATCATTTCAGCAAAGTTTGGTTGAGATTGGCTCAGTAGTTTCAGAGGAGAAGAATTTTTTTAAATTTCATCCCCCCTTTTTTCTAATTTGCATAATCGGTCAAAATAGGCAAAAGTTCAAAGTTCATAAAAAATCCCGTAATATATGTTAAAAAGCTCATCATTTTGCTTCTACAGTTCAAATTTGGGCACTTTCTGGCTTAAAATAGAGCAGTTTTGGCCATTTGAAGAAATTTCTATTTTTAGTAATGGCGGCCATCTTGGATACAGGACGGCGCTGACGGACACAATTTTGAAAGGGGACCACCCAAGGATCATTTCAGCAAAGTTTGGTTGAGATTAGCACAGTAGTTTCAGAGGAGAGGATTTTTTTTTAATTTCATCCCCCCTTTTTTCTAATTTGCATAATCGGTCAAAATAGGCAAAAGTTCAAAGTTCATAAAAAATCCCGTAATATATGTTAAAAAGCTCATTATGCTTATACAGTTCAAATTTGGGCACTTTCTGGCTTAAAATAGAGCAGTTTTGGCCATTTGAAGAAATTTATATTTTTAGTAATGGCGGCCATCTTGGATAAAGGACGGCGCTGACGGACACGACCATCCAAGGATCATTTCAGCAAAGTTTGGTTGAGATTGGCTCAGTAGTTTCAGAGGAGAAGAATTTTTTAAAATTTCATCCCCCCTTTTTTCTAATTTGCATAATCGGTCAAAATAGGCAAAAGTTCAAAGTTCATAAAAAATCCCGTAATATATGTTAAAAAGCTCATCATTATGCTTATACAGTTCAAATTTGGGCACTTTCTGGCTTAAAATAGAGCAGTTTTGGCCATTTGAAGAAATTCTATTTTTAGTAATGGCGGCCATCTTGGATACAGGACGGCGCTGACGGACATAAATTTGAAAGGGGACCACCCAAGGATCATTTCAGCAAAGTTTGGTTGAGATTGGCTCAGTAGTTTCAGAGGAGAAGAATTTTTTTAAATTTCATCCCCCCTTTTTTCTAATTTGCATAATCGGTCAAAATAGGCAAAAGTTCATAAAAAATCCCGTAATATATGTTAAAAAGCTCATCATTATGCTTATACAGTTCAAATTTGGGCACTTTCTGGCTTAAAATAGAGCAGTTTTTGGCCATTTGAAGAAATTTCTATTTTTAGTAATGGCGGCCATCTTGGATACAAGACGGTGCTGACGGACACAAATTTGAAAGGGGACCACCCAAGGATCATTTCAGCAAAGTTTGGTTGAGATTGGCACAGTAGTTTCAGAGGAGAAGAATTTTTTTAAATTTCATCCCCCCTTTTTTCTAATTTGCATAATCGGTCAAAATAGGCAAAAGTTCAAAGTTCATAAAAAATTCGTAATACAATGTATATGTTAAAAAGCTCATCATTATGCTAATACAGTTCAAATTTGGGCACTTTCTGGCTTAAAATAGAGCAGTTGTGGCCATTTGAAGAAATTTCTATTTTTAGTAATGGCGGCCATCTTGGATACAGGACGGCGCTGACGGACATAAATTTGAAAGGGGACCACCCAAGGATCATTTCAGCAAAGTGTGGTTGAGATTGGCTCAGTAGTTTCAGAGGAGAAGAAATTTTTTTAATTTCATCCCCCCTTATTTCTAATTTGCATAATCGGTCAAAATAGGCAAAAGTTCAAAGTTCATAAAAAATCCCGTAATATATGTTAAAAAGCTCATCATTATGCTTATACAATTCAAATTTGGGCACTTTCTGGCTTAAAATAGAGCAGTTTTTGGCCATTTGAAGAAATTTCTATTTTTAGTAATGGCGGCCATCTTGGATACAAGACGGTGCTCACGGACACAATTTTGAAAGGGGACCACCCAAGGATCATTTCAGCAAAGTTTGGTTGAGATTGGCACAGTAGTTTCAGAGGAGAGGATTTTTTTTTAATTTCATCCCCCCTTTTTTCTAATTTGCATAATCGGTCAAAATAGGCAAAAGTTCAAAGTTCATAAAAAATCCCGTAATATATGTTAAAAAGCTCATCATTATGCTTATACAGTTCAAATTTGGGCACTTTCTGGCTTAAAATAGAGCAGTTTTGGCCATTTGAAGAAATTAATATTTTTAGTAATGGCAGCCATCTTGGATACAGGACGGCGCTGACGGACACAATTTTGAAAGGGGACCACCCAAGGATCATTTCAGCAAAGTTTGGTTGAGATTGGCTCAGTAGTTTCAGAGGAGAAGAATTTTTTTAAATTTCATCCCCCCTTTTTTCTAATTTGCATAATCGGTCAAAATAGGCAAAAGTTCAAAGTTCATAAAAAATCCCGTAATATATGTTAAAAAGCTCATCATTTTGCTTATACAGTTCAAATTTGGGCACTTTCTGGCTTAAAATAGAGCAGTTTTTGGCCATTTGAAGAAATTTCTATTTTTAGTAATGGCGGCCATCTTGGATACAAGACGGTGCTGACGGAAACAATTTTGAAAGGGGACCACCCAAGGATCATTTCAGCAAAGTTTGGTTGAGATTGGCTCAGTAGTTTCAGAGGAGAAGAATTTTTTTAAATTTCATCCCCCCTTTTTTCTAATTTGCATAATCGGTCAAAATAGGCAAAAGTTCAAAGTTCATAAAAAATCCAGTAATATATGTTAAAAAGCTCATCATTTTGCTTATACAGTTCAAATTTGGGCACTTTCTGGCTTAAAATAGAGCAGTTTTTGGCCATTTGAAGAAATTTCTATATTTAGTAATGGCGGCCAGCTTGGATACAAGACGGTGCTGACGGACACAATTTTGAAAGGGGACCACCCAAGGATCATTTCAGCAAAGTTTGGTTGAGATTGACACAGTAGTTTCAGAGGAGAGGATTTTTTTTTAATTTCATCCCCCCTTTTTTCTAATTTGCATAATCGGTCAAAATAGGCATTAGTTCAAAGTTCATAAAAAATCCCGTAATATATGTTAAAAAGCTCATCATTATGCTTATACAGTTCAAATTTGGGCACTTTCTGGCTTAAAATAGAGCAGTTTTGGCCATTTGAAGAAATTTCTATTTTTAGTAATGGCGGCCATCTTGGATACAGGACGGCGCTGACGGACACAATTTTGAAAGGGGACCACCCAAGGATCATTTCAGCAAAGTTTGGTTGAGATTGGCTCAGTAGTTTCAGAGGAGAAGAATTTTTTTAAATTTCATCCCCCCTTTTTTCTAATTTGCATAATCGGTCAAAATAGGCAAAAGTTCAAAGTTCATAAAAAATCCAGTAATATATGTTAAAAAGCTCATCATTTTGCTTATACAGTTCAAATTTGGGCACTTTCTGGCTTAAAATAGAGCAGTTTTTGGCCATTTGAAGAAATTTCTATATTTAGTAATGGCGGCCAGCTTGGATACAAGACGGTGCTGACGGACACAATTTTGAAAGGGGACCACCCAAGGATCATTTCAGCAAAGTTTGGTTGAGATTGACACAGTAGTTTCAGAGGAGAGGATTTTTTTTTAATTTCATCCCCCCTTTTTTCTAATTTGCATAATCGGTCAAAATAGGCATTAGTTCAAAGTTCATAAAAAATCCCGTAATATATGTTAAAAAGCTCATCATTATGCTTATACAGTTCAAATTTGGGCACTTTCTGGCTTAAAATAGAGCAGTTTTGGCCATTTGAAGAAATTTCTATTTTTAGTAATGGCGGCCATCTTGGATACAGGACGGCGCTGACGGACACAATTTTGAAAGGGGACCACCCAAGGATCATTTCAGCAAAGTTTGGTTGAGATTGGCTCAGTAGTTTCAGAGGAGAAGAATTTTTTTAAATTTCATCCCCCCTTTTTTCTAATTTGCATAATCGGTCAAAATAGGCAAAAGTTCAAAGTTCATAAAAAATCCCGTAATATATGTTAAAAAGCTCATCATTATGCTTATACAGATCAAATTTGGGCACTTTCTGGCTTAAAATAGAGCAGTTTTTGGCCATTTGAAGAAATTTCTATATTTAGTAATGGCGGCCATCTTGGATACAAGACGGTGCTGACGGACACAATTTTGAAAGGGGACCACCCAAGGATCATTTCAGCAAAGTTTGGTTGAGATTGACACAGTAGTTTCAGAGGAGAGGATTTTTTTTTAATTTCATCCCCCCTTTTTTCTAATTTGCATAATCGGTCAAAATAGGCATTAGTTCAAAGTTCATAAAAAATCCCGTAATATATGTTAAAAAGCTCATCATTATGCTTATACAGTTCAAATTTGGGCACTTTCTGGCTTAAAATAGATCAGTTTTGGCCATTTGAAGAAATTTCTATTTTTAGTAATGGCGGCCATCTTGGATACAGGACGGCGCTGACGGACACAATTTTGAAAGGGGACCACCCAAGGATCATTTCAGCAAAGTTTGGTTGAGATTGGCTCAGTAGTTTCAGAGGAGAAGAATTTTTTTAAATTTCATCCCCCCTTTTTTCTAATTTGCATAATCGGTCAAAATAGGCAAAAGTTCAAAGTTCATAAAAAATCCAGTAATATATGTTAAAAAGCTCATCATTATGCTTATACAGTTCAAATTTGGGCACTTTCTGGCTTAAAATAGAGCAGTTTTGGCCATTTGAAAAAAAAAATATTTTTAGTAATGGCGGCCATCTTGGATACAGGACAGCGCTGACGGACACAATTTTGAAAGGGGACCACCCAAGGATCATTTCAGCAAAGTCTGCTTGAAATTGGCTCAGTAGTTTCAGAAGAGAAGAATTTTTTTAATTTCATCCCCCCTTTTTTCTAATTTGCATAATCGGTCAAAATAGGCAAAAGTTCAAAGTTCATAAAAAATCCCGTAATATATGTTAAAAAGCTCATCATTATGCTTATACATTTCAAATTTGGGCACTTTCTGGCTTAAAATAGAGCAGTTTTGGCCATTTGAAGAAATTTCTATTTTTAGTAATTGGTGGCCATCTTGGATACAGGACGGCGCTGACGGACATAAATTTGAAAGGGGACCACCCAAGGATCATTTCAGCAAAGTTTGGTTGAGATTGGCTCAGTAGTTTCAGAGGAGAAGAATTTTTTTAAATTTCATCCCCCCTTTTTTCTAATTTGCATAATCGGTCAAAATAGGCAAAAGTTCAAAGTTCATAAAAAATCCCGTAATATATGTTAAAAAGCTCATCATTTTGCTTCTACAGTTCAAATTTGGGCACTTTCTGGCTTAAAATAGAGCAGTTTTGGCCATTTGAAGAAATTTCTATTTTTAGTAATGGCGGCCATCTTGGATACAGGACGGCGCTGACGGACACAATTTTGAAAGGGGACCACCCAAGGATCATTTCAGCAAAGTTTGGTTGAGATTAGCACAGTAGTTTCAGAGGAGAGGATTTTTTTTTAATTTCATCCCCCCTTTTTTCTAATTTGCATAATCGGTCAAAATAGGCAAAAGTTCAAAGTTCATAAAAAATCCCGTAATATATGTTAAAAAGCTCATTATGCTTATACAGTTCAAATTTGGGCACTTTCTGGCTTAAAATAGAGCAGTTTTGGCCATTTGAAGAAATTTATATTTTTAGTAATGGCGGCCATCTTGGATACAGGACGGCGATGACGGACACGACCATCCAAGGATCATTTCAGCAAAGTTTGGTTGAGATTGGCTCAGTAGTTTCAGAGGAGAAGAATTTTTTAAAATTTCATCCCCCCTTTTTTCTAATTTGCATAATCGGTCAAAATAGGCAAAAGTTCAAAGTTCATAAAAAATCCCGTAATATATGTTAAAAAGCTCATCATTATGCTTATACAGTTCAAATTTGGGCACTTTCTGGCTTAAAATAGAGCAGTTTTGGCCATTTGAAGAAATTCTATTTTTAGTAATGGCGGCCATCTTGGATACAGGACGGCGCTGACGGACATAAATTTGAAAGGGGACCACCCAAGGATCATTTCAGCAAAGTTTGGTTGAGATTGGCTCAGTAGTTTCAGAGGAGAAGAATTTTTTTAAATTTCATCCCCCCTTTTTTCTAATTTGCATAATCGGTCAAAATAGGCAAAAGTTCATAAAAAATCCCGTAATATATGTTAAAAAGCTCATCATTATGCTTATACAGTTCAAATTTGGGCACTTTCTGGCTTAAAATAGAGCAGTTTTTGGCCATTTGAAGAAATTTCTATTTTTAGTAATGGCGGCCATCTTGGATACAACACGGTGCTGACGGACACAAATTTGAAAGGGGACCACCCAAGGATCATTTCAGCAAAGTTTGGTTGAGATTGGCACAGTAGTTTCAGAGGAGAAGAATTTTTTTAAATTTCATCCCCCCTTTTTTCTAATTTGCATAATCGGTCAAAATAGGCAAAAGTTCAAAGTTCATAAAAAATTCGTAATACAATGTATATGTTAAAAAGCTCATCATTATGCTAATACAGTTCAAATTTGGGCACTTTCTGGCTTAAAATAGAGCAGTTGTGGCCATTTGAAGAAATTTCTATTTTTAGTAATGGCGGCCATCTTGGATACAGGACGGCGCTGACGGACATAAATTTGAAAGGGGACCACCCAAGGATCATTTCAGCAAAGTGTGGTTGAGATTGGCTCAGTAGTTTCAGAGGAGAAGAAATTTTTTTAATTTCATCCCCCCTTATCTCTAATTTGCATAATCGGTCAAAATAGGCAAAAGTTCAAAGTTCATAAAAAATCCCGTAATATATGTTAAAAAGCTCATCATTATGCTTATACAATTCAAATTTGGGCACTTTCTGGCTTAAAATAGAGCAGTTTTTGGCCATTTGAAGAAATTTCTATTTTTAGTAATGGCGGCCATCTTGGATACAAGACGGTGCTGACGGACACAATTTTGAAAGGGGACCACCCAAGGATCATTTCAGCAAAGTTTGGTTGAGATTGGCACAGTAGTTTCAGAGGAGAGGATTTTTTTTTAATTTCATCCCCCCTTTTTTCTAATTTGCATAATCGGTCAAAATAGGCAAAAGTTCAAAGTTCATAAAAAATCCCGTAATATATGTTAAAAAGCTCATCATTATGCTTATACAGTTCAAATTTGGGCACTTTCTGGCTTAAAATAGAGCAGTTTTGGCCATTTGAAGAAATTAATATTTTTAGTAATGGCAGCCATCTTGGATACAGGACGCCGCTGACGGACACAATTATGAAAGGGGACCACCCAAGGATCATTTCAGCAAAGTTTGGTTGAGATTGGCTCAGTAGTTTCAGAGGAGAAGAATTTTTTTAAATTTCATCCCCCCTTTTTTCTAATTTGCATAATCGGTCAAAATAGGCAAAAGTTCAAAGTTCATAAAAAATCCAGTAATATATGTTAAAAAGCTCATCATTTTGCTTATACAGTTCAAATTTGGGCACTTTCTGGCTTAAAATAGAGCAGTTTTTGGCCATTTGAAGAAATTTCTATATTTAGTAATGGCGGCCAGCTTGGATACAAGACGGTGCTGACGGACACAATTTTGAAAGGGGACCACCCAAGGATCATTTCAGCAAAGTTTGGTTGAGATTGACACAGTAGTTTCAGAGGAGAGGATTTTTTTTTAATTTCATCCCCCCTTTTTTCTAATTTGCATAATCGGTCAAAATAGGCATTAGTTCAAAGTTCATAAAAAATCCCGTAATATATGTTAAAAAGCTCATCATTATGCTTATACAGTTCAAATTTGGGCACTTTCTGGCTTAAAATAGAGCAGTTTTGGCCATTTGAAGAAATTTCTATTTTTAGTAATGGCGGCCATCTTGGATACAGGACGGCGCTGACGGACACAATTTTGAAAGGGGACCACCCAAGGATCATTTCAGCAAAGTTTGGTTGAGATTGGCTCAGTAGTTTCAGAGGAGAAGAATTTTTTTAAATTTCATCCCCCCTTTTTTCTAATTTGCATAATCGGTCAAAATAGGCAAAAGTTCAAAGTTCATAAAAAATCCCGTAATATATGTTAAAAAGCTCATCATTATGCTTATACAGATCAAATTTGGGCACTTTCTGGCTTAAAATAGAGCAGTTTTTGGCCATTTGAAGAAATTTCTATATTTAGTAATGGCGGCCATCTTGGATACAAGACGGTGCTGACGGACACAATTTTGAAAGGGGACCACCCAAGGATCATTTCAGCAAAGTTTGGTTGAGATTGACACAGTAGTTTCAGAGGAGAGGATTTTTTTTTAATTTCATCCCCCCTTTTTTCTAATTTGCATAATCGGTCAAAATAGGCATTAGTTCAAAGTTCATAAAAAATCCCGTAATATATGTTAAAAAGCTCATCATTATGCTTATACAGTTCAAATTTGGGCACTTTCTGGCTTAAAATAGATCAGTTTTGGCCATTTGAAGAAATTTCTATTTTTAGTAATGGCGGCCATCTTGGATACAGGACGGCGCTGACGGACACAATTTTGAAAGGGGACCACCCAAGGATCATTTCAGCAAAGTTTGGTTGAGATTGGCTCAGTAGTTTCAGAGGAGAAGAATTTTTTTTAATTTCATCCCCCCTTTTTTCTAATTTGCATAATCGGTCAAAATAGGCAAAAGTTCAAAGTTCATAAAAAATCCCGTAATATATGTTAAAAAGCTCATCATTATGCTTATACAGTTCAAATTTGGGCACTTTCTGGCTTAAAATAGAGCAGTTTTGGCCATTTGAAGAAATTTCTATTTTTAGTAATGGCGGCCATCTTGGATACAGGACGGCGCTGACGGACACAATTTTGAAAGGGGACCACCCAAGGATCATTTCAGCAAAGTTTGGTTGAGATTGGCTCAGTAGTTTCAGAGGAGAAGAATTTTTTTTAAATTTCATCCCCCCTTTTTTCTAATTTGCATAATCGGTCAAAATAGGCAAAAGTTCAAAGTTCATAAAAAATCCCGTAATATATGTTAAAAAGCTCATCATTATGCTTATACAGATCAAATTTGGGCACTTTCTGGCTTAAAATAGAGCAGTTTTTGGCCATTTGAAGAAATTTCTATATTTAGTAATGGCGGCCATCTTGGATACAAGACGGTGCTGACGGACACAATTTTGAAAGGGGACCACCCAAGGATCATTTCAGCAAAGTTTGGTTGAGATTGACACAGTAGTTTCAGAGGAGAGGATTTTTTTTTAATTTCATCCCCCCTTTTTTCTAATTTGCATAATCGGTCAAAATAGGCATTAGTTCAAAGTTCATAAAAAATCCCGTAATATATGTTAAAAAGCTCATCATTATGCTTATACAGTTCAAATTTGGGCACTTTCTGGCTTAAAATAGATCAGTTTTGGCCATTTGAAGAAATTTCTATTTTTAGTAATGGCGGCCATCTTGGATACAGGACGGCGCTGACGGACACAATTTTGAAAGGGGACCACCCAAGGATCATTTCAGCAAAGTTTGGTTGAGATTGGCTCAGTAGTTTCAGAGGAGAAGAATTTTTTTAAATTTCATCCCCCCTTTTTTCTAATTTGCATAATCGGTCAAAATAGGCAAAAGTTCAAAGTTCATAAAAAATCCAGTAATATATGTTAAAAAGCTCATCATTATGCTTATACAGTTCAAATTTGGGCACTTTCTGGCTTAAAATAGAGCAGTTTTGGCCATTTGAAAAAAAAAATTTTTTTAGTAATGGCGGCCATCTTGGATACAGGACAGCGCTGACGGACACAATTTTGAAAGGGGACCACCCAAGGATCATTTCAGCAAAGTCTGCTTGAAATTGGCTCAGTAGTTTCAGAAGAGAAGAATTTTTTTAATTTCATCCCCCCTTTTTTCTAATTTGCATAATCGGTCAAAATAGGCAAAAGTTCAAAGTTCATAAAAAATCCCGTAATATATGTTAAAAAGCTCATCATTATGCTTATACATTTCAAATTTGGGCACTTTCTGGCTTAAAATAGAGCAGTTTTGGCCATTTGAAGAAATTTCTATTTTTAGTAATTGGTGGCCATCTTGGATACAGGACGGCGCTGACGGACATAAATTTGAAAGGGGACCACCCAAGGATCATTTCAGCAAAGTTTGGTTGAGATTGGCTCAGTAGTTTCAGAGGAGAAGAATTTTTTTAAATTTCATCCCCCCTTTTTTCTAATTTGCATAATCGGTCAAAATAGGCAAAAGTTCAAAGTTCATAAAAAATCCCGTAATATATGTTAAAAAGCTCATCATTTTGCTTCTACAGTTCAAATTTGGGCACTTTCTGGCTTAAAATAGAGCAGTTTTGGCCATTTGAAGAAATTTCTATTTTTAGTAATGGCGGCCATCTTGGATACAGGACGGCGCTGACGGACACAATTTTGAAAGGGGACCACCCAAGGATCATTTCAGCAAAGTTTGGTTGAGATTAGCACAGTAGTTTCAGAGGAGAAGAATTTTTTTAAATTTCATCCCCCCTTTTTTCTAATTTGCATAATCGGTCAAAATAGGCAAAAGTTCAAAGTTCATAAAAAATCCCGTAATATATGTTAAAAAGCTCATCATTTTGCTTATACAGTTCAAATTTGGGCACTTTCTGGCTTAAAATAGAGCAGTTTTTGGCCATTTGAAGAAATTTCTATTTTTAGTAATGGCGGCCATCTTGGATACAAGACGGTGCTGACGGAAACAATTTTGAAAGGGGACTACCCAAGGATCATTTCAGCAAAGTTTGGTTGAGATTGGCTCAGTAGTTTCAGAGGAGAAGAATTTTTTTAAATTTCATCCCCCCTTTTTTCTAATTTGCATAATCGGTCAAAATAGGCAAAAGTTCAAAGTTCATAAAAAATCCAGTAATATATGTTAAAAAGCTCATCATTTTGCTTATACAGTTCAAATTTGGGCACTTTCTGGCTTAAAATAGAGCAGTTTTTGGCCATTTGAAGAAATTTCTATATTTAGTAATGGCGGCCAGCTTGGATACAAGACGGTGCTGACGGACACAATTTTGAAAGGGGACCACCCAAGGATCATTTCAGCAAAGATTGGTTGAGATTGACACAGTAGTTTCAGAGGAGAGGATTTTTTTTTAATTTCATCCCCCCTTTTTTCTAATTTGCATAATCGGTCAAAATAGGCATTAGTTCAAAGTTCATAAAAAATCCCGTAATATATGTTAAAAAGCTCATCATTATGCTTATACAGTTCAAATTTGGGCACTTTCTGGCTTAAAATAGAGCAGTTTTGGCCATTTGAAGAAATTTCTATTTTTAGTAATGGCGGCCATCTTGGATACAGGACGGCGCTGACGGACACAATTTTGAAAGGGGACCACCCAAGGATCATTTCAGCAAAGTTTGGTTGAGATTGGCTCAGTAGTTTCAGAGGAGAAGAATTTTTTTAAATTTCATCCCCCCTTTTTTCTAATTTGCATAATCGGTCAAAATAGGCAAAAGTTCAAAGTTCATAAAAAATCCCGTAATATATGTTAAAAAGCTCATCATTATGCTTATACAGATCAAATTTGGGCACTTTCTGGCTTAAAATAGAGCAGTTTTTGGCCATTTGAAGAAATTTCTATATTTAGTAATGGCGGCCATCTTGGATACAAGACGGTGCTGACGGACACAATTTTGAAAGGGGACCACCCAAGGATCATTTCAGCAAAGTTTGGTTGAGATTGACACAGTAGTTTCAGAGGAGAGGATTTTTTTTTAATTTCATCCCCCCTTTTTTCTAATTTGCATAATCGGTCAAAATAGGCATTAGTTCAAAGTTCATAAAAAATCCCGTAATATATGTTAAAAAGCTCATCATTATGCTTATACAGTTCAAATTTGGGCACTTTCTGGCTTAAAATAGATCAGTTTTGGCCATTTGAAGAAATTTCTATTTTTAGTAATGGCGGCCATCTTGGATACAGGACGGCGCTGACGGACACAATTTTGAAAGGGGACCACCCAAGGATCATTTCAGCAAAGTTTGGTTGAGATTGGCTCAGTAGTTTCAGAGGAGAAGAATTTTTTTAAATTTCATCCCCCCTTTTTTCTAATTTGCATAATCGGTCAAAATAGGCAAAAGTTCAAAGTTCATAAAAAATCCAGTAATATATGTTAAAAAGCTCATCATTATGCTTATACAGTTCAAATTTGGGCACTTTCTGGCTTAAAATGGAGCAGTTTTGGCCATTTGAAAAAAAAAATATTTTTAGTAATGGCGGCCATCTTGGATACAGGACAGCGCTGACGGACACAATTTTGAAAGGGGACCACCCAAGGATCATTTCAGCAAAGTCTGCTTGAAATTGGCTCAGTAGTTTCAGAAGAGAAGAATTTTTTTAATTTCATCCCCCCTTTTTTCTAATTTGCATAATCGGTCAAAATAGGCAAAAGTTCAAAGTTCATAAAAAATCCCGTAATATATGTTAAAAAGCTCATCATTATGCTTATACAGTTCAAATTTGGGCACTTTCTGGCTTAAAATAGAGCAGTTTTGGCCATTTGAAGAAATTTATATTTTTAGTAATGGCGGCCATCTTGGATACAGGACGGCGCTGACGGACATAAATTTGAAAGGGGACCACCCAAGGATCATTTCAGCAAAGTTTGGTTGAGATTGGCTCAGTAGTTTCAGAGGAGAAGAAATTTTTTTAATTTCATCCCCCCTTTTTTCTAATTTGCATAATCGGTCAAAATAGGCAAAAGTTCAAAGTTCATAAAAAATCCCGTAATATATGTTAAAAAGCTCATCATTTTGCTTATACAGTTCAAATTTGGGCACTTTATGCTTAAAATAGAGCAGTTTTTGGCCATTTGAAGAAATTTCTATTTTTAGTAATGGCGGCCATTTTAGATACAAGACGGTGCTGACGGACACAATTTTGAAATGGGACCACCCAAGGATCATTTCAGCAAAGTTTGGTTGAGATTGGCACAGTAGTTTCAGAGGAGAGGATTTTTTTTTAATTTCATCCCCCCTTTTTTCTAATTTGCATAATCGGTCAAAATAGGCAAAAGTTCAAAGTTCATAAAAAATCCCGTAATATATGTTAAAAAGCTCATCATTATGCTTATACAGTTCAAATTTGGGCGCTTTCTGGCTTAAAATAGAGCAGTTTTGGCCATTTGAAGAAATTTCTATTTTTAGTAATGGCGGCCATCTTGGATACAGGACGGCGCTGACGAACACAATTTTGAAAGAGGACCACCCAAGGATCATTTCAGCAAAGTTTGGTTGAGATTGGCACAGTAGTTTCAGAGGAGAAGAATTTTTTTAAATTTCATCCCCCCTTTTTTCTAATTTGCAAAATCGGTCAAAATAGGCAAAAGTTCAAAGTTCATAAAAAATCCCGTAATATATGTTAAAAAGCTCATCATTATGCTTACACAGTTCAAATTTGGACACTTTCTGGCTTAAAATAGAGCAGTTTTTGGCCATTTGAAGAAATTTCTATTTTTAGTAATGGCGGCCATCTTGGATACAAGACGGTGCTGACGGACACAATTTTGAAAGGGGACCACCCAAGGATCATTGCAGCAAAGTTTGGTTGAGATTGGCTCAGTAGTTTCAGAGGAGAAGAATTTTTTTAAATTTCATCCCCCCTTTTTTCTAATTTGCATAATCGGTCAAAATAGGCAAAAGTTTAAAGTTCATAAAAAATCCCGTAATATATGTTAAAAAGCTCATCATTATGCTTCTACAGTTCAAATTTGGGCACTTTCTGGCTTAAAATAGAGCAGTTTTGGCCATTTGAAGACATTTCTATTTTTAGTAATGGTGGCCATCTTGGATACAGGACGGCGCTGACGGACACAATTTTGAAAGGGGACCACCCAAGGATCATTTCAGCAAAGTTTGGTTGAGATTGGCTCAGTAGTTTCAGAGGAGAAGAATTTTTTTAAATTTCATCCCCCCTTTTTTCTAATTTGCATAATCGGTCAAAATAGGCAAAAGTTCAAAGTTCATAAAAAATCCAGTAATATATGTTAAAAAGCTCATCATTATGCTTATACAGTTCAAATTTGGGCATTTTTTGGCTTAAAATAGAGCAGTTTTGGCCATTTGAAGAAATTTCTATTTTTAGTAATGGCGGCCATCTTGGATACAGGACGGCGCTGACGGACACCATTTTGGAAGGGGACTACCTAAGGATCATTTCAGCAAAGTTTGGTTGAGATTGGCTCAGTAGTTTCAGAGGAGAAGATTTTTTTTTAATTTCATCCCCCCTTTTTTCTTATTTGCATAATCGGTCAAAATGGGTAATGGGATTTACTTCAAAATTGCAGGGTAGGTAGATCTTGACATGCTGCACATTTTTGCAATTTAAACTTAACATCTATTTCTAAAAAGTTTTTGAAATATAAGACGAACAGTATTAAAATTAAAAAAAAAATTGATGAAAAAAGGGCAATAACTCCAAGATGGGAAATCAAATTTACTTCAAAATTGCAGGGTATGTAGATCTTGTCATGCTGAACATGTTTGCAGTTTCAACTTGCCATCTGTCTTTTATAGTTTTTGAAATAAAGGACGAAAAGTATTAAAATTTTGAAAATTTGATGAAAAAAGGGAAATAACTCCAAAATGGGTAATGGGATTTACTTCAAAATTGCAGGGTGGGTAGATCATGATATGCCGCAGATTTCTGCAATTTAAAGTTAACCTTTATCTCTAATAGTTTTTGAAATATAAGACGAAAAGTATTAAAATTTTACAAATTTGATGAAAAAAGGGCAATAACTCCAAGATGGGCAATCAGATTTACTTCAAAATTGCAGGGTAGGTAGATCTGGATGTGCTGATCATTTTTATCCCATGTCAGATTTTTGATATTATTAACGGTTTTTGAGTTATTACCCAAAACCTGCAATTTTACCATATGTTCTATTTTTAGTAACAGTGGCCATGTTGGTTGGTGCACGGCATCACCGGACACAATTTATAAACTAGACATCCTAGTGATGATTCAGACCAAGTTTGGTTTCCATTGGTCTTGTACTTTCAGAGGAGAAGATTTTTGAAAAAGTTTACGACGTACGACGGACGACGGACGCCAAGTGATGGCAATAGCTCACCTGATCCTTTGGGTCAGGTGAGCTAAAAAGCGCGGGAATGCCCTTCCGGACATGTGCAGAACATACTTCCGGTCACGTGACTTCGTGTGACGTCATTTTCGGTTAGGGCCGCTTCCGGTGACGTCACTTCCAGTAACGCATACGCAATGGCACGCTCCCCTTTGCTCCCCCCGAAATATTCCTTGAGCTGTCCCGATACACTACTTTGATATTTGGATTGGGGGGACCCTTTAGATAATCCATGAAAAAATATCGAAGGACGGCATAGTTCTTGACCACTTGGGGTTTAAATCAAAGGTATTGCCCGGGTCTTTAACTGACCTAAGTGCCTAGGTGGGTTTCTGCATCTCAAGCCCACAGTAGGGTGTCAAATATCAACTTTATTATTATTATTTTTTTTTTATGGAGGGGGGTCTCTATAAATATTGCATGAAAAATATATCAAGGACGGCAAAGTTCTTAACCACTTGGAGTTTAAGTCAAAGGTATTGCCCCAGCCTTTAACTGACTTAAGTGCCTGGGTGGGTTTCTGCACCTCAAGCCCACAGCAGGGTGTCAAATATCAACTTTGATAAAAAAATATTATGGAGGGGGGGGTCTCTATAAATATCCCATGAAAAATATATTAAGGACGGCAAAGTTCTTGACCACTTGGGGTTTAAATCAAAGGTATTGCCCGGGTCTTTAACTGACCTAAGTGCCTAGGTGGGTTTCTGCATCTCAAGCCTACAGTAGGGTGTCAAATATCAACTTTATTATTATTTTTTTTTTTTTATGGAGAGGGGTCTCTATAAATATCCCATGAAAAATATATCAAGGACGGCAAAGTTCTTAACCACTTGGGGTTTCTATCAAAGGTATTGCCCGGGCCGTTAACTGACTTAAGTGCCTAGGTGGGTTTCTGCATCTCAAGTCCACAGCAGGGTGTCAAATATCAACTTTGATATTTGAATGTTGCTTTGTAGAGGGGGGTCTCTAAAAAATCCCATGAAAAATATATTAAGGACGGCAAAGTTCTTGACCACGTGGGGTTTAAATCAAAGGTATTGCCCGGATCTTTAACTGACTTAAGTGCCTAGGTGGGTTTCTGCATCTCAAGCCCACAGTAGGGTGTCAAATATCAACTTTGATATTTGTTTTTTTATGGAGGGGGGTCTCTATAAATATCCCATGAAAAATATATCAAGGACGGCAAAGTTCTTAACCACTTGGAGTTTAAGTCAAAGGTATTGCCCGGGCCTTTAACTGACCTAAGTGCCTGGGTGGGTTTCTGCACCTCAAGCCCACAGTAGGGTGTCAAATATCAACTTTATTATTATTATTATTTTTTTATGGAGGGGGGTCTCTATAAATATCCGATGAAAAATATATCAAGGACGGCAAAGTTCTTAACCATTTGGAGTTTAAGTCAAAGGTATTGCCCGGGCCTTTAACTGACTTAAGTGCCTGGGTGGGTTTCTGTACCTCAAGCCCACAGTAGGGTGTCAAATATCAACTTTGATATTTGATTTTTTTTTATGGAGGGGGGTCTCTATAAATATCCCATGAAAAATATATTAAGGACGGCAAAGTTCTTGACCACTTGGGGTTTAAATCAAAGGTATTGCCCGGGTCTTTAACTGACCTAAGTGCCTAGGTGGGTTTCTGCATCTCAAGCCCACAGTAGGGTGTCAAATATCAACTTTATTATTATTATTTTTTTTTTATGGAGGGGGGTCTCTATAAATATCCCATGAAAAATATATCAAGGACGGCAAAGTTCTTAACCACTTGGAGTTTAAGTCAAAGGTATTGCCCGAGCCTTTAACTGACTTAAGTGCCTGGGTGGGTTTCTGCACCTCAAGCCCACAGCAGGGTGTCAAATATCAACTTTGATAAAAAAAATATTATGGAGGGGGAGGGGGAGGGGTCTCTATAAATATCCCATGAAAAATATATTAAGGACGGCAAAGTTCTTGACCACTTGGGGTTTAAATCAAAGGTATTGCCCGGGTCTTTAACTGACCTAAGTGCCTAGGTGGGTTTCTGCATCTCAAGCCCACAGTAGGGTGTCAAATATCAACTTTATTATTATTTTTTTTTTTTTATGGAGGGGGGTCTCTATAAATATCCCATGAAAAATATATCAAGAACGGCAAAGTTCTTAACCACTTGGGGTTTCTATCAAAGGTATTGCCCGGGCCGTTAACTGACTTAAGTGCCTAGGTGGGTTTCTGCACCTCAAATCCACAGCAGGGTGTCAAATATCAACTTTGATATTTGAATGTTGCTTTGTAGAGGGGGATCTCTAAAAAATCCCATGAAAAATATATTAAGGACGGCAAAGTTCTTGACCACGTGGGGTTTAAATCAAAGGTATTGCCCGGATCTTTAACTGACTTAAGTGCCTAGGTGGGTTTCTGCATCTCAAGCCCACAGTAGGGTGTCAAATATCAACTTTGATATTTGTTTTTTTATGGAGGGGGGTCTCTATAAATATCCCATGAAAAATATATCAAGGACGGCAAAGTTCTTAACCACTTGGAGTTTAAGTCAAAGGTATTGCCCGGGCCTTTAACTGACCTAAGTGCCTGGGTGGGTTTCTGCACCTCAAGCCCACAGTAGGGTGTCAAATATCAACTTTATTATTATTATTATTTTTTTATGGAGGGGGGTCTCTATAAATATCCGATGAAAAATATATCAAGGACGGCAAAGTTCTTAACCATTTGGAGTTTAAGTCAAAGGTATTGCCCGGGCCTTTAACTGACTTAAGTGCCTGGGTGGGTTTCTGTACCTCAAGCCCACAGTAGGGTGTCAAATATCAACTTTGATATTTGATTTTTTTTTATGGAGGGGGGTCTCTATAAATATCCCATGAAAAATATATTAAGGACGGCAAAGTTCTTGACCACTTGGGGTTTAAATCAAAGGTATTGCCCGGGTCTTTAACTGACCTAAGTGCCTAGGTGGGTTTCTGCATCTCAAGCCCACAGTAGGGTGTCAAATATCAACTTTATTATTATTATTTTTTTTTTATGGAGGGGGGTCTCTATAAATATCCCATGAAAAATATATCAAGGACGGCAAAGTTCTTAACCACTTGGAGTTTAAGTCAAAGGTATTGCCCGAGCCTTTAACTGACTTAAGTGCCTGGGTGGGTTTCTGCACCTCAAGCCCACAGCAGGGTGTCAAATATCAACTTTGATAAAAAAATATTATGGAGGGGGAGGGGGAGGGGTCTCTATAAATATCCCATGAAAAATATATTAAGGACGGCAAAGTTCTTGACCACTTGGGGTTTAAATCAAAGGTATTGCCCGGGTCTTTAACTGACCTAAGTGCCTAGGTGGGTTTCTGCATCTCAAGCCCACAGTAGGGTGTCAAATATCAACTTTATTATTATTATTTTTTTTTTATGGAGGGGGGTCTCTATAAATATCCCATGAAAAATATATCAAGAACGGCAAAGTTCTTAACCACTTGGGGTTTCTATCAAAGGTATTGCCCGGGCCGTTAACTGACTTAAGTGCCTAGGTGGGTTTCTGCACCTCAAATCCACAGCAGGGTGTCAAATATCAACTTTGATATTTGAATGTTGCTTTGTAGAGGGGGATCTCTAAAAAATCCCATGAAAAATATATTAAGGACGGCAAAGTTCTTGACCACGTGGGGTTTAAATCAAAGGTATTGCCCGGATCTTTAACTGACTTAAGTGCCTAGGTGGGTTTCTGCATCTCAAGCCCACAGTAGGGTGTCAAATATCAACTTTGATATTTGTTTTTTTATGGAGGGGGGTCTCTATAAATATCCCATGAAAAATATATCAAGGACGGCAAAGTTCTTAACCATTTGGAGTTTAAGTCAAAGGTATTGCCCGGGCCTTTAACTGACTTAAGTGCCTGGGTGGGTTTCTGTACCTCAAGCCCACAGTAGGGTGTCAAATATCAACTTTGATATTTGATTTTTTTTTATGGAGGGGGGTCTCTATAAATATCCCATGAAAAATATATTAAGGACGGCAAAGTTCTTGACCACGTGGGGTTTAAATCAAAGGTATTGCCCGGATCTTTAACTGACTTAAGTGCCTAGGTGGGTTTCTGCATCTCAAGCCCACAGTAGGGTGTCAAATATCAACTTTGATATTTGTTTTTTTATGGAGGGGGGTCTCTATAAATATCCCATGAAAAATATATCAAGGACGGCAAAGTTCTTAACCACTTGGAGTTTAAGTCAAAGGTATTGCCCGGGCCTTTAACTGACCTAAGTGCCTGGGTGGGTTTCTGCACCTCAAGCCCACAGTAGGGTGTCAAATATCAACTTTATTATTATTATTATTTTTTTATGGAGGGGGGTCTCTATAAATATCCCATGAAAAATATATCAAGGACGGCAAAGTTCTTAACCATTTGGAGTTTAAGTCAAAGGTATTGCCCGAGCCTTTAACTGACTTAAGTGCCTGGTGGGTTTCTGCACCTCAAGCCCACAGCAGGGTGTCAAATATCAACTTTGATAAAAAAATATTATGGAGGGGGAGGGGGAGGGGTCTCTATAAATATCCCATGAAAAATATATTAAGGACGGCAAAGTTCTTGACCACTTGGGGTTTAAATCAAAGGTATTGCCCGGGTCTTTAACTGACCTAAGTGCCTAGGTGGGTTTCTGCATCTCAAGCCCACAGTAGGGTGTCAAATATCAACTTTATTATTATTATTTTTTTTTATGGAGGGGGGTCTCTATAAATATCCCATGAAAAATATATCAAGAACGGCAAAGTTCTTAACCACTTGGGGTTTCTATCAAAGGTATTGCCCGGGCCGTTAACTGACTTAAGTGCCTAGGTGGGTTTCTGCACCTCAAATCCACAGCAGGGTGTCAAATATCAACTTTGATATTTGAATGTTGCTTTGTAGAGGGGGATCTCTAAAAAATCCCATGAAAAATATATTAAGGACGGCAAAGTTCTTCACCACGTGGGGTTTAAATCAAAGGTATTGCCCGGATCTTTAACTGACTTAAGTGCCTAGGTGGGTTTCTGCATCTCAAGCCCACAGTAGGGTGTCAAATATCAACTTTGATATTTGTTCTTTTATGGAGGGGGGTCTCTATAAATATCCCATGAAAAATATATCAAGGACGGCAAAGTTCTTGACCACTTGGGGTTTAAATCAAAGGTATTGTCCGGGCCTTTAACTGACATAAGTGCCTAGGTGGGTTTCTGCATCTCAAGCCCACAGTAGGGTGTCAAATATCAACTTTGATATTTGTTCTTTTATGGAGGGGGGTCTCTATAAATATCCCATGAAAAATATATCAAGGACGGCAAAGTTCTTGACCACTTGGGGTTTAAATGAAAGGTATTGTCCGGGCCTTTAACTGACATAAGTGCCTAGGTGGGTTTCTGCACCTCAAGCCCACAGTAGGGTGTCAAATATCAACTTTATTATTATTTTTTTTTTTTTATGGAGGGGGGTCTCTATAAATATCTCATGAAAAATATATCAAGGACGGCAAAGTTCTTAACCACTTGGAGCTTAGTCAAAGGTATTGCCCGGGCCTTTAACTGACTTAAGTGCCTGGGTGGGTTTCTGCACCTCAAGCCCACAGTTGGGTGTCAAATATCAACTTTATTATTATTTTTTTTTTTATGGAGGGGGGTCTCTATAAATATCCCATGAAAAATATATTAAGGACGGCAAAGTTCTTGACCACTTGGGG
This sequence comes from Bathymodiolus brooksi, assembly GCA_963680875.1. Taxonomy (NCBI): domain Eukaryota; kingdom Metazoa; phylum Mollusca; class Bivalvia; order Mytilida; family Modiolidae; genus Bathymodiolus; species Bathymodiolus brooksi. The sequence goes on along the minus strand of OY804578.1, from coordinate 67,795,255 downwards.
TTTAAGTCAAAGGTATTGCCCGGGCCTTTAACTGACTTAAGTGCCTGGGTGGGTTTCTGCACCTCAAACCCACAGCAGGGTGTCAAATATCAACTTTGATATATTTATTTTTTTTTTATGGAGGGGGAGGGGGTCTCTATAAATATCCCATGAAAAATATATTAAGGACGGCAAAGTTCTTGACCACTTGGGGTTTCTATCAAAGGTATTGCCCGGGCCTTTAACTGACTTAAGTGCCTAGGTGGGTTTCTGCACCTCAAGTCCACAGCAGGTTGTCAAATATCAACTTTGATATTTGAATTTTGCTTTGTGGAGGGGGGTCTCTATAAAATCCCATGAAAAATATATTAAGGACGGCAAAGTTCTTGACCACTTGGGGTTTAAGTCAAAGGTATTGCCCGGGTCTTTAACTGACTTAAGTACCTAGGTGGGTTTCTGCACCTCAAGCCCACAGTAGGGTGTCAAATATCAACTTTATTATTATTTTTTTTTTTTATGGAGGGGGGGTCTCTATAAATATCCCATGAAAAATATATTAAGGACGGCAAAGTTCTTGCCCACTTGGGGTTTAAATCAAAGGTATTGCCCGGGCCTTTAACTGACTTAAGTGCCTAGCTGGGTTTCTGCACCTCAAGCCCACAGTAGGGTGTCAAATATCAACTTTGATATTTGATTTATTTTTATGGAGGGGGGGGGGGGGGCGTCTCTATGGATATCCCATGAATAATATATTAAGGACGGCAAAGTTCTTGCCCACTTGGGGTTTCAATCAAACATATTGCCCGGGTCTTTAACTGATTTAAATGCCTGGGTGGGTTTCCGCACCTCAAGCCCACAGGAGGGCGTCAAATATCAACTACAAATAACAACGTCATTCCCGGAATTTCCTTATTGATGGGTCATTCATGAAGACCTCCATAAAGGATTCCAATACAACTAAATGTAACCAAATTTGGGTTCCAAATAATCCTTACATATTTAACTGCAACTACCATTGTTTATTCCTTTCCATTTAGATTTTGTTTATTTTTTCATAAAACTTACTGTTATATTTTTCTAATGTTCTATAATTACACTATTTTTAGATTGATGAGATGTCTTCATGTGAACCGGAATCTTATGACTTTATATTGCTTGACAAAACGCTGTCCAAATTATCTACCGGTTTAAAACATTAAAGTAAATGATTTTTTATTCTGTGTTTATTTAAAGTAGTAAGCTCGCCATCGGAAAAATATTTATGTCATCGTTATTTTGTATTGTGTGGGCGGAAGGGGGGGCTCTAGATATATTTACTGTATGCCCCGATGTCGATTTATTGTGTTGGCTATGCATTTACCGTAATATATTTGTTATTGGACGCTAGAAATCTTTAAAAGTTCATATTGCTCTTATTTATTTTTTGGGTTTTGAGACATATCGCCTTATTGCTCGCTAGCTTAATGCTCGCTAGAAAGAGCCTGGTTCATTTACATTATGATTTTTATTGATTTTATTCAATACACTTCTCGTGACGTTGGCCCATTTCTTTGGAATGATGACAGCTGGCATACAGTTACGCAAGACATCTTCTAGGGTGGCATATAAAGGGCAATCCATTTCTTGTAGGGTTGCGAAGATAACTGCATATTGTGCATTGGTGATAAACTGTACACCTGGAAAAAAAAATAAAGCTTACTTTATCATGTTTATGACGAGAGCAAATTTTTTGGGATACAGTTCAAAGATTATTCAATTAAATTATAGAAAATATACAATTCTCATATTTCAAAACTTAAGATAATGATTGTATTTCTTCCTCAGAAGATGTGTATTATCTGCCGTCATATAGTTAAGTCCATGTTTTTCTATGGGAAACCAAAGAAATATGTTTGATAAAAAGATAGAAAAGGTGGTGCACAGACAATGGCACTATGTAATAAAGTTTTGTAATATTCTGTTGAGCAGTGACTCAATTAATATTTTTTATGTGAATCTGAGTGAAGAGACACAAAAAATGTGTAAAAATAGCAATAATAGTTTATATCTATGGTTTGTATACATATAGGTAATCCTTTTTTGGAATTCACTGGAAAAAAAACTAAGTCCAATTCTAAAAAAAATTTGAGCAGCACTTCTCCTATATAATCACTTTTCTATATTGCCCCCATCCCAAATGTCCCAGGCCAGAAGGGAGGGTTATTTTAGCAACAACAAACAATATAATAAAAGGGGAGAAAGTTGGGGGGGGGGGGGGGGAGGTCCCATTTATAAAGACATGAGACCATCCAATCTTTCTTTGAACCATTTCCTACACAATTAAAATTAAAATCTTACCTGATTTCATCTTTTTATTGATCAAATCATGTAAATATTCCTCGCTCTAACCACTTAAATCTAACAATTGACGACGTTCCATGTAATTCTATATATATATATGACGTTAAACTTTCTGGCGTCTTTAGTCACGGATGTACGTCATAAAGGTCAATTTCGCATTGTGAGCCAGCATATTTAGTTTCGAATTTCCAATTGAACTTTGAAGAAAAATATCTCAGCTTTCGAATGGCATACTTTTCAAAGAAATATTCAGTCGGGAACCGTTTGAAAAAATCGAATCTTGAGTAATAATCGATTTTAAATCCGTAAAAAATCCGAAAAATTCAACGAAAACTATATCAACTGAAAGTTTGAAACCGCGGCTTTCAAATGGGCTGCATCCTTATTGCAAATGACGAGTGGCTCACATTGCGACGGAGCCGCGAAATCCACTGATTCCAGCGCGAAGACCTAAAATTTGAACGGAACGTCACGATAGATTTCAATGTACGTGTGAACGGTATTTTTTAAATACTGAGCAAATTCTGTTATAACCATAAAAGGCTATGAAAGTAGGCACAAATACAGTGTTTCACCACATCTACTTTTTTCTATCTACTTTTTTCAAATTTCAAAGATACGGACATTTGAAAATGAGATTTTATTTTAATGTTCTTGAAATCCGATATCAAAATGGCGTCATGTGACATACCTAATATCTACTAAGGTAACACTTTAATTTGTTTTATTTTGGTTGTTATGCAATATTCTGAGACTAAATAAATAGCAGATAAAATGTTTTGCTTTGCTTTCGAATATCATCTGCAATATGAGCTATCAAAATCCCCCCTTTTTGTAATATTGCCTAATTAGCAAAAATAGGCTATGTTCTGATGGCTATATCTACTAAGGTAACACTTTAATTTGTTTTATTTGGGCTGTTAAGCAATATTCTGAGACTAAATATATAGCAGATAAAATGTTTTGCTTTGCTTTTGAATATCATCTGCAATATGAGCTACTGAAACCCACCCCCCTTTTTGTAATATTGCCTAATTTGCAAAAATAGGCTGTTCTGAGGGTTATACCTACTAAGGTAACACTTTAATTTGTTTTATTTTGGTTGTTAAGCAATATTCTGAGACTAAATAAATAGCAGATAAAATGTTTTGCTTTGCTTTTGAATATCATCTGCAATATGAGCTACCAAACCCCCCCCCCCCTCCCCCTTTTGTAATATTGCCTAATTTACAAAAAATAGGCTGTTCTGAGGGTTATACCTACTAAGGTAACACTTTAATTTGTTTTATTTTGGTTGTTATGCAATATTCTGAGACTAAATAAATAGCAGATAAAATGTTTTGCTTTGCTTTTGAATATCATTTGCAATATGAGCTATATAAATCCCCCCTTTTTGTAATATTGCCTAATTTGCGAGAAAAAAAAATGCAATCTTTAGTCATACATGTATTTATTGTCGAATTATACCAAAGGTGTCTAATTTGCAACTGAAGATCGAGTTAGGACTTTGCACAAAATAAAATGACTACATGAAATAACCAATATCCTTAAAATGCCAATACATATGAGTTTGGTAGTGCAGGAGTATGGCCAAGATTGTTCTAACAAAAACCTTGCAAAAATATAAAATTGCTTTGAAAATGACATATGCAACATGTTCAATGATGAATACACATTCTAGACATTTACATGTACCTGTATATAAAATAACAACGTTTGTTTGAGTAAATAAGTATAATTTCTAGATTTAACCAAATTTCATATAATCAAAGGGAGATAATTTGCTTAGATAAATTAATGTTTTCTTCACATAAGCCTGGTGATCAAAATTTTAAATTCTCAATTTATACTCAAATTAATTAATGGGCATCTACAATGTACATATGATGAACATTCATTGTGTAATAATTAATAAAATCCACAGAACAATATTGAAGGAATTGAACTGACAAGGACGGTAGATCTTTGGAGGATTTAAAATTTGTCCTGGAGATATCAGTGCTGCATGTTTTCATTCTGTATCAATTTTAAGCACAGTCAGTACTGGTACTGATTTCAGTAATTTTTCCTTTGTCACAAAGTTTGTGTGTTAGTGTGCAAATAGAAACAAAATTTGGAGCTGGTTTATCCCATCATTTTGCTGTTGATAAGCTTCATTCAGTGCTTCCGCCATTGAGTCAAGTTTTTCCTCAGAATCATTAGATGCAAATGACAACTTCTTACATACATTCTGTATAACTATGTCTTCTTGACCTGGTGCAACATATTTCAGAATAACTTGAAAAGCTTCTGTTATCATTTTCGAATAATATGACATTGAACTAATAAGATAGACTTTCCCAAAGCAAACTAATCTGTGAATTCAGCATTGGAAAATGTCTGGACAATGTTTTCATTGCAGAATTAAATATTTCTCTTTGGGCCATATTGTCTTCCTCTCAGTCAGAGTATTTGGGTTATCTGGGAAAATACATGTACCTCTATAGATTGCGATGACTGCTGAATGTCAGAATCTGAAGAAGAAAAAAATACAATATTAAATAATTTATTGCAATCCATCACTAGTAACAATTATTGAATTCCACATAAAGTTCTCTTTATAGTACATAGTAAGGAGAAGATTCTTTTTAATAAACAGCTTCGCATAGCACAGAATAATAAGACAACTCGGAACATTATTAAGGCAAGTGTAGACACAGTCGATTGACATACTAATAAGCTGGACACCCAAAGACATTCGATAAGTAATGTGCTGGACTCCCAAATATTTCAAGAAGTACTATTGCTGGTACCGCAAGGTTGTACTATATTTGTATATTTTTCGTTTGTTTGTTAGGGTGTTGGTACATGACCCTCTTCTTTGGATATAATATCAACTGCTTTCAACTGTTCGCATGATACTGAGTCAGAATATATACATGTATGGTTATGGTTCATGGGTAGTTATCTCTATAGTTCTATTTGATATTTCAAAAAATGACCCCCTTTTGGTTCCTTACATTGTACATCTTGAAAACCTTAATAGCTAGATTAAAACAACTGATACTGAAGTGAGAGTTAGATTTATACAGAATTTGATGAAATAAACTCCATCAAAATCTGATCAGTAATAACTTACCATACATTTACCAAGATGATAAAACGGCTCAGGGATCACTGCCGTCTATAGTATACATATCGTCATAATAATATTTCGAAAAATGTTGGTTTTGAATGGAGCTTTACTTGTTGCAAACTTACAGCTAGTCTGGCAATGTATTTTCGATATTATGTAAATCATGTAAAAGTTTGTACTTTAAGTCCTGTGTACAGTTACATTTCTGAGCGGTTGTAGTAACTCCCTTCAATTTTAATATTCAGTAAAGCTAATGGGGAATGATAAGTAAATCAAGAGATCATTTGGAAGTTATTATTTTTTTTACATGTTTTTATCTATGTAGATCCTTCCCATTTCTAAAATATATATAGAATAGCAATTGATAAGATTCTTACCTGCTGCAACTGGAAGAAATGTTATGGATTTCAGCCAAAAATATTTACATGTTGATGCATGTATGCCTCTTGAACATTTCATATAACTCCTGGCAGGACGAGATGGAGATTGGTAGGTCCTCTTTTGTCGTTTCCAATAGACTCCCAAATCATCTCTATGTCTTGGTCATGTTTGAAAGCTTACTATAGAAGTGTCTATTGCAAATATTCCACTTGTATATAGAATAAGAAGACCTTCTGGGGAGGTCAATACCACATGACATGTCCACAGTCATCATCACAACTGACACAAGTTGGACACCTACATGTAGGCCGTAAATGTCTTTGAGTTGGCTTGTTACATTGGACAACTGAGACACATATGGCAGTAGAACCATAATGTTGTGATGGGACACACTCTGATTTATACTAAAAAACACATTTAAGCCAACCTTGGTCATCAGGAATGACATATTTACCGCCTTTCATTCAGGCATGCATTTCCAATGTAAACATTGAAGAGTATTTCAGGGGAGGTAACTAAGTAAAAAATGGGGCACTATGAAGGGTATTTTAGTGATTTTTTGTTTAAATTTTGTAATAATTTGTTAATTAAGACTAAAACACATACAGTGTAAGTGTCAGTTTACAGAATTAGAGAGGAAAGTGTATATGGGGTGCATAACATGAAGAATATTATAGTGATTATAGGAATATTTTACTCTGGTAGTTGAAAAAGGAGTTCTTTACGGCCACTTCATCACCCTTTTTATTAGATTTGCACCAACTACAACACAGATATTATGTATCAAGTATTTTTATGTAATTGATTCAATATAAATATGTGAGTTCCAATTAGTATTGGTGGATTATTTTCAGAAAAAATCCTACTATCAGTCAGAAATTTCCCCACTTTTGTCTCTAAATTCACCACTTTTAATTTGTTCAAAAAGTACTATAATACTCATTTGCAAAGCAAAACCTTCTATAGACTGAATATTTTATCCCTTTTTGTTATAAAAAATAACAAAAAGAAACAAATTTAGGCGTTACCTTACAAGTTATTAAGTTTTTAGAACACCATGCTAGATCATTCCCTTTTTACCTCTCCTTATTTGGAAAGTTGGCACCATGCCAACTTGTATGCGTTAATGACTAAATTTACTTTACAATGTTGTTAAGATGTCACAGTTGCCTCTAAAACATAACAACTACATTATTTGTCTCTTCAATCTAGAATACGGTGGTATTCAAAATAGGCAATTTTACACTTGAATATACTTACTCTGGTATTTGAATTTGTTCTAAAAATAGAAATGGCTATTTCTAAAAATAGAACGACCCATTTGCACTTTTGATGGTATTTATGGAGTCACTACATGTTACCCTTCAGGACACATATGATATAAATCTGATTTTCCAACCTTGCTTCTGGACGAAATCTTAAATTTTGCATGGTTTTCTCATAGACAAGCTCTTAAAAGTTATATTATATATTGTGGTCAGTTACCATATATAACAAACAATTATCCAGTCAATGCAATTTGACTGCTCAAATAGAACCAGTGCGGGATAAATAAATTTATCTGACAGGCCCAGGTAAATTGATCGATTTTCGTACACAAAGAAGACTTCACAACCACAAGTCGTAAATGGGAAATCGTAAAAAAACATTCCCATAGATTTTGTGAAACAGTCGCAAACTTAGTCGGTAAGACACATGTCCAAAGATAAGTCAGACATAGTACGATTTACGACTTTTTGTGAAACGGGGGCCTGACTACGAAACTACTCATATATGTATTTGTCTATAGAAGACGAAATATCAAAACAATATTTAAGTATGTGTACCAATATGAAACTTTTTTTTTTTTTATCTCGAAGCTATTTTACTGACCTGCAGATGAAGTAATGAAAATAAACCAAAACAAATATGTATGTATGAAAGCCATGACAACTTCTAATACACTGTAACTTTTAAAAATGTATCTAGGAAATGTGTTGTAGCGGAAAGTGTCTCTTATGAAGACAGGAAACACAGGCCATCGTACTGTAAGACTAAATAAACTTGAACCACTCACTTTATGAATAGCCTATATCCGTTTCATAAAATACACATATGAATCAAAGCAAATTTAAAACAGCCAAACAAGGGTATGTTTTGCTCGTATAATGATACCGTGCTATCCTCGAGTTAGTTGCGGAACCGTAGCCCTTTATGGTCTTTTTATTTATTTGTTTTTCTTGGCAGACGGGTTTCACCCTATCAAAAATTAGCAGAACTGCGCCAAGAATTCGTCGCACCTTTCAACAGTAATTTTCACAACAAAAGGCTTTGTGAGAACGGAGTCCTGTGCATAACTCGTTTCGTTACATATGTATCTATCGCTTTTCATATTTACTTACTTATTATTATTCATTTCTAGCTCATTATAGTGAAAAATGTTTCGATATTAACTGATTTCACCTACTTAGTCCCGCCATCTTGTCTTTGTGGTATTCTGGCTTTGAGGTCACATGCCTTTTGAGAGATGAATAACAGCAAAACACGTGTTCGGTTTGTTTACATGAAAAACTTGAAAATGTTGAATGAGAGTCCACCTCAGTCGGAATAATCATAGAAGAAAATAACATTTCTGGTTAATATATGTAAAATATTTCCCTCTAGGTTGAATAAATATTTTATTTCAGATAAAAAATCGCCGTGCAAAACCACCGGTAAAACGTAAACATACCGAACACGTGTTTTGCTGTTAGAGTTACGCAGTTTTTCTACTTTCTTTGCTCTCAATTTCGACAAAAAGCTAGCGGTTGAATAAATAAAACATTGCTGCTGATTAAACAACAAAAATGGTTATCCGAATTCTGTGTAAAAATTGATAGGGTCGCTAGCAAAAATTAGGGTCGGTCGACGTCGGGTGACCATAAACACACATATTTTTTTTTTGGCCTAAGCACGCAGCATTAAGGAGAAAGAGCTAAGAATGGTTTGCTCGGAATCAGGATAATGCTTCCGAGTGAGACGACATGTCTATCCGCGGACTGTTGTTTCAGTGAGCTAACACTATACAAATATTTTTAGACAAGTCAAAACAGGTAATTTCATAAGCAAAGCACATGTATACCTAAACAGCTGATATATCACATGACTTCAGAATTATTGTAATGTCGCGTGATTTCACATGTGGAGGGAAAAATATCAATAATATGAAACTTGTCTTCATCACTTATATTGTAGTAAACTCAATACTTACATGTCACAAATAAAACATTTTACAGCGGACAAAAGTAATCCTTTCACTCATAGATATCATATTCTAACAATTAGAAAATAAAGCGAACTACAATCAAAATAGGAAAAAGCAACACCGCTTTTGCTCCCAGTGAGTGTTACGAATCGGTCCCATTCAACGTATGGGAGCAGCGCCCCGAGTAATTCACACCGGGCGATTTTTTGTCCTAATTCCGTTGTGGTTGGAAAAATTAACGGGGGTGAAAGATAAATATATTTAGGTAAACCTTGAGGTGCTAAGTAAACGCTGCATCAATCCATGGTAGACTTATATCCATCTGAAAATTTGAAAGCATGAAATCTTCTTTCTGTCCGACATTTTGTTTACAAGTTGCTATTTCACGTGCACTTGCCTCGTTTTGGAGATATCCTTATTTGGATCCGATCGTAGTAAAACATCGTAGTAAAGTTTTTCATACTTGGCATTCAGATCCATATATGGATAGGCTCCGCCCATCACGAGAGTATACGTAAGGTGCCATGGCGGACAAGAAACAATTTTCGAATACTAAATCGATCGTGAAGGTAGAAACAGGTATTGCAACACTTAATATTTCGTATCGCCATTACTTAAACATTGTAGGGAATAATAAGTTATGACCAGATATGCAAAAAGAAAGTTGAAATATTCACTTAACGAAAATTATAATTTGCTCCCATACGTTGAATGGGACGCAGGTATGTTAATGCAACTTGCATTATTTCGGGTTTTGGAATTGTTGTTTTTATAATACCTGGTTAAAAAGTTAATTTCATCCCCTAATCGTTAGAATTCGTTTGACTTTCGTATAGAAAAACTTAAATTACATTTCAAATGGCAGTTGTCGCGCTTTGATCCATTCGACATACACTTTATTAAAGTCACGTGACCACCAGTAGGGGTTGGTTAATGTAACTACAAGAAATCCTAAAAATTCAGGCCAAAAACGTTCTTTTTTGTAAATAAAAATCGCTGTTCTAGATAGAAAAACACCCTGCCTTTCAAGTTTTAAGTGCTACTTGATCTGTCCGTATTGTACGTCTTTTATAAGAAAATACGAAATGAAGTGCTAGTTTTCAACGTAAACACTTCTGGCAACGATTACCAACCTAATTTCTCAGAATATATGAAGACAGCGATGTAGTACTAAGCAGCAATATTGTGAATTTTGATCACCTGCTTTAAGTCTGTACAAATTTACAGTAACTTTAGAGGACAGTATTGGCTTGTGCCAGATCGATTTTTATTAGGGACCGACCATTTAACTTGAAGGGGGGAGGGGGGGGGTTATGTTTTTTTTCTAAAAAAATATTCTGATTCCCAATGTTGCTGAAAAAAATATTCTGATTTTGGTGGAGGAAAAAAAAATCTGATTCAGAGTTTTTGTCATATAACCTAATGTTAAATTCTGGAAAAAAAATTCGCGCTTCGCGAGACAAAAAAATTAAATATTCTAACTCTTGTGTTGTCCGAAAAAAAAATTCTGAACGAAACAAAAATCCATAACCCCGCCCCCCCTCCTTCTATTTAAATGGTCGGTCCCTTAGGTATCCAAGATTTGACTTTCGATGGTGGATTTAAAACGTTCAAATGACCCGATTTGGTTTACGGATGTTTATCGAGTCGATACCGAAATAGTATAGAAAAGTATAAAGTGGCGCTATTTTTACAAACAGGAAAATCTAAAATATTTCAAAACAATTTAGTTTGTATTTAAAACTGTTTGAAATAAAAAATAATATGTATTTTGATCATTCATTATAAAAAAAAATACAATATTTCAGGTACATATAAAACCATGGGGTACTGTAAAGAGGAAAAAGGCGGATGGTAAAAAAAGTCACATATAGTAATTTTACTGTTCTGTTTTGTACCATTTGAAATTAGATATTAGTTTTAATCTCATCTTTTCAAAAATAAAATATTTCTGTCCTTTTCTACAATCACATTTGAATATCTAAATGTCTACAAACCTAGCACTGACCTCCACAGGCTCAGCACAGATAATCTCAAACCATTTATTGTTTTTTAGAATTAAAAAAAAATGAAAAACTAGGATGAATTTTATTTATTCTCAATTTTTCACCAGTAAAATATTTATTTCTGGTGGTTTTTCTTCAGTTCTCATATTAGCCTATAATCACACACAATTTGAAGATCAAGAAAATATGAGGGAAAATATTAAGTCAAAAGTTTACCATTCTAGCATTGTTTAAACACTAAGAGTCTGAAAGTACAGTTCTAAATATTTTTATTATAAATTTATGTAATTTTGCTAAAGTAATCATCTCTCGTTGCACCAAAGATGCAAGTACTATAAATTGGTGGAATGAAAATGCATGTTCTTCAGATGATTTAAAGCTGGACATTCCTGCTCACAGTCAACTTATCACTACTCAAACCAGGCATGCTCTTTACCATACATTCATGGAAAAATACCCCAAAATGCAAATCTCTTTTGAAAAATTTAAGTATAAGCTGCCAAGGATCCAGAAATACATCACAAATAGCAAGTATTGGAAAAATAACAACAACAATGGTGAAAAGATGGAATTTATTAGGTTACACTCTCTCCGCAGTTGGTTTAAATTACCTGAAAATGACAAAAAACAACATCAAATTGAAGATTGTGACAAATGTCAGTCAATTATTTCTAATGCGATTCTCCATACAAGATCTGCTTCAGAAGGCACAGCAGAGTTATATGAAGTGTGCACCAGTTTTTTTGAAAAGTTGCGAAGTACATACCCATCAACCAGTCAGAACTCCAACAAAAGAGCTGAGCAAGTATTAAGTGTACTTGAACCAATAATAGAGAGCAATTTTAATGAAAGCATCAAGGAAGCTGCATGTTAAAAATATAAGCTAACACCGAAATTGAGTTCAAGTGAAAAACAAAAAGAGAAGATCAAAGTCCTTCGCGAAAACAACAGCTCGATGACAAAAATCTTGGGTAATAAGGAAAATGACGTCATTAATTTCCTCTCATCATCTAAATCGTTCAGCCAATATAACAAGGAACGAATGGATACATTTTTCGTACCAAAATCAATTGCAGAGACCAATGTTCAGAAACGCTTCGAAGATGAAAAAGCTCAACGCAGAAAGCCGAAAGTCAGTAAAGGGAAATTTTCCAACTATCAATTTGTCAAAACTAAATATTTACAGGACATGAAATCTATGCCGAGTGGGACACCTGTCAGTTGGACCGAACTTGCGCGAAAATACCAGGTGCGAAATGCACAAGGAAACGCACCCGGAAATGCAGGACAAGTGCTTTTCCAATTTGCACGCCAGAATGGAATCGACGTTTTTCAGTGCAACCGAAACCAGAGAATAAGTGGCCGTGATTACTTCTGCCGAGTCCGAAGACCGAAGCATAAACTAGTTAAAAGGTTATCAATCCCAATGACACGACCAGTTAGTAAGTTGAAAGAAGATATAAAACATCAAGTAGAAACTGGCAAATTAAATATAGGAGTTAAAATTGCCCCCAAAATTGTTAAAACTAACATAATAAATGATGACGGGAAAATGGTTGATAAAACATATTCTGTATATGGAAGGAAAATACCCCTGAAACAAATACTTGAAGAAATGACAGAAGAACAGATAGGAATGGGCATTATCCGTTGGAATAAGGACAGTATCGATAACATAGGAATGACTGAAGTGACAATTTTTTTCTCTCAAATTGATGAACCAGTTCCTGATGACCTAGAAACAGCACGTATCAAAATTTCAGAGTTACGACAAAGAAGACATCTTAATGTTTGGCATGATATTCTTAATCGAACATATTTTAGTATTATGATCTCTTGCATTTATGACCGCGACTTCTACCTTACAAACCAGGAATATAAAGCCAAATACCCTGGCAGAAAACCCGTTCATGTTCAATCTCTTGTTGAAAAACCAAAAATGTATGTATTTGGACAATCAAAAAGCACAGATATTGATCAGATGTCATATACCCCAACACGTATTCAAGATTTACAAACACTCGATCTTCCAACTGTTGGATCCACAGGAATTAAGATCTACGATGCTATGAGAATGTTTACCTGGGACAATCCAGCACGTCAGTTTGAATGTGGACAGCAACGAGGGGGGAACTACAGTTGCCTTTGTGGAATCCATTTGAAAGACCATAGTAATTTGGCTGCTGCTCTCCATCAAAAAAACCTTATCGCTACAGGAAAGACTAGACATTTTCAAAGAAGGGACAATGTGGAAACATTTCTCAGCTTCAAACATTAATCCTCTTTCTAATCTGAAGAAGAACGATATAATTGATGAATTGGATTCCAGAGACATAGATGTTTATAACTTGAATAAAACTGACCTCCAGTCCAAATTGTCTGAAATATTACATGGTATTCAACGACCAGCAGCACTTATTTGTCCGTCATTATTCAATGATGATACTCTTTCTACTCTTAACTGTCAGCACTATGAAATCAGCAATTGTGAACCATTACATGATATTACCAATGTTGTCCAGAACCTTCTTACAGAACTACCTCATCATATGCCATCACCCTCTCTTCAGAAAGAATATCAAACTTTTTGTGAATTACTAATAGGAGACAAAAATCAGATTAAGGGTAGCGATGCACGTTTATATGCAATTAAACTGGCACAGTTTTCTCAATCAAAGTATCAAGAAGGTGTTTTGAATTATGACATACCTGCCTTATGCACTGCATTGACTGAAATTATCAGAATTTGCTACAGTACCGAAGATGAAAGATCACCAAAACAAGTTCTGCGTCTTTATAATCAATGCTTTCAGTTTGGACTCCTTGTAACACATGTAATTGAAAAGCCAGTTAAACTGTCTGCTAGAAAGTTTTTCGGCATCCACTTCCATAGCTTGGTTATTCATTTCCCAGAAATCTACCATTTATTTTGTTTGCGATCTTTAATTCCGGAAGATGAGGAACGCACGTTTGGAGATTTGCGATCTATCTCCGAGAAAACAAGTAACAGATAGGCTCCTCTTGTTGTCGACAACTGCATGCTTAGGTACATGTACCTTGCCAAAGAGAAAAGAAATGATCGATCTGAGAACTTCAAGAAACAAGAGTCCATGATAAGCAAACAAGCTCGTCTGCTACCGGATGCTGTAAACACAATTATACCAGCTTCAACCATAAAAACTAGAAGTTCACTCATGTAGGCACATTGTAGGTGGATATCTGATTATCTTGTGCTAGGCGAAAATGTTTGGTGGTATTGTAAAGATGGACATATCTGTTTCCTCGATGGACCTGAAGAGCCTGTAGGTAATTCTCCTTCCCTTCGTCACTTCAGATCAAGTTCCATTAAGGAAGAACACAGCTATTTAAAAAAATATTGGGCCAATTGTATTTGGAAATTAGAAAACAAAGGCATGAAACTTCCTCTCCAAAAAATAAAAGTATACAAGAATGGTAAACTCTCCCGTACCATCAACACTGACTTCACATTGGAAAATAATATCAATGGTAATTAGCAAACAAGAGTTAAATATTAAGAATTATCCAGTTTTGTTTTTTAAACACTGGCCTTATCAGATACAATGTAAAGTATTAGATAGCCAGTAAAGACAGCAAAACTGCATCAAAATCTGATGAGTAATGTATGAAAAACTAGAGGCTTCCAGGAACCTGTAATCGCTCACCTGGCTCAAGGTTAGCCCAAAAATCCATAATTATTGCTTAAGTATATGGAAGATCCAAAAGAGTAACAACACTTGGTTAGCATCTTGCAATGATGATTCATGACAACTTACAATTCCATCCTCCATGTAGTGTCTGAGAAGAAGATCTTTTACATTTCGGTCAATCAGAAGCTTTTATGGGTGCTGGCAGCCATGTTGGATGACCAATCAGAACAAAAAGTAAAAAAAGTTGATAAGGACCTTGCAAGGAACATTTCTGCCAAGTATATTTCCAATCCATCCAGTGGTTCTTGAGAAGAAGTTTGTTTTGCATATTTCCCTTAGGGTTGCTATGTTATATTATGTCCCCCGCTGGTGGCCATCTTGGATTTTCAATCGGTCCAAAAAGTAACAACACTTGGTTAGCAGGTTGCAATGATCATTAATGACAATTTTCAATTCCATCCTCCATGTACAAGGTAGTATTGGAGGAGAAGGATGGACAGACGACCAGGTGGTATAACGTATAACGTAATAAATATGTCCGTTTTTTTTAAACAGTTGTATAAAAACAATACATGTGTATATATAAAAAATTGATAAGGCTGGGGTGAACATTTCTCATGTTACCATCCTAATACTATTGATGACAATATAGGATCAATCAGGGGAAATAACTCCCTAAGAGAAAAAGAGGTCATCATCAATATTACATGTATACTTGATCTTCCTTTTATTCATAAAATATTTACAATATATCAATGGTCACCATTCATCTAACACACCAACCAATCATTTGGCCATAGAATTACAACATATATCAAAGAAATATCAAATTTTATCAATTTTCTATCGTTATCAGAAACGGTTCAAATACCATATTCTTGCTCATATGGCTTCAATGAATTATTTCGATTCTAATATGTAAAAATTGGTTAAAATATCATTACAAATTGTCGACGACGTCATAAATTACAATGGGTGTACATGTAGGTATATATTAATTTTACTACGGGTTTGGACTCAAAGTGTTTGAAGGACGTCATATTAGAATAAAGTGTATCCAATCTCTAAATTGACTATATATGCAATGTAAATCTAGAGTAAGAAGCGTAAGATTGGTCACAGTAAAATCTACCATTTACCTGCTCAAATCCTAAAATGTAATACAGATATAGACTACTGTACATGTAAATATACACATTACTCAGTTAACAATTGAGTTATATCTGAGAATTCATTTTGGTTAAAAATGAGTAAAAGCAATACATTTTTTAACAAAGAGATGAAAATGAAGACAGCAGAGGAACTAGTTATCAACCATGTCAACCAGAAACACAGATGGAGACATCAATGTCAGATTCTGGTATGTATAAACTTGTATGTATTTACATGCCAGTAACCTCAATTTTTAAATTTGAGATTTTACATTTTAGTGTTTATTTAGCTTAAATTATTATGATTATTGACAAAGTGAAATGACCAGCTGCTATGATGACTGGTACACAATATTGTTGTAACCTTGTATGACATTGCTTCATCACATGTTCATATGTACTTCTGATAGTTGGCATTAGAGGAGGACACTCAGTACTTAAAATATTGGTCATATGAATTGGCCTCTCATGAGAGTTACATTAGGTCAACAGGATCAACTACTGTATAATCCTTAAAACCTTAAATTAATTGTGAGAGGAAAATTTTATTAAGGGACTGCTACATGTAGCTGTTTAAAATTACACCTTTATAAAAGTATAATTAGGTTTCCTTCCTTTTCTTCACATATAAAAATCATATGAATTTTCCACATTTGATTTACACATGAATAGAGTTACATGTACTTATGAGATCCATGAAAGGCACTTCAGCCTATCTGAACAATGCAAAAAATGTTTATCTTATTGTTCAATATTCTCTCCAGCATGCTTAGATACCATACCAAACATCGAAGAGCACGAGAACAGATCAGAGACCGCCACATATGTTACAGCTCAACCCACCGTAATACAGGAAACATTCAGATGTCAGAAAACAAGCAAGGTAAGCATTCGGGGCATGAAATTGAGTCAATATTAGGATCTATAGAACAACAACGGATATGAGGTAATGTCAGAAAGACGCCACAGAATCACCAAAGGTACATGTAGCAAGTGAAAATAGACATCCAGAAGTCATCACATTGTCTTCAATACATTGTACATGTATGTATTGCATTATTTGTTAAAAAGAGGGGAAAATAAACTGGACTAACAAATTCAGGAATCTTAAAATAATGCTGCATCCAATGAAATTTACATGTACAAATAAAAAATGTTGAAGTAACTTTGTAATTATTTTACATTAAATTTACAAATATATGTAAAGTAAAATATGCACGATGAATTTTAACCAGACCTGTTTAGACACTAAATAGTGCTACAGTATATTATAACGCAACACATAAACATGCAGTATCTACATAGTGTCTGGGTGATATATATAATCCCTGATAAGCTGTGATAGAATTTGGAAAGGCTGAAAATGAGTAGTTGTATGCTTGCAGGTGAAGAGGAAAAGACAAGAGTGAGGGCAAAATATAAAGAATTTCTACGTCAGAGGAATATACAAGGTAAAATCAACCTTTTCAATGTTATAACCAGAAGCTTGCGGCAGAGCTGTTCATATGGCTGAAAACTGCTTACATTTCAGCTATGATTGAAAATGAGGTTCTAGATATTCTGCCTTTTAGTAACCTTTTTTGGTCCGTCAAAATCTGAGTCTGTAAAGGGCAATCTGAACTCTGATCAAAAGACATCGCGATGCCTAATCATACTTAGCATTTATAAATCTAGTCTTTTGATTACTCATAATTCTATGTTAACATAAAGTTAAATATATATTGACGGCAACCAATTAGTTTCTTCAAAATTTAGTATTTACAAAAAATTCTTGAACCAATCAGAATGTTTTTGCATGCAGTGTGAAGGCCATAACTTTTTCTTCAATATTCAGGGTCAAAATATTTATTTATGGAAAAAACAGCCCTTCAAGTAATAGTCTGTCATGTATTTGTATTAAGATGCCATATTCTTACTTATTTTATTAAGCAACAGCAAAGAATGAAAAGAGCCATGTGAGCACATCTTGCAAGCGAAAATTATTTGAAGACAACACAGAAGGTTTAAATATTCATGAATTTTATGTCTTTCAGCATGTTCAAAAACAATGTTATTATAATTTTATAGTTTCACCTCATTGTTATGTAGGATTGTGTCCAACATTCTTAACTTTTGACTATTTGATTTGATTTGATTTGATTTGATTTTTGGTGTTTTAACGCCACTTTCAACTATATCGTGACGACCAGTTTTAGTGGTGAAGAAGCCGGAGTACCCGGAGAGAACCACCGACCATGGGCAAGTAACTGGTAAACTTTATCACATGCAGCTGCTATTTTATTGGAATAATCAAGGTAATATATATTAAACATAGTTACATTACTGAAGATTTGTACATACAAATGTTTGAGCTATTAATAACTTGACCTAAAATATCTACTGAATATTAGAGACTGAGTTTCTACACTTCTCAATGTTATATATGAATTTATTGGAAAAAAGACTACATTGAACATAGCCAGAGACATATTGGGTGACTCCGAGGAAATCAACAACTACCAGAAATTCAAAAGGCTCACACGGGCATATCCAGAAAACAAGAACTTCAAGAGAAATCTGGATGTTGCCCTCGCAAAACTACAAACAGTCGTCAGCAGAGGTCACAACAAGCTGAAGTCAGAACTGGAAAACATTCAAAATCCTGTATTACATGAGAACAAAAGGAAAGCAGAAATGTTGATGAAATACTGGGGAGTTTACTACTACTAAGTAAAACTTCTACCCAATGATAAAATCTACTAAGGCCAAAAACAAAATATGTGTGTTTACGGTCACCCGACCCACCCTATTTTTTAGCCGCCGACCCTAACCTCTTTTATTGGCAATTATTCCACCCTAATTTTTGCTATCAATTTTTACACAGAATTCGGATAACCATTTGTGTTGTTTAATCAGCAGCAATGTTTTATTTATTCAACTGCTAGCTTTTTGTCGAAATTGAGAGCAAAGAAGGTAACTTGAATAATACTGCGCCCTCTATCGGCATTATCACTGGATGAGGGCTTGAACGCTGTTAGTGGTAAAAATCCGTCAGCTGCTGGCTGGTTCAGCCGACCAATCAAATGTCAGATATTAGCGAGTATGCGCATTAGTGACTCCCTTTACTTCCGTTTGTAAATATTGACAAAACAAACACGGAGAATGATTGTGCACGTGCCTTTGCATATTTAGAAAACAAATACACCTTTATTCTCATAATTATGATTTAAATTACCATAGATTCACAAATTTTTAAAGATTTAAAAAAATAAAATACTGTGTAATCATTTTTTGAAGTTTTTATGTTTTAATCTAAATAATAAATTTGCTAAAATGTCACAATACACATCTAACATGTATTTTTGTAATGTATGTGGGACAATAAAAGTGAATTTATTGTGGATAATAGGGTCGACACACGTAACTTGCCGTTAACATAAGATTGTATAAATACGGATATGCACAAGTTAAATTAAGGAAAATGGGAGGAAATAATAAAGAAATTTCATTGAAAATAAATATGTAAGCAGAAAGTTGATTATTTCATAAATTAAAATGATTTTTAATACAATTTATAAAGAAATACCCATCACAATATCGTTATTTAGGTAAATACTTATTAGACTGATTTTTTTTAAGCCCATTTTTGTCTTTAATTGATAACTGACCCAAGTTAGCCTAAATAAATGAAATGTGACTTAATGTGTTAATTATATACATCCTTGCCCTTCTATCAATTTTAATTTCTTATCTAATTCTTATTCTTAGTATGTAACAATATGGTCAGGTTGTTATTTTCATTGAATGGCATCTCAAAATAGATGGTTTCACAGTAGGAGCTCTTCCTGTATATTGGTTACATCCTGTATATTACAACTGACAGCTAATGCATGACAAACAATTTTAATCAGCCATCAGTATCATAAAATACATTTTTTTAAATATTTATTTTAAATGAAATTAAAAAATCATTTTAAGAGTGAATTCAATTCAAGCTTTTGTTTACTTTCCAACTTTGAAATAAAAATCATTATGTTTTAATATTTAAAAAATAGTAATTATTCATTTAAGTTTTATTTCATGTTTGGTTGTATTTATCCGGATATGTGTATTGCATACAACATATTACATCATCTGATCGCTCCATTCGACATTATTTACAAACAATTTAGCTCCTCCTATTTTATGTCGTAATACCCATAAGTCATAGCGATTTACTATTTCCGGTTTGACGGATTTTTTCAATGAATGCATCCAGGCGTTAATGTAGCGACCAGCGGGTGCGTAATATAACGACTGGATTATTCGGGTTACAAAGAAGGTAGAAAAACTGTGTAACTCGTCATAAAACAAATGAAATACCGGAATCGGATCCCGGAACCGGGCACGACTATTTGCGGTTTTGTCGATAGTTAGAAAAAAAAATTAATGCCGACCGACCGACCCTAGATTTTGTTGACATGTGACAGTAAACACACACATATTTTTTTTGGCCTAAACATTGTAGGTGTAAATAATAAAATTTACCTGAGCATACATATTGTGTAATTTATTCCACTTGTGACTTCATTTAGTTGAAATATTTTACATAATAATTGTTTTCCATTTTTGGAGAGATTTTTGTAGTAATGTACAGTCATCTGTCAAAAGTATTCGGAAATGTAAAAAAAATCCCTATATAATCAACCAAAACCATATTTTTGCCAAAAAATATTATGAAGTCATTACTGAGCACAGAAATTAGTTGACTTCCACACTCCCAAAGTATCAAAGATTGTTTGTATTTAATTAAATTTGTTTTGAGATGCTTATATATTGAAGATGACAACAGATGCATGTTCTTAACTGAAATTAAAAATGTAGGTAAACCGGATGTTGAAATTGATGTAAAATATTCGGAACGGGATCGGACAGTGAGATACGGATTGTTGGCCATATCTGCCTTATCTTATACAGAGAACCAGGGGGTACAACGGGAGTAACAGAGAACCAGAGGGGTGTAACGGGTGTAAATGAAAACTGTGTAGATGAAAATACATTGAAAATTGAAGATACAAAATCCATACAGATAGAAAAAGCGTACAGACTTGGCAAGCGTAAAAACGGACCGACTAAACCGGGGCCGATTGTTGTTAAATTTACAAATTATAAGGATAGAGCAGCGGTTAAAAATTCCCAAAATCGTTTAAAGAACACGAAGTACGGA
Organism: Bathymodiolus brooksi; assembly: GCA_963680875.1. Taxonomy (NCBI): domain Eukaryota; kingdom Metazoa; phylum Mollusca; class Bivalvia; order Mytilida; family Modiolidae; genus Bathymodiolus; species Bathymodiolus brooksi. The sequence continues at coordinate 67,774,207 of OY804578.1, read as the reverse complement.
ATCAGCCCACATTATCCACGATAAATGGTCGAACGCAGGAAAAAACTAGTTCCTATCATGTTAAATGAGCGAAAAAATGGGAAAATTGCGTATATTGTCGGTGATAAACTGTTCATTAATGGGAGCTTGTGGAAAGGTTAGGAGGCTGCGAAGTGTGATGCAAATTCTACTGAAAACGAATCTAGTGGGAAAAGTGTTATTAATATATGTACATGGAATATTTCAAAAGGCTTAGTGCGAACATTGTCTGATTCAGGTTTTCTTAATATAGTGAAAGAATATGATGTGTTGTGTTTCAATGAGTGCTGGGCTAAGTGCCCAGATGATTTTAATATAGAAGGCTATGAAAAAAAGCATGTGTATAGAGAAAAATGTAACGGTGGTGGCATTGTGGTATTCTTTAGAAAATGGTTAAGTCAATATGTTGAGATAGTTAAATGTGTTGCAGAATGTATGATATGGTTTAAATTTGATAAATGTATAATGCCAAATAACAAAAATGTGCACTATATATGTATGCCGACTGACATAATTTAGCTCACAGTCACATAAAGACTGCTTACTAAATTGCCATCAAACGTCATTATAGACAAGTTTGACATCACAAACAATGCATTCCTAACAAAATTAGGATTTTTTTTTATAGATCAGATCAGGACAAGACCTGATTAAATTTAATTATTGCTGGATCTATCACACATATTAATTCAAAATATCTGAAAACCTTTTTGCATGCTCATTATTTCTCTTTAAGAGTTAAAATTTTAAGTAGGTAGTTAATTCCTGTTTAGAAAATTTGGGAGTTTATCAGTGGCAATGGCATAAAACCTCCACAAAAGAGGAAGACAGACGAAGATAACAAATTCATACTGCTACAAGTATTTAAAAAGCCTGTATTACCTGATTAAATGGGATTTTAAAATGAATAATTATTCAGTTATGTCCGAATGTTTTGATTTTTCTTTTTCATCGACCGAAAAATAAAATTGGGCCCCTAAAAATTTAGCTGTGAAAAAATAGTTAATTTCTGTCCCTGGACTAATATGTTTAATTACATTTATTAGTCCCCTACTGATTCGTAACCCTAACTGGAGCACAAGCGGAATGAGGGTTACGTTATCGTATCTAGTAATCCACGACTGGCACGAGCATGAACAATTAGCCTTTCTACCGTGATCGGTTTGAAAGTGTCAAATATCCGGATATTGTCAACAAAAAGCATGTGAAATCACCATAGACAGCTATTATATGTGTATTACATGTCAGAATTGCAATATATACTGGATATTAACTGTATAAGTGTACAAACAACATTTATTTTGGACTAAGCTTCACTAAATAGCAAATCCCTTGCTATTTAGTGATTAACAACTAGGGACATTAGGTAAAAGCTGTATACCTAGTGAATTGTTAACAGCAATTAGTGCAATAAAATTTTCTGTGATTAAAAAAAAACACTATACAAATCCAATTAAGTGTGTTGGTCTAATATAAAGCGGACCTCATCATTTTCTTATCGAAAATTAACTTGTTGTCGCCATTATATAGCAGACAAATTGCTGAGTTGGCACTAAACAGCAATCACTCAATTACTCTCTATGAATGGGTATGAACAACAAACTCTGCCCACACATGCTCTCTCATTGTTACAAGTAATAAGCATAATTTTATCAATTTATATTTGAATTTGTAAAAAGAATCTATCAATAGGAGTTTCTGGAACCAACCTACACGCCGGGATAGACTAACTAGAAAGGACATAGATCTCCAAGTAAAACGATACCAATATACCTCAATATCAGTATGACAGTATATCCACTTGTTAACACCCAACGTTCCTAATTTCAATATTATACATAGTAAACAAAACCAAAAACTTATCAATTCTGCATCAAAATGATGATCTTAAAATGGAATAATAATTGGTTTTCGTAGTAGGCATCAGTCAAAGCACCTTTAAACATTTTTACAAGGTCTAACTATACCACTTTAAAAACAACGTACATATCAAATTTAGTCCACATGAGATGTTTCTGGAATAACCGTCATCATGTACCCTCTATGCCAAAATATTTGAAAGCCAAATAATTTAAAAGTCTTAGGGAGGAAGAAATACACAGGGCCTAAACACGATAGCCAAAATAGGCTAAGGCTATTGATGTCCGAGGGAGGAGAAATAATTATATGATTAAAAATATATCTAATAAACCATATCTGTGCCAAATCACTGGATACTGGGCGGTTGATACTCACAGGGACTAATAGTCCACTAGCAGAGGTATCGATCCAGTGATACAAGCGTATATATCTAATTTAGTGCACACGACGTGTTTTTTGAAAATATATTTACACTGAATATTTTCAATGACCTCAATATACATAATAATAATTGAAGTGGTGCATCACCTCTACAGATCTTGACATTTGTGACGATCTTAAGTGTTATTTGTTTATTTTCGGTGATACAATTATACATTCCTAGACATCATCTGATTATAGAGAGTAATACATATCTACAGGGAGGAAATAACAATCTGTCTACAGCATTAACGTCCATAAAGCATCATCTATTTAGAAATGTGTCAATAAAAACATAAAATCAAGTAAAACTGCTAAGCATATGGGCCCGGGTGGCTCAATGAATAGGTAGCTGGATTAGCTAACAACTCATACATGTCTATCACCAATACGGCGTGGGTTGGCGCCCGGTTCCGTAAATTACAAAAAGGGTGCACTCGACTCGCAGCCGCAAATGATAAAGCTTACCAGTTGCTTGCCCATGGTCGGTGATTCTCTCAGGGTACTCCGTCTTCTTCAGCCAATAAAACTGGTCGCCATGATATAGCTGAAATATTGCTGAAAGTGGCGTTAAGCTCAATAAATCAAATCAAATCATCGTAAGCATAAATGACATCATTAAATTATGTTCCCCTTTCTATAAAATGTCTTAACATGAAACCACAAAACATGAACTGTCTTTAGTTATGCATTATGATATCAGTAATTTGTTAACTGAGAAGCCATGCCAGTAAATACTGTTTTGTATGTATTTGGGTTAGGGTTATCATGCTTAACGCCACTTTAACAATATTTCAGTTATATCGTGGCGATCAATTTTATTGGTGGAAAAGGCCGGATAAAACCCATTGACTTGCAGCAAGTCACTGACAAACTAATAACATATTGTTGTATCAAGTACACCCGCCTGAGTGAGATTCGAACTCACAACTTTAGTGGTGATAGGTACTGATTGCATAGGTAGTTGTAAATCTAGCCACCGCATGACTACGACCAGGACGGCCCCTGTACGTATTTGGTTTGCCGTAAAAAAGAAGGTTTTTAATTGATGTACATTAATAAACATGATAACATCACTCACTGTGTATTGAAAATTCTTTACTTATAATTATATACTTAAAACACATGTGGCAATCGACAATGTTGTCTTCAATGCAGATATGACGATCATTTAGAAGTATTAAGTTAAGAATATATACGGACAGTGAATAGTTCTTCATCAAAAAATGATCGAACACATTAAAAAACCAAATTTAGTTTGATTGTTCTGCATGAATCTTTTCTATAAAGGTGCATAATAACTTGTCATTTTAATCAATTTATTCATGCACTGAATAGTTTTTGAGGAAATTCATCTTTCAAGTATTATCGATGTACCAGTTTGTACAATTACAATAATTGCTTCAAACAAAATATATGCTTGACCTTTATACTTATACGAAATAGAAAAAAGAAAACGAATATATTGTTTGCCAATTTCTTTACTGTGATACACCAGAGTGAAAATTTTATTTGTGACGGTCTGCATCATTATCAGTGACAAGTTAACTTATCATGCTGTGTATCTTTATCAGTGAAAAGTTAATTTATCACGCTGTGTATAACTATCAGTGAATCGTTAAATTGTCACGTTGTGTATCATCATTAGTGAATAGTAACTTGTCACGCTGTATCATTATCAGTGAAAAGTTAAGTTGTCACATTGTGCATCACTATCAGTTAAAAGTTAACTTATCACGCTGTGCATACTTATCAGTGAATAGTTAAATTGTCACGCTGCGTATCATTATCAGTGAATAGTTAACTTGTCACGCTGTTCATCATTAGCAGTGCATAGTTAATTTGTCACGCTGTGTATCATTATCAGTGAAAAGTAAAATTGTCTCGCTGTGCATCATCATCAGTGACTAAATCAATTTTAGAGTCACATATCATTTTATACGTGTTTTGATTAGTTTAAAAAGTTGAGTACATTTCCGTATGTACTGAATCTGAAAATAACGTCGTTACCAAGGTGTCGCGTGTCGTTGTCATCGGGCGATTTTCTTTAAATGAGGCACCTTTGGGGTTATTTAAATTTATTTCCGATTATTTGCCTTATTTTGAAAAAATAAATATATTTTTCAATATCATAGCAAATGAAGTTTGAATTAATTGATAAGGATTGATCGAAATTATTTGTTCGGTTTATTCGAAATAAACTCAATCAGGTTGTACACACTTGCGTAACCCGCTACGCGGTAACACGATGTGTACAACTTGATTGATGTTATTTCTTCATGAACCGAACAAAAAATGCGATCAATCCTTAAATAGTTAACTTATCACGCTGTGTATCATTGTCAGTTAAAAAATGTATTTGTCACACTGTGCATCATTATCAGTGAATAGTTAACTTGTCACTCTGTGCATTATTAGCAGTGAATAGTTAACTTGTCACGCTGTGTATCATTATCAGTGAAAAGTTAACTTGTCAAGCTGTGTCTCATTATCAGTGAAAAGTTAACTTGTCACCCTCAGCATCATTATCAGTGAAAAGTTAACTTGTCACGCTGCGTATCATTATAAGTGAATAGTTAACTTGTCACTATGTTCATCATTAGCAGTGCATAGTTAATTTGTCACGCTGTGTATCATTATCAGTGAAAAGTTAACTTGTCAAGAGCTGTGTTTCATTATCAGTGAAAAGTTAACTTGTCACCCTGAGCATCATTATCAGTGAAAAGTTGACTTGTCACGCTGTTCATCATTAGCGGTGCATAGTTAATTTGTCACGCTGTGTATCATTATCAGGGAAAAGCTAAATTGTCACGCTGTGCATCATCATCAATGACTAAATCAATTTTAGAGTCACATATCATTTTATACGTGTTTTGATTGGTTTAAAAAGTTGAGTACATTTCCGTATGTACTGAATCTGAAAATAAACGTCGTTCCCAAGGTGTCGCGTGTCGTTGTCATCAGGCGATTTTCTTTAAATGAGGCACCTTTGGGGTTATTTAAATTTATTTCCGATTATTTGACTTATTTTGAAAAAAATAAATATATTTTTCAATATCATAGCAAAAGAAGTTTGAATTAATTGATAAGGATTGATCGAAATTATTTGTTCGATTCATTCGAAATAAACACAATCAGGTTGTATATACCCTTGCATAACCCGCTACGCGAGTTACACGATGTGTACAACCTGATTGATGTTATTTCTTCATGAACCGAACAAAAATTGCGATCAATCCTTAAATAGTTAACTTATCACGCTGTGTATCATTGTCAGTGAAGACATTATTTGTCATACAGTGCATCATTATCAGTGAATATTTAACTTGTCACGCTGTGCATTATTAGCAGTGAATAGTTAAGTTGTCACGCTGTGTATCATTATCAGTGAAAAGTTAACTTGTCAATATGTGTCTCATTATCAGTGAAAAGTTAACTTATCACTCTGAGCATCATTATCAGTGAAAAGTTAACTTGTCACGCTGTGTATCATAATAAGTGAATAGTTATCTTGTCACCCTGAGCATCATTATCAGTGAAAAGTTAACTTGTCACGCTGCGTATCATTATCAGTGAATAGCTAACTTGTCACGCTGTTCATCATTAGCAGTACATAGTTAATTTGTCACGCTGTGTATCATTATCAGTGAACATTTTAATTGTCACGCTGTGCATCATCATCAATGACTAAATCAATTTTAGAATCACATATCATTTTATACGTGTTTTGATTGGTTTAAAAAGTTGAGTACATTTCCGTATGTACTGAATCTGAAAATAAACGTCGTTCCCAAGGTGTCGCGTGTCGTTGTCATCAGACGATTTTCTTTAAATGAGGCACCTTTGGGGTTATTTAAATTGATTTCCGATTATTTACCTTATTTTGAAAAAGATAAATATATTTTTCAATATCATAGCAAAAGAAGTTTGAATTAATTTATCAGGATTGATCGAAATTATTGTTCGGTTCATTCGAAATAAACTCAATCAGGTTGTACACACCCTTGCGTAACCCGCTACGCGGGTTACATGATGTGTACAACCTGATTGATGTTATTTCTTCATGAACCGATCAAAAAATGCGATCAATCCTTAAATAGTTAACTTATCACGCTGTGTATCATTGTCAGTGAAAAATGTATTTGTCATACTGTACATCATTATCAGTGAATAGTTAACTTGTCACGCTGTGCATTATTAGCAGTGAATAGTTAACTTGTCACGCTGTGTATCATTATCAGTGAAAAGTTAACTTGTCAAGCTGTGTCTCATTATCAGTGAAAGGTTAACTTGTCACCCTGAGCATCATTATCAGTGAAAAGTTAACTTGTCACGCTGTGTATCATTATCAGTGAATAGTTGTCTTGTCTCGCTGAGCATCATTATCAGGGAGAAGATAACCTCTCACACTATGTATCATTATCAGTGAAAAGTTAACTTGTCAAGCTGTGTATCATTATCGGTGAAAATTTAACTTGTCACGCTGTGTATCATTATCAGTGAATAGTTAACTTTTTACGCTGTGCATCATTATCAGTGAAAAGTTAACTTGTCACGCTGTTTATCATTTTCAGTGAAAAGCTAATTTGTCACGCTGGGCATCACTATTGGTGAAAATTTAGCTTGTCACGCTGTGTATCATTTTCAGTGAAATGTTAACTTGGCACACTGTGTATCATAATCAGTCAAAAGTATACCATTTTAAGTGAAAAATGTAACTTGTTATGATTTGTATTATGTTCAGTGAACATTTAGCTTGTCAAGCTGTACAATTTGCATTGAAAATGTTAACTTGTCATGAAGTGTATCATTTTTAGTGAACAAGTTAACTTGTCACGCTATATACCATTTTCAGTGAATAGTTGGCCACATTATTGAATTCACGGTATCATAATTTTGCTTCACAGTATATGAAGGAACAAATCATAGTATCATAATTTTAGTCAAAAGCGTTAACATATAAAGAAAGGAAGATCCATCTAGTGAGCAAATACTGGATATCTTCTGATTCTTCTTCATTAAACTGGTGTATGTGTATCTGTTTACCCTTCGTGCAGTATCTGGGTTCATATCTGATGTTCTAGTAGGGTTCGTATTGGTCATCATTTAAGTATTATGTGTTGGGCTGATTGCTTGATTGTCTTCGTTCTGTGGCTTACCTCCAATGTTTTTCGTGTCTCTGGATTGTCCATTCTCAACTGCCCCTTCGGATTTTTCTGACGTTTATTAACAGCTACTGATATATTAGATAAATTCCCCATATCGTCTCACAATGGTTGTAGGTAGAACGTATATGTGTGTTAGATTAAAATAGACATTATTGCAAGAAGAATTTGAAGATACCAAAGGGGCAATCAAAAAAGGGGATATCGAAGAAGAAAAAATAACACAATGGCCAAAAGAAAAAGTACAAAAGGCCAAACAACGATCGACAAAACATACATATAAAGCTAAAGATCGAGTAACACGAACCCCACTAAAAACCGGCGGTGAACTCAGGTTCGCCGGAAGGATAAGCAGTTCCTGCTCCACTAGTGGCACCCGTCTGCCTTCTGCGAATGTGCTTAGTGTGGTATGCGCTATTTAGAGCCCTTTGTTGTTTTTGGAGGGGGTATACTGTTTTACCCCTGTCTGTCATGATGTCCCTCCCACAAATTTGTCTCATTTATTGAGGCTATTTATTTACCACATATTTTTATGCAGTTTTCCCATATTCTGTTAAAATATTTTTAAATAGAAAATCGACAAATTTTAAAATAGCATTTCTATTTCCTAAATATAAAAGGGCTGAAATGATCGTTTTCCTTTTATGTTCCAATTTGAGATATTTCATATCGTGTAGGTGCTGAGAAGTTTCAAATTATAACGGATTCCATTAAGGGTCACAAGGGCTCGATCCCACAGAGCTGCCCAGCGCGTCCCCGGGTGGCGGATAGGGCGAGGCCCTCTTGTTGGGGGGGGGGGGTGATCGGGTCATAATAGGAAAGCCTGATCGTGGACCATAGTGGGTACCCGTGTATGGAAAATGCCACACTCCATGCACGTTAAAGATCCCTTGTAGTGTTCAATAAGAGTAGGCCTCTTGGGGCCGCTACGTTCAGCTAAATTTTCCATCCCTACCCACACCTTTTTCAGTGGCAGTCAAAAACTGTTATCCCGGTCTTACCACCCCACTTACGTTTTACAATTGTTTGTATTCATTAACTTGTTCTGGTCCTGAATATAGCTGAAATACTGTTCACTGGACGTTGAACTCCTATTAATCAATCAATCAATAGAAAAGTATTAATTTGCATTGGATGTGGACGAGTCTTAAGAAACTTGGTTCATTTTCATTGTTGCCATTTTTTTATCCGACTTTCTTGTAATGTTGTCAGAAAACCATGTCTCCTTTTTCGTATCTTTTTGCCAACAAAGTTGTAATGAAATCCCGACCATGAAATATGTTTGAATGACTGAATACCAAGCTAGTAATATTGCTGTAGAAGATACTGAAAATTCAACGTTGATTGAACCTTGCATCAACATTGATTCAACGTTGAATTAACGTTGCATCAACATTGATTCAACGTTGCATCAACATTGGTTCAAGTTGATATGTGACGTTGATCCAACGTCATTTTTCAACATCCATTCAACTTTCAAATCCAACTAAAATTCAACGTCTTTTCAACGTTGACGGTCAACTAAAATTCAACGTTGTTTCAACGTTGATGTGCCTGCTGGGATGTGCTAAGAAGAGTTGGGGTCCAACAAAACATGTTTAGCCCCGCCACAATTTCTGCGCCTGTCCCATGTCAGGAAGCTCTACCCTATGTGAGTTCTGTGTGTGTGCATTTTTTGGTTTATATTTGGTTTATTCTTTGTATCGGAACTTAGACTGACCTCGAATTCGCTAAACTGGTATATATAATTGTTAGATGCCAGCTGGAAGTTACCTATTGCACAATCTGCCCATGAAATTCTCCCCATTCACCACTTCCTGTGATGCTTTTACAGGTTACCAGTATATTTGGCCTAGTGTAAGAGAAAACAAAACGAAGTAAGAATCGCATCCAGAACGTGTCTTATTCTTATTGGGGGCATACGCCCCTTATTATTATTCTTTCTCGCAATCGCGACTCTGTCTGGGTCATATCTTGGAAACCGCTTGATGGGACTTTACGAAACTTCAGTCGAAATGTTATGAAAAAAAAGAACAGGATGTTATAGTACTAGTTAGTACAAATGATTGTTTAATTTGCATATGCAAGTTAATAGTACAGAGAAACGCAATAGAGAAGGATGACAAAGAAAATGATACATAACCAAAACGAAAAACCGAGATTTCACATGCGCAAAACATACAAAAAAAAATAAAAGGAGACATTTAAGTCTTACTGTTTAAGAACTTACATATTGATTAATAATGTGAAAAATAGTTGTGAGTAGTATATGTTAGGACATTGTATGCACCCTAATAACCTAAGGCGTTAAGGCACAAGATGGCGGCCAAAAGGGAATACCCCAAAATAGCGGGAACACCCTAAATACTAAAAATAGAACACCCCGCCCACCGATTCGACGTCTTAATAAGGTGTCTTAAATAATCCGATTAAAGCTATGCAGCGCATTGCATCATATTTAGATCAATGAAAAATAGGAACAGGATTATATTACCTAATAAGGTTGCAAATACCCTTGTACACAAATCCGTTTAAGGACATGTTTGCTTAATCGGATTAAAATGATGCATACGTTTGCAGTGCATTGCATCAGATTTCGACCAACGATAATTTGCAAATATAAAGCAAGACCTATTATTTTAGTTTGGTTAGTTATCAAACACATGCCTAAAAATGTTAGAATAATGTGATTTAATTTTCATCAATCTAAGCATCGATATTATAATGCCAAATGATTACAATATGTATTATTTTGAATGAATCGAACGAGATTAAGAAAATGATACTCTCGGGGATTAAGTTGAAACAAAAAGGATTAATATTGAAGTACATATACAACCCTGCACACAAATCCGTTTAAGAACAGATCGTTTGCTTTACCGGATTATGACGATGCATACGTGTGCAGCGCAATTGCGTCATATTTCGACCGGTGTGTATGTTCGATGAGAGTGGGGAGGGGGGGGGGGGAGATAGCTCAATGTGTATGTTCAAAGGGAAGTAATTACCAGTATGGTTAAACGTATCATTTATTACGTATAATACATTCTATAATAAAGACACGGCAATGCTTGACGATAGTCGTTATAACACGATTTCGTCCGTTATTTACATTCTATAATAGGGACATTTACCAAGACAATGCACGATATTATTTTTGGGTATTCCCTTTTGGCCGCCATATTGGACCCTGGGGCCCTATGTTTTTAGAGTGCATAAAACTGATCACACATTACTACTGTTGTGACAATGGTAAACAAATGAGAACAAAACATGATCAATTGAACTTCAAAAAGTACAAGACAAAAGAAAGGGTGGTCAAAAGATGGCACTAATAACAATCATCATGTTGAAATCAGTGAGAGCTGTTATTATAAAACTAAGACTTTCGTTCCTGTTGAAAACAAATGACAGCACTGCAAAGTATAACAGAAAAAATTCGGTTTATTTTTAATAGTGATGGCAAAAACTCATAAGGAAAGAAAGATCATCTAATACCGACAAATCTTGCAGAAATAAAACGTGATGGAAATTGCTTTTTAAGAGCAATGACATACGCTGATGTAGGCTAGAGAGCAAAACACACTTATATAAAGATTGTTTCCACTCACGGATGAGCAACAACGACAACATCGAAAACTGCTATAATGGAAATAATTAATTCAAGGAAAGCAAGATGTCTTCCGATTGCGTATGGACAATTGAAACCAAGAATACATCCTATAGGAAGTAACTGTACATCAGGACCCGACGGATATGGTCGGGGCAACTTACAAGTTCAGTACTCATGCATTGTAGAAATGTCCTCAAAGTATGATTATATTTTAATAGGTGAGAATGGAATGCGTATTTGAATCATTCTATTTTTTCTCAATGTAGATACGAACTCTATAATGGGATCGGCTTACGTGTGGGACACAATATTAAATGGCATTGACTTCGCAAGATTAACTGTAATAGGAGTACCATTTACCATGTAAGCATATGTATCATGTCGAATACTCAACATATACACATACGAACATTTACGTATTATAATTCCACAGTGAATGTATAAAGCTAAACCCTAAAACAGTAAAATTAATGAAAACGGACTAAGACACTATATATATGAGTTCATGTATATAGTAAGTATTCAATCTAGGGGGTAAATCTAGTATGGATTCGGTATAGGGGAAATCCTAGTATATATCCACTTTTCCTACCTTTATTTCAGGGGAGAACAATCAGTATATACTCAATTTTCCGAGGGGTAAATCTAGTATATACCCATTTTTTTCGGGGGGGGGGGGTGGGAAACTGAGTAGGGGGGAAATCTAGTATGTGACACCAGCACTATTTGTAGCAAGCATTTGCTCCAGATTAAACAATGATAATCTTTCAATTAAAGTCATGAGAGCGAAATATTTAGTTTATGAATTATTTAATTATGATTTGAAAAGTATCAAATGTTTATAGATTCAATGATGTGGCATGTTAACTTGAGTGACGTTGTAAACTTGTTGTTTCGTCCAATGAAAAATAAAACTAAAGTAACTGCAATAATGAAATCAAAATGGAATTATCACTTTTTATCCACTACAAAAGGTACATATACACGTCAATTCAGAGATAAACTAGAATCCAGCGTACGACCAGACAGACAAACACACAGAGGTAACATTAAATCTATATATTTATAATAAGTTATTATAACAACTTCATTAAGTATTAACCACAATTTTTTTTGTCATTTTACAACAATGAAGTTAAACCAAATTTTTTTTAATTTACATTTGTTTTTTAGACCTTAAAATCTGCGATAAAAATACCACTTTTTTGGAAAAGTACTCGGATCCAATAGAAAAAAATCGTGGAAGGAGGCAAAATCAATACAGTTATTACTACTTGAGGTAACACTAAATTCAGGTTGAATACGTATTACGGAAACAACATAACATCATTACATTCAACTTTATTTCTACTGACGATACTATGGTAATAAAATAATAACTAGAACAGTATTGCTGATTTTTAAAATAATCAAAACCACAAAAGTAGAAACAAGGAAGTACAAAAAGTGTCGGTTTCCTGTTTTAATAATTACAGACTTTGTTCAAGTGTTTCACAACAACATTTTACAGCTATATTAATAGTTATATAGGCTTTAGTCAGGTAATACGGGCTCATATAACCTGTCTGTGTTTTATATTTCCTGAGCCGAGGGCGAGGGAAATATACAACAAAGACAGGTTATATGAGCCCGTATTACCTGGTTAAAGCCTATATAACGAATTTGTCATACTGCAATACCATGGGTCCATATTACCTGTGTAAAGCCTAAATAAAGAACAGGACTACTGCACATGTATTGTCTCATGAACATTTAACCCCAGATATGACGTTGCTTTAAAGAAGAAATTAATTCTTCAACGTATTTGATAAACAACTTAGCAATTTTAACAGAAAAATAACAAATGATTTAGAATTGCCTCAATATCGGCATCAGAGTGACAGGCGAACCTGGGGGTCGCCATCTTGATTACGTATGATTTCAAAATGAGTTATCTTTCTTGGCACGTGCTTTCATATTACCGGCTAGAGCGTATAATATGGATTAGTAAAATCGAGTAAAAAACCAATCGGATCACTTACATTTTCTATTGCAGTATGACAAATATATATATATATATATATATATATATATATATATATATATACGTCTGAAAATTAAACCAAACAGCGTTAGAATTAGATTTTAGAGCTGTCAAATTTTTGTTCTTCCCTCGACGGGATTTGAACCCACACCATTGATACACTGCAGCACCATTCGCTTAGCCTTACGTCCAGCGCCCTAGACCACACGACCACATCCACTCCCTGATATATATATATAACTAAGTATGTACAACACAACAAAAACATGCTAAATCTGTATTTAATATACAATATTTAAAAAAAAAACAAAAAAAAACAAACACAAAAAAAAGCAAAAGAAAAGGAAAAACAAAAACAGGATGCAGATATCAACTAGAAACAAACCAAAACAACAGTGACTTCTGATTTTAGTCATTGTCAATTTTCGTATGTTCACCCAAGTTATCGCGTAAGCAAAACTAACTTATAACCATAACACAAGTTCTATGTTTAATTTAAAGTTGTGTCAAAAACATGTAAATATATAATATATAAATATACTGATTGGAGAAGGAACATATTTAATATTTCATGTTCCTGTCTTTCTGTGCTTTACTACAGTTCAATGAAAGAAACTTGTATATAAATTAAAACTGTACTCTCCACATCAAATACCATAATATGAACTGAACCACAATGGTGGTATAGTGATTAGAGTAGTAGAGAAAAGATATATAATTCGTATGTGTTGCTTCTCCGTTAAGCAGGCAGCAGTAATGAGCAAAATTAAATACTAGTTGGCTCGGAATCAGGATAATGTGTGCGAGTGGAGTGACATATCTACCCTCTGACTAAGCGTATTGATCTGGTACAAAGCCGGGATTTCATCATCTAATTCAAATGTGATTTGTTCCCGCAATGAGAGAGCTGAAAAACTTGCTTATTTGGCGGTAATCAACAAAATCGCAGGTGTGTTCTTGATAGGATTACATACATATCTCTAGGAGATTATCGCGATGTGCACACTCGGCCAAGTCACTCACAAACTAAATAATGTTCAAAAGACAATATGTACAGTTTGTGTTCGAAAGATCGAGTGAACTCGAGGTCACTAAGCTTATATAAAACTGTATTTTAATTCTATTAATTTCACACATGCTAAGAGTAACACTAACACCCCTTTAAGACATTTTTAATCACTGTATCACAATGTTCAAAAAGTCACTTATTTTGTTTCTGGCACTATTTTCAGCAAGCATTTGCTCCAGATTAAACAATTATATCTTTCAATTAAAGTCAGGAGATCGAAAATTTAGATTTTTAATTATTTAATTATGATTTGAAAAGTATCAAATGTTTATAGATTCAATGGTGTGGCATGTTAACTTGAGTGACGTTGTAAACCTGTTGTTTCGTCCAATGAAAAATAAAATTAAAGTAACTGCAATAATGAAATCAAAATGGAATTATCACTTTTTATCCACTACAAAAGGTACATTACACGTCAATTCAGAGATAAACTAGAATCCAGCGTACGACCAGACAGACAAACACACAGAGGTAACATTAACTCTATATATTTATAATAAGTTATTATAACAACTTCATTAAGTATTAACCACAATTTTTTTTTTCATTTTACAACAATGAAGTTAAACCAATTTTTTTTTAATTTAAATTTGTTTTTAAGACCTTAAAATCTGCGATAAAAATACCACATTTTTGGAAAAGTACTCGCATCCAATAGAAAAAAATCGTGGAAGGAGGCAAAATCAATACAGTTATTACTACTTGAGGTAACACTAAATTCAGGTTGAATACGTATTACGGAAACAACATAACATCATTACATTCAACTTTATTTTTACTGACGATACTATGGTAATAAAATAATAACTAGAACAGTATTGCTGATTTTTAAAATAATCAAAACCACAAAAGTAGAAACAAGGAAGTACAAAAAGTGTCGGTTTCCTGTTTTAATAATTACAGACTTTGTTCAAGTGTTTCACAACAACATTTTACAGCTATATTAATAGTTATATAGGCTTTAGTCAGGTAATACGGGCTCATATAACCTGTCTGTGTTTTATATTTCCTGAGCCGAGGGCGAGGGAAATATACAACAAAGACAGGTTATATGAGCCCGTATTACCTGGTTAAAGCCTATATAACGAATTTGTCATACTGCAATACCATGGGTCCATATTACCTGTGTAAAGCCTAAATAAAGAACAGGACTACTGCACATGTATTGTCTCATGAACATTTAACCCCAGATATGACGTTGCTTTAAAGAAGAAATTAATTCTTCAACGTATTTGATAAACAACTTAGCAAATTTAACAGAAAAATAACAAATGATTTAGAATTGCCTCAATATCGGCATCAGAGTGACAGGCGAACCTGGGGGTCGCCATCTTGATTACGTATGATTTCAAAATGAGTTATCTTTCTTGGCACGTGCTTTCATATTACCGGCTAGAGCGTATAATATGGATTAGTAAAATCGAGTAAACAACCAATCGGATCACTTACATTTTCTATTGCAGTATGACAAATATATATATATATATAAAATATATATATATATACGTCTGAAAATTAAACCAAACAGCGTTAGAATTAGATTTTAGAGCTGTCAAAATTTGTTCTTCCCTCGACGGGATTTGAACCCACACCATTGATACACTGCAGCACCATTCGCTTAGCCTTACGTCCAGCGCCCTAGACCACACGACCACATCCACTCCCTGATATATATATATAACTAAGTGTGTACAACACAACAAAAACATGCTAAATCTGTATTTATTATACAATATTTAAAAACAAAAAAAAAAACAAACACAAAAAAAAAAGCAAAAGAAAAGGAAAAACAAAAATAGGATGCAGATATCAACTAGAAACAAACCAAACCAACAGTGACTTCTGATTTTAGTCATTGTCAATTTTCGTATGTTCACCCAAGTTATCGCGTAAGCAAAACTAACTTATAACCATAACACAAGTTCTATGTTTAATTTAAAGTTGTGTCAAAAACATGTAAATATATAATATATAAATATACTGATTGGAGAAGGAACATATTTAATATTTCATGTTCCTGTCTTTCTGTGCTTTACTACAGTTCAATGAAAGAAACTTGTATATAAATTAAAACTGTACTCTCCACATCAAATACCATAATATGAACTGAACCACAATGGTGGTATAGTGATTAGAGTAGTAGAGAAAAGATATATAATTCGTATGTGTTGCTTCTCCGTTAAGCAGGCAGCAGTAATGAGCAAAATTAAATACTAGTTGGCTCGGAATCAGGATAATGTGTGCGAGTGGAGTGACATATCTACCCTCTGACTAAGCGTATTGATCTGGTACAAAGCCGGGATTTCATCATCTAATTCAAATGTGATTTGTTCCCGCAATGAGAGAGCTGAAAAACTTGCTTATTTGGCGGTAATCAACAAAATCGCAGGTGTGTTCTTGATAGGATTACATACATATCTCTAGGAGATTATCGCGATGTGCACACTCGGCCAAGTCACTCACAAACTAAATAATGTTCAAAAGACAATATGTACAGTTTGTGTTCGAAAGATCGAGTGAACTCGAGGTCACTAAGCTTATATAAAACTGTATTTTAATTCTATTAATTTCACACATGCTAAGAGTAACACTAACACCCCTTTAAGACATTTTTAATCACTGTATCACAATGTTCAAAAAGTCACTTATTTTGTTTCTGGCACTATTTTCAGCAAGCATTTGCTCCAGATTAAACAATTATATCTTTCAATTAAAGTCAGGAGATCGAAAATTTAGATTTTTAATTATTTAATTATGATTTGAAAAGTATCAAATGTTTATAGATTCAATGGTGTGGCATGTTAACTTGAGTGACGTTGTAAACCTGTTGTTTCGTCCAATGAAAAATAAAATTAAAGTAACTGCAATAATGAAATCAAAATGGAATTATCACTTTTTATCCACTACAAAAGGTACATTACACGTCAATTCAGAGATAAACTAGAATCCAGCGTACGACCAGACAGACAAACACACAGAGGTAACATTAACTCTATATATTTATAATAAGTTATTATAACAACTTCATTAAGTATTAACCACAATTTTTTTTTTCATTTTACAACAATGAAGTTAAACCAATTTTTTTTTAATTTAAATTTGTTTTTAAGACCTTAAAATCTGCGATAAAAATACCACATTTTTGGAAAAGTACTCGCATCCAATAGAAAAAAATCGTGGAAGGAGGCAAAATCAATACAGTTATTACTACTTGAGGTAACACTAAATTCAGGTTGAATACGTATTACGGAAACAACATAACATCATTACATTCAACTTTATTTTTACTGACGATACTATGGTAATAAAATAATAACTAGAACAGTATTGCTGATTTTTAAAATAATCAAAACCACAAAAGTAGAAACAAGGAAGTACAAAAAGTGTCGGTTTCCTGTTTTAATAATTACAGACTTTGTTCAAGTGTTTCACAACAACATTTTACAGCTATATTAATAGTTATATAGGCTTTAGTCAGGTAATACGGGCTCATATAACCTGTCTGTGTTTTATATTTCCTGAGCCGAGGGCGAGGGAAATATACAACAAAGACAGGTTATATGAGCCCGTATTACCTGGTTAAAGCCTATATAACGAATTTGTCATACTGCAATACCATGGGTCCATATTACCTGTGTAAAGCCTAAATAAAGAACAGGACTACTGCACATGTATTGTCTCATGAACATTTAACCCCAGATATGACGTTGCTTTAAAGAAGAAATTAATTCTTCAACGTATTTGATAAACAACTTAGCAATTTTAACAGAAAAATAACAAATGATTTAGAATTGCCTCAATATCGGCATCAGAGTGACAGGCGAACCTGGGGGTCGCCATCTTGATTACGTATGATTTCAAAATGAGTTATCTTTCTTGGCACGTGCTTTCATATTACCGGCTAGAGCGTATAATATGGATTAGTAAAATCGAGTAAAAAACCAATCGGATCACTTACATTTTCTATTGCAGTATGACAATATATATATATATATATATATATATATATATATATATATACGTCTGAAAATTAAACCAAACAGCGTTAGAATTAGATTTTAGAGCTGTCAAATTTTTGTTCTTCCCTCGACGGGATTTGAACCCACACCATTGATACACTGCAGCACCATTCGCTTAGCCTTACGTCCAGCGCCCTAGACCACACGACCACATCCACTCCCTGATATATATATATAACTAAGTATGTACAACACAACAAAAACATGCTAAATCTGTATTTAATATACAATATTTAAAAAAAAAACAAAAAAAAACAAACACAAAAAAAAGCAAAAGAAAAGGAAAAACAAAAACAGGATGCAGATATCAACTAGAAACAAACCAAAACAACAGTGACTTCTGATTTTAGTCATTGTCAATTTTCGTATGTTCACCCAAGTTATCGCGTAAGCAAAACTAACTTATAACCATAACACAAGTTCTATGTTTAATTTAAAGTTGTGTCAAAAACATGTAAATATATAATATATAAATATACTGATTGGAGAAGGAACATATTTAATATTTCATGTTCCTGTCTTTCTGTGCTTTACTACAGTTCAATGAAAGAAACTTGTATATAAATTAAAACTGTACTCTCCACATCAAATACCATAATATGAACTGAACCACAATGGTGGTATAGTGATTAGAGTAGTAGAGAAAAGATATATAATTCGTATGTGTTGCTTCTCCGTTAAGCAGGCAGCAGTAATGAGCAAAATTAAATACTAGTTGGCTCGGAATCAGGATAATGTGTGCGAGTGGAGTGACATATCTACCCTCTGACTAAGCGTATTGATCTGGTACAAAGCCGGGATTTCATCATCTAATTCAAATGTGATTTGTTCCCGCAATGAGAGAGCTGAAAAACTTGCTTATTTGGCGGTAATCAACAAAATCGCAGGTGTGTTCTTGATAGGATTACATACATATCTCTAGGAGATTATCGCGATGTGCACACTCGGCCAAGTCACTCACAAACTAAATAATGTTCAAAAGACAATATGTACAGTTTGTGTTCGAAAGATCGAGTGAACTCGAGGTCACTAAGCTTATATAAAATTGTATTTTAATTTCACACATGCTACGAGTAACACTAACACCCCTTTAAGACATTTTTAATCACTGTATCACAATGTTCAAAAAGTCACTTATTTTGTTTCTGGCACTATTTTCAGCAAGCATTTGCTCCAGATTAAACAATTATATCTTTCAATTAAAGTCAGGAGATCGAAAATTTAGATTTTTAATTATTTAATTATGATTTGGAGAGCATCAAATGTTAATAGATGCCAGCTTCTTAGCGTTTGCTGTTTCGTGCAATGAAATGCAAAATTAAAGAACAGCAATATTAAAATCAAAATGGATTTATCACTTTTTATCTACTACAAAATGTGCATCGATACGTTGATTCAGAGGTAAACTAGAATCCAGCGTACGACCAGACAAACACACAGAGGTAAAGGTCCTCTATATAGTTATTATAAGTTATTATAGCAACTTAAGTATTCACCACAAGCACATTTTTTTTCCATTTAACAACAAAGAACTTTATACAATACTATTTATTTAATTTAAATTTACGTTTTTAAGAATTGAAAACTGCGATAAAAATACCACATTGTTGATAAAATTATATCATCCAATAGAAAAAAATCGTGGAAGGAGGCAAAATCAATACACTTATTACTACTTGAGGTAACACTAAATTCAGGTCGACTACGTATTACGAAACTACATTCAACATTTTTTTAACTGACTATACTATGTTTATAAAATAACAACTAGAACATTATTGTTGGTTTTTTAAATAAATCACACCACAAAAGTAGAAACAAGGAAGTACAAAAAGTGTAGGTTTCCTGTTTTAATAATTACAGACTTTGCTTAAGTGTTTCACAACAACATGTTACAGCTATATATAACTAAGTATGTACAACACAACACAAACATGTTAAATCTGTATTACATATACGATATAAACAAACTCAATAAAATAAAAACATGTTAAATCTGTATTAAATATACAATATAAACAAACTCAACAAAATAAACAAAGGCATGTTAAATCTGTATTAAATATGCAATGCAAACAAACTGAAGAAAATAAAAAAATAACAGGAGTGGAGATATAAACTAGAAACAAAGTAAAACGACAGTGATTTCTGATTTGACTCATTGTAAGTTTTAACAAAGTTGTTCACCTAAGTTATCGCATAAACAAGACAAACTTCTCAAAACCTCTGTTATTTCAACAAAAACCGTTTTAAACTAGCATAGTTTCCAGCATCGCTCCCAAGATTTTCATAGTGAAATACTCCTCTAACATTTTATCAAAATCTAAAAACAATTCCGCATGTCAGGTAACAAAGCATGAACAATTTTCAAAAGCTCATAAACAATGTATCAATATAGTATCTTTTATAATATCGTCAAGTTCCTCGGTTTTAAATATTTGCAATAAAATAATCTCAAAATCTAACAGCAAGCACACATGGTTTGCTATAAACAATGACCATTTTCACAATTACAACATTTTGTCAATATAAATCCACGTTTTAACATACAATATTTTGATATCGTTCTATTATTAATTTTATACCATGAACTACAAATAAGTGACGGCCGGACAGATATACAAGTGTGTAGTCATTACAATTTCCAACGAGTTGATGTGAATATAAAATGTTTACGAAGACGATGATGACGGACACAAGGTGATGAGGAAAGGTCACATTACTAGTTGTTTTCATATTAAGAAAAAATAGTTTGAACTAATTTTATGCTATAATCATAACATAAGTTCTATGGTTAATTTAAAGTTGTAAGGCTATATTTTTAAATTGGTGTATTCTCTGTCTTCTGGTTCTGAAATGAAGCAGTCAAAACATCAATGACAACATAGTAACATTAGATTGAGCATTATTTAATAAGACAAGTGTGCCTACAACTAGAGGTTCAACTAGTTGACAACAAACCCCTGAAAATACTTACCAAGTTTGGAGAAAAAAACATTAGTTTGGTGATTTTGTTGATCATGGCTATCCCATTGAGCTTGGACAAAAAACGTAGATATCAAATTGACTGTTCACGATGTGTTTCTGGAATTACCTTCATCAGATATCAGGTACCTTAATGGGCAAAAATATTTAAAAACAAAATAAATTAAAAGTCTTTGAGAGCAAACAATATACAAAAGGATCTAAACAGATAGCCAAATTCGGCTAATATCATATCACCTAACCCTGAGGACGAAAAACCTTAATATTAATAATAATAACATTATTAAGGAACTATGCATTTCGCTAAGCATATATCGAATATATATATATATATATGTCGAAACACTGACTACTGGGCAGATGATATCCTCGGCGACTAATAGTCCATCACCTGAGGTATAGCAACAGGATTACGCATGGTTTTCACGAGATATCTTACATCACATTTAGTGCGGTAATGTTCGTGGTTATTAGACTCATTTAGACAAGTAGCTGGCTAAGTAATATTTAATGCAATATTTTTGCAGGGTAGAATATTTAATATAGACCTGATTTGTTTTTGATAAAACCAATTGTATATTTCTAATTCAACACTACCACTACGTAACTATGTTGATTGCATGTTTTATAAAACTATCGGACTAACATAAGGTAACACCATACTTAAGTACTAGACACATATTCTGTATATGGAAGGAAAATACCCCTGAAACAAATACTTGAAGAAATGACAGAAGAACAGATAGGAATGGGCATTATCCGTTGGAATAAGGACAGTATCGATAACATAGGAATGACTGAAGTGACAATTTTTTTCTCTCAAATTGATGAACCAGTTCCTGATGACCTAGAAACAGCACGTATCAAAATTTCAGAGTTAGGACAAAGAAGACATCTTAAAGTTTGGCATGACCACTCTGATATTCTTAATCGAACATATTTTAGTATTATGATCTCTTGCATCTATGACCGCGACTTCTACCTTACAAACCAGAAATATAAAGCCAAATACCCTGGCAGAAAACCCGTTCATGTTCAATCTCTTGGTGAAAAACCAAAAATGTATGTATTTGGACAATCAAAAAGCACAGATATTGATCAGATGTCATATACCCCAACACGTATTCAAGATTTACAAACACTCGATCTTCCAACTGTTGGATCCACAGGAATTAAGATCTACGATGCTATGAGAATTTTTGCCGGGAACAATCCAGCACGTCAGTTTGAATGTGGACAACAACGAGGGGGAACTACAGTTGCCTTTGTGGAATCCATTTGAAAGACCATAGTAATTTGGCTGCTGCTCTCCATCAAAAAAACCTTATCGCTACAGGAAAGACTAGACATTTTCAAAGAAGGGACAATGTGGAAACATTTCTCTGCTTCAAACATTAATCCTCTTTCTAATCTGAAGAAGAACGATATAATTGATGAATTGGATTCCAGAGACATAGATGTTTATAACTTGAATAAAACTGACCTCCAGTCCAAATTGTCTGAAATATTACATGGTATTCAACGACCAGCAGCACTTATTTGTCCGTCATTATTCAATGATGATACTCTTTCTACTCTTAACTGTCAGCACTATGAAATCAGCAATTGTGAACCATTACATGATATTACCAATGTTGTCCAGAACCTTCTTACAGAACTACCTCATCATATGCCATCACCCTCTCTTCAGAAAGAATATCAAACTTTTTGTGAATTACTAATAGGAGACAAAAATCAGATTAAGGTTAGCGATGCACGTTTATATGCAATTAAACTGGCACAGTTTTCTCAATCAAAGTATGAAGAAGATGTTTTAAATTATGACATACCTGCCTTATGCACTGCATTGACTGAAATTATCAGAATTTGCTACAGTACCGAAGATGAAAGATCACCAAAACAAGTTCTGCGTCTTTATAATCAATGCTTTCAGTTTGGACTCCTTGTAACACATGTAATTGAAAAACCAGTTAAACTGTCTGCTAGAAAGTTTTTCGGCATCCACTTCCATAGCTTGGTTATTCATTTCCCAGAAATCTACCATTTATTTTGTTTGCGATCTTTAATTCCGGAAGATGAGGAACGCACGTTTGGAGATTTGCGATCTATCTCCGAGAAGACAAGTAACAGACAGGCTCCTCTTGTTGTCGACAACTGCATGCTTAGGTACATGTACCTTGCCAAAGAGAAAAGAAATGATCGATCTGAGAACTTCAAGAAACAAGAGTCCATGATAAGCAAACAAGCTCGTCTGCTACCGGATGCTGTAAACACAATTATACCAGCTTCAACCATAAAAACTAGAAGTTCACTCATGCAGGCACATTGTAGGCGGATATCTGATTATCTTGTGCTAGGCGAAAATGTTTGGTGGTATTGTAAAGATGGACATATCTGTTTCCTCGATGGACCTGAAGAGCCTGTAGGTAATTCTCCTTCCCTTCGTCACTTCAGATCAAGTTCCATTAAGGAAGAATACAGCTATTTAAAAAAATATTGGGCCAATTGTATTTGGAAATTCGAAAACAAAGGCATGAAACTTCCTCTCCAAAAAATAAAAGTATACAAGAATGGTAAACTCTCCCGTACCATCAACACTGACTTCACATTGGAAAATAATATCAATGGTAATTAGCAAACAAGAGTTAAATATTAAGAATTATCCAGTTTTGTTTTTTAAACACTGGCCTTATCAGATACAATGTAAAGTATTAGATAGCCAGTAAAGACAGCAAAACTGCATCAAAATCTGATGAGAAATGTATGAAAAACTAGAGGCTTCCAGGAACCTGTAATCGCTCACCTGGCTCAAGGTTAGCCCAAAAATCCATAATTATTGCTTAAGTATATGGAAGATCCAAAAGAGTAACAACACTTGGTTAGCATCTTGCAATGATGATTCATGACAACTTACAATTCCATCCTCCATGTAGTGTCTGAGAAGAAGATCTTTTACATTTCGGTCAATCAGAAGCTTTTATGGGTGCTGGCAGCCATGTTGGATGACCAATCAGAACAAAAAGTAAAAAAAGTTGATAAGGACCTTGCAAGGAATATTTCTGCCAAGTATATTTCCAATCCATCCAGTGGTTCTTGAGAAGAAGTTTGTTTTGCATATTTCCCTTTAGGTTGCTATGCTACATTATGTCCCCCGCTGGTGGCCATCTTGGATTTTCAATCGGTCCAAAAAGTAACAACACTTGGTTAGCAGGTTGCAATGATCATTAATGACAATTTTCAATTCCATCCTCCATGTACAAGGTAGTATTGGAGGAGAAGGATGGACAGACGACCAGGTGGTATAACGTATAACGTAATAAATATGTCCGTTTTTTTAAACAGTTGTATAAAACAATACATGTGTATATATAAAAAATTGATAAGGCTGGGGTGAACATTTCTCATGTTACCATCCTAATACTATTGATGACAATATAGGATCAATCAGGGGAAATAACTCCCTAAGAGAAAAAGAGGTCATCATCAATATTACATGTATACTTGATCTTCCTTTTATTCATAAAATATTTACAATATATCAATGGTCACCATTCATCTAACACACCAACCAATCATTTGGCCATATAATTACAACATATATCAAAGAAATATCAAATTTTATCAATTTTCTATCGTTTTCAGAAACGGTTCAAATACCATATTCTTGCTCATATGGCTTCAATGAATTATTTCGATTCTAATATGTAAAAATTGGTTAAAATATCATTACAAATTGTCGACAACGTCATAAATTACAATGGGTGTACATGTAGGTATATATTAATTTTACCACGGGTTTGGACTCAAAGTGTTTGAAGGACGTCATATTAGAATAAAGTGTATCCAATCTCTAAATTGACTATATATGCAATGTAAATCTAGAGTAAGAAGCGTAAGATTGGTCACAGTAAAATCTACCATTTACCTGCTCAAATCCTAAAATGTAATACAGATATAGACTACTGTACATGTAAATATACACATTACTCAGTTAACAATTGAGTTATATCTGAGAATTCATTTTGGTTAAAAATGAGTAAAAGCAATACATTTTTTAACAAAGAGATGAAAATGAAGACAGCAGAGGAACTAGTTATCAACCATGTCAACCAGAAACACAGATGGAGACATCAATGTCAGATTCTGGTATGTATAAACTTGTATGTATTTACATGCCAGTAACCTCAATTTTTAAATTTGAGATTTTACATTTTAGTGTTTATTTAGCTTAAATTATTATGATTATTGGCAAAGTGAAATGACCAGCTGCTATGATGACTGGTACACAATATTGTTGTAACCTTGTATGACATTGCTTCATCACATGTTCATATGTACGTCTGATAGTTGGCATTAGAGGAGGACACTCAGTACTTAAAATATTGGTCATATGAATTGGCCTCTCATGAGAGTTACATTAGGTCAACAGGATCAACTACTGTATAATCCTTAAAACCTTAAATTAATTGTGAGAGGAACATTTTATTAAGGGACTGCTACATGTAGCTGTTTAAAATTACACCTTTATAAAAGTATAATTAGGTTTCCTTCCTTTTCTTCACATATAAAAATCATATGAATTTTCCACATTTGATTTACACATGAATAGAGTTACATGTACTTATGAGATCCATGAAAGGCACTTCAGCCTATCTGAACAATGCAAAAAATGTTTATCTTATTGTTCAATATTCTCTCCAGCATGCTTAGATACCATACCAAACATCGAAGAGCACGAAAACAGATCAGAGACCGCCACATATGTTACAGCTCAACCCACCGTAATACAGGAAACATTCAGATGTCAGAAAACAAGCAAGGTATGCATTCGGGACATGAAATTGAGTCAATATTAGGATCTATAGAACAACAACGGATATGAGGTAATGTCAGAAAGACGGCACAGAATCACCAAAGGTACATGTAGCAAGTGAAAATAGACATCCAGAAGTCATCACATTGTCTTCAATACATTGTACATGTATGTATTGCATTATTTGTTAAAAGAGTGGAAAATAAACTGGACTAACAAATTCAGGAATCTTAAAATAATGCAGCATCCAATGAAATTTACATGTACAAATAAAAAATGTTGAAGTAACTTTGTAATTATTTTACATTAAATTTACAAATATATGTAAAGTAAAATATGCACGATGAATTTTAACCAGACCTGTTTAGACAATAAATAGTGCTACAGTATATTATAACGCAACACATAAACATGCAGTATCTACATAGTGTCTGGGTGATATATATAATCCCTGATAAGCTGTGATAGAATTTGGAAAGGCTGAAAATGAGTAGTTGTATGCTTGCAGGTGAAGAGGAAAAGACAAGAGTGAGGGCAAAATATAAAGAATTTCTACGTCAGAGGAATATACAAGGTAAAATCAACCTTTTCAATGTTATAACCAGAAGCTTGCGGCAGAGCTGTTCATATGGCTGAAAACTGCTTACATTTCAGCTATGATTGAAAATGAGGTTCTAGATATTCTGCCTTTTAGTAACCTTTTTTGGTCCGTCAAAATCTGAGTCTGTAAAGGGCAATCTGAACTCTGATCAAAAGACATCGCGATGCCTAATCATACTTAGCATTTATAAATCTAGTCTTTTGATTACTCATAATTCTATGTTAACATAAAGTTAAATATATATTGACGGCAACCAATTAGTTTCTTCAAAATTTAGTATTTACAAAATATTCTTGAACCAATCAGAATGTTTTTGCATGCAGTGTGAAGGTCATAACTTTTTCTTCAATATTCAGGGTCAAAATATTTATTTATGGAAAAAACAGCCCTTCAAGTAATAGTCTGTCATGTATTTGTATTAAGATGCCATATTCTTACTTATTTTATTAAGCAACAGCAAAGAATGAAAAGAGCCATGTGAGCACATCTTGCAAGCGAAAATTATTTGAAGACAACACAGAAGGTTTAAATATTCATGAATTTTATGTCTTTCAACATGTTCAAAAACAATGTTATTATAATTTTATAGTTTCACCTCATTGTTATGTAGGATTTTGTCCAACATTCTTAATTTTTGACTATTTGATTTGATTTGATTTGATTTGATTTTTGGTGTTTTAGCGCCACTTTCAACTATATCGTGACGACCAGTTTTAGTTGTGAAGAAGCCGGAGTACCCGGAGAGAACCACCGACCATGGGCAAGTAACTGGTAAACTTTATCACATGCAGCTGCTATTTTATTGGAATAATCAAGGTAATATATATTAAACATAGTTACATTACTGAAGATTTGTACATACAAATGTTTGAGCTATTAATAACTTGACCTAAAATATCTACTGAATATTAGAGACTGAGTTTCTACACTTCTCAATGTTATATATGAATTTATTGGAAAAAAGACTACATTGAACATAGCCAGAGACATATTGGGTGACTCCGAGGAAATCAACAACTACCAGAAATTCAAAAGGCTCACACGGGCATATCCAGAAAACAAGAACTTCAAGAGAAATCTGGATGTTGCCCTCGCAAAACTACAAACAGTCGTCAGCAGAGGTCACAACAAGCTGAAGTCAGAACTGGAAAACATTCAAAATCCTGTATTACATGAGAACAAAAGGAAAGCAGAAATGTTGATGAAATACTGGGGAGTTTACTACTACTAAGTAAAACTTCTACCCAATGATAAAATCTACTAAGGCCAAAAACAAAATATGTGTGTTTACGGTCACCCGACCCACCCTATTTTTTAGCCGCCGATCCTAACCTCTTTTATCGGCAATTATTCCACCCTAATTTTTGCTATCAATTTTTACACAGAATTCGGATAACCATTTGTGTTGTTTAATCAGCAGCAATGTTTTATTTATTCAACTGCTAGCTTTTTGTCGAAATTGAGAGCAAAGAAGGTAACTTGAATAATACTGCGCCCTCTATCGGCATTATCACTGGATGAGGGCTTGAACGCTGTTAGTGGTAAAAATCCGTCAGCTGCTGGCTGGTTCAGCCGACCAATCAAATGTCAGATATTAGCGAGTATGCGCATTAGTGACTCCCTTTACTTCCGTTTGTAAATATTGACAAAACAAACACGGAGAATGATTGTGCACGTGCCTTTGCATATTTAGAAAACAAATACACCTTTATTCTCATAATTATGATTTAAATTACCATAGATTCACAAATTTTTAAAGATTTAAAAAAATAAAACACTGTGTAATCATTTTTTGAAGTTTTTATGTTTTAATCTAAATAATAAATTTGCTAAAATGTCACAATACACATCTAACATGTATTTTTGTAATGTATGTGGGACAATAAAAGTGAATTTATTGTGGATAATAGGGTCGACACACGTAACTTGCCGTTAACATAAGATTGTATAAATATGGATATGCACAAGTTAAATTAAGGAAAATGGGAGGAAATAATAAAGAAATTTCATTGAAAATAAATATGTAAGCAGAAAGTTGATTATGTCATAAATTAAAATGATTTTTAATACAATTTATAAAGAAATACCCATCACAATATCGTTATTTAGGTAAATACTTATTAGACTGATTTTTTTTAAGCCCATTTTTGTCTTTAATTGATAACTGACCCAAGTTAGCCTAAATAAATGAAATGTGACTTAATATGTTAATTATATACATCCTTGCCCTTCTATCAATTTTAATTTCTTATCTAATTCTTATTCTTAGTATGTAATAATATGGTCAGGTTGTTATTTTCATTGAATGGCATCTCAAAATAGATGGTTTCACAGTAGGAGCTCTTCCTGTATATTGGTTACATCCTGTATATTACAACTGACAGCTAATGCATGACAAACAATTTTAATCAGCCATCAGTATCATAAAATACATTTTTTTAAATGAAATTAAAAAATCATTATAAGAGTGAATTCGATTCAAGCTTTTGTTTACTTTCCAACTTTGAAATAAAAATCATTATGTTTTAATATTTAAAAAATAGTAATTATTCATTTAAGTTTTATTTCATGTTTGGTTGTATTTATCCGGATATGTGTATTGCATACAACATATTACATCATCTGATCGCTCCATTCGATATTATTTACAAACAATTTAGCTCCTCCTATTTTATGTCGTAATACCCATAAGTCATAGCGATTTACTATTTCCGGTTTGACGGATTTTTTCAATGAATGCATCCAGGCGTTAATGTAGCGACCAGCGGGTGCGTAATATAACGACTGGATTATTCGGGTTACAAAGAAGGTAGAACAACTGTGTAACTCGTTTTAAAACAAATGAAATACCGGAATCGGATCCCGGAACCGGGCACGACTATATCCGGTTTTGTCGATAGTTAGAAACAAAAATTAATGCCGACCGACCGACCCTAGATTTTGTTGACATGTGACAGTAAACACACATATATTTGTTTTGGCCTAAACATTGTAGGTGTAAATAATAAAATTTACCTGAGCATACATATTGTGTAATTTATTCCACTTGTGACTTCATTTAGTTGAAATATTTTACATAATAATTGTTTTCCATTTTTGGAGAGATTTTTGTAGTAATGTACAGTCATCTGTCAAAAGTATTCGGAAATGTAAAAAAAATCCCTATATAATCAACCAAAACCATATTTTTGCAAAAATATATTATGAAGTCATTACTGAGCACAGAAATTAGTTGACTTCCACACTCCCAAAGTATCAAAGATTGTTTGTATTTAATTAAATTTGTTTTGAGATGCTTATATATTGAAGGTGACAACAGATGCATGTTCTTAACTGAAATTACAAATGTAGGTAAACCGGATGTTGAAATTGATGTAAAATATTCGGAACGGGATCGGACAGTGAGATACGGATTGTTGGCCATATCTGCCTTATCTTATACAGAGAACCAGGGGGGTGCAACGAGAGTAACAGAGAACCAGAGGGGTGTAACGGGTGTAAATGAAAACTGTGTAGATGAAAATACATTGAAAATTGAAGATAAAAAATCCATACAGATAGAAAAAGCGTACAGACTTGGTAAGCGTAAAAACGGACCGACTAAACTGAGGCCGATTGTTGTTAAATTTACAAATTATAAGGATAGAGCAGCGGTTAAAAATTCCCAAAATCGTTTAAAGAACACGAAGTACGAATCAGCCCACATTATCCACGATAAATGGTCGAACGCAGGAAAAAACTGGTTCCTATCATGTTAAATGAGCGAAAAAATGGGAAAATTGCGTATATTGTCGGTGATAAATTGTTCATTAATGGGAGCTTGTGGAAAGGTTAGGAGGCTGCGGAGTGTGATGCAAATTCTACTGAAAACGAATCTAGTGGGAAAAGTGTGATTAATATATGTACATGGAATATTTCAAAAGGCTTAGTGCGAACATTGTCTGATTCAGGTTTTCTTAATATAGTGAAAGAATATGATGTGTTGTGTTTCAATGAGTGCTGGGCTAAGTGCCCAGATGATTTTAATATAGAAGGCTATGAAAAAAAGCATGTGTATAGAGAAAAATGTAACGGTGGTGGCATTGTGGTATTCTTTAGAAAATGGTTAAGTCAATATGTTGAGATAGTTAAATGTGTTGCAGAATGTATGATATGGTTTAAATTTGATAAATGTATAATGCCAAATAACAAAAATGTGCACTATATATGTATGCCGACTGACATAATTTAGCTCACAGTCACATAAAGACTGCTTACTAAATTGCCATCAAACGTCATTATAGACAAGTTTGACATCACAAAAAATGCATTCCTAACAAAATAAGGATTTTTTTTTATAGATCAGATCAGGACAAGACCTGATTAAATTTAGTTATTGCTGGATCTATCACACATATTAATTCAAAATATCTGAAAACCTTTTTGCATGCTCATTATTCCTCTTTAAGAGTTAAAATTTTAAGTAGGTAGTTAATTCCTGTTTAGAAAATTTGGGAGTTTATCAGTGGCAATGGCATAAAACCTCCACAAAAGAGGAAGACAGACGAAGATAACAAATTCATACTGCTACAAGTATTTAAAAAGCCTGTATTACCTGATTAAATGGGTTTTTAAAATGAATAATTATTCAGTTATGTCCGAATGTTTTGATTTTTCTTTTTCATCGACCGAAAAATAAAATTGGGCCCCTAAAAATTTAGCTGTGAAAAAATAGTTAATTTCTGTCCCTGGACTAATATGTTTAATTACATTTATTAGTCCCCTACTGATTCGTAACCCTAACTGGAGCACAAGTGGAATGAGGGTTACGTTATCGTATCTAGTAATCCACGACTGGCACGAGCATGAACAATTAGCCTTTCTACCGTGATCGGTTTGAAAGTGTCAAATATCCGGATATTGTCAACAAAAAGCATGTGAAATCACCATAGACAGCTATTATATGTGTATCACATGTCAGAATTGCAATATATACTGGATTTTAACTGTATAAGTGTACAAACAACATTTATTTTGAACTAAGCTTCACTAAATAGCAAATCCCTTGCTATTTAGTGATTAACAATTAGGGACATTAGGTAAAAGCTGTATACCTAGTGAATTGTTAACAGCAATTAGTGCAATAAAATTATCTGTGATTAAAAAAAAAACCACTATACAAATCCAATTAAGTGTGTTTGTCTAATATAAAGCGGACCTCATCATTTTCTTATCGAAAATTAACTTGTTGTCGCCATTATATAGCTGACAAATTGCTGAGTTGGCACTAAACAGCAATCACTCAATTACTCTCTATGAATGGGTATGAACAACAAACTCTGCCCACACATGCTCTCTCATTGTTACAAGTAATAAGCATAATTTTATCAATTTATATTTGAATTTGTAAAAAGAATCTATCAATAGGAGTTTCTGGAACCAACCTACACGCCGGGATATACTAACTAGAAAGGACATAGATCTCCAAGTAAAACGATACCAATATACCTCAATATCAGTATGACAGTATATCCACTTGTTAGCACCCAACGTTCCTAATTTCAATATTATACATAGTAAACAAAACCAAAAACTTATCAATTCTGCATCAAAATGATGATCTTAAAATGGAATAATAATTGGTTTTCGTAGTAGGCATCAGTCAAAGCACCTTTAAAATTTTTTACAAGGTCTAGCTATACCACTTTAAAAACAACGTACATATCAAATTTAGTCCACATGAGATGTTTCTGGAATAACCGTCATCATGTACCCTCTATGCCAAAATATTTGAAAGCCAAATAATTTAAAAGTCTTAGGGAGGAAGAAATACACAGGGCCTAAACACGATAGCCAAAATAGGCTAAGGCTACTGATGTCCGAGGGAGGAGAAATAATTATATGATTAAAAATATATCTAATAAACCATATCTGTGCCAAATCACTGGATACTGGGCGGTTGATACTCACAGGGACTAATAGTCCACTAGCAGAGGTATCGATCCAGTGATACAAGCGTATATATCTAATTTAGTGCACACGACGTGTTTTTTGAAAATATATTTACACTGAATATTTTCAATGACCTCAATATACATAATAATAATTGAAGTGGTGCATCACCTCTACAGATCTTGACATTTGTGACGATCTTAAGTGTTATTTGTTTATTTTCGGTGATACAATTATACATTCCTAGACATCATCTGATTATAGAGAGTAATACATATATACAGGGAGGAAATAACAATCTGTCTACAGCATTAACGTCCATAAAGCATCATCTATTTAGAAATGTGTCAATAAAAACATAAAATCAAGTAAAACTGCTAAGCATATGGGCCCGGGTGGCTCAATGAATAGGTAGATGGATTAGCTAACAACTCATACATGTCTATCACCAATACGGCGTGGGTTGGCGCCCGTTTCCGTTAATTACAAAAAGGGTGCACTCGACTCGCAGCCGCAAATGATAAAGCTTACCAGTTGCTTGCCCATGGTCGGTGATTCTCTCAGGGTACTCCGTCTTCTTCAGCCAATAAAACTGGTCGCCATGATATAGCTGAAATATTGCTGAAAGTGGCGTTAAGCTCAATAAATCAAATCAAATCATCGTAAGCATAAATGACATCATTAAATTATGTTCCCCTTTCTATAAAATGTCTTAACATGAAACCACAAAACATGAACTGTCTTTAGTTATGCATTATGATATCAGTAATTTGTTAACTGAGAAGCCATGCCAGTAAATACTGTTTTGTATGTATTTGGGTTAGGGTTATCATGCTTAACGCCACTTTAACAATATTTCAGTTATATCGTGGCGATCAATTTTATTGGTGGAAAAGGCCGGATAAAACCCATTGACTTGCAACAAGTCACTGACAAACTAATAACATATTGTTGTATCAAGTACACCCGCCTGAGTGAGATTCGAACTCACAACTTTAGTGGTGATAGGTACTGATTGCATAGGTAGTTGTAAATCTAGCCACCGCATGACTACGACCAGGACGGCCCCTGTACGTATTTAGTTTGCCGTAAAAAAGAAGGTTTTTATTCATGTACATTAATAAACATGATAACATCACTCACTGTGTATTGAAAATTCTTTACTTATAATTATATACTTAAAACACATGTGGCAATCGACAATTTTGTCTTCAATGCAGATATGACGATCATTTAGAAGTATTAAGCTAAGAATATATACGAAAAGTGAATAGTTCTTCACCAAAAAATGATCGAACACATTAAAAAACCAAATTTAGTTTGATTGTTCTGCATGAATCTTTTCTATAAAGGTACATAATAACTTGTCATTTTAATCAATTTATTCATGCACTGAATAGTTTTTGAGGAAATTCATCTTTCAAGAATTATCGATGTACCAGATTGTACAATTACAATAATTGCTTCAAGCAAAATATATGCTTGACCTTTTTACTTATACGGAAATAGAAAAAAGAAAACGAATATATTGTTTGCTAATCTCTTTACTGTGATACACCAGAGTGAAAATTTAATTTGTGACGCTCTGCATCATTATCAGTGACACGCTAACTTATCATGCTGTGTATCATTATCAGTGTCATGTTAACTTGTCACGCTGTGTATCTTTATCAGTGAAAAGTTAACTTATCACGCTGTGTATAACTATCAGTGAATCGTTAAATTGTCACGTTGTGTATCATCATTAGTGAATAGTAGCTTGTCACGCTGTATCATTATCAGTGAAAAGTTAAGTTGTCACATTGTGCATCACTATCAGTTAAAAGTTAACTTATCACGCTGTGCATAATTATCAGTGAATAGTTAAATTGTCACGCTGCGTATCATTATCAGTGAATAGTTAACTTGTCACGCTGTTCATCATTTGCAGTGCATAGTTAATTTGTCACGCTGTGTATCATTATCAGTGAAAAGTAAAATTGTCTCGCTGTGCATCATCATCAGTGACTAAATCAATTTTAGAGTCACATATCATTTTATACGTGTTTTGATTAGCTTAAAAAGTTGAGTACATTTCCGTATGTACTGAATCTGAAAATAACGTCGTTACCAAGGTGTCGCGATTTTCTTTAAATGAGGCACATTTGGGGTTATTTTAATTTATTTCCGATTATTTGACTTATTTTGAAAAAAATAAATATATTTTTCAATATCATAGCAAAAGAAGTTTGAATTAATTGATAAGGATTGATCGAAATTATTTGTTCGATTCATTCGAAATAAACACAATCAGGCTGTATATACCCTTGCATAACCCGCTACGCGAGTTACACGATGTGTACAACCTGATTGATGTTATTTCTTCATGAACCGAACAAAAATTGCGATCAATCCTTAAATAGTTAACTTATCACGCTGTGTATCATTGTCAGTGAAAACATTATTTGTCATACAGTGCATCATTATCAGTGAATAGTTAACTTGTCATGCTGTGCATTATTAGCAGTGAATAGTTAAGTTGTCACGCTGTGTATCATTATCAGTGAAAAGTTAACTTGTCAATATGTGTCTCATTATCAGTGAAAAGTTAACTTATCACTCTGAGCATCATTATCAGTGAAAAGTTAACTTGTCACGCTGTGTATCATAATAAGTGAATAGTTATCTTGTCTCGCTGTGCATCATTATCAGGGAGAAGTTAACCTGTCACACTGTGTATCATTATCAGTGAAAAGTTAACTTGTCAAGCTGTGTCTCATTATCAGTGAAAAGATACCTTGTCACCCTGAGCATCATTATCAGTGAAAAGTTAACTTGTCACGCTGCGTATCATTATCAGTGAATAGCTAACTTGTCACGCTGTTCATCATTAGCAGTACATAGTTAATTTGTCACGCTGTGTATCATTATCAGTGAACATTTTAACTGTCACGCTGTGCATCATCATCAATGACTAAATCAATTTTAGAATCACATATCATTTTATACGTGTTTTGATTGGTTTAAAAAGTTGAGTACATTTCCGTATGTACTGAATCTGAAAATAAACGTCGTTCCCAAGGTGTCGCGTGTCGTTGTCATCAGGCGATTTTCTTTAAATGAGGCACCTTTGGGGTTATTTAAATTGATTTCCGATTATTTACCTTATTTTGAAAAAGATAAATATATTTTTCAATATCATAGCAAAAGAAGTTTGAATTAATTTATCAGGATTGATCGAAATTATTTGTTCGGTTCATTCGAAATAAACTCAATCAGGTTGTACACACCCTTGCGTAACCAGCTACGCGGGTTACATGATGTGTACAACCTGATTGATGTAATTTCTTCATGAACCGAACAAAAAAGGGGATCAATCCTTAGATAGTTAACTTATCACGCTGTGTATCATTGTCAGTGAAAAATGTATTTGTCATACTGTGCATCATTATCAGTGAATAGTTAACTTGTCACGCTGTGCATTATTAGCAGTGAATAGTTAACTTGTCACAACTTGTCAAGCTGTGTCTCATTATCAGTGAAAGGTTAACTTTTCACCCTGAGCATCATTATCAGTGAAAAGTTAACTTGTCACGCTGTGTATCATTATCAGTGAATAGTTGTCTTGTCTCGCTGTGCATCATTATCAAGGAGAAGATAACCTCTCACACTATGTATCATTATCAGTGAAAAGTTAACTTGTCAAGCTGTGTCTCATTATCACTGAAAAGTTAACTTGCACGCTGTGTATCATTATCGGTGAAAATTTAACTTGTCACGCTGTTTATCATTATCAATGAATAGTTAACTTTTACGCTGTGCATCATTATCAGTGAAAAGTTAACTTGTCACGCTGTTTATCATTATCAGTGAAAAGCTAATTTGTCACGCTGGGCATCACTATTGGTGAAAATTTAACTTGTCACGCTGTGTATCATTTTCAGTGAAAAATTAATTTGGCACACTGTGTATCATAATCAGTCAAAAGTATACCATTTTAAGTGAAAAATGTAACTTGTTATGATTTGTATTATGTTCAGTGAACATTTAGCTTGTCAAGTTGTACAATTTGCATTGAAAATGTTAACTTGTCATGAAGTGTATCATTTTTAGTGAACAAGTTAACTTGTCACGCTATATACCATTTTCAGTGAATAGTTGACCACATTATTGAATTCACGGTATCATAATTTTGCTTCACAGTATATGTTGGAACAAATCATAGTATCATAATTTTAGTCAAAAGCGTTAACATATAAAGAAAGGAAGATCCATCTAGTGAGCAAATACTGGATTTCTTCTGATTCTTCTTCATTAAACTGGTGTATGTGTATCTGTTTACCCTTATCTGGGTTCATATCTGATGTTCTAGTAGGGTTCGTATTGGTCATCATTTAAGTATTATGTGTTGGGCTGATTGCTTGATTGTCTTCGTTCTGTTGCTTACCTCCAATGTTTTCCGTGTCTCTGGATTGTCCATTCTCAACTGCCCCTTCGGATTTTTCTGACGTTTATTAACAGCTACTGATATATTAGATAAATTCCCCATATCGTCTCACAATGGTTGTAGGTAGAACGTATATATTTGTTAAATTAAAATAGACATTATTGCAAGAAGAATTTGAAGATACCAAAGGGGCAATCAAAAACCGTATATCGAAGAAGAACAAATAACACAATGGCCAAAAGAAAAAGTACAAAAGGCCAAACAACGATCGACAAAACATACATATAAAGCTAAAGATCGAGTAACACGAACCCCACTAAAAACCGGCGGTGAACTCAGGTTCGCCGGAAGGATAAGCAGTTCCTGCTCCACTAGTGGCACCCGTCTGCCTTCTGCGAATGTGCTTAGGGTGGTCTGCGCTATTTAGAGCCCTCTGTTGTTTTTGGAGGGGGTATACTGTTTTACCCCTGTCTGTCATGATGTCCCTCCCACAAATTTGTCTCATTTATTGAGACTATTTATTTATCACATATTTTTATGCAGTTTTCCCATATTCTGTTAAAATATTTTTAAATAGAAAATCGACAAATTTTATATAGCTTTTCTATTTCCTAAATATAAAAGGGCTGAAATGATCGTTTTCCTTTTATGTTCCAATTTGAGATATTTCCTATCGTGTAGGTGCTGAGAAGTTTCAAATTATAACGGATTCCATTGAGGGTCACAAGGGCTCGATCCCA
Organism: Bathymodiolus brooksi; assembly: GCA_963680875.1. Classification (NCBI taxonomy): domain Eukaryota; kingdom Metazoa; phylum Mollusca; class Bivalvia; order Mytilida; family Modiolidae; genus Bathymodiolus; species Bathymodiolus brooksi. The sequence goes on along the minus strand of OY804578.1, from coordinate 67,736,524 downwards.
CAGAGCTGCCCAGCGCGTCCCCGGGTGGCGGATAGGGCGAGGCGCTCTTGTTGAGGGGGGGGGGATAATCGGGTCATAATAGGAAAGCCTGATCGTGGACCATAGTGGGTACCCGTGTATGGAAAATGCCACACTCCATGCACGTTAAAGATCCCTTGTAGTGTTCAATAAGAGTAGGCCTCTTGGGGCCGCTACGTTCAGCTAAATTTTCCATCCCTACCCACACCTTTTTCAGTGGCAGTCAAAAACTGTTATCCCGGTCTTACCACCCCACTTACGTTTTACAATTGTTTGTATTCATTAACTTGTTCTGGTCCTGAATATAGCTGAAATACTGTTCACTGGACGTTGGACTCCTATTAATCAATCAATCAATAGAAAAGTATTAATTTGCATTGGATGTGGACGAGTCTTAAGAAACTTGGTTCATTTTCATTGTTGCCATTTTTTTATCCGACTTTCTTGTAATGTTGTCAGAAAACCATGTCTCCTTTTTCGTATCTTTTTGCCAACAAAGTTGTAATGAATTCCCGACCATGAAATATGTTTGAATGACTGAATACCAAGCTAGTAATATTGCCGTAGAAGATACTGAACATTCAACGTTGATTGAACCTTGCATCAACATTGATTCAACGTTGAATTAACGTTGCATCAACATTGATTCAACGTTGCATCAACATTGGTTCAACGTTGATATGTGACGTTGATCCAACGTCATTTTTCAACATCCATTCAACTTTCAAATCCAACTAAAATTCAACGTCTTTTCAACGTTGATGGTCAACTAAAATTCAACGTTGTTTCAACGTTGATGTGCCTGCTGGGATGTGTTAAGAAGAGTTGGGGTCCAACAAAACATGTTTAGCCCCGCCACAATTTCTGCGCCTGTCCCATGTCAGGAAGCTCTACTCTATGTGAGTTCTGTATGTGTGCGTTTTTTGGTTTATATTTGGTTTATTCTTTGTATCGGAACTTAGACTGACCTCGAATTCGCTGAACTGGTATATATAATTGTTAGAGGCCAGCTGGAAGTTACCTATTAAAGGATGTAAGCGCTTACATCTGTCAATCGTACCTACTCGGCAATTCTTGCTGCACTTCGAGAGTAGCGGATTCGGTCGAGGTTTGCCGATTGCACAATCTGCCCATGAAATTCTCCCCATTCACCACTTCCTGTGATGCTTTTTCAGGTTACCAGTATATTTGGCCTAGTGTAAGAGAAAACAAAACGAAGTAAGAATCGCATCCAGAACGTGTCTTATTCTTATTGGGGGCATACGCCCCTTATTATTATTCTTTCTCGCAATGGCGACTCTGTCTGGGTCATATCTTGGAAACCGCTTGATGGGACTTTACGAAACTTCAGTCGAAATGTTATGAAAAAAAAGAACAGGATGTTTTAGTACTAGTTAGTACAAATGATTGTTTAATTTGCATATGCAGGTTAATAGTACAGAGAAACGCAATAGAGAAGGATGACAAAGAAAATGATACATAACCAAAACGAAAAACCGAGATTTCACATGCGCAAAACATACAAAAAAAAAATAAAAGGGGACATTTAAGTCTTACTGTTTAAGAACTTACATATTGATTAATAATGTGAAAAGGAGTTGTGAGTAGTATATGTTAGGACATTGTATGCACCCTAATAACCTAAGGCGTTAAGGCACAAGATGGCGGCCAAAAGGGAATACCCCAAAATAGCGGGAACACCCTAAATACTAAAAATAGAACACCCCGCCCACCGATTCGACGTCTTAATAAGGTGTCTTAAATAATCCGATTAAAGCTATGCAGCGCATTGCATCATATTTAGATCAATGAAAAATAGGAACAGGATTATATTACCTAATAAGGTTGCAAATACCCTTGTACACAAATCCGTTTAAGGACATGTTTGCTTAATCGGATTAAAATGATGCATACGTTTGCAGTGCATTGCATCAGATTTCGACCAACGATAATTTGCAAATATAAAGCAAGACCTATTATTTTAGTTTGGTTAGTTATCAAACACATGCCTAAAAATGTTAGAATAATGTGATTTAATTTTCATCAATCTAAGCATCGATATTATAATGCCAAATGATTACAATATGAATTATTTTGAATGAATCGAACGAGATTAAGAAAATGATACTCTCGGGGATTAAGTTGAAACAAAAAGGATTAATATTGAAGTACATATACAACCCTGCACACAAATCCGTTTAAGAACAGATCGTTTGCTTTACCGGATTATGACGATGCATACGTGTGCAGCGCAATTGCGTCATATTTCGACCGGTGTGTATAAAGGTAATAACAAAATTACCGAACTCCGAACAATCTTATAAAGGGAAAGTCAAAACTCATAATTATATAAACAGACAAAATCAGTCAACAACCGGAAAACTGTTCGATGAGAGTGGGGGGGGGGGGGGGGGGAGATAGCTCAATGTGTATGTTCAAAGGGAAGTAATTACCAGTATGGTTAAACGTATCATTTATTACGTATAATACATTCTATAATAAAGACACGGCAATGCTTGACGATAGTCGTTATAACACGATTTCGTCCGTTATTTACATTCTATAATAGGGACATTTACCAACACAATGCACGATATTATTTTTGGGTATTCCCTTTTGGTCGCCATATTGGGCCCTGGGGCCCTATGTTTTTAGAGTGCATAAAACTGATCACACATTACTACTGTTGTGACAATGGTAAACAAATGAGAACAAAACATGATCAATTGAACTTCAAAAAGTACAAGACAAAAGAAAGGGTGGTCAAAAGATGGCACTAATAACAATCATCATGTTGAAATCAGTGAGAACTGTTATTATAAAACTAAGACTTTCGTTCCTGTTGAAAACAAATGACAGCACTGCTAAGTATAACAGAAAAAAATCGGTTTATTTTTAATAGTGATGGCAAAAACTCATAAGGAAAGAAAGATCATCTAATACCGACAAATCTTGCAGAAATAAAACGTGATGGAAATTGCTTTTTAAGAGCAATGACATACGCTGATGTAGGCTGCAGAGCAAAACACACTTATATAAAGATTGTTTCCACTCATGGATGAGCAACAACGACAACATCGAGGAAAGCAAGATGTCTTCCGATTGCGTATGGACAATTGAAACCAAGAATACATCCTATAGGAAGTAACCGTACATCAGGACCCGACGGATATGGTCGGGGCAACTTACAAGTTCAGTACTCATGCATTGTAGAAATGTCCTCAAAGTATGATTATATTTTAATAGGTGAGAATGGAATGCGTATTTGAATCATTCTATTTTTTCTCAATGTAGATACGAACTATATAATGGGATCGGCTTACGTGTGGGACACAATATTAAATGGCATTGACTTCGCAAGATTAACTGTAATAGGAGTACCATTTACCATGTAAGCATATGTATCATGTCTAATACTCAACATATACACATACGAACATTTACGTATTATAATTCCACAGTGAATGTATAAAGCTAAACCCTAAAACAGTAAAATTAATGAAAACGGACTAAGACACTATATATATGAGTTCATGTATATAGTAAGTATTCAATCTAGGGGGAAAATCTAGTATGGATTCGGTATAGGGGAAATCCTAGTATATATCCACTTTTCCTACCTTTATTTCAGGGGAGAACAATCAGTATATACTCAATTTTCCGAGGGGAAAATCTAGTATATACCCATTTTTTTCGGGGGGGGGGGGGGGGAGGAAACTGAGTAGGGGGGAAATCTAGTATGTGACACCAGCACTATTTGTAGCAAGCATTTGCTCCAGATTAAACAATGATAATCTTTCAATTAAAGTCATGAGAGCGAAATATTTAGTTTATGAATTATTTAATTATGATTTGAAAAGTATCAAATGTTTATAGATTCAATTATGTGGCATGTTAACTTGAGTGACGTTGTAAACTTGTTGATTCGTCCAATGAAAAATAAAATTAAAGTAACTGCAATAATGAAATCAAAATGGAATTATCACTTTTTTTATCCACTACAAAAGGTACATATACACGTCAATTCAGAGATAAACTAGAATCCAGCGTACGACCAGACAGACAAACACACAGAGGTAACATTAAATCTATATATTTATAATAAGTTATTATAACAACTTCATTAAGTATTAACCACAATTTTTTTTTTCATTTTACAACAATGAAGTTAAACCAATTTTTTTTTAATTTAAATTTGTTTTTAAGACCTTAAAATCTGCGATAAAAATACCACATTTTTGGAAAAGTACTCGCATCCAATAGAAAAAAAATCGTGGAAGGAGGCAAAATCAATACAGTTATTACTACTTGAGGTAACACTAAATTCAGGTTGAATACGTATTACGGAAACAACATAACATCATTACATTCAACTTTATTTTTACTGACGATACTATGGTAATAAAATAATAACTAGAACAGTATTGCTGATTTTTAAAATAATCAAAACCACAAAAGTAGAAACAAGGAAGTACACAAAGTGTCGGTTTCCTGTTTTAATAATTACAGACTTTGTTCAAGTGTTTCACAACAACATTTTACAGCTATATTAATAGTTATATAGGCTTTAGTCAGGTAATACGGGCTCATATAACCTGTCTGTGTTTTATATTTCCTGAGCCGAAGGCGAGGGAAATATACAACAACGACAGGTTATATGAGCCCGTATTACCTGGTTAAAGCCTATATAACGAATAACGAATTTGTCATATTGCAATGCCATGGGTCCATATTACCTGTGTAAAGCCTAAATAAAGAACAGGACTACTGCACATGTATTGTCTCATGAACATTTAACCCCAGATATGACGTTGCTTTAAAGAAGAAATTAATTCTTCAACGTATTTGATAAACAACTTAGCAATTTTAACAGAAAAATAACAAATGATTAAGAATTGCCTCAATATCGGCAGCAGAGTGACAGGCGAACCTGGGGGTCGCCATCTTGATTACGTATGATTTCAAAATGAGTTATCTTTCTTGGCACGTGCTTTCATATTACCGGCTAGAGCCGTATAATATGGATTAGTAAAATCGCGTAAACAACCAATCGGATCACTTACATTTTCTATTGCAGTATGACAAATATATATATATATACGTCTGAAAATTAAACCAAACAGCGTTATAATTAGATTTTAGAGCTGTCAAATTTTTGTTCTTCCATCGACGGGATTTGAACCCACACCATTGATACACTGCAGCACCATTCGCTTAGCCTTACGTCCAGCGCCCTAGACCACACGACCACATCCACTCCCTGATATATATATATATATATATATACAACGTCTGAAAAACCAGTCAACGATCAATCTTACGAGGTGTTGGATCGTTACGGTATAACGATACTATACAAGTAAAACAATTATAAACGTCTAAAATTGTTTGTAAAACAACACCAAGTACACAAAACAAAGTGATAAAGAATTAAACACTTCGTAGAATGACAAAATTTTCGTCCCACCGAGGGACTTTATCAATGTCTAATTAAATAAAATCTCGAAACAATATGGCGACTTTTCAAATTTCAAAAAGGTTTTGACGGTCCATGTACGGCACAAAAGAACCAGAAGATGCACATATGAAACTACATGCATAAAAGAATGGAAATCCTACATATAAATTAATAAAAGTACAATAACAATAATATAAATATACAATAGGGCTACACATTTAAATAAATGTTAAATTAGAAATAAAAATAAATATAAAAATGAGACATTATTGGTAAATGTATCAAATAGCACTGTCAAAATATTGTTGAAAACGGTATGATACCCAAACTCATTCAAAAAAACGGCCCGCCACAGTGTGGAATATATACTTTGGGCCAATAGAGCAAACTGTATGTCCTAATACGACTGGAGGAGATCAACACGAATAGGAGTCAAGAGAGGATATTACTTTTTCTCATTGATTCCATTCGGTGATAAGGTCTTAAGTTTTCTAATCCAGAAGCTTTCCCTTTCCTGTCTGCTTTTATCATCCCACTTGGGGTTATTGTCAATTATGGTGACCTTCAGTTTGCCGAAAGAATCATGGTGGCCCGTCGATCTGAGATATCTGCTGAGTGGAAGGTCAGGTTTGCAATTTGCATCGCTTCTGTGGCCATTCAAGCGTTTACTAAGTTGTTGTTTAGTTTCTCCGAAGTATTGAAGACCACAAATTGCACATTCCAGGAGGTAGATAATATTTTCTGTCTTGCAGTTGGCATTGCAGTATATGATGATTTTTTCTCCTGTATGTGTGCTGCTGAATTTTTGTGTGCATTGGATGTTTTTGCACGTCATACATCGTCTCGAATCACATTTTTGACACTGACCATTGTAGGCAGATCGAGTGGAGATGTCAGCTCTCACCGAGATGTCTTTCAAACTTTTGGGTTTCCTGAAGGCCAAGATGGGTGGTTCTTTGAAGATTTTACACAGTTCTGGGTGTTTTTGTATGGTTGTCCAGTGCTCACGAACGATGCTGGATAAATTACTGAGCGCAGGATTGTATGTAATGACAAATGGCACTCTGTTGTTCGCGTTCTTTTCTTTATATTGGGTGAGGTCTTTTCTGTCAATACCACTTGCTTTGTTAAAACAATGGTTAATGCTCGCATTGTTGTAGCCCCTCTTTTTTAGATGACATTTCAGTTCCCCAAGCCGTATTTTGGTGGTTTGTTCGTTGGAGCAGATGCCTTTGATTCGGAGAGCTTGGCTGTACGGAATACTTTTGGTGCAATGTTTAGGATGACAACTCTGTGGGGACAGGTACTGATGTTTATCTGTCGGTTTGTTGTATATGTCAGTTGACATAATACCATTTTCACAGGTGGTGTAAGTATCCAGAAAGGAGATGTTATTTCTAGATGTTTCATGGGTGAATTTTATAGTGGGGTGAACATTATTGGCGTGGTCAAAGAAACGATTGAGGTTTTCTTCCGACTCGGTCCACTTCATGTCAACGTCGTCTATGAAACGAAACCATGAAAGTGGCTTGTGAGGTGCAGATTGTATGATAAGTTTTTCAAGCTTCCCCATGAAGATGTTGGCGTATGAAGGTGCCATCTTTGTTCCCATAGCTGTTCCGTTGATTTGTAAAAAATGCTCTCCATTAAATGTAAAATTGTTATGCATCAGTACCAATGTGAGCAACTGGACAAGACATTCCGTTGGTGGTTCTTTCACGGCTCTTTGGTCCCAGGCCTCTCGACATGCTTCGATACCGGCATTATGTGGGATGTTAGTGTATAATGACGTAACGTCAATCGAAACAAGAATGGTCCCCGAAGGAAGGGGGTTCATGGATTCCATTTTTTGAAGATAATCAGTGGTGTCTTTCAAATGTGAAGGTAACGCTTCTACATGAGGTCGAAGGTGGAAATCGACGAATTCGGAGATTTTTTCTGTGGGGTGCCCATTTGCTGAAACAATGGGTCTCCCGGGGTTGTTGACTTTATGAATTTTAGGTAATAGGTAGAAGCGTCCGACTTTGGGTTTGTCTGGTTTCAAGTAATCGAAAGTGTTCTTGTCGATATGACTATTTTCTTTCATAATTTTTAGCTCCTGTGTTATTTTAGTGCTGAATTCTTCCGTGGGATCAGAGTCCAGTTTTTTGTAAAATCTTTCATCCATCAGTTGTCTGTTTGCCTCCTCTAAATAATCTACTTTATCCATAACAACAATTGCGCTACCCTTGTCTGCTGACTTTATGACAATGTCATCCCTTTCCTTTAATTCTTGTAGCGCACCTTTTTCTGCTGGAGTGAGGTTGTTATGGGTTGGTATGTTCGTGCTGGTTGCTGTCTGGACATCATTTTTGACTAAATCAATAAAGGATTCTAATGTTGTATTTTTCCTGGGTTTTGGAATCCATGAACTTTTTTTCTTAAACCTAGGAAGGGGGATCTCATTATTACCTTCCGAATCGGACGACTCATCTACAGGACAGTCTCTCTCTTTGGCTGAGAAATATTCTTTAATACGAAGAGATCTAGCAAATTTGTCGAGATCAGCTGATAGTTGCTCCTCGTTTATTTTGTTGGGGGTGGGGCAGAAATTAAGTCCCTTAGAGAGTATACGAATTTCAGCAGGTTTTAGATCTTTTGATGACAAATTGACGACTGTGTCATTTTGGTCTCTATTAATTTCTTTCGACAAACTGAAGGTCACCATAATTGACCATAACCTCAAGTGGGATGATAAAAGCAGACAGGAAAGGGAAAGCTTCTGGATTAGAAAACTTAAGACCTTATCACCGAATGGAATCAATGAGAAAAAGTAATACCCTCTCTTGACTCCTATTCGTGTTGATCTCCTCCAGTCGTATTAGGACATACAGTTTGCTCTATTGGCCCAAAGTATATATTCCACACTGTGGCGGGCCGTTTTTTTGAATGAGTTTGGGTATCATACCGTTTTCAACAATATTTTGACAGTGCTATTTGATACATTTACCAATAATGTCTCATTTTTATATTTATTTTTATTTCTAATTTAACATTTATTTAAATGTGTAGCCCTATTGTATATTTATATTATTGTTATTGTACTTTTATTAATTTATATGTAGGATTTCCATTCTTTTATGCATGTAGTTTCATATGTGCATCTTCTGGTTCTTTTGTGCCGTACATGGACCGTCAAAAACTTTTTTGAAATTTGAAAAGTCGCCATATTGTTTCGAGATTTTATTTAATTAGACATTGATAAAGTCCCTCGGTGGGACGAAAATTTTGTCATTCTACGAAGTGTTTAATTCTTTATCACTTTGTTTTGTGTACTTGGTGTTGTTTTACAAACCATTTTAGACGTTTATATATATATATATATATATATATAACTAAGTATGTACAACACAACAAAAACATGCTAAATCTGTATTTAATATACAATATTTAAAGAAAAAAAACCAAACAAACACAAAAACAAAAAGCAAAAGAAAAGGAAAAACAAAAATAGGATGCAGATATCAACTAGAAACAAACCAAACCAACAGTGACTTCTGATTTTAGTCATTGTCAATTTTCGTATGTTCACCCAAGTTATCGCGTAAGCAAAACTAACTTATAACCATAACACAAGTTCTATGTTTAATTTAAAGTTGTGTCAAAAACATGTAAATATATAATATATAAATATATTGATTGGAGAAGGAACATATTTAATATTTCATGTTCCTGTCTTTCTGTGCATTACTACAGTTCAATGAAAGAAACTTGTATATAAATTAAAACTGTACTCTCCACATCAAATACCATAATATGAACTGAACCACAATGGTGGTATAGTGATTAGAGTAGTAGAGGAAAGATACATAATTCGTATGTGTTGCTTCTCCGTTAAGCAGGCAGCAGTAATGAGCAAAATTAAATACTAGTTGGCTCGGAATCAGGATAATGTGTGCGAGTGGAGTGACATATCTACCCTCTGACTAAGCGTATTGATCTGGTACAAAGCCGGGATTTCATCATCTAATTCAAATGTGATTTGTTCCCACATTGAGAGAGCTGAAAAACTTGCTTACTTGGCGGTAATCAACAAAATCGCAGGTGTGTTCTTGATAGGATTACATACATATCTCTAGGAGATTATCGCGATGTGCACACTCGGCCAAGTCACTCACAAACTAAATAATGTTCAAAAGACAATACGTACAGTTTGTGTTCGAAAGATCGAGTGAACTCGAGGTCACTAAGCTTATATAAAATTGTATTTTAATTTCACACATGCTAAGAGTAACACTAACACCCCTTTAAGACATTTTTAATCACTGTATCACAATGTTCAAAAAGTCACTTATTTTGTTTCTGGCACTATTTTCAGCAAGCATTTGCTCCAGATTAAACAATTATATCTTTCAATTAAAGTCAGGAGATCGAAAATTTTGATTTTTAATTATTTAATTATGAATTGGAGAGCATCAAATGTTAATAGATGCCAGCTTCTTAGCGTTTGCTGTTTCGTGCAATGAAATGCAAAATTAAAGAACAGCAATATTAAAATCAAAATGGATTTATCACTTTTTATCTACTACAAAATGTGCATCGATACGTTGATTCAGAGGTAAACTAGAATCCAGCGTACAACCAGACAAACACACAGAGGTAAAGGTCCTCTATATAGTTATTATAAGTTATTATAGCAACTTAAGTATTCACCACAAGCACATTTTTTTTTCCATTTAACAACAAAGAACTTTATACAATACTATTTATTTAATTTAAATTTACGTTTTTAAGAATTGAAAACTGCGATAAAAATACCACATTGTTGATAAAATTATATCATCCAATAGAAAAAAATCGTGGAAGGAGGCAAAATCAATACACTTATTACTACTTGAGGTAACACTAAATTCAGGTTGACTACGTATTACGGAAACTACATTCAACATTTTTTTAACTGACTACTATGTTTATAAAATAACAACTAGAACATTATTGTTGGTTTTTTAAATAAATCACACCACAAAAGTAGAAACAAGGAAGTACAAAAAGTGTCGGTTTCCTGTTTTAATAATTACAGACTTTGCTTAAGTGTTTCACAACAACATGCTACAGCTATATATAACTAAGTATGTACAACACAAAACAAACATGTTAAATCTGTATTACATATACGATATAAACAAACTCAATAAAATAAAAACATGTTAAATCTGTATTACATATACAATATAAACAAACTGAAGAAAATAAAAAATAACAGGAGTGGAGATATAAACTAGAAACAAAGTAAAACGACAGTGATTTCTGATTTGACTCATTGTAAGTTTTAACAAAGTTGTTCACCCAAGTTATCGCATAAACAAGACAAACTTCTCAAAACCTCTGTTATTTCAACAAAAACCGTTTTAAACTAGCATAGTTTCCAGCATCGCTCCCAAGATTTTCATAGTGAAATACTCCTCTAACATTTTATCAAAATCTAAAAACAATTCTGCATGTCAGGTAATAAAGCAATAAGCATAACAACAATCAGTACATAAAGGAGGTGAAAAGGTTACAAGACATTGACTTGTCTAATTAAGATACTTACGATTCAGATTGCTTTTATTCTGGAATATAAAATATGATTAAGCAATAGTTAACCACATCTACATTCTAAATGCCGATAAATGAAACAGTATACATTATGTCATTTGTGTGGCTAACAGTAAATATGGCTTTATGCATGACCGGCTTTAAGAGCTGCGAGGCCCAATGTTGTTCTCTGTAAAACATGCAGTGTGTTGTTGTGTGTGCCTGAACAGCCGAGGTTAGATAATTAAAGGACTGGGACGAATTGGTACCAATTGGTTTAAGACTGGCCCTGGCTATATGCTTTTGGTTCAAAGAGCAAATTGTTTTATTGCATGTTTTTGTTAGATATATTCTACTGTACGCTAGTTATACCTCAAATCATATGGCAATGTTACTACTGTTATTGTACCATCAGATGTGCAAGGCTAGGTTTATATCGTTCCCTTAATCGCTCACTCGGACAGATGTTTCAAATAGTTATTGTACCATCATTTTACCTTCTCCTATTACATCGTAGAATAGAAATAAAATGATATTTCACAGCGTAACCAATGACAACAAACAGAAGGACCACACCACTGTTTTTAAAATTGCATGCATCAAATTAAAGCATTTCATATGGACATGCTAGGACAAACTTACGATTGTTACTGAGAGACTTCGGTTAATAAGAAAATTCATCATCCATACTGTTTACGAAACGAATTAAGATAATAAATTCATCGTACCTTGTTCACTTGATAAATCACCATAGGTATTTGGAATGTCTTGCATACCTAACATTTCGTAAGTCTTTGTAGAACTACAATACATAGATGAAGTCGTACTTTATAGCATAAACATACAGATTAGAATAGGCAAATATCTTCAAATGTATAAATTCCACTAACATGAATAAAGTAAAAAATGGAGAGAAATTGAAACAAGTATCGCAACGTCTGAAGAAATTCAAATTCAAATCAGAACATTGTAGAAACGGAGGGTAAAATGGATATCCCTTACACATACGTACACGACCGCTCAATCTTACGTGTTGGTACACGCATTTCAATAAACAGTAGTGGGTTGAACTATTGTTGTATGTGTCCAAATCTCTCTTCTTATTGAAATGATGTGAACATGTAAGATGGTTGCATAAAACGCATGATCAGAATGATGAACATAATACATTTATAATCTAATCTTGGTAATCGTATCGTAGTTGGATTTACAACTACCTATGCAATTAGTGCTTATCGCCACTTAGGTTGTAAGTTCGAGTTCTGTTCATGACGAGGTGCACACGATACAACATTATGTGATAAAATTTGACGGTGACTTACGGCAGGTCGGTGTTTATTCTCCACAAATAAAACTGAGAGGCAAGATATAACTGAAATATTGATGACATTGGCGCAAAGAACCATAACCACAACCATATGATAATTCAAACATATAATTTCATATTAGATTAAGCAACAATGCTGAAACGTTGCAATAATTGTAGGTATTCACCTTTGATATATAACAATTATAATAATATAATACAATGGATCATATATTAGCTATTTTGTTGAATTCCGTCGGATGGTATTACTATGATTGTACCATAGAACAAGGTTAGCATTACATATTCTATTGTAGCAGACCTCTTTCTTTTCTTCAAGAAAATCAAATAATTTTCTGGTGACCAGTTATATTTTTGTTCCTTGTAGAAAAAGCTGTATTTGAATCGGAATTTCTTTACAATTAGCGTTTTGTTATGCATAGCAATATGATTTCTTTAGATACTCACATATTTCCAACTCTCTGCTGTAGATCTGAAAATTGAAAGCAAAAAGTAATAAGTAGAAATCAAACGTACGGTAATGTTGTCAGGAGTATACAAGAGCAAATATGTAGTTGCAAAGTAATATGAAGCTTCTTGTCCTTCATATTCCATTCCATTAACCACGTGGAAACTCATTCTGTCAAACTGAAGTTACAAAATCACTATTAGACTTAAGAGTGAAAACTAATAAAATGTTGATAATCTAACATACCACTTATTCCATATCAGAGATAGGGGTGGGATTTATAGAAGAAAAATAAAAATATTATTTCTGTACTTTGATAGAAAAAAAAACTGTGTCAGGGATATATTTCAACCGACAAGGCAACGACGCGCCTATCACTTCATGAATTAATACAACGGTTGTCAAAAGGAATAGAGCTAATCCTGCAAAACAATTACCAGATGTCTGAGCTAATAACACAGAAACGTACTTTTAATATTTTTACAGCGAAATTTGTATTGAAATGTGGATTACTCCACGTATGTTTTGTGAAGAAACTTATTTATGCATAATATGTTGATTTTCTTTTCCTTTGTTTGATAATCTAACATCTAATTTTGAATATTAAGTAACAGTCATTGATCATGATGTCTTTCCTGTTTGAGCATCCGACTAACTGTTGTAGCACGTCGCCAATAGATACTGTAATATTTACCTAACGGGTCAGTTACTGTTATTTTACAACAAATGAAATAAAAACCTCAGCTATGTCGTGGTGAGAACAAATTTAATTTAATGAAATGATGTTGTGAGGTCAGCTTTGTACCAGACGAACACGTTTAATTTGATCTATATAGTGATAGCTCACTGCACCTCCAGTCTGTTGACAAACATGTCCTATTCTGATTTTGAGACAACCAGTATTGGCTCTAACAGCATTGGATTGACCCGAGCGGGGCTCGATCTAACGACGTGAGAACGCTAACGGTTACCCAATTCAAGCCGTTTTGCTTAGCGAAACTTGTGTATGAGATTAAATTTATTTCCAACACAGACTATATTATGATGTTGGTTTCTTTAATATCCTATCACGATTGCTGGTTTGTATGGAGGTGGTCTACATACATAGAATAAGGTACTGCTAAGCAAAAAGCTATCAGATAAAATTGAAAAACAAATGCGACACTTTCGGTACAGATCCATAATCCAATCGAAAAATTGTAGAAAGAGGCAAACATTATACCCCCAACACGCAAATATACATGACAGGTCACGTTGCAGTCTTGATAGAGGTACTTAGCTAGGTTAATCAAGTTCTATGGAGATGCCACGGTTACACGGAAATGAAAATATATACATGTCTTGAATGACTGAGTACATTGCAATGTTAGATGTAGGACATGTATTATTGAATATAATGACATAAATACCAAACTGGTGATTGAAATATTATTCTAGCTAAATGTTCTCGATATATGTATGTTGTGTTTATTACCTTCACTTCTCGTACCATTCGTATCCTCTCTGATTTCTTCGTACATACCATTGGTTGTTCGATTTGGAGAAAACATTTCGTCTATATTATCCGACCTATATAATATATAACATTATATTTAAATATAGCATTATGAGTATGATTGAAAACTTCAAATATATGCCACAACGCGACATGTAGACAATTTAAGATGTACATAGCGTGAGCAATATTGAGTTGGACTATAATCAAATTACTGATTTTACAATACTGAGGACATTCAAGGTGAAGGTCAAAAGGTGTTTGCTTGTTGATGCTAAACGCCACTTTCAACATTATTTCAAGTATATAGTGGTGGTCTGTTTTATTTGTGGAGGAAAACGGAGGACCCAGCGAAACCACCAACCTGTCACAAGTCTCCGACAAACTTTATCACACAATGTTGTGCGCATCGACCTGATCGCGATTCGAACTCACAACATCAGTGGTGATAAGCACTGATTGCATATATAATTGTAAATCCAACTATCATACGATCACGGCCACGACGGCCCCTCCAAATATTGAGATGAGTATGTAACAATGGGTAAATCGAGAAAAGACACAAAATTTAAAACAAAACCAATATGTTGATCATTATGCTTTTTATTATTCCCTTAATTAAAAGTGCCAATGATAACTGTAAGTAAAGTCGAATAACCAAAACCATATATGTCAAAATATTGATCAAGTTATTATTGTTTATCACAGCACTTAGCATGATTGTATGCTTTATAAAGTACTATTAATATTATAAAGTCAGTGTATTAAAGTCATGGTCTGAACGGTCATTCAATGTCAAGTGTCAATTTGAGTCGTTCGAAATGATATTGAAAGTAATTAACATTGTCTGTATTGGTCCGAAATTACTTTGACTTTTTTGTCTAGTTGACGACGAAATGCAAGGTCAGCAATAAAGTATTTGTTTGTTTTAAATATACCCTCTTAGAAAGTTGGTGGAGAAAAACAGTTATTTTATGCGAACTGAATTATGATTTATACTCTTTCTTGATATACTACGAAATAAATGTATTACCTGTTCGAAATTTCATTGCGTGTTCCACCTGACCAACCTGCAAAATTAAAAGGTTAAATATAGAAAATGATGTGTCAAATTTTGCAATATTCATAAAATATAAAATTTATAAATGTGTGTTCATACATTAAAAATACCTACTTTTTTAAAATCCATTTTATGTTAATTAAAACTATATTCTAAAACGTTCATCTTTGTGTTAATTAAAACTATATACTAAAACATTCTCTGCATTATCATCTTCGTATTGTATAATAATTATCTATGCATACATTTCATGTATTATATCAGCTAAAACTGGACATCCTTTCACATATATATTGTAGTTAACATAATACAACACATTTAACATGTTGTTGTTAATAACACGAACAGAACGGCTGTCACAGGGAACATAACAATTACCGCTGAATTGACGATGATACGACAGAAGCGATGACTCTAACTTTCCAATTATGAATTGTTCATGTTTTTTGAATCACGCTTCAAATAGCCCCATTGCAGAGTTCATCACAGTGGGATTGAAGACTTCACTTCGTAGGTCAATGGCCAAATGAAAAAGGACAAAAGAACAAGCAAAGATCTACAAAATACTACACTAAAACAAAAAAACCGGGGATGGACTCAGGTGCTGGTCTTCTAGTGGCAACAGTCGTGTTGCTCTGGCTACATGTTACCTTTCTTTCTCTTTAAAATGAGCACAATGATGATTAAAATCGCTATAACGACAGCCATTCCTCCAATAACAGCGTGCAATCCACTTGAGGATGTCTCTTGAATTACAGAAAATAAACAAGAAATATAAGATAATAACTTGAACTGTTCTCGTACATCAGCTACAACCATGCCAATTTGTGATAAAATAATAACATCTACACAGGAAATATAATGTGTTTACTCCGTTCAATTAAATAAACGGTCGTGAATTTGAAGGAATATAATGCCCTCCCCCCATTGACCCTTTTCCGCACCTCTAACCCTTCCTTCCTTTTTCCCGCCCTGAATCATTTCCCCTTATTCCCATCCTTAACCTTCCCCTTATTCCCATCCTTAACCTTCCCCCGTGTCCCCACCCGTATCCCTTACTCCCCTTTCTTTTATCAATATCAGATCTAATAATGTATGGACAGTATGCATCGTATTATATCATTAGTAGTGCTTGTTTCTTGTATATACAATTCATGTTGCTTGTACATGTAGCTACGGTTTATTGTTTACACAATGGCTGTTGATTGTTTGACATGTACATATTGATTGTGAACGCATTGCATGTTGATTGCATTATAAGTGTCCGTTGATTGCATAGGCAGTGGCTGTTAATTGATAGACAGTTCCTGTTGGTGTTGTCTGTTTCACAAGCTTATTCAAATATTTATGAACCAAAGCTCATTAGTTGTATACCTGTTTCCTGTTTTTCACTTGTATGTATGTTGTCTATATCTGTACTTATGCTTCTGCCAAACATATTTTTCGAATTCATTTTCAATTCATATAATGTACTATCCTGTAACCCAGAAAGAACGTAGGTCAGACTGGTCAACTGTTTGGTATTGTGAGATATCTCCTTTAAGGACCATGTTTCTGTTCTACATGCTCTATACTCTAGATAGAAAGTCTGTTCGTGGTCATCATTATAACCTGGAGTCCACTCTACCAAGATACTTGTTTCAGTGGAACTTACCAAGCTGAAATTTGCGGAGTTTGTGGAAGAACTGAAATATAACAAGAAAGATGAACAGTAAATACGTAAGAAACATTTTGGATAGAAATTCATGTTCGTTTATATTTCAAATATATCTACATTTAGAGTTCTTTGCAAACAATACTATCAAATATTCTACATTCTAGTTATAACTGTGATAAAGTATTCATTAGTCTACTGTTTGTTTCCTTGTGTGATGGTGTTTAACGCGCCACTTTCAACAATATTTCAGCAATATCGTGTTTGTCAGTTATTCCACATGTGAGTTATATGTCAACCTTCACGCTGTGATTGTGAACATTTTACATGAATTATTCGTGAAACAGAAGCTGTCATATGCTTAATATTATTTCTGTTAAACAGAGCCGATGGCTTCAAACATTATTCTAAAATTAGATAACATACAAGGCCATTGTACATAGTATAGTGACACAATAGTCTACCAGCTTTCATTATTGTATATATAGCCAATATCATTTCAATCATGAGTGTTAATGGTATCGATGTTGTCGCTATTATAATTTAAATATTATTAAAAAAAATAAACAGAACATCCAACAAAATGGATACATGTATTTTCTGAATTGACAAAGACAACAACAAACTGCAGTCAAGACTGTGTTTATTACAAAGGCTTCTCAATCTTTGTATTTTAGTAGATATTTTATTTTCATTTGAACTACAGTTGACTCTCGTTATCTCGAATTCGATGGGACCATGGAAAAAATTCGAGTCAACCGTAGTTCGACTCAAGAGGAGCTACGAAGATACCGGAAGCGTGGTTTGTTTAACAACGAAAGGGAGACAACTCGAGCGAAATTTTGAAGAGCTAAAACCAGCATCGCATGTCCTTATTCTCGGAACGATTTAAAACATATTCGATGTTTTTGTTGCTGTTTTTTTCTCTCCGTTAAATTCTTTGAATCTTGTGAAACGACTGATAACTTTTAGATATCTTTTTTTGTGTGAATGAATATGTTTATCCGTTTTGTTTATGTTTTTCACCTGTTGCATTGTCATTAAACTTCACCCATCATGACGTATTTTTCTTTGTGCAATACTGTTTATTTACAATAAATGGTGTGTTTTTATTATTCAATAAAGTGTAGAAGAAAACTATTCTTCTTTAATCAAAATTAATTTCCGACAAATAATTCAATAGATAAAACGTTTCCTTTGTGTACTTTTCATAATCATTGATGTATGCCGACCCAAGCGCACTTATTATGAATCGATATTTTTTTATTGTACACATCTAACCTGTGTCATAATACCAAACCAATTCAAATATTATCACTAATTAATTTGACAGATTGTGAAATAAACATGTGAAATAGCCTAAGGTAAAAATGTCAAATTCAATGACCGGATGTTTCACCTGTGATTCGATTTTAATCCCAAGGTAATACACATGTTTTGACAGGTAAATTTGACTTAACGAATGTAAATAATATGGCTTTCTACATCTCGGGACCAAAACTTTTATTCGAGACAACCGAAATTTCGACTCATCCGAATTCGACTCAACAGGAGTCAAATTATATATATTTATACACAACGAAGTTCGGGACTTCGATGAAAATTCGACTCAACCGGAAATTCGAGTCAACCGAATTCGAGACAATGAGAGTCAACTGTATATGCGACCAGTCACTTTTAACAAGAGTGGGAAGATACCAAAGGGGTCATCAGAATTCGTATATCGAAGAACAGACAACACATTGGCCAAAAGAAAAAGGACGAAAGGACAAACAACGATCTACAAAACATACACATAAAACTAAAGATAGAATAACACGAACCCCACTAATATAGAAAACAGAGAAACCATAATAACCTATTGACAATTAAAAGCACAAAAAAGCATTGCACTTTACATGACCAAACTATTTCACGTGTAGTGGTACATGTAAAAAGCAGTAACATGTACATGGTGGGAAATATTTGTAGATTTCTGGTTTCGATCTGAAATTTACCTCTAAATTTACTCAATAATAAGTGTGATAAAATAGTTAAGTAAAATAAATAAAATAACATATTAAAAAAACAAAATCGTAAAAATATGGAATTGGTTAAAAATCTTTGCACAGGTTGTAGTTTTATGTAATTGAATTAATGACAAAAGTAAATTCAGGACAATTTGTTTACGAACACATCAGCGATTAACCAAGTTCACCTCCTATCATCTCTACTAAAGCCTATTCATGTAGTTTTAATTTTACAAATCTAGTTCTGAAATTTCAAGTGAATTGGAAAACAAAAACTTCAAAAAATATATTGAAAACAACAATTGAAACCATCTAATCATGCACCCTCCCGTCCACCCTTCAACAAGCAATTAACCGAGTCCGGCTCCTCCCTTTTCTACCATGCACTTTGTATTTGAACTTACAGATCTAAATAAGAACTCCATTGCCGATTTAGTACAACAGTTATCAAGCCAAGACACAGTAAGACATTTTACCTTTGGGTATCAGACTTATATTTAATTCAACAGATCCCAACTGGTTCACAATTCTAAACACATATCGTTTAAAGTCTGACTCGTTTTTCACTTCTATGGAAGATGCTAAGATGTATTTGTACTGGACGCCATCTTGTTGTACAGTCCAGCCACGTCCTGTATGTGTACGCCACTCTACCGTAGGTTTAGGATATGACATCAGTTGCACAGTAATATTTGTAATAGAATTCATCTGTGCTCCTATTTTATGTCTGGCTACCATTATTCGTTTCGGCTTACCTGCAATTCAACCAATCATTGTATCTTGATAGGCGAGTGAGTCACTGAATGATTGCTTTAGCGCTAATTGAGAATTTGTTCAAGACTAATTGTCAATGAGATGATGATGATGATGATGATGATGAAGACCGCTTGACACTTGTAATATTTTATTAGTCCAACATGTCGCTTCTCTCGGTACACATTTTCCTAATTCCGAGCCATTCAATTCTCGCTCGAATCCTTAGCGCTGCGTGCTTACCGGAGACGCAACTAATACCAAGTTTCTGCCTTTGATTTGACTCGACCAGGGCTTGAACTTACATTATATCACACTAGAGGCGAGCGCAGCAACTATGCACTACCGTTGCAGTTTGTATATTACTAATACAGAAGATGAAGATGTGTTTCTTGATGGTAATAAATGCCGTCTTGTTTATCATGTAACAGATTGCTACATATTCAATACTGTTTTATCGTGTAAAACCCATGCGAACAAATATATCATGTGCACAAAGAAGTTAACAAAAAGTGTTGGATCGTGTACAACGTGGTTCATTAGAAACAACATTATGTGAAAAAGTGTGCTAGTAGCTTGCGATATGTTGGTGGTTTTCTCCGGGTTGTCCGGTGTCCTTCACTAATAAAACTGATTGCCATGATATAACTGAAATATTGTTGAAAGTGGCGTTAAACGCCATAAACCAAACCAAACCAAACCATCTTCCATTATTTTTCTTAAAAAAATAAACAATCCATTTCCTTTCCACTCTTAGATGATTATTACTAAGGTCATTGAATTATAATTTGCATACCAGAATATATTAGTCCGCGGAGGTGCACTTCAACATTTTATAATACAAACAGATATCTAATTTAGTGCGCATGATGTGTTACTGGAACAACCTTCATGACGTACGTTTTCAGTCAAATGATTGGAAAGCCATGTCTTTGGGAGCAAGAAAACCAACGGACATAAGCATGATAGGAAAAATCAGCTAAGGTTACCTATGCCTCAGGGAGAACATTAGTATTGATAATTATTATATTACCAAAGAACTGTAAATTCCAATAATAAATATTTCTAATAAACTATATCAGAGCCGGAACACTGACCACAGGGCGGATGGAACCCTAAGGTTTCCACCAGCAGATGTACCGACCAAGTAATAATAATACAAATCTGGATATCTAATTTACTACACACGACGCATTTCTGGAATAACCTTCATAAGGTACGCTCAAAATCGGAAGAATAGAAAGCCAAATAATTGAATAGTGCTTGGGAGCAATTAAACCAAATGGTCTAAATAGAATAGCCAGAATCGGCTAAGGTCACTTATGGCTGAAGAAAGAGAACCTTAATTTTGTTTGTTCTTTTGTAAACACTTCCCGATCCTTTCCTCATTAATGAAGTATCTTCGGGTTTGTAGCTAGATTATCACCGTGAATGACAGTAGCTTAGCAGTAATTGCTTACCCTTACGGAGCACATGAGTTCATCCTCGATTCTTAGTGGGGTTCGTGTTACTCGATCTTCAGTTTTATGTGAATGTTTTGCAGATTATTGTTTTTCCTTTTGTCATTTTCCTTTATGTTGTCTGTTCATCATCGATTTAGGGATTCTGATTACCCCTTTGGTATATTCAAACTCTACTCATATGATTTATCAACTGTAAATTTAAATACCCTTAAATAGATAGCTCAAAGTCAAAACATTACAAATCCAAATTATGTAAAAGTTTGTTTTTTTGGAAGCAAGAAAACCAAGGTGCCTGCCTCAACGGAACTTTCAAAATAGGCAGTTCTTGATATTTCCATTATATATATATAATTACTATGTTCATGAACATTATCGATCGTAAAAATCATTTGACATTTTAGAGAATGTTTTACGAATAATTAGGTCACATTAATTCCAAATTCCAATATGTGAAAGGTAAAGTATTTCTTGTAGCCATTGCAACAAAGAGGTAAATATTTAAAAGATATAACATGTACAGATATGGGATTTAGGTATTCAAAGTGGTAGGGAGGGTAATGAAATTTGTTGTCGTCTTATATCTTGTAAACAAACAAGTGTAGCAGGAACTGCTTACCCTTCCGGAGCACCTGAGTTCACCTCCGGTTTTAAGTGAGGTTCGCTTTACTCGACCTTTAGTTTTATGTGCATGTTTTGTCGATCGTTGTTTGTCCTTTTGTACTTTTTCTTTTGGCCATTGTGTTGTCTGTTCTTCTTCAATATACGGATTCTGGTTACCTCTTTGGTATCTTCAAACTCTTCTTATTGTCTTTACATTTATTGTTTGTGTACAAGTTAATAGTTTCACTAAAATATACATAACTTACATAGTACCACAAGGTTAATAGTCTTTTTTACACTATCCTTGACACCATTGTCTATTTCTATCGTGTAGTTCCCAGAATTCTCACATTCTAAGACCGGAAGTGTTGCTGTATATTTTTTTCCAAAGGTGTTGTACATCAACGGTGTTTTGGGGAAATCATGGGAATAAAAGGTAAAGCGTGGTTTTGGAAAGCTATCAATATGCATTCGAAGATTAACTTGTTGATCTTCTTCCAACATATAACTTCTCCAATATGTAATGAATCCAGACGGGTCTTTACCGAGCTCCAATCTCATGACTGAAGGTGGATCTGCAATTTACAAATGAATTTATGCTCGGAATGAGTGATGATGTTTGTAGCGAGTTTTTGTTACTGTATTATGTAAAGAAGATATACACTGACTTTGGTAGTCAGTATGTAAGCGAATTTTTCACATGATGTAAGCTTTACGGTTTGGTCAGTGACCAGGACACGCAAAGAAAAGTTCACTAAGAAGTAAAACTTTAAAAAGTGCTGATAATCATTTTTATTTGGTTATCATTTATCATATGGATTGCAATTTCTGTATGCACATTTGTAGATATATTACGCAGTCCTCTGATGACTGTTAGAAAAGCCGCATACCGCTCCACATATTACTCCAAGGATATCTGGATTGCCAATATCTATGACTCGCTCGGTTGCAACTTCCAATGCCACTGCCTCCTAGATCAAATACTAATTTATGAAATCTAAGAATAGTTTTAACCTTTTTTCAATTGTATTGTTCAATCTCTGACATAATAACCAACTTGTTGAAGGTGGTCAGTATTTGGTAGAAGTCAAAATAGCTGTTTATAGCATTAACGTGATTGGTCAATGAACGTAGATAAAACAGTTGAATGATATGTATTCATACAACTAAATCATTGAACCGTATGACATATATAACAATGGGTATCTTTTAAGATAAACATGAAAGAAAAATCATTCGGGATTTATTTTCTTCGTTGCAGGGTCAACATAGTGTATCATTCCCAAAAATTCTACAAAGAACTATAACCATAGCATCTACGTACAATGAACGGCTACCATAACCTCTGCTTACAATGGGTGGCTACCATAGCATCAACTTATAATAAATGGTTACAATAACATCTACTTACAATGAACGTTACCATGACATCTACATACAATAAACGTTACCTAAACATCTACTTACAAAGGACGGTTACGATAACATTTACTTACAATGAACGGTTACCATAACATCAACTTACAATGGACGGTTACCATAGCATCTACTTACAATGGACGGTTACGATAACATTTACTTACAATGAACGGCTGTCATAACATCTACTTACAATGAAAGGTTACCATAACATATACTTACAATGGACGGTAACCATAGCATCTACTTACAATGAACGGTTACAATAGCATCTACTTAAAATGAACGGCTACCATAGCATCTACTTACAATGGACGGTTAATATAACATTTACTTACAATGGACGGTAACCATAGCATCTACTTACAATGAACGGTTACCATAGCATCTACTTAAAATGAACGGCTACCATAGCATCTACTTACAATGGACGGTTACGATAACATTTACTTACAATGAACGATTACCATAACATCAACTTACAATGGACGATTACCATAACATCTACTTACAATTGACGGTTATGATAACATGTACTTACAATGAACGGCTACCATAACATCTACTTACAATGACAGGCTACCATAACTTCTACTTACAATGGACGGTAACCATAACATCTACTAACAATGAACGGTTATCATAACATCTACTTTCAATGAAAGGCTACCATAACATCAACTTACAATGGACGATAACCATAACATCTACTAACAATGAACGGTTACCATAACAACTACTTACAAAGAACGGTTACCATAACATCTGTTCTGTTAAGTCTTGATGTGTCATTAGGATGATTAACACTACAACGATATTTCCCACTTTGTTCTCTTTTAATACTGTAAATCTCTAATGATTGCGATGAACTGATATTAAGAAAAATGTCCCCTGTCCTATTGTGCTTCCAGACATAGTTACAATTTGGATGACATCCAACAGAACAGACAATTGGACCAAGATTGCTTCCTTCTCTTATATTGACACTTTTCGCCGAAGGTAATAAAACAGGTTTGTCCGGGCCATCTGTCAACAAAATCAATATTTTTTTTAAATTTCTATTTCACGTTTGATATACAAATTGCGTCCCAGAAAATGAATCGCATAACAATTGATATTTATAGATTAATGCATGCCCTTTTCCAAATCAGGACTGTTGTCCTCCCGAGAGACCGATATCGGCTAGAGGACTTTAGATGATAACAGTCCTGATATGGAAAAAGGCATGCATTTATCTATTTATCACATATTTTAACATTGAATTAAAAGGAACAAAATTAACTTCACACACACACAAAACTGTGAGTGATTGATATCGGTTGAGGGATGATAACAGTCCTAATATGGAAAAAGGCATGCATTGTTCTATTGATGAAGAGGCTTCATATCATGTTGTTCTATTTATAAAGAGATCTGATATCATGTTGTTCTATTTATAAAGAAGCTTGATATCATGTTATCAGAGTTTGCCCCGATATCTGCTCATGGGCTGATATCGCCGTAGCTCTTCGGTATTTACGTATGTGCAAAATTGACGTCATTACTAATAACTATGTGATAATTTGCTTTATTACATACTAGATTGTCATTAGAACATACTGGGATTTCCAAGCGAAAGAAAAACCGGCATTTTATCAAGTAAAATAAACGTTTATTTCACTGAGTGATGTCACAGTAGAAACGTCGTCATAATCGAACATATTTCTTAAATAGACGTCTTATTGATACAAACGAAAGTGTAAAGCATATGTAATAAATATAGAATAACGGCAGTTTGGAAGGTCGAGACCGACATTATTGCCAGTATCGCAGCAAGTTCAGCTGGCATTATTGTTTTTATCGGTGACGTTAAAATGTGTTTGACGTCACACTGACCGTAGCAGGGAAAATGTGCAATTGGACGCTAAGCAAAACATTATACAGAATCATCGTTCCTTGAAAACAAAGTAAGCGGACAATAACAATTTGCAAAAGTAAAAGTTAATAGGTGGTTGTTTTACTATTGTTTCGGAAAAATGGAAAAACATCAAGCGAGAGTATTTTCATGTTGATATGAACCACGATTCTTTACAAATACAGGAAATAATTCGTCAATGATATCCATAATGTGTCCCAAATTACACATGAGCCAAGTAACATATATAGGGAATTTTAACATGGTATTGTGTATACATGCATAGTCAACGAATGACGTCATATTTGAATTTTGGAGTGCTAGAGTAATTATACAATATTGTTTTGTTGTTTGTGTTTCACTGTTATGTTGTTCCGATTGTGATGTATTTGTAATGTTTTCTCTAATTTGTATTCTTACATTTATGATAAACTGGTTATTTTTAAATTGTGTCAATCTGTTAAATACAGATTTTTGAACAAATCGAATCATCGCCCTATATTTGTTTCATCTCAATGCTTATCTATGTTATTATAACATATTAATTAAATAATCCTTCATTTCATTTATCATGATATCTAATTATGGATAAGTTCATTTTTTGCTAATGTTCCACTGGGTTGAATTTTACAACATTTTATGACAAAAGGAGCGGCGTAAATGAATGTCTACCTAGAAGGTGTTTTAAAATTACCCATAACAGTTGTATTTATTTTCGAATACTGGTGTCCAACACGATTTCCATATTATAAGATGCACTGTCGATTAACAGTGACACGATGGGTGTCACTAGTGGAGCAGAAACTAAAAAACCTTCTGGAGCACCTGAGTTCCCCGCAATTTTTAGTGAGGTTCATGTTGCTCGATGTTTAGCTTTCTGTGTTTTGTGGATCATTATTTGTCCTTTTGTCTTTTTTTTTGCATAGCTGTTTTTCCAACAATCTTCAATGGTTGATTAAATAATGTATATTCAATAAAACGTGTTTAAATAAGACAATGCGTACACTACCTCTATGACATCGCAAGTTCGCAAGTAGAAAATTGAAAGATGAATCAGAGGAGATCCATCAGCCTACTACATAATGCCCATTGTCTTTATCATTTATAGATTGATTTAAGTTTGCTAATACGAATGACCATTTAGCTATACTCACAATAAGGATCTAAGGTTATAACATTGCCGACGTTTGACACATCTCGGCGGTCATCCATTGCAGTGCAGTAAACCTGTTTTCCCTTATCAGAATCAGTTACGTTGATTTTAAGGGTATTATGTTGTTGTGCGCCATCGACGGAAAATGTGTAAGGAAGACTTGAAGAAAGTCCCACCGGCCAACGCTGCACTTGGGACGTACATGTAAACTCATTCTGATCACCAACGAATGGATATTTGTTAAATACAATGGTAGGTGTCTTTGGCTTGTCTGAAAATAGTTGTGTAGGGTAGTATTGAAAGCGATGTCAGGTCATGCACAATATATGTACATTGCCATTTTCTATATAAAATTTATTTGTGTATGAGCTTTAGAAACAGGTAGAAAAGCAAGCCTTTAGTAAGCTTTTCTCACCTTTTTAGCAGAGAGTGCAAATGAATTTTATTTTTTACTGACAATGTTTATCCTGCAATTTCAAAGGTCCAAAACAAACGCCAAATTTTACAGAAAAGGGGCAGAAACAATGTTGATTTGAATCATCTTTACGGTAGTCCTCTGACAGGTCAGCGCTTTGCTGGTGTGATGCTTGTCGTTCGATTTACATTAATCGGGTTCCAAAAATACTGGTTAGACGAATAAAGCAAACGTTTATTGTGACACTAGTTGAACAGGAACTGGGTACCATCCGGAGCACATGGGGTCACACCCCGCCCTCTGCCCTAGTTCTATTTAGAGTTTGTGCTTTGTTTTCTTTGTAGTGATTTGCAAATCATTGCTTGTCATTTTGTCTTTCTTTCTTTTGGCCATTGTATTGTCTGTCCTTCTTCGATTTACGGCTTCTGATTAAGTCTTTAGTTTCTTCAAACTCTCTTTATTGTACAATACAAGTAACGATTGAAAGATGAATTAATATTTTATATACATGTAAATCTAAAAATTATTTCCTACATTGGGACTTTATTTAAAGTTCGGGTTATACAGGATTTGGGTTTATTCAGGTTTTGGTTTAGACAGGTTTCACGGTATTTTTTATTCGTATTTTGAATATATTTAAAATTTGTTGAAAAAGTCGCATCACTTAAATTATTTAATCACATTGAATAATTTCTCCGAGTTCTCTTTTGTTTTGACTTACTTGATGATCGTACTGGTCTTATTTTTGTCCTATTTTCATGTCTTCAAAATCTCTTCTGACTTGAATACTCCGTATTCTTCTAAATAAATGCTTAATCCAAAGAACTCGTTCCTTCACATACATTTCTTGAGTATAAAGAAATAAAACATAATATACAAACCTGTTATAATTAGTAGACAACATCCATTGGGACGAGCTGACGAACCAACTGATTGATAAATACCACTATCATTCTGGTTAACATTTAATACAGAGATGTCTATTTGTTCTGTGCCTTTAGACTTAATATTGTATTTTTTTTCCATGCCAGTGTTTGGTACTATATTTCCATGAACAACATATATTGTTGTTTTTGATGGAGATAGAACATCATAAAACTGACCAAGGTTTGTTTTCCAAGAGATGTTGATATCTGTGTTGATATTTGAATAGAAGATGCTATCTGAAAAAAAGCCCAAATTTATTAAGAAATAAAACATTAACTAAGATCAGAATAAGAATCAAAACTTAATTACAGCATCTTCCCCTATCAATCAGGGATATCAAATGTATGTCAAATAGTAACAAGTAAACATATGGCTTAATAACATTTCTCATTCAGTATAACTGTATGCTATTTCCTTAGAAACGTAACAAGTGATAACTAGATGAAATACCCCCTAGAAACCCAGATAATGAAAATACATTTTGTTTATAACAATCTACACATTTTGCCCTATGTGCCGCCATCTCACCTACATGATTTCGTCATGATAGTAGATGAAATAGTGCTCACCTAATGTTAAACAAAAGTATCAATATAGCAATCAACTGATGGAACACCACTAACATATAATGCAATAGATCAATTCAGAAAAATTGTTATCATCGCAAACTGTGCTAAAAATGCTTTAGCACTCTCATAAAAGTTGATCGAACGACCAATCAACAGCGTCGTTATTGACGATCGACCAATCACCAAAGTCGTTATTGACGATCGACCAATCACCTACGTCATTTTTAATTTTAAGCTGTTAGTTGGACTTACCTTTACTTTCTATTAATAACATGTTACTAGGAAATGTATGAAGGTTGTTTTGCTTTCTTGCTACTTACGCCGGAGAATACATTCTAAGTTGAGAAAAAAAAACATGCATTACTTTGTTACTCAGTACTATCTCAGGATGTATTACTTTGTTACTCAGTAATACCTCAACATGTATTGATTTGTACTAATCAACATGCTTTACTGTTGCTAACTCAATATGTATTTCGTTGTTGTTACAACCACAATAGAGATTCTAAATCGCAATGTCAACACAGAGAAGATACGCATATGTTTCTTCTCTATATTGATCTACAAAACAGTAAGACATATAATAATAATTTTACTTACCAGTAACCCAAAATGTCTTCTCCACTTTTTTCGACCTTCTATTATTGGGATAAATACATTGCATGTTCAGTCTATACTTCTTACAAGACGTCAGGGTAACTGTATATGACGACTGAGGTGTCTTAATGTATATATCCTCCCTACGTCCAGATGAATAAAGGGCAAGGAATGTATTTGTTTCAGATTCTCCAGGTAAAGTCCATGTAACTGTGACATTATTCCCAGATGTAGTGATATTTACATTAGTTAGTGGCTTCAACTCAGCTGGAAAAAAAAAGGATAAATAAAATCAAACGACAAATAAACAATACAATATTCAACTAAATCATTACCATATTATCCGGGATGAAGTCACGATTGTTCTTTATCGAATTAGTGGGTGAGTGCTTGCGTGCGTGCGTCCGAGAGTGATTGAATGAATGAGGGAGGGAGGGAGGGAGGGAGGGAGGGAGGGCGGGCGGGCGGGCGGGCGTGAGTGAGTGAGTGAGTGAGTGAGTGAGTGAGTGAGTGAGTGAGTGAGTGAGTGAGTGAGTGAGTGAGTGAGTGAGTGAGTGCGTGCGTGCGTGCGTGCGTGCGTGCGTGCGTGCGTGCGTGCGTGCGTGCGTGCGTGCGTGCGTGCGTGCGTGCGTGCGTGAGTGAGTGAGTGAGTGAGTGAGTGAGTGAGTGAGTGAGTGAGTGAGTGAGTGAGTGAGTGAGTGAGTGAGTGAGTGAGTGAGTGAGTGAGTGAGTGAGTGAGTGAGTGAGTGAGTGAGTGAGTGAGTGAGTGAGTGAGTGAGTGAGTGAGTAAGAGAGTGAGTGAGTGAGTAAGAGAGTGAGTGAGTGAGTGAGTGAGTGAGTGAGTGAGGGAGTGAGGGAGTGAGTGAGTGAGTGAGTGAGTGAGTGAGTGAGTGAGTGAGTGAGTGAGTGAGTGAGTGAGTGAGTGAGTGAGTGAGTGAGTGAGTGAGTGATGCTTACCACCAAACCCCAGCAATTTTCAGCTATATCATGGCGGGAACAAATTAATTTTCAATAGAGATGACGATGAGGTCCGCTTTGTACCGGACCAACAAGCTTAGTCGGATTTTTAAAGTGCAGTTGTATTTTTCTGGAATTAGAAAGGCAATACTTATGAAAATGTGACATGGAACAATTGGAATTTACAATCTTTGAATTCCAATTTGTTTTTAAATCTGGGAGACTCTCATATCCATTTTAATTTGTACAACATAATGGAGAGCGTGTGTGTTCGTCAAGTATGTGTGGGTCTTTTATTTTTGCATATATACAACGGTAAAAGGTTTTCAAATCATAAACCAAATGCATTATGAACATACTGTTAACTTAATACTTTTCTAGGAAGAAACTCTCTTCTCCTAAGCTTAACATTATACAGTGGCATGGGTGGACTGGTCCAGTGGGGCTAAGTTTTCAAAACTGTAAGATGCAAAAAAAAATGTGATTTTTGGGGGAGTAAGGGTATACACTCGACATAAATTCAAAAATGAGTGTAAACGTCTCTGCTTTTGTTGGAAAGTTGAACATCGCACACTTGAAAAAATATTTTTATTTCCAAAAAATTTATCCTCAAAAACAAAAATCACACCATCTATACTGAAATCCTGACGAAATTTCAAAAAAATATTTAAGTATTTGGGCCAATATGAAACTGTTTTTTTTTTTTATCTCGAAACTATTTTACTGACCTGCAGATGAAGAAATGAAAATAAACCAGCACAAATATGTATGTATGGAAGCCATGACAACTTATAATACACCGTAACTTGTAATAATTTATCAAGGACACTTGTTGTAGCGGAAAATGTCTCCTATGAAGACAGGAAGCACAAACCATCGTAATGTAAGACTAAATAAACATGTACCACTCACTTTATGAATAGCCAATATCCGTTTAATAAAATACACATATGAATCAAAGCAAATTTAAAAAACAAAATTTCAAACAACCAAAGGGTATTTTTTGACCGCATAATGTTACCGTGCTCTCCTCGAGTGTTATAGATCGTGGGTTTGAGCTCCGATCAGACTATATAATTGGTATTTGTTGCTTCTCCGCTAAACACGTAGCATTAAGGACAAAGAGTTATGAATGGTTGGCTCGGAATCAGGATAATATGTCCGATTGGGACTGTATGTCTATCCGCAGACTGTTGTTTCAGTCAGCTAGCACTATGAAAATCCAACTAAGTGTGCTGGTCGAGTACAAAGCGGACCTCATTATCATCTCATTGAAAATTAACTTGTTGTCGTCATGATATCGTTGAAAGGTTGCTGACTTGGCGTTAAACAATAATCACTCAATCACTCCATGTGAATGGGGTTGAAAAACAGACTCTGCCTACACAAACTCTCTCATTTTTCCAAGTACTAGGCATACATTTATCAATAAATATTTGAATTTGTATAAAAAATTTTTATAATTTATGAATTGCCAATACCAACCTACAAGATTTATAACTGGGATAGAATAACTAGAAACGACACAGATCTCCAAGTAAAACGGTACCAGTACACCACAGTATCAGTATGACAGTATATCCACTTGTTAGCACCCAAACCTTCCGAACTTCCATAGTGTACATAGTAACCAAAACCAAAAACTTATTAATTCTGCATCAAAATAATGATCTTAAAATGGAATAATAATTGTTATTCGAAGTAAGCATCAGTCAAAACACCTTTAAACTTTCTTACAATGTCTAAATTTACCATCTGTGAAAACAATGAAATACCAAATTTCTGGAATAACCGTCATCAAATATGCTCAATGCCGAAATATTGGAAAGCCAATCAATTTAAAAGTCTTAAGGAGGAAGAAAAACACAGGCCCTAAGCACAACAGCCAAAATAGGCTACGGTTACTTATGCCCGAGATGGTGAAATAATTATATGATCAAATATATATATAATAAACCATGTCTGTGCCAAATCACTGAATACTGGGCGGCTGATACTCAAAGGGACAAATATTCCACTAGCAGAGGCATTGACTCAGTGATGCAAACGTAGACATCTAATCCAGTGCACACGACGTGTTTTCTTGAAAATATATATAAACTGAATATGTTCAATGACCTCAATATGCACGATAATTATAAAAGATGACGATCTTTGGTAAGTGTTATTTGTTTATTTTCGGTAATAAAATCGTACATTCCTAGTCATCATCTGATTATAGAGAGTAATACATATCTGCAGGGAGGAAAGAACTATCTGTCTACAACATTAACGTCCATAAAGCATCATATATTTAGAAATGTGTCAATAAAAACATAAAATCAAGTAAATCTGGTAAACATATGGGCCCGGGTGGCTCAATGAGTTAGGTAGTTGGATTAGCTAGCAACTCATACATGCATATCACCAATATGGCGTGGGTTAGCGCCCGACCCCGTAAATTACCAAAAAGGTGCACTCGACTCGCAACCGCAAATGATAAAGCTTACCAGTTGCTTGTTCGTGGTCGGTGATTCTCTCAGCGTACTCCTGCTTCTTCAACCAATAAAATTGGTCACCATGATATAGCTGAAATATTGCTGAATGTGGCGTTAAGCACAATAAATCAAATCAAATCATCGTAAGCATCAATGACATCATTAAATTATGTTTCCCTTTCTATAAAATGTTTCAACATGAAACCACAAAACATGAACAGTCTTTAGTTATGTATTATGATATCAGTAATTTGCTAAGGAGCGAGAAAATCTTGTTTTGTGCGTGTTTGGGTTAGTGTTATGATGCTTAATGCCACTTTAACAATGTTTCAGTTATTTCGGTGGCGAACAGTTTTATTGGTGGAAAAGGCCGGAGAAAACCCAATGACTTGCTGCATGTCACTACCAAACTAATCACATAATGTTGTATCAAGTACACCCGTGTGAGTGGGATTCGAGCTCACAACTTTAGTGGTGATAGGTACTGATTGCATAGGTAGTCGTTAATATAACCGCCTCGCGATTACGACCAGAACGACCCCTGTACGTATTTGGTTTGTCGTGTGTAAGTTCCAATGATTCCGTGAAAAAGAATGTTTTTTCTGACATACATTAATAAACATGATAAAGTCACTCACTATGTATTGAAAATTCTTTACTTATAATTATATAATTAAAACACATGTGGCAATCGACAATTTTGTCTTAAATGCAGATATGACGATCATTTATAAGTATTACGGACAGTGAATAGTTCTTCACCAAAAAATGATAGAACACATTGAAAAACCAAATTTAGTTTGATTGTTCTGCATGAATCTTTTCTATAAAGGTGCATAATAACTTGTCATTTTAATCAATGTATTCATGCAATGTAAAGTTTTTGAAAGAAAGACTGAGTTACGTCCCTTGGTTTGTCAAGACTCACCGAGAGAACAGCTCCAGCAAAAGTTAAATTTAAAGTATTTCTTGTTCACTATGGAAGACATGAGTACGCACAGTGGTAACAAACTGACCGAAGAACATTTTGAGCAACTAATAAAACGACTCAGGGGTGTAGAACACATAGAACCCATTGTTACAATCGAAGATTCAAATGTAAACAATGAAAAAATGGCGACGTTCGCCGAGGTAGTTAACAATCAGAGCAGTAATAAAAACAATACAGACGAATCTGATAGTAAACACGGGGAACAAAATAAAGATTACACATCTGGTGATTCAGTAAAGCCCCTATTTTTAGTCGATCAAAACGTGTTTGGTTCCATCAAACCCGATAGAACTCACTGGCTTACCAACGTAGAGATATATAAAGCGGTAGGCTCCAAAGTCCCAGTCGAATGCATAAAGGGGATACAGCGTATTAGAGATATATGGAGGATTTATATGGACAATACAGAGGATAGAATTACTCTAATTGTGGAAGGATTAAATCTACGTGGCAGGAGGGTACCCCTTCACACACAAAATCCTCGGAATCCTCAAAGATTTCGACCTGATACCATCCGCATTAAAGTTAAAAATATCCCTCTTTCCGCTGATGACGGCTAAATTCACCGTACTTTGACTCTAGAAGGCTGCAATATTGAAGGTATCTTTAGGGAAAAACTTAGAGTGGATGGGAGATTAACTAACTGTGATACAGGTGACAGACTAGTCATCAGTATACACTCCCACACCCACTTCCAAGGAGTCTTCAAATAGACAAGTACTGGGGGAGGATATTCCATCCTGGTCAAGTAGAAACCGACAATCAAAACAGGGAGAATAATAAAAACTGTCACAAATGTCTAAAGCCAGGACATTTCATGTATCAGTGCACAAGTGATTGGGTGTGTAGGTCATACAATCAGCAAGGTCATAGAATGGTGGACTGTCCTCATGATCTTGTCTTTCCTGATCCAAACATAAGTGTACATGATGGTGTTGAGGAGGAAAATCTGACTGAGCATGATGAGGATGATGATGCAAGTCAAGCTGAGGATTCTCAACCCCATAACAGAGCTGTACAATCAATTACAACAGACAAGGAAGACAAAGACATAGAAGCAAAAGGAAATAAAAAAGTAAAAATCATTGAAACTGATAAATCAGAAAATAAACAAGTTAAAGCTGGTCAAAAAACTATGGACAATTTCATGAAAACTTCAAACAGGCCTAGTGCAATTCAAAGGACTCCACTAACTCCTACAGAGAAATTACATGATCAACAAGGAAGCAGTAAAGGTCGAAAGAAGCTAAACCCAAGCAACAGGAAAAATTAATCATCATTTAGTGTGCTATTTGAAATAAGTTTTTTTTTTTTATCTTAGATTAAAATTTAATTTTTTTTACAAAACTACTAATGTTATTTAAGCTCCAACAAAGAGTAAAAATGTTGTATATCATTAAAAACCTAATTGAGGGTTATATGATGTTTAATGAAGATATAAGAAGTAAAAAATCATTACAACATAAGAAGCATACTATTAATAGATGTACCTTTATATTGATGTTGTTTGTGATAAATCTGACTATAGATTTATACTATTATTATGAATATGTAAACATGTATTTAGTGCGTACATATAACATGGCTCGTTATTATTTTCATATTGTTATTCTCTCAGTTTTCCTTTACAAAACAGTATGTATTTTCTTTACAAAACAACACATATTTATTTGTCCCATACAATTACAATTCAGGTTTCCACCTAATCTATTTTTAGCCATCGTTAATACATATGAGATGTGTCACGCCAAATATAGCACGTGGTTATACATATATATATTCCTTATAAATATAAATGTAAGCAAAAGAGAAACGCCAATAAAGCAAATTGGCTATAGCCAAGTGTCATATAAAATATATAGAAAAAAATACTTACCAGTGGGTAAAACATCACAGATACTTCCTTTAAGTGAATTATCTGTTTTCACTATCACTGCATTTATAATATTTTCAATCTTCATAATGTTTGTACTAATGTTACACTATGAACCAAGTTTATGGAAAGAATATTATCCACATGTTAAATATAATCCTGTCTGTATTGAGTCGCATAAATGTACTTTTAAAGGTCGGATAGTCTGTATTAAATATAGGTCGAGGCCAGTACATGATATGTTAAAAAATATATTAGGATACATACACGGAAAAGTTCGCATGCTATTTACGGGTATAGAAATATGTAAAAATGATATTAAATGTTGCATATTTGTAATATTGTGTAGATATTGTAGATTAATTATGGTTTTTTTTCTATTTGACAAAATTAGAATTGCTATATATAAAAAAAAAAATTATGATAGTGTGTAAATATGGGATATTAATGACTCTTTTGTAGTTAAAAAAAATAGAATTGTTACATATCAAATACAAATCTTATCTCATAAAAATTGTCTGTCAAAAATATGATAAATTTATGTAGCTTAAATGTAAACGGTTTGCAAAACAGAGAGAAAAGAGGTCGAGCTATAGAATGGGTCAAGTCAATGAAATGTGATATAGCTTATTTTCAAGAAACACATTTCGATCAGAATATTGAAAACGAAATAAATTTCAATACATATTTTAACGTTTATGGTAGTATAGGGACATCTGCTAGTAGGGGGGTAGCACTTATTATTAATAAAGCAGTCAATTATAAGGTCATTGACAAGGTTACTGATGAAAATGGCAGAATTGTTTTATTAAATGTACAGATAGATGATGCAGTTTTTTTCGTTAGTATGCATTTATGCACCAAATAGCAAAACTTTAAGAAACATGTTTTTTAAAAAGGTAAGTAATTTCTGTAAAGAACATGGGACGGGTATTCTTGTGGTCGGTGGAGATTTTAACGAGACAATACAAGACATAGATCGTAGAAGTTTACGTACAGGTAATGTTTGTAAGCAATCAGTAAATAGTTTAAAGTCCTTTATAAAAACTAATAGGTTAATTGATGTCTGGAGGATATATAATAAAAACAGACAACAGTTTACATGGCGTAGGAAAGACAAAACACAAGCTAGTCGGATTGATATGATTCATTTAGGAAAAGATTTTTTATCGCTTGTTCAAGGCTGTAAGATTAAACCCGCGGTCATACAGTATACTGATCATCAAAGTGTGGTTTTAACCTTTCGGTCGGGTGTGTCTGAAAAGGGAAGAGAGTATTGGAAAATTAATAATTCTGTAATACAGGAATATGATTATAAACAGTAAATAAATAAAGTAATTGATAAATATTTAATACAGTATCATAATAATAAGATCGACATAAGATTATTATGGGACGCAATGAAAGTTGAAAATCGAGAAGTAACCACTATGTATTGTAAAAACAAATCAAAATTAACTAGAGAACTTAGACATAAATTAGAAAGTGAATTAGGAAAACATATTATGGTAAGGGATAATCAAAGCGAGGAAAACGATAATTTAAATAAAGTTATTCATAATATTGAAATAGAACTTGTAAAAATATATGACCAAAAAGCTAAAGGGGCACAAATTAGATGTCGTGAGAAATGGGTGGAATATGGGGAAAAAATAACTCATATTTTCTAGGTCTGGAAAAACAGAGGCAAATTAAAAAGTCAATGAACAAATTAATAGATGAAAACAATGAAATAATAACTGACCAGATGCACATTCGTAGTACTATTAAATCATATTATGAAAAATTGAATACTACAAAATATCCTGATGAAAATCTAACCAGTAATTATATTTTTGATACAAAATTAGAAAACAGGCTTCAGGATCAGGATCAATCAATTTGTGATGGAAAGGTAACTGAAGAAGAGTGTTTTAATGCAATAAATAATATGAAATCAAATAAAGCCCCAGGTTTGGATGGACTAGCAGTAGAATTTTATAGTGAATTTTAGGGAAAAGTCAATTTTTTTTTAATTGATGTTCTAAATAAAAGCTATGATGAAAAGCTACTGAGTTTTTCTCAGCGGACTAGTGTTTTATCTTTATTGCTTATAAAGGGGGATCCCTTAGTTCTAGATAATAATAGACCAATTTCTCTTTTAAATGTTGATCTAAAACTTCTATCTTATGTTCTAGCACAGCGTTTAAAAAAAGTTTTAGAAAAAATTGTAAATAATGACCAAACTGGATATATTAAAAACAGGTTCATTGGCTTCAATCATAGACAAATACAAGACATTATTGATTTTGCTGAATCTTATAATGTTGAAGGGGCAATAGTCTTTGTTGATTTTAAAAAAGCGTTTGACTCACTTGAATGGACATTTATCTTGACAACTTTAAAACATTTTGGGTTTAATGAATCGTTTATAATTTGGGTTAAAACCTTATACAGTAATATTCAAACTTGTGTAATGAACAATGGCTGGATATCAGATATTTTCAAAATCTCGCGCGGAATACGTCAATGTTGTCCTTTATCTGCTTTGCTATTTGTTTTATCAGTTGAAATCATGGCTCTTCGAATAAGAAATAATAAGGATATCAAGGATTTTCAGATAAAAATAGATGAACAAACACATAGTATAAAAATTTCGCAATTAACAGATGACACAACACTATATTTTAACTCTAAAAACGATATATCTGTTGCTATGATCGAAATTGAAATTTTTGGTAATTTTTCAGGCTTAATGATAAATAGAAATAAGACAGAGGGGTTGTGGATTGGGAAACTAAAACACAGTAAAAATAAGGAAGAAAATATTAAATGGACAAACAAACCAATAAAGACCTTAGGTATTTATTATGGTCATGATTACATAGAATGTGAAAAATTTAATTGGGAAAAAAAATTGAAAAAATGAATAGCTTATTTTTGTCATGATCAAAGCGAAATCTCTCAATATTGGGTAAAGTACTAATCATTAAAGCTTTGATTATACCTATTTTTACTTTTATTGTTAGTTCATGTGTTATTCCAGAAAAGTACAAAAAAGAGATAGAGAGTAAGTGTTTTAAATTTATATGGAATGGGAAACCAGATAAGGTAAAAAGAAATACATTGATAGGAGATTTTGAGAAGGGTGGACTGAAAATGATAGATATAGAAAGTTATATTATATCTTTGAAGGCATCATGGGTAAGTAGATTAGCTGACTCAAAATTTTCGAATTGGAAATTGATACCACTAAAATTTTTAAATGTATTTGGGAAAATATGGCTTATTTTTAAAATGAACAAAGATGTGAAAAAACATAAACAGTTTCTAAGTAATATCCCCGAATTTTACCAAAATGTTTTGACTAGTTGGATAAAAACAGGTGGTGGTCAATTAAGATCACCATTGACATTCAGTAATGTAAGAAAGCAAATTTTATGGGGAAATAGATTTATTACATTTGAAAATTATTTTTTTTTTCTAAAGAATGGATTAATAGTGGAATATTTTTTGTTAATGATATAATAGATAATAATGGTAACATTACGCAAGAATTTATTCTTCATAAGTTAAAAAATAAATCTAATTGGATATCTGAATTTAGTATTCTTAAAAAAGCTTTTCCAAAGAATTGGGTAGACATTTTAAAAACAGAAAGCTCAGTTAAAAGCATTGTAAATATCAAAAAAGATTATTTCATCTGGAACAATCAGTTTATTAATTTATCTACATTGTCTAATAAGTTATTATATAATAAACTGGTGAATGTTAAATTGTCAAACCCTATTGGTACACATTATTGGATTAATTATTTAGTGTTGTCTGAAAAACCAAATACAAGTAGTCTATATTTTTTCATTTTCAAATTTCTTGACGAAAACAAACTTAAAATGTTCAGATGGAAACTTTTTCATTTTATTATACCAAATAAAGTTTTACTTTCCAAATGGAAAATTGTTGGGAATAGTTTATGTAATTTCTCTAAATTAAATGAAAATTACTCTCATTATTTTATTACTTGTACCTTCCTGAAAGAGTTTTGGACAAAATTTCAGAATTTAATGAAGGGTTTGGGTATCGAAAACAAAATTACTTTGAATCATATAGTACTTGGATACAAGATAGATGATAACAACTATCTTGCATTAAATTTGTTGATAACAGTTGTAGGGTTTTCCATCTACAAATCGTACTATATATCTGAACAAAAAACAAAGTATATTGATGTTAATAGAATATTTGCCAATGAATATATTAAAAGAATAAATGAAAATAAAACACTTCAAAAGTGTACATTTTTAATGAAAGTAAAAAATTATATAATAAATGCAAAATAAATAAATGTTTTCAAAAGGTATTGAATAGAAATTGTATTTAGGTTGTATTTATATTTCATGTAATTCTGATTATAGCCCTGGATAATCAAAACAAGATGTAACAGGGAAACACCAAAAGGAGTTTGGACTTTTGGCGTGTTAATTGTAGCAAGCATTTGAATAAAGTATATGACGTTGTTAAAAAAAAAAAAAAATGTAAAGTTTTTGAGGAAATTCATCTTTCAAGTATTGTCGATGTACCAGTTTGTACAATTACAATAAATGCTTCAAACCCAAAATAATCCTTGACCTTTATACTTATACGGAAATAAAAAAAAGGAATACGAATATATCGTTTGCCGATTTATTTACTATGGTACAGGCTGTGTATCATTTTCAGTGAACATTTAACTTGTCACGCTGTGCATCATTATCAGTTAATAGTTGACTTGTTAGGCTGTGCATCATTATCAGTGAAAAGTTAACTTGTCACGCTGCACATCATTATCGGTGAAAATGTAACTTGTCGCGCTGTGTATCATTTTCAGTGAAAAGTTAACTTGTCACACTGTGTATCATTATCAGTGAAGAGTTAACTTATCACGCTGTATACCATTTTAAGTGAAAAATATAACTTGCTATGATGTGTATCATGTTCAGTGAAAATTTAACTTGCCAAGCTGTAACATTTGCATTGAAAATGCTAACTTGTCGTGACGTGTATCATTATTAGTGAAAAAGCTAACTTGTCCCGGTGTACGACATTTTCAGTGAAAAGTTGGCCACATTATTGAATTCACGGTATCATAATGTTGCTTCACAGTATATAAAGGAACAAATCATAGTATCATAATTTTAGTCAAAAGCTTTAACATATAAAGAAAGGAAGATCCATCTAGTGAGCAAATACAGGATTTCTTCTGATTCTTCTTCATTAAACTGGTGTATGTGTATCTATTTACCCTTCGTGCAGTACCTGGGTTCTTATCTGGTGTTCTGGTAGGGTTCGTATTGGTCATCATCTAAGTATTCTCTGTTGGGCTGTTTACTTGATTGTCTTCGTTCTGTGGCTTTCCTCCAATGTTACTCGTGTCTCTGGATTTTCCATTCTCAACTGCTCCTTCAGATTTTTCTGATGTTTATTAACAGTTACGGATATATTAGCTAGATTCCTCATATCATCTCACTATGGTTGTAGGTAGAACGTATATATGTGTTAGATTAAAATATAAATTATTGCAAACGTTTCTTTTTTGTAAATCTTTTAATTTCGTTTAACAACGGGTAGAAGAAATGCAGGGGTTATCAGAAACCGTAAATTGAGGAAGGACAGACAATGCTATAGCCAAAAGAAAAATCAAAAAGACAAGCAATGGTCAACAAAACATTACACGGAGGACTACAAATTGAACAGCACGGACCCCTTATATCCGGGTTAAATAGTTTCCCCCAAAATGGCAAGCAGTTGC
Source organism: Bathymodiolus brooksi (assembly GCA_963680875.1). Classification (NCBI taxonomy): domain Eukaryota; kingdom Metazoa; phylum Mollusca; class Bivalvia; order Mytilida; family Modiolidae; genus Bathymodiolus; species Bathymodiolus brooksi. Next base: position 67,695,644 of record OY804578.1, on the reverse strand, counting down.
TGTTCCACTAGTGGAATACACACATGGAATAAAATGACTTCAGCAAATATAGTTTTCTATCATTTTTGCTTATTTCATTCTAGTATATGATCCCTATGATAATCTAAAGTATAATACATAAATGTGAAACGGTACGTTCTAAAAAAAATATATTCCCTGGAAAGGGTAACTGAAAAATTTGTTCTAGTTTGGACAATTTTTCGTATTTCTAATATAAGCTTCAATTACCATATTAATTCTTTGTCACATAATTCCAAATATTTCATCAAATATATTGCTACGTGATATTCGCTTTAATATTTTTCAAAATTCTTTAATTATTCACCAACAAAGGGTTTAATAATATATGTATATATCATATTATATTCAATTATTTTTGTTGTTGTTGTTTTAATTGTATAAAGCCTTACTTTAATACTTGACCATATGGAAGGATCCAATACATCATTTACATCACAAATGCTTCTGCTGTTTCCAAGAGAAGGTAATAGTCGACCATAATATTCCAATATGTAAATCAGGTAGTTGATGCAGTCTATGATTATTATATTTCCATTAAGAAGAGGTCGAAGGACATACAACGCAATGTCCAAAGCAAAAAAGGACAAAAGGACAAACAACGATCTACAGAACATAACAATAAAACTAAAGATCGAGTAACATGAAACCTTCTAAGAACCTGGGGTTAACTAATTTTTTCCGGAATGGTAGGTAATTCCTGCTCCACTAGTGGCACCCGTCATGTTAATTTAGTTACAAACCCGGCGATAAATCATGAAAGAACAAAGTAGCGGGAAATATTTATTGAATGTGGAACATATCCGTGATCATTTGTAACACAGATATTCCATAACGGTCAATCAATGTATGGTGGTGACCGTAACACTTTCGAAGTAATGACTTCAACTTAGCCAATAAGAACCCTTGTTGTTTTAGTAGTCCCTTGTTAGTAGTCCCTCTATAAACACATTTAGTAGTCCCTCTATAAACACATTTAAGCTGAATTGTAAATCGTCTTCTTATAATTAATATGTTTAACATGTAGGTAACGTCCATTGAACCAATGATGAATCAAATCCTTTCTCAGTATGTGTAGTAGAAGATGGAAAAGCTGTTCTACAATGTGGATTTGAAAGTAGCCGTCTGACTTGGCAAGTGTATAATGGTGGTAGTGTGATTACTGTAGCAAGTGGAGCTGATACTGTAGATGGCTCTAAATACTCAGTATCTATGAATCCACCAACAGGACAGTATTACAGATTGCACATACTGAATGTTGGAGTGTCTGATATAAAGAAGCATAGATGTAAAGCAACAAATTTTCAAAACTTCTACATAAAGTTAGATGTACTAGGTATATATAATTATTCATTGGTCATTCTTAAGGTAGGTGAAAAGACTATATTATTGTAGATAATTCTAAGATTCTGTTCATGCTATTGTAGATATATTAAATCTTTCTAATTATATTCTAAGCTACTTTCTAAACGTAATGTGAGCTTCTGTCATTACAACTTAACTGAACGATGACCTAGTTAATTAAACGTTAGAGAAAATCAGAGGTGCCTATGTGCTTACCAAGTGTATATCTCAATATGCTATCAAGCATTATCCAGTGAACAACAACATTCTTAAATCCTGTAAATAGAGTGGTTGAAACTATCCACATTGACAATTACAACGTAACCTTACACCATACGCCATACACTCATCCCATTCAAGTCATATTCCGTTTACAATTACACAATTTTATTTATAATGGTTTTGCATTACTACGGAACATGAAATACGCTTGAACAACCTGGCGGATTACTAATGATTGTCCATTCTGTTATAAATAAGATGATAGCTCAATTTATTGGATAATAAAATGATGAAAATCAAAAATCTCACACCGTCAGAACAGTTCAAAGCTCCCGATAAATCATTAAAACAGAGCCATATGGAGACCGCCAGTACATATATACATGATAGCTCATTTTCCTGGCTTGGCACATGCTCTTAAATATGAAAGTTGCATGATTAAATGAGTTTCATGGTCACGAACTTTACACTTATGGCATCACTGACTGTCGATGTAGAATATAAATAGAACTTATAGATAATAGATGAAACGTTAGAGAATATCTTGAGAAAAAACATATTTCGTTTCATATATCTACCTACGGATACTTAGCATTACGTAGTGAACGATATATTTATATATTATTTGATAATTAGTATTATCAACATGATTGATATTATAATACACGAAAAGTAGCATGTGCCCTGTAGGTATTCATAGTACATATACCTACTGTAAATGGCAGCACAAGTCTAAATATGGTGAACTGATTCGTGAATTGGATGGAGGGACTAATGGTGTACTAATTTTACCAAGTATTCCTGTAGAAGATACATACTAGGACAGTGGTGCATATGTATGCATAGCTGGTAATGGTATTGTAGGCAGAGTTGGCAATATAAAACAGACAGGATCAGGTTATGTCACAATAAGCGGTATGTAAAACAGACAGTATGTGGCTGTATTATAATGAAAGATATGCAGAACAGACAGGATATGGTCATGTCATAATAAACGGTATGCAGAAAAGACAGAATCGCGCTGTGCCATAATAAACAATATTTGAAACGGACGTGCCTCGGATATGAATCAAATGAAAAACAAAAAATAGAACACAGTCTGAATATTCAAGGTGCCGTTTTGATCGAATGGTAGTTTGACTTACAACTACCTATGCAATCAGTGCTTCTCACTACTAAATTTGTGAGTTCGAAACCAGCTCATGGCGAGGTGCAATCGACACAATTTTTATGTGATAATGCTTGTAAGAGACTAGCGGCAGGTCGATAGTTTTCTCCGGTTTCATCCACCAATAAAACCGACCGCCACGGTATAACTGAACTATTGTTGAAAGTGACGGTAAACACCATAACCATATTCCATATCCATCCAATAATCAATCCGACCATCGTAGAAACAAAGGCAATCCCAACAACCTTAACACACGTATACATATAGATTCTGCTGGCAGGCACTTCAATACATAGTGATGAAGGTAAGCTAGCTATATGGTCCCAAGAAGCCTCACTTAGTTAACTGATAAGCTATGCAAGTATTTGCAACACGCGAGTAAAGAGCCGCCCTCACTCACACCTTGGTGAACGGCTTGTTGTAAAGAGATATCTTAAGCATTGTGCTGTTTACATATATATTTATATTTAGAACTCACTTGTCAAGTTTCTATTTTTAGCTACTTTCAGTTTCACTTTCATTTTGATTGTATTTTCACTTCTTTTTTTTATGATTTCCTGTTTCCTGTTTCATTGTGTACCACAATGCCATTCCACCAATGTGAAGTTTAAATCAAGCTGTAACCTTTTCATCAGTTTATGACAGACCAATATGTAAGTTAAATTATAATTTTCAAATTCTATATTATATATGCGTATATGTATTTTTTGCCGAAAAATATTAATTTTGATGTTTTTCATAGCCGAATATTTTCTTACATTTTTCCTATCATTTTAATTGTAGGGAACCCTGTCTGATAAATATTTATAATGTCTTTGACATCTTTTTCACTATCAATTGTTTTGAATTAACGTTTTCACTTTTGTATGAAAGAAAGTCCAATAATTGCTATTTTTAATATACACAACACTCGTCTATAAATTTGCCAAACTTTGTATTTTATATTGTTATATTTTTGTATTTTCGACTCGACAAATAATGTATTCAAATGTAGTTATGGTATTTACATTTTCCTTTGTAGATTTTTACCACATGCACACATATCAACACATCACAACCTTAAATAAATCATGTTATATTGGACATATGGTGTTATTTTGAACCCCGGTAAACTATCTGCTAAGTATCTAGCGGAACAGTAAAAAGATATTCATGTCAGACACCCTTGAAAAGCGTACAAGACAGCTAACAATTATAGGACAGACAATTTTGATGAACAGCAGAAACAATTAAAAGAAAGGTGCGAAAATATTTGGATAAAAATTGAAGATCATATCATCACAGTTCCGTCTTGTCACAAATTAGAAAATATTAGACAGTTAAACAAAGATATTGAAGCCTATTACAAAAACTGTTGTCGCCGTTCAGAAGAATACAAAGGATATTTATCTAGAGCCAACACTGTGGAATCTCAGAAGTTTCTTACAAATCATATTGATAATTTTACAAAATGTGTTGAAACTTTTAGAAAAGTGAGTTCTGAAATTAAGAAGAAAAAACTTGAATTCGTTGAACAGTTGTCTGAAGTAAGTGAATCTTCAATAACATCAGCAGCTAGTATAAATCGAACTAAGGCAGAAGCTGAAAAAGAAGCGTCTTAAATTTGTATAAAAGGAAAGTGAACTTTTGAAACAAAAGGCAGCATTAGAAGCGGACATTTGTGTTATTAAGCAAGAAAGTAATGTTGGAGCAGCACAAGTAGAGGCACGTGTCCTTGAACAGGGCGAACAAGAACATGGGTTGCCTTCAGTGTATGGAGATAAACATGAAGAAATCCATAATTATGTTCAACATCTTCATGTAAGTTAACAACACACTACATTTATTTCATCTTTGTCAAATCAACAACCAAACTTTTATGTGTCAGATCCATCTGCACCTCAAACTACAAATGTTCATACAAGTCAGCCAAGTGTTCCGCAGATCTCAAATGTAACTAATCCTGTATTTGCGCAGTTCAAAGTCAGCCTAATTTTCAACCATCTGTACCGCAACATTCTATGCAAAATGACTCTATTTCACCAATTGCTCTTCTACACAATGCAATGTCTGATATCACACGATTCATGTATAGAAAAGATTTTCTTCTTTCGAGATTAGTGAACTTTGATGACAAACCTGAGGCTTATGAATCTTGGAGAGCTTCGTTTCAAAGTGTTACAAAGGAACTAGGTGTAACTCCGTTTGAGGAAATGGATGTTTTAGTAAAATGGCTAGGACATGAATCGTCTAAATTTGCTAATAGCATCCGTGCTGCTAATGCTCTTGACCCGCCTAGAGGCTTACAGAGGATATATGACCGATTGCAAGAGCGTTATGGAAAACCCGATATGGTGGAAAGTGCAATGAAACGTAAGCTGAATTCGTTTCCTACACTCACAAGCAAAGACAATGTGAAACTTTATGATCTCTTGGACATACTTACTGAAATTGAGTCTGTTATGTTGCATCCGCAGTATGCTACTCTGTTTCGTTACTATAATTCTTCGTCTGGTGTTATACCGATTATATCCATGGTGCCCCACTTCTTACAAGAGAAATGGACAACATTAGCTTCTTCTTACAAGAAAACTCATCAAGTATCGTTTCCACCATTCAGCTTTTTCATCCGTTTCATTCGAGATATTTGTGAAATTTGCAATGATCCTGCATTCTCTCACAGTAATTACAACCAATCAACTGCTAGCAAAACGCGTTCTTCAGTGATGTCTCGGAGATTAGACATTACATCTAACAATTCAAATCGTTGTCCTTTATGCAAAGCTGGACATACTCTAAATGACTGTCGAGAATTTAGAAAACGTTCTCTACAAGATCGTCAGAAGTTTCTTCGTGAAAACAGAATCTGTTTTAAATGTTGTAAGTCACATGAACATATTGCACAAAATTGTACAGCAAATATAAAATGGCAAATATGTGGCAATGTGCGTCATGCTACAGCTATGCATATGGAACGATCTGCTCAGAATCTGCAACCAACTTCAATACAAAGAACTACAACAGATGACGGCGGGGAGCCTCATACAGACAATATAATTTCTAGATGTACAACTTTGTGTGGTGATTTACGTATTGGTCGTTCTTGCGGGGAAACAGTTCTTGTTGATGTGTACTCAGTAGCAGCCCCCAACAAAACTACGAGAGTATATGCTGCTATAGACGATCAAAGCAATCGTACTTTAACCACTCCAGAACTATTAGATCGACTTGGAATTCAAGGAAAACATGGACAATTCAACATGTCTTCATGCTCTGGTAATTCTACCTTGATATTAACATAAAAGAGTACATTAAGAACCCTCTGACTTGTGACTGCTCCCACTCTCCTTTTCAATACAACCCATCTGGACATGTAATCACTGGTGATCTGAATATCATTCAACATGAGAGTCTCCGAAAGGTGATTTCTCATGGTCCTAAATTCAGAGAACCTCAACACATCAATTGGAAACATAATTTCAAGATAATTATGGATGCTGTTGAAGATTATGCCAGAAGGTGGATAAAGAGAGAAGTAAACCAAGATCCTGAGTTAGAGTCCTTGTCAGACTGGGTTAGAACAATTAGGTTTCTAGTACAAGGTCGGATTCACAAACTAAAAAATTGTGTTAATAGTCGACCTAAGTCTGTATTTAAAGACCAAGAAGCTGTTAAGTGTCTTTCCTCTCTTCATGACAAATATGTTGTCGTTCCTGCGGACAAGGCTTCCAACAATATTGTGTTTGTATGTAAATCATATTACTTCGAATGTCTAATCAAGGAATTAGGCATACATAGCAACACCTCTAGTAATACCACATACAAACCAACTTCGTTCGACAAAGATGAAATCCTAGCTAACCACAGATCATTCATGACCTCTTTAAACATTCCCTCTGGTAAAGAGTCTGAGGATTTACCCTATTTATATTGGATACCTAAACTCCATAAGACACCATACAAAGAAAGGTACATAGCGGGATCATCAACTTGTTCGACGAAAGAATTGTCTATTCACCTGACAAAGATTCTGTCTACAGTAAAAGAGGGACAACAGAAATATTGTGAAACTGTTTACTCGCGTAGTGGCATAAATCACATGTGGATTTTGAAAAACTCTAAAGATCTTTTGGATAACCTGAAATCAAGATCTTTCTCTCAGGTATCCTCCATCAAAACTTTTGATTTTTCAACTCTATATACCACCCTACCGCATGACAAATTAAAAACCCGCTTAAAAGAAACAATTCATAAAGCTTTTAGTCATAGAAACTATGGCTCAAAATTTGTTGTGTTAGGCTACAATTCCACATATTTTTCAAACAAAATTCAAAAAGGTAAAACATGCTACTCCGAGGAACAAGTGATCAGTATGCTGGAGTTCCTCATCGATAACATATTTGTCTCCTTTGGAGGGACACTGTTTCAGCAGGTCGTCGGCATACCAATGGGTACGAATTGTGCCCCTCTTCTAGCCGATTTATTTTTATACTCATACGAGTCGGAGTTTCTTCAAAAGCTTGTAAAAGATAAGAAGATTCATGAGGCTAGAGCCTTTAATTTCACATACAGGTATATTGATGACGTTTTATCTATCAATAATTCTAGATTTGCAGAATTTCTTCCATTGATATATCCTCCAGAGCTGGAAGTTAAAGAGACCACCGATACAGCTTCGTCCGCATCATTTTTGGACTTATACCTCGAATTTGACGACAGTGGTCAACTCAGTACTAAAATTTATGATAAGCGGGACGACTTCAATTTTAAAATCATAAATTTTCCAAACATGTGCAGCAATATACCAGCTTCTCCTGCATATGGTGTTTACATCTCGCAATTGATTCGCTATGCAAGGGCCAGTAGCAATTATTCTGATTTCCTGAAACGTCATCTTCATCTGAGAAACAGGCTACTGGACCAGGGCTATAAAAAGATTCGCCTTATTCGATCTCTTAAAAAGTTTATATTCCGATACCAATATCTTGTCGAAATATATTCCGTCTCTGCAGAAATAATTATAAGCGATGCATTTTCATATAGTGAAAATGTATAAAGATAAAGAAGTCCAAAATGTCAAGAATTTTTTTGTCAATGTGTGACGTAAAAATATTTTTGACATTTACGTCACCGAATATGGTACTGCTTTGACAACTATTTTACCTATTTTGTTCCTGTATTTAAATACTGTTACAGTGACAGCCGGAACCTTTGAACCGTAATGAGAGCGGGAGGTTTGGCGCCTTAAAATCTGATTCAACCCACCATTTCTTTAGAAATGCCTGTACCAAGTCAGGGTCATTACGGTTTTCACAGTTTTCCGGTTGTTGACTGATTTTGTCTGTTTATATAATTATGAGTTTTGACTTTCCCTTTATAAGATTGTTCGGAGTTCGGTAATTTTGTTATTACCTTTATTGACTGGCAGGCTTGCCAACAATATATGTGTTCAACCAATTGATGGCGAATCTACATTTGAATTACAAGAAGTAATTGAATGTGACTCTATTCCGAGTGACTTACCTGAGGTTGCAACTCCTGACGTTGCCTCTGCGCACTCACATCTTCGTCGTATTACTCCATATTTACCTCCTCTTGAACCTAGCATCAAGGTTGAACTTTTGATCGGTCGTGATATACCTGAGATTCATCATGTACATGAACAAATTCTTGCAGATAAAAGAAAACCTTTCTCTCAAAAACTGCCACTAGGATGGGTGATTATCGGAGAAGTGTGTCTGGGCAAAGTACATGCCCCCACCGAAATCAGTTTTCGTAAAACGCATGTTCTCAACGATGGACGAAGTACTACATTTCCCTTATGTAAATATAACATTAAGATAAGCGATCTCAAAGATGACATTTTTGTGAGAACTTCAAATGATTACAAAGTAGCACCATATGTTGAGGACAAACAATTTCTTTCTCTGATGAAAAGTGACTTTCAACAGGATGATACAGGTCATTGGCCAGCGCCGTTGCCTTTCAAGCAGCCTAAACCTCCTATGCCTAACAATCGCCTACAAGCCTGGAAAAGAGCTCAGATTCTTGACAGTAGTTTCCGTAAGAATCAGCACAAACTTTAGCATTTCATAACATGTATGGATAAAGTTTTGAAAAGTGGTGCAGCAGAAATAGCACCTAAAGACATACCTGGAACATGTTGATATCTCCCTCTTTTTGGGATGTACCATCCCAGAAAACCAGATCAAATAAGAGGAGTTTTCGACTCGTCTGCTATTTTTGAAGGTGTTTCGTTGAATAGTTTTTTGATGTCTGGATCGGATCTCACTAACAACTTGGTTGGAGTACTTATGCGTTTTCGTAAAAATGCAGTGGCAATTATAAGTCATGTTGAACAAATGTTCTATCAGAGAATCATAGAGACTACATACGATTCTTTTGGTATCAAGACAATGAATTTTCTAAGCCTCTCATTGAATATCGTATGATATCTGATGTGTTTGGCAACACACCTTCTCCTGCTGTAGCTACTTACGGTCTTCAGCAAGCTGTTGCAAAATCTGATGAAGATGTAAAGTCTTTCGTATGTGATGACATTTATGTGGATGCTGGTCTCACATCTTTGACCGATAAGGAGCAGGCAATCAAGCTTGTGAAGAGAACACAAAATTCCTTGATGGATATTCGATTACATAAAATTGTATCTAACAATGTTGATGTCATGACAGCTTTCTCAACTGATGAACTAGGAAAAGACTTGAACAATTTTGATTTGTATTCTGACAATTTACCTATACAGCCAAGCTTAGGTTTATCCTGGGATCTTCACTCTGATAAACTCATATTTCGTTGGAATGACAATGAAAAACCAGCTACCGCAGAGGTCTCTTATCGACAATCAATAGTATATTCGATCCGTTGGGTTTTATATCACCAATAGTTATCAGTGGAAAAATACTTCTTCGTGAAGTAGTTCCACCAGAAACTGACTGGGATGAACCTCTAAGTACTGAACATGTACCTAAATGGCGATTGAATCTCTGAAATGTATCTGTAGTTTTGAAATTCCACGTATGATCGTTCCTGTATCTGCATCAGCGGCTAACCATCTTGAAATCCACATTTTGTGTGATGCGTCTGAACAATCAATATCTGTTGTGGCATATCTTAAAGTAATTGATGATTGAGGAGCAACATCATTAGGTTTTCTTGTGGGAAAGTCTAAGCTAACACCTCTAAAAGGTCGCACTATCCCTAGACTCGACCTGTGCGGTGCAGTATTCGCTACATAATTAGGTGAAATTATTTGTAATCATATGAATTTGTCTTATGAGATTTGTCATTATTACACAGACAGTCAAGTTGTGCTGGGATACATTTCCAATACCACACGTCGATTTTATACTTATGTTGCAAATCGTGTGGAAAAAATGCACAATATATCAAAACCGATTCAGTGGTCCTACATTTTAACAGATAAGAACCCAGCTGATGTGGGAACTAGATTTTCAAGTTCACCAGATATGACACTTGTAAACAGTTGGAATACAGGTCCAACTTGGATATTGTCACACGAATCTAATCATTCTGATGAGCATTGTTATCTGTTAGTCTCGCCAAATGATGACAAGGAAACCCGTTCTGAAATTGCGTCTTTGAAATTTTTTATAAGTGATCCGAAAATTGGTTGTCATCGATTTAGCAAATTTTCGAGGTGGAAATCTCTTGTAAAGGCGTTTTCGTTTTAAAGACATTTTATTCAACTTTGGCGACCAAAACATGCTGGTAAACAATTGTGTGTAGACAAAGATGATCCAGGTTTTCGTAAGGACACAGAAACTTTCATCATTCGTCAGGTTCAATGTGAAATATTTGAGAAAGAAATAGAAAATTTGAAAATACAAAAACCAATTCAAAAGGATAGTGCTATTTTGAAACTAGATCCGTTCATAGATAACGAAGGAGTTCTACGAGTTGGAGGTCGATTAAAATATTAAAATCTGTCGCTTGGTGAGAAACATCCTATTCTTATACCTGGAAGTCATGCTATCGCCAAACTCCTTGCTTCTTATTATCATTAACTAGTTAGGCATCAAGGACGACACATTACGGAAGGCAAGGTTAGAAGTGCTGGACTTTGGATAACTGGCCTAAAGCGTCTAGTATACTCTATAATTTCTAAGTGTGTACTGTGTCGTAGATTCCGTGGCAATATTACTACCCAGAAAATATCTGATTAACCGGAAGAAAGACTCAAATCTTGTCCACCATTTACTTATGTCAGTGTGGACTGCTTTGGTCCTTGGGATATTGTGACAAGACGAACTCGTGGAGGAAGTGTCAACTCCAAGCGTTGGGCTGTCTTATTTTCTTGTCTCTCTTGCAAAGCAGTTCACATAGAGGTCATTGAAGAGATGAACACCTCATCTTTTATTAATGCATTACGCTGTTTTATGGCTATCCAAGGTAAAGTAAAGGAATTCTTCTCTGACAGAGGAACAAATGTCATAGACGGAGTAAAAGAACTCGGAATTCCAGCAATTTGTGTTGAAGACAGAACTTTGAAAACCTTTCTCAAAGATCAAGGTTCTGTGTGGAAATTTAACACCCATATTCTTCACATATGTGAGGCTCATGGGAAAGACTTATAGGCATTATTGACTCTATTTTGTATGACGCTAGACATAACAGACTTTCGCATAAGGTTATATGTACATTCATGGCAGAGACAACAGCCATAATGAATTCTTGTCCGTTGGTTCCTATTTCATCAAACTGTGACTCACCATATGTTTTATCTCCAAATGCCTTGTTAACTACCAATTGTGTAGATGACTTTAGTAATCTTAGCACTCGTGATGTATATACCTTACAATGGAAATTCGTTCCAGTTCTAGCTGAACAATTTTGGTCTCGTTGGCGTCGTGAATATCTACAGACTTTACAATCACGACGAAAGTGGCAACAAACTCAAGAGAACATTCAGGAAGGTGACCTCGTAATTCTCAAAGATGGTGATCGACATAGAAACAGTTGGCCTTTAGGACTTATTGAACATGTGATTCCTAGTGATGACAATCTTGTTAGGAAAGTGTTAGTAAGAACAATTATATATGGACAACCTCGTTTATATGTAAGACCAATTACACAGACTGTTCTTTTGTGTCATAATGAACTGTAATTGACTTTTTGGTATCACGTTCTATGACTATTGTATTTTTGACATTAGTTAGGTAAACTAATCTTGGGTTTCTTAATATTTACGGTGTTACGTTATTAATTTTATTATATTTTTTGTATGTAGTGATATTTTCATATCAGACGGGGTGTGTGCTGTTTACATATATATTTATATTTAGAACTCACTGGTCAAGTTTCTATTTTTAGCTACTTTCAATTTCATTTTCATTTTGATTGTACTTTCACTTCCTTTTTTTTATGATTTCCTGTTTCCTGTTTCATTGTGTACCACAATGCCATTGCACCAATGTGAAGTTTAAATCAGGCTGTAACATTTTCATCAGTTTATGACAGACCAAAATGTAAGTTAAATTATAATTTTCAAATTCTATATTTTATATGTGTATATGTATTTTTTGCGGAAAAATATTAATTTTGATGTTTTTGATAGCCGAATATTTTCTTACATTTTTCCTATCATTTTAATTGTAGGGAACCCTGTCTGATAAATATTTATATTATACTTTATGCAAATTTCTAGGCTATAGATACAATGCCATTAGTCGATTAGAAATATTTTTGTTTTCACTAATTTTACGAAGTTCCACCTTCGTATCAATACCACATCCTGTAGCTGCGTCTCCTTCTAGCAACGGGTGGTATTCTGTGTTAGCAACGGGTGTTATTGCAATACCACCCTCCGGACCGGAAACAGTCCATTCCGTCAAAGTTTTTAACTTAGTTTTACAAATAAATAAACAAACAGACGACAGTACGCTCTTGGACATTCAGACCAGGTTAAGTGACAAAAAGAAGCGTGAAATTCCAGATTGTTTGAATGATACTCTGACAAATCCCTGTGGTCAAAAGTTCGCAAAGACAACTCTGCCATCCAACACTGAGAATATGTCAAATGTGGGAAGTAATGAAAACAATTCAAGCGATATCAATACCACAGATGTATATTTTCTTTTTGCCGATACTGATTTACAAGCACTGTTTGACATTGATTTTGAACTGCAAAATGTACCCCCTGCAAATGTTCCAAGTAACCCCGTTCAGAGTGTTCAGTCTATGCCAGTACAATTCAACAGCCTCATGGAGGCTAATAACCGAAATGTGATGCCAGCCGTATCCAATTATAACTGTACTGTTCATTTCAATCTTTATTCACAGCACCCTCAATTAAAGGAAGTATGTTTATAATAATATTGTTGACATCTTTTTCACTGTCAACTGTTTTGCATTAAACGTTTTCACTTTTGTATGAAAGAAGGTCCAATAATTGCTATTTTAAACTTTGTATTTTATATTGTTATATTTTTGTATTTTCGACTCGACAAATAATTTGTTCAAATGTAGTTATGATATTTACATTTTTCTTTGTAGCTTTTTACCACGTGCACACATATCAACACATCATGTCAACCTTAAATAAATCATGTTATATTGGACATATGGTGTTATTTTGAACCCCGGTAAACTATCTGCTAAGTACCTAGCGGAACAAGTATATAGTTCATCAAATGTATTGCTACGTGATATTCGTTTTAATATTTTTCAAAATCCTTTACCTTTTCACCAACAAAGCGTTTAATAATATATATATCATATTATATTCAATTATTGTTGTTGTTGTTGTTTTAATGGTATAACGCCATACTTTAATATTTGACCATATGGACGGATCCAATACATCTTTTCCATCACAAATACTTCTGCCGTTTCCAAGAGACAATAATAGTCAAGTATAATATATATATATATATATATATATCAGGTAGTTGATGCAGTCTATAATTAGTATATTTCCATTAAGAAGCTGTCGAAGGACATACAACACAATGTCCAAAAGAAAAAGGACAAAAGGACAAACAACGATCTACATAACATAATCATAAAACTAAAGATCGAGTAACATGAAACCATTTAAGAACCGGGGGTTAGCTCAATTTTTCCGGAATGGTAGGCAGTTCCTGCACCACTAGTGGCACCCATCGTGTTAATCTAGATAAAAACCGGGTGATAAGTCATCAATGAACAAAGTAGCGGGAAATATGTATTACATGTGGAACATATCCGTGGTCATTTGTAACACAGATATTCCATAACGGTCAACCAAGTCAGGGTGGCGACCGTACAACTTTCGAAGTAATGACTTCAACTTAGCCAATAAGACCCCTTGGTTCAGTAGCCACCTTGTTAGCGGAGACCCTCTATAAACAAATTTTATCTGAATTTTAAATCGTCTTCTTATAATTAACATTTTTAACATGTAGGTAACGTCCATTGAACCAATGATTAATCAAATCCTACTTCAGTATGTGTAGTAGAAGGTGGAGAAGCTGTTCTACAATGTGGATTTGAAAGTAGCAATCTGGATTGGCATGTGTATAATGGCGGTAGTGTGATTACTGTAGCAAGTGGAGCTGATACTATACTATAAATACTCAGTATCTAGGACACCACCAACAGGACAGTATTACAGATTGCATATACTGAATGTTGGAGTGTCTGATATAAAGAAGCATAGATGTAAAGCAACAAGTTTTCAAGACTTTTACATAAAGTTAGATGTACTAGGTATATATAATTATTCATTGGTCATTCTTAAGGTGAGTGAAAAGACTATATTCTTGTAGATCATTCTAAGATTCTGTTCTAGGTTAGTGTAGATATATTAAATCTTTCTAATTATATTCTAAGCTACTTTCTAAACGTAATGTCATTGCAACTTAACTGAACGATGACCTAGTTAAATAAACGTTAGAGAAAACCAGAGGTGCCTATGTGTTTACCAAGTGTATATCTAAATATGCTATCGAACATTATCCAGTGAACAACAACATTCTTAAATCCTGTATATAGAGTGGTTGAAACTATCCACATTAACACTTACAACGTAACCTTACACTATGCGCCATGCACTCATCCCATTCACGTCATATTCCGTTTACAATTACACAATTTTATTAATAATGGTTTTGCATTACTATGGGACATGAAATACGTCGGATTTCTAATGATTGTCCATTCTGTAATAAATAAGATAATAGTTCAATTTATTGGATAATAACATTTTCTTGGCTTGGCACAGGCTCTTAAATATGAAAGTTGCATGATTAAATGAGCTTCATGGTCACGAACTATACACTGAGGTCAGCAATGACTGTCGATGTAAAATATAAATAGAACATATAGATAATAAATAAAACGTTAGAGAATACCTTGAGGAAAAACATATTTCATTTCATATATCTACCTACGGACACTTAACATTAAGTAGTGAACGATATATTTATATATTGTTTGATAATTGGTATTATCAACATGATTGACAGTATAATACACATATTAATCAATACATCTATACAAGTTCATTTTCAGTTGCACCAAGTATATCAGTAAGTGACGTTACCTATGATCAAAATGAAGCCACAAGAAAAGTAGCATGTGCCCTGTAGGTATTCCTAGTATATATACCTACTATAAGTGGCAGCACAAGTCTAAGTATGGTGTACTGATTCATGAGTTGGATGGAAGGACTAATGGTTTACTAACTTTACCAAGTATTCCTGTAGAAAATACATACCAGGGCAGTGGTGAATATGTATGTATAGCTGGTAATGGTATCTTAGGCAGATATGGCAATATAAAACACAGGATCTGGTTATGTCACAATACACGGTATGTAAACCAGACAGCATGTGGCTGTATTATAATGAAAGGTATGCAGAACAGACAGGATATGGCTATGTCATAATAAACGGTATGCAGAAAAAAACGAATCTCGCCATGCCATACTAAGCGATATTTGAAACAGACGTGCCCGGGATATGCATCAATTGAAAAATAAAAAAAATAGAACACAGTCTGAATATTCAAGGGGCCGTCTTGATCGAATGGTACTTTGACTTACAACTACCTATGCAATGAGTGTCTATCACTACTAAAGTTGTGATTTCGAAACCAGCTCATGGCGAGGTGTACTCTACACAACTTTTATATGATAATGTTTGTCAGTGACTAGCGGCAGGTCGATACTTTTCACCGGTTTCCTCCACCAATAAAACCAACCGCCACGGTATAGCTGAAATATTGTTGAAAGTGGCGGTAAACACAATAACCATAACACATAGCCTTCCAATATTCAAAACCACAATCATAGAAACAGAGGGAACTCCAACAATCTTAACACACGTATGCATATAGAATCTGCTGGTTTAGCACAAGCACTTCAACACAAAGTGGTGAATGGAATCTAACTATATGGCACAAAGCAGCCTCACTTAGTTAACTGATGAGTTATGCAAGTATTTTCAACACGAGAGTAAAGAGCCGCCCTCACTCACACCTTGGTGAGCGGCTTCTTGTAAAGAGATATCTTAAGCATGTCGATTCTCTATATATACAGTCCGACAAAAGTTAAGCACCACCTGATTTGTTTCAATACTATCTTTTCTAATAATGAACTTATTTCAAATCGGTTTGCTGTTTTCGTTACCTGTACACACATACTTACTTACCTGTGAAACAGGTTATTGATCGATTTTTATTTATGTGTATATGACAGGGTGTGTAAAGTGCCACGTGTACTTTTCAACATTTGTGTTTGCGAACGAAAGCTGATTTTTTTGGGTAGAGTTTTAAGTTTCATTTTCTATTGGTTTGGTATGGTGCGGCGAAAATTAACCATACCAGAAGGTGGCAAGCTGTTGGCATGCATAGCGGTGGTTTTAGCCATAGAAGGATGACAGACCACTTCAGGGTTAACCATTCCATCATTGTACGAATGATGCAGCGCTTTCGTCAAACGGGGAATGTTACTAACCGTCCACGTGCAGGTAGACCTTGCAACACGACGCCGAGAGAGGACCGGATCATATCCAGACGGGCACGGCAACGGCCGTTCAGTACAGCTGGCGCACTTCGTGGTAATTTAGCATTTGGAGACCATATTAGCACACGCACTGTAATCAGACGCATCCACCATCAGGGAATGCGAGCGCGACGACCCATAAAACGTCCACAGTTGATATTACGTCATCGCCATGCTCGATTTGACTGGTCACATGATCATTTGGGATGGACTATTTGCACATGGAGACGGGTCCACTGGTCTGATGAAAGTCGTTTTTTGTTACGCCCTACCGACGGTCGTGCAAGGGTTTGGCGCCAACGAAGCACTTCTTTTCAGGACAACGCATTTTGGGCACAACTGCTTTTGGAGGGTGGGGGTGTAACTGTCTGGGGTTGTTTTTCATCTGACTGTAAGTTGGACTTGTACGTTCTTGATGGTAATCTGACAGGCTAAAAATACCGTGACAATGTGCTCGCTCCACGCGTAGTCCCCCATTTCGACAATCATGCGTTGGCTGTCAGGCCAATGTTCATGGACGACAACGCTAGGCCACATAGAGCCCGAATTGTACAACATTTTTTACAGCAAGAGGCTGTTCAGACAATTGCATGGCCTGCGATGTCGCCAGACTTGAACCCTATAGAGCATGTATGGGACTTTATTGGCCGAAAATATAACCAACACAATCCAAAATGTAAAAATATTGACGAATTAAGAACTGCTATCTTACAGGAGTGGCAACAGTTCCCCCCCAGAACGACTTAGGCGTCTTGTGTGAAGCATGACGAGGCGTGTTACAGAACTTCACAATAAGCGCGGTGGATATACTCGTTATTGATTTTGATGCCTTACACATACGCACAATAGATGCATTTAAAAGTTCTTAAAATCTGAAGACTCTGCATTTTAATGCAACGTTAAAAACTTCCATCAAAGACAAACTGGTTTTACGTTTTTCCAGCGCCTGTTTTGAACCCCATTCTTGCCACGTCAAAGTCACGTCTTTCAGGATGATAAATACTTTGTAGATTGGTAATTTTAGAGCCCTTGGTGTAGTCTTTTAAGAAGTCTAAGAAAAATGGTAATATCTATTTTATTGTTTTAGCAGTATTGATGTAAAAAAATATATCGATAAAAATATAGGGTGGCGCTTAACTTTTGTCGGAGTGTATATATACGCAAGTGACAGTTTAAATTCCAACAATGTGTTGATATCCTATTATGTTTTGTTCTTAAATATAAGTTGAGACAATTGTTTAAATATTCATGACTCAATACATGAATATTAAGTGGGTGCTGACGTTGTAAAAGGTGTGAAAGGAAAATACAAACCCGGAGACGCTGTACAAGTATTATATATACCATGGATCTTACGAATTAACTTATTTAAACCAACGAATCCGAAGGATGAGTTGGTTTAAATAAGCTCATGAGTAAGTTCCATGATATATATGGTTTGTAGCAGAAATCAATATTGGGTGCTTTCATCGAGGTCCGCAAAATCATGGAATAACATCACGATCTTCATGTTAGACAATGGTTTGTAAAAGTTAACTATTTTTAAGTTGATTACTGCATAAAAACATCCAAGGGAAAATTCGTATTTATGTTACAAAGTTTGAATACACACTGCAAGCTCGAAAGCAAGAAGGGCTTGAAGATATCAAAGACGTAATCAAAATCCGTAAATCGAAGAGGAACAGACTACACAATGGTCAAAAGACAAAGGGCAAAAGCTACAAAACATGCACATAAAACTAAAGATCGAGTAACAAGAAACCCACTAAGATCAAGTTATAAATACGGTGATAGTTCATGAAGTCGGAAAGTGCTTACGACAAGTGGAACATCTCCGTGGTCCTTTGTGACACATATATTCCATAACGTATGAGTTATGAAAGATAAACTCCATCTCAGGGAATGGTCGGTATGCTACTATGGCAGTGCCGCTGATTACACATACATATCTTTGAACTTTATTTAACTTCAGTGCACCACTTGGATGTGTTTTATGTGTAATATATACCAATGTAATACATTGTAAGACCATACTCTTTATTTCATTTTGATCCGGCGTCAAAGGGGATCGCCATAAGGCTTAATAGTTTCAGAATAGGAGAAAACTAAACCAATTTCAGAAAATCAAATTTGTTATTTAGTCAAAGATTCTCAGACCTAATTTACAATGTATAATTCTTACGAATAATAATTTTATTATCAAAGTAAATAATTATTCATTCCATTAAAAGTATAAGAAAAATGTCTAGAAACCGAAGTGGTAATCAGCAGAGTAAATTGACGGACAGACAGACAATACAAGGACCAAAAAGGAACAAGACAAAAATACAAACAATGATCTACACAACACTACGCAGAAAACTAAAGATCGAACAAGACGAACCCTCACAAATTCGGGTTGAACTCACAATCATCTACTAAAAATAAATTAGGACAATAATTTTTCCACATATTTCTTTATAACCGGTATCACCTACCACGTGAAAAAGTTATTTCTATGCTGCGCTCAGATGTGGTATGTTTTCTGTAATATTTGTTTAGCCCAACCGATATTTACAAACGGCAACAGATTAACACAGTATGGTGAATTTGGTGGAAATGCCGTCATCACTGTTTATGTATACAGCGTATCTAAATATTCTACATCAAGGTGGTACAAAGGTAACGCGCAGGTCCCACCATCAACCAAATATGTAAGGTCAGAAAGACCAGCAATAGTTAATGATACATTCCATGGTAAAGATGTACAGTGTTATGTTGACCATCAACGATTTAACAGAATCAGACTTCAATGCTATGTATACGATACAGTTATCATACGGTGTCAATCAAACTGTACAATATAGTGTTTCGTTAGAATCCGGAGGTAAGTAAACATAGAAATCAATTTTGCTTTATATATACTATTTGATAAGCTTGGATTTAAGATTCCAATCTATAAATAACTATTTAAAATTTATTCTTGTTGAGGGACCGTCGTGGTCGTGATCTCATGCAATCAATGCATATCACAATGTAAGGTTCGAATCCCGATCATGGCAAGGTGTACTCGATAAAACATTATGTGATGAAGTTTGTCAGTGGTTTGCGGCTGGTGGGTGGTTTTCCCCGGATTCTCCGGTTTCCTCCACCAGTAAAACTGACCACCACGATATAACTAAAATATTGTTGAATGTGGCGTTAAACAATACAAATAGAATAAATATAAATAGTCTTGTTGATGTCATATATATATATATATATTGTTCCAGTCCTCCAGGAGTCGTCAGAAGGTATCATACCTATAGGTGTGATTGGAGGACTAGTTGGTGCTATTGGTGTTTTGATTATCGTCATTGTTGACCTACTGTACTCAAGGCAGTTAGGTAAATTTTTAAACTCCAATCAATCAATCAATCAAGGTAAATTGTTATATACAGATTGGTGTAATCTCAGTTCATGTTTGTTAACCATTGAAATGCCATCATAAATTGTAACAGTAACAAAGGCTGGTTGAATAACTGTATAAAACCACTTGATTATAATGTTTTACAATAAATAACAAGTACAAGACAGTAATTACTCTTATACTTGAAATACAGAGACACATGTCTAAACTGAACCATGCATAAACTGAAATCATGTATAAACCGAACATTAAGTAAAGACCTAAAGTAGGAAATCTTTGCTAATTCACCGAACTCCTGACTATTCCAAACACAAACGAGGCTTGGTTTAGACAGGTTATACTGTAGTAGAATATTCTCTATTGTACATAAGACAAAATAAATGTCCATGAATATCCCATGTGAGAGACACAGCTATTAAAATCCGGAACTAAAGTTAAGATCCAACACCCCAATTAAAAATGTTTATCTTCTCCTTCTCTACGCCCATCTGATCACACAAATATTTCTGGGTTTTTTAAATGAAAAAAACAAAGACTTGCATGGATTCAAATGCAAATTAAACGAGATGTCGAGCTAGCTTAGCATGAACAGTTGGAGATCAAAATAAAGTACACACAAAGCCGTATATAACCGAATGAAACAAACCCTAATACAAAAGTGCATGACAAGACAAAATATAACAATATATCCCTACTCTGACAAACATGCAAAACAAAACCCAGAGGCTGATGGAAGTCATGATCCCATCTTGAGACATACACTACAGCTGGTCTGGTAAAAGTTGCTAAAAGTAGATTTATAGATAGACATTTATTGGATATTTTTTTTGCACTTTTTTTACGAAAATTATTGAACTGCTTTCACATTGCAGCATCAATACCGATTGACACGTAAGTATATTAAGTGATTGATTCAGTTATTTTGTTAAACGTCACCTAAGTGTTATCTCACCTCTTTTTACTACGAGTTCACATTTCCAAACAATAAACAGAAATATGTCATTGATGATTGTTTTGGTTGTAATTATAAATATGAGCCTTAATGGATAAGATAAGAATATTATGACTTAACAGCTATTGCTAGCAATGTGGTGTTCTGTAGGGCTGTTGTATGTTTTATTTTACATTCTAAGAGTTGACATGTTAGATGTCGCGGAATTCACTATCGTCTCCCCCGAGAGGCCGACTAATTCAAGGTGATGTCGAACAATACTGTAGAGAAAATAATTCTCAATTTTAAATCCAATTTTCCTGCCGAAGACAAACGTATTTATACTGCATACCTCGTCATATACAATGTACTCTTAATATTTTACTGACTTCCATTCAAATTGAATTTCACAACACATCAATCTAGATGGAATGACATGAAATATATTATTTTTGTTGTTGTTACAATTCTATATTTACTCGTTCTTTTAAAGACATGTAATATTTCTTTCATGATCATCAGATATATGCAATATTGGTGCATTAACAGTCAATATAGAATTTGCATGGTGAAGCTCCTTTCGTGCCGAACCACATAAATTCTATATTGTATTCATCCCGAAATAAAATTGCAAAACAAAAATATTATTTAAGTTAATAATATTAAAAAAGATAACGGAAATCCCATTGATACCTCAATAGTAGTTCCGGTAAGGGCCGTGGCTTAATAGCTTTATTAGACTAATGTGAAAAGTGTTACTATGACAGGGGTGTTGCTTAATAGCTTTATTAGGCAAATGTGAAAAGTGTTATTACAATGTATGAAAATGTGAAGTGTCATAATAAATGATTTTGATTGATTTGATTTGTGGTGTTTTAACGCCACTTTCTACAATATTTCAGCTATATCAGGGCGACCAGTTTTAGAAGCCGGTGTACCCAAAGAGAACCACCGACCATGGGCAAGCAACTGGTAAGCTGTATCACTTGCGGCTGCCAGTCGAATACACCCTTGTTTGTCATTTACAAAGACGGGCGTGAACCCACGCCATATTGGTGATAGGCTTGTATGAGATGCTAGATTCAGCGACCTAACTCATTGAACCACCCGGGCCCCCTGTCCACTTTGATGTTCAATATTGGATTATATATATTTGGTACAAGTATAAAAATACTCGAAAATGTAGTATGTTTGTGCTTAAAAATAGCATGTTTTAACTATTACACACATAACTGGACGGGATTAATCGTAAAACATGTCAAATAATCACGAAAACATCATGCTCGATTGAATTGTTATATTTAAATAGTTTTATAACTATTAATCATTCCAAAATGCGCTTTTTACAGAATTTAGCAATTCAACTAAATATTTCCAGATTTTCGAGCTATAACCGGGACGGTTTCATATTACAAATTGATTGTGATTTTCTTTCGTGTTATGGGCTTTTTGTGTCAATTTGTTGGTTTGTGCTACAAATATTTTTCATTTTGTCAATCTTGATAACAGTTTAGATCATTATCGACAGAATGCAATCAATTAGTGGATTATTTATTTTGGGTCTGTTTGACTTTGGCTTAGTTGGGGTGCGTTTGATTTGCATTTTCTCATTTCATTTTTCTTATTGATTATTGGTGTCGGTAGACTAGTTTTGTAGGTTTTCTTGGTATTTTTGATATCGTAACAGTTGATTCTATTGTTGTTGCACATATTGTTTATTGATTTGTCACATGATTGTCATTATATTATACTTTTTGAAGTTAATTTTATTTCTTTTATCATTTGTTAGCTGTATTCCTGTTCATTTGTGAATGAGTTTTTGGTGATATACATGTAGTTTCATAATTACATTTTGAGGTTATTTGTCATTTTTTAGGGTTGTTTTTTTCTCCAATTTTAATGTTTAATTTTTTTCTTATACCTTGTTGTTATATTTGAGGTTTTCTGAGTTTTTTCTGATTGGTATTTTTGTATATTTTTTTTTTTATTTATATAAATTGCATATCTTGTTATCTTTTTCTCCATAGTGCAATACCTTGCTCATAATGAGCGACAGTAAACTTACACTTAAGACAAAATCAAAAGAAAATTGAGAAACAGAAAAACTAAAGAGTGTCGTTGCCACAGTACTGGTCAAGCTGACGGTTAATCAAATTCTTTGGAGTAGACTTGGGAGACGCTTAGAAATGGAGCCGAAGGAAGAAATGACCTTGTTCACAATCTTCTAAAATATTATTGGAGTGCCGGTCCAAGGGTTGGATATCAATGGCGATGCTATCAAACTTTTACCAGCAAACATAATCTGAAGTATCCATTGGAACGTAAAATGGACGACAATATCAAAGTACCAGTCACAAGTAAACCAGGAAAAGTACCTAGAACATATAACCGTTCAAAATGTGTTATTTGCATAGAAGACAAGTAATTTGCTGATAGAAAATACCGGAAACAGTTACGCCATTGTTTGACCGAAGACGGCGTTTCCTCGTTGAAGAGTTCTGTGCCAAATGACTGTTTACTTGTGAAAAGATTAGAATTGGGTTATGTATTTTATATCATAAAACATGCTACAAAATCTGACAAGGCTTTTATACAAAGTTAATGAGAACATGGAAATATATCAGGTAATGAGGAATCAGTAAAATTTGAGAGCTCTTTTTATATTTTGGCTTTCGGAATTGAAACAAATGTTTTAAAGCATGGCAAGTGGTATCCATGTCAGAGCTTTAATCTCGGTGTCGTCAGCTTCTTAGAGAAGAAGGCATTGAGGCCTCAAATTACAAGTCTTTGTATTTGCAAAATAAAATAGAAAAACACCTCAGAAACAAACTTTCATTTTGGCGGTCAAATGATAACAGTTCATATATACAAATGTAGTTGTTATGCTATGACGTTCCTAAAGAGCTGATCAGTGAAGCAGCTTTAGAATCCACGAAGCAGAACAAATCTAGCTATTTCGAACACAGGCACTTGGATCCAGGATTTAAAAAAAAGTTATCTAGAGTGTATGTTTAATTTTAGAGCCCCATGACATGTTTTATTACTATCTTAGGCCATATTGACATTTTCCCAAAAATGTCTATATACCATCTAACTGACATGCCAGGGGGCTCTAAAATTAAACATAGACCATAGATAACTTATTTTGATTTCATAAAAAAATCCTGGACCTAAGTGCCTGTATGAATCAATTGAAAGAAGGACCCTTTTGTGGTTTTCATGTTAGCTCTAACTTTAGTCCACCCCCCCCCCCCCCCCCCCGATCAACTGAAAGCTAAAGTCTCCTACACAACTGTAAGCACAGCTTTTAGTTTATTTTATATACGTTGTATTTATTTAGATGAATTGTTTGTAGGGCCTCTATGGTAATTGAGATTTGCTTTAACTATTTTACCCTCTTTAAATATAACATTTGTTATCGCTTTAAAACGTAACGATTTTAGTTTTCAACGTCTGAATGTTGTTGACACAACGAGATAACCTAAATGACCCAGAATGGAAATTTAAAAATAATCAATTTCGGAATAACAGATTTATGACGATTACGATCAAACCAAGTTAAGGAAGTTTGCGAAATAGGTTTTCATTACATATACATATGTTTTCTTCTAACTTTTATTCCCGACTCCCGTAAATTTTGAAAACATGATCAAAACATTTGAGTACTAGTCTGTGTGATTATAATATGTTAAACTTCCGTAAATAGAAACTATTGAAAAGAATTAGCCGAGAATATTACTAATCATCTCACGGACCACTCCTTACAAACACATAATTTTATAAACGTAGATATCAAATTTGGAATAACCTTTATCAGGTACGCTCAATATCGACATATTGGAAAGCCAAAATAGTCAACAAGTGTTTGAGAGCAATACAGCAAAGGGCGTAATCAGGATAGCAAAACTCGGCTATGGTCACATATGTCTGAGAGAGGAGTACCTTAGTTTTGATAATAATTACATTATTTAAGAAGTGTATATTTCAATAATAAATATATTTAATAAACCATGTCAGTGTCGAAACACTGACTACTGGGCGGATGATACCCTCGGGGACTAATAGTCCACCAACAGTGGTATCGACCCAGCGATCGTAATAGCTGTCCCAAACCGGACATATAATATGTCATAGTCTTTTTGTGTTTTTAATGATCTGAGATGAGAGGTGGTTGTTAGTTCTGTTGCTATCGGTGGATTTATAGATCATTGTTTAAACTTTCTGTTCATAACACGCATGTTGATAAATATTAATATAATGTAATAAAATAATCAGACATAATCATAGCAATGAATTACTTGTAATAAGTATCAAGTATATGTTTCGGTCCTACATGCATGTTTATTTCAGACAAAGCTGAGTAGCATGAACAGAAATTGACGAAACATCGAATACTTTCAGTACTCTAGTTCTGTACACAAAACCTAGCATTTCATGTTCTAATTCAGCGTTGTTATTCAAGGGTTCGAAAGTCAATAAAAATAAATAAAAATATCAAAGAAAACCTTGATAGTAAACATGAGCGCGAGGTTTTATTTTATGGATCTAGTAATTCCTGCTATTACACTGGATTTGACATATATATTATTCTCGTTTTTTTATCAATATAATCCTGAATAGTTAAATACATAATGTAGTATACTAATATATGATAAATATCTTACTATTGAAACAATTACATAACGGATCAAGTTCTATGTTTATTTATATATTTATTTATTTATACAGTGTAAATTGAATGGACACATATTTTTAGTCTAATTTCTTAATCACTTCAATTACGAATAGAGAGTTTATAAAGACTGATGGTCAACAAAACGAACAACGATCTATCACCTTAATACATTTCTCTGATGCCACACATTAACTAATGGGAATGCTTGACTTTGTTTTTGTCTGCTATTTTGCGGTACCCTGAAAGGGGCGCATGTTGTACTATTTTCCGCATATTTTAGCTGAGTGCATAACTATTCTACATATATTTATCCTTCGATATGTTCCCCCAAAAAAATGCGGTCCACAGGGGTATCCAGAACCAAACTTTTGGTCTGGGTCTAGTTGATGGACTATGTACACATAGTCACTGATTTGTAATTTCAATTAATCTTATCTCTTCATCACGATTCAAACTTTATTCTCATCAATAAAACCACGAATTCTACTACTTAAGCATCTTAAAATTAAACTATGTATATTATCTGCTAGCTAACGATTTAACGATCGCGCATCTTTCACCGTGTTTGACCCTTTTGTCACCTCCCTGTCAATATGTGTTTCCTTTGAGTAAATAATAGAGTGCTCTCCCTTGTTAGTAACTAACGTAAAGACATAAATTACCTCCCTTTGAACAAATTCAAATACATTTTTTACAGGTATTTATCGCTGTTGTAGTAGTATTTATAATATGATTATTAAATACATTGTATTTTTATTATGAAATACATTTAAAATACTGCTAAGACATGGATGTATATCGATAAATCGACTATTTACTTCAGCAACATGGAAAACAATTTTGCGGGAAAACGCTAGATGGAATGTAAACAAAACAAAGCTTAGTGAGTAATAAAATCAAACACCAGAAAAAGTACAAGATAGGGAAATCTCCGACACCCTTGGGTAAGATTTCAATCGTACTCTAACTCGGAAAGCCTCGCAAGAGAACGATTGTAATATTGCCCTCGGGTGTCGGAGATTTCACTATCTTGTACTCCTCACAGAGTTATATTCTATATTTCTCACCCCTTGGATAAAGTAGCCCGTTGATTTAGATGAAACAGTTTGTTCTATCTTACCCAAGCTCCTGGGTTAGACAAATTACACGCGCCTTTTCCCGCAAAATTGGTTTCCATTGTTGAAGTAAATTGTCGATTTATTGATGTATACATCCATATCTTGACAGTATTTTAAATGTATTTCATAATATAATATATAGACAGTAACCTTAAATGCTACCACAACAGTGATAAATACTTTTATAAAAAGTTATCTGACATTGGTCAAAGGGAGGTATTTTTTTTTATTTACGTTAGATACTATGCAACAAAGGAGAGCACTCTATATTTTTCAATGTAAACAAACATTGAAACGATAGATATGGGTGAGAAAAAGAGTCAAACAACGTGAAAGGTGCAGTATTGTTAAATCTGAGACACCGTTGGGTAAGATTCTAAAATCGTATTCGACTCGGTCAAGCCTCGTCCGATGCGATTTAAACCTTTGCCTCGGGTGTCACAGAGTTTACTATCCTACACCTCTCCCGGTGTTAGACCCTACATGTCTTATCTTTTATCACAAGTGAAAAAACAAAAAGATGAACGATGAATTGGCGCTACGGCTTGAAAATAAGAGAGCAATTCACCGTTAGCACATTTTCTCTAACCTATGACAAACCTTATTACACATATTAATAAATGATAAAATGCTTATTGAAAGAACAGACATATCGAAAATCCAAGACATTCGGTTAGGCAATTTAGAAAAACTGTCTGACCGAAAGAAAATTTGTCTGACGGAATAAAAACCTAAAATGCCACCACATATTCTACATCGCCATTAAAAACTCATTTATGTTTGCTTGTATTATATGCTATAGTCGGTTTTAAGAGCTTCATGTAGCTCATGTTATTTGTTATATGTATATGTGTGACGACATTAAATATATACGTACTTACTTATTTACTTAGTTATTTATTTGTTTAACATGTTTACTTCAAGAATACATTTTTTGGTGTTCAGTTATCTCGTGACATTCTCAATATCTCAAGCTCATCCTGGAAATCATAGTATTCATCTTCATAATCATTATCATCATCAATGTGTTTATCACACAGGAGGTTAATTGTTATTTCTGTGTTTGTAATAGGTAAAAGTGTGGACGATCCACACTGCACACTAGTGTCAACATTATGACCAATTTCTATGTCGGAATCATTATGAATAATGTCCTAATCATCATTAATAAACACAGTTTCTTGTACAGATTCAATGATATCTGTCTGAGTGTCAAAAATAATGTTTGCTGGGGTTGACTTCTCTATTGGTACTCTCTTATAAGTTGTTCTTCTGCATCTCAAAGCTTCTCCATGATTAGTAACAGACAATGCTCTTAAGCTTGAGCAACAGCTTATGAAGGGGTTACTGATTTTTTCCTTGTTAAAATCTAACCAAGGTCGCTCTGCTTGCCATTTTGAGTAAAATTTCCTATCAGGACGATTGTTTTCATACACCTGTTTCTTTTTCTGTTTTCTGGTTTTCATCGTCAATTGCAATTGGTTTCCTTTCTTCCCCCGGGATCGCCCCAGAATAGAATCTCAACAGCGACATTTTAAGGAATCGGTCAATGAAAGGACTTGACCAATCTAACACCTTCTCTCAAGTCGTGAATCTTTCGTTCCTAACCGTACTTGCGAACATGGGGAGAATTCCTGTTTTTTTAAATGAAAATACGAATACGGGATTTTCTTCTAGACGTCGATTCCGCTTACACAAGTTTTGTATGAACAGCCGCTATTGAACTGGAAGTATCTGGATCCAATAATATTGTTCCGGTATTGCTTTTATATTTGCAATATAATTTATTAATTTCTGGCAACTTCGATAATCATCGGACACTCTGGTAATACAGGATATGTTTTCATTTTCATGGTTGATCAATGATAAACACATCCTAATTTGGGTGATCTCAGAAAAATCGGGATACATTTTCATCAGTAAAAAAATAAAGCTTTCCTTTAATTTTACTTTCATACGTTTCAAGTTTTACTACATGGACTAATAATGTAAATCATAAAATATCATGTAATTTACTTTAAATTTGTCAAAATAGTTATAGATATATTTACGAAATCGTTACTAAATCAAACTCATTAATAATGTTTAATACAAAAAATATATCAAACATATATTCCATCTTGCTGTAAAGTTTATTAAAAATCTTTAATGATTCGACAACCAGCATATTAATATTATTAGTATTTATTCCTGAAAGATGCGGTACCCATGACGTGAATTTTAATAAAGATGGCATGTTGCATAACAAATGTTTATTGTCAGAACTATTTTAAACTATTTTTAGCATTTTTTAGTAGAATTAAGAAAATTACGATTTTAATGGCTAATCATACAAAACTTTCAGTTGTATACAGAGCCACTATACTTCTGCTAATACGTAGAACCACTTAGAAACTATATATCAGGTGCTAATATTAAAATTAATAAAAGCAACTTGCATTTAATTGGTAAGTAATATTCATTTATTAGTAAAGAATCAGCGTTGTTTTATGTGGAATGGGATTAATTGAGGGACGGGTAGGTTTGAAAAACGGACGTAAAAGAAACACACTGACACACAACCGATCAAATGAATTGTCCAGCATAGATAATATATATGAATAGGTTTTATTCAAACTTCAGATGCACTCTCTTTAAAAAACACTTCTACCAAAAGTGACCAAGCGTGGATGATGACGACAACTCCCAAGTAATGACAATTATTATTGATCATTATAATGTACATGCATTAGAAATGTTAATATAAACGAAAATCATACCCGCTCATATTTTGTGCAGTTATTGGTGAATGATTCATGTATTAGATAAACATTCAATATAAACATACAAACACAGTCATATACCAATGTTCACATTACTGGATTTGATTACACACGATGTTAATGCCAACTGGTTTATTGTTCCAATCCTAATTTTACAAAACGTTTGAAATATGCATTATAACATTTTGTCACTTGTGGTTTTCAATCGGATGGCTTGTTTTTGTAAATGCAGACGCGATAGAAAACCCGTTGTTATGGTAACATCATAACATAAAAACTGCTTATAAATTAGTGCCGGAAATGTTTTATAGAATATGATTATTTGAAAAACAAAATTGTATGAGAGTCAGAAACTTGTAGAATTTCGGATCTCTAGATGTTTTTCGATGTCATTTGTTAGTCCGATTAAGAAACCTTTCCTTAGTTTGTGTACATTCTCTGAGACTTCAGAGATAAAAGGACAACTTTGGTCTTTTATAAAAGTTTTCTAAGAAATCATAGTTCAGAAAAAAAATTGACAGCACTACAAAGACATTATGCAATGAAAATGAAACCAAGTTTCTATGGAAGATGGTGTATGGTGTTTAACGACCCATTCAACAAAATATCAGTTATATCGTGGCGGTCAGTTTTACTCGTGAATGAAACTGGAGTACCCGGAAAAAACCACCGACCTGTCGCAAGTTACCGACAAACATTATCACATACTGTTGTATTGAGTACATCTAAGGAAATTGTTCATAGTAAGATTAAAATTTGTCGTAAGATAATCTTTGTGAAAATGACTAAAGAATTGTCGTACGATAATCTTAAGAGTAAAAGTTACGACCATGCTTACGATTTTTTGTGAAAAGGGCTACTGACAACTATTGTTTGTCAGAGAGTCATTCGTGTTACTTCGGACAGACGCAAACGTTCGGACTATTTATTACATGTCTCATTAATATACAGTGTATGGATATATGCCTTTGGCTTTTGCTTTGTTGTATGCCGTTCTTCCTTCACCATAGGAAAGCCATCTAATATAGAAATTCCCTGTTGCTAAACATAGTCTCGAAATCATTCTAGAATGTTCGATACAAATGGATTGAAAATCACATGTATTTACAAAAAAATGTGAATAAGACTTTTAGGTTCGAAACCCACAAATGTTCAATGACCGAATCAAAAAACAAGTCGCTCTGAATAGAATCATTATACTTTGAACCAGTAATGACCCACCTAATGGATCTTTTTCTCTCTACGTTTTGCATTTGTCCAGGTAGAATTAATACAAATGCACGGAATAAAATATAATAAAAAAGTATAAAATATAACATAGAATAAGTACTAAAACACTAGAACGCAGGAAAATTGCTAGTTGAGCTTTTGAATTGCCTTTATTTTGCTAGAACGCTGTAAAAAAATATGCATTCAGAAATATGACGCAAATTCAAACATGTAAACTTGTACTTTTGTTTGATCAGAAACATAACGTCTTGTAATTGATGCTAAGAACAAGCACAAGTATCTATATTGACTTTATGTAAAGCCAAGAAAGATCTGAAAAACCACCCTGATTTCTAAAATAAATTTGGTAAAAGATTTTCCAGTTAAAGTATCCAGTCGTCAAAAAAATGTCAAAACGAAATGTTCATAATGAGCATGATATTAAAAAAAAGGAGTATGTCGAGTTGCTGGTAGAAATATATTTTCACTGTGACTGAGAGGAAATATGTAACCGCTTCTTGTGAGTAATAACTGTTTTGTTTTTTTACTGATACAATATCGCTCTGTTTGACAATATTTCGTTTGTCTGAGCCTGGGAGTTTCAATACCACCAGTCTGAGCTCAAGGATGTGGAAATCCTAGTACAACAAAACAACAGTTCCCAATGGTTTACTGTTTCATTCGTAGTTTTAAAACTTTCATTTTCCTACATAATTGTTATTAAGTTTATGTCTCTCGTCTTGAAATAAGGGCCCGGGTGGCTCAATGAGTTAGGTCGTTGGATTACAACTCATACAAGCCTATCACCAATACGGCATGGTTTCGCGCCCGTCTTTGTAAATTACAAAAAGGGTGCATTCGACTCGCAGCCGCAAGTGAAAAAGTTTACCAGTTACTTGCCTATGGTCGGTGGTTCTCGCCTGGTACTCCGGCTTCTTCCACCACTAAAACTGGTCGCCATGATATAGCTGAAATATTGCTAAGTGGCGTTAAACACCAAAAATCAAAAATCAATCAATCGTCTTGAAATAAAAAAAAATGTTACTAAATCACTTTTGAAATAGATCACAACACTGACATTTTGAAATATTTGATTGAACTGAATTTGTCCCTCTGTCTAAAGTTCAAATAACTACAGCTCATACTGTTTTAATAAAAAAAAGTAGACAACCCACCTTGAAAAAATTGTATATTCTGTCAAGCAGTTTTAAAAACATTTCAACATATTCAATAGACTAACAGATAATTTTCACAATGCAATATTACCAGAGAGAGAGACTTTGTGACTTAGTTCAATCTTTACTGTTTTAAGTATTATATATACCATGGATCTTACGACTTAACTTATTTAAACCAACGAATCTGAAGGCTGAGTTGTTTTAAATAAGTTCATGAGTAAGATCCATGGTATATATGGTTTGTAACTGAAATCAATAGTGGGTGCTTTCGTCGAGGTCCGCAAAATCATGGAATAACATCAAAATCATTGAATAACATAAATATCTTCATGATAGACCATGGTTTGTTAAAGTTCACTATTTTTAAGTTGATTACTGAACAAAAACATCAAAGGAAAAATGCATATTTATGTTACAATTATTTTATTATAACATACTTATAATACTATGAAGCATACATTTTGTGTTAAGTTTCGTTGTCAGTTGGATCGGTATGGTTGCTAGTTATTTTTTTTTCTTTTTTGCAACTATCAAAGTGTTGCATGTGATGAAAAAAAGTTAATTTCTAGCCCTGAAAGTGCAAACAATTGTAATTTTGAAGTATCGAGTAATATAATATTCCAAATGCAAACCAATAAAAACAGCTTAAATGGATACAATTTCATTCCAAATATGTCATACCTGAATATACATGTTGTAATTCTACAAATAACAACTCATGGATTAAATTTGATGTCGTGAAGGTCCTATATGCAAAACATTTTACTTCGATTATAAAGAATATGTAGTCAGAATGACCTACTTTGAAATAGATTAAGGAAGTGTGTAAGAAAGTTTGAAGATTTAAAAAAGGGTATCAGAAGCTCTAAATCGAAGGACTGACTATTCAATGGTCAAACGAAAAAGGACAAAAATACAAACAATGATTTACAAAATACTACACAACCCCGCTAATAACTAATGGGGTGAACTTGGGTGCTCCAGAACATATATGGTTATTTTCATTAGCGTGCGCGCCTTGAGTGCGGTAGATCATGGGTTCAATCTCTGGACGGGTCAAACCAAAGTATATAAAATTGATATTTGCTGCTTCTCCGCGAAGCACACAACATTAATGAGTAAGACCAAAGACTGGTTGGCTTGGTATCAGGATAATGTTTCCGATTGGAGCGACATGTCTATCCACTGACTTGTTTCAGTGAGTTAACACTATAAATATCCAACTAAGCGTGTTGGTGTTGTACAAAGCCAACCTCGTCATCAAATATAACTTGTTACCTGACAGTATGTACGTTTTTCCTTGAAATTAACGATAATAGCCTGTGTGATACAAGGTGTCTGATACAATATGGTGCATCACCACATTGTGGTGATAAAAGAATGGCGTTCTCTGTCGAACTTCTTTGTCATGACGTCATTTCATTGGAATCCGGCAAAAAACACATCAATGTTGGTAACGTAAAGACATAGTATCAATATTTCCGGCAACTGTAATGTCCATATTTGTTAAAGGCGTTGTCGGATTGTACAGTGACACTGAAAGTGATTAAACAGTAATTCGACATTGGTGAAAGAACGGCAACAAATAACGTAACGTCATTCACAAAATGTAGTCTTCCTGAGAGAATTGCAAAAAAAAAGTTGTAAAAATTAATTCGACCCTTGATATTTGCTTAACATTTGTTTTTTTATTGAAAGACTGTGTATCAGATTTTGCCTGTTGCGTGAACTAACAGCATCACAACTTGTCGCTATCGCGACTCGTAGTGATACTCGTTCACACAACAGGCTCGACCTAATACATAGTCTTCTACCAACACACTATATAAGTAATGGGTATTTATCACCATGATACATGTATATCGCGGTAGCTGAAAAAATGATCATTTGGCGTTAAACAACAATAACTTGTTCGCTCAAATATAATACTGTTATTTCTATTCAAAAAATAGTAAACCGTGAAATATTGCAGTTGACGAACATATACACGTCATAGAAAACAGTGACGTTATTTGAAAATGCTTAATTGAACATTTCTTGGCAACATATATGTTCAATTTTGGATAAAATCTAACAAGACATTATTTTAAAGATGAGGTGATGTCTTTATTTTCTATCATTTTAGTTATATGTCTCCGAAGTTCAGTGCATGTTGCGAGAAGGGGAACAAGATGTGTGTATAAACAACGGGACAAGGGGTCAGTCAGTCTATCGCTAGACTTAAATTACCAGTAGACATAGTTAAAACGCAAACAAGTTTTAACAATTTATTTTAGATAACAATTATATTCAAATTATAATAACAATTTCAAAAAAGTTCCAAATAAAAATAATACTGGCAGTTTACAAAGTTCAAATATTTAAAGTATAAGTTAATTTGCACTTTTAAGAGTAGTAAACAAATCAAATATGGATTCCAAATACATTAAAATGCCAAAGATAACCCAAATTTTGGATCAGTATTTCTGTCCATCATAGTGGCTGACTGATCGAGAGTCCTTGTAGGCCAACTACTTCAACAGGGTATTGTGATCAAAAATGCTTCCTGAATATTGACTCCTAAAATACAATTTCTGCTCTATTTATACCAAAATTATAAAAAAATATACTCATATTAACATATCATGCAAGAAATACTCTAATTAGCACAATAAAATATAATTAACTTATCAACATCTGTCAGATCTAAATAATTTCAATGCAAAAAACTTAATTGATAATTAATAAAACTTTACATAACGGTAAGTAATGATTAAAAAGTTAAATTGATTAGAAAATGACGATGTGACATGTGCTCCTAATTGTGTCAAAAAATTAACAATTTGATAAATATCTTTTTTTTAGCTCACCTTGCCAAAGGCAATGTGAGCTTTCGCCATGACTTGGCGTCTGTCGTCCGTCAAGTTTTTAATCCAAACGAACTGAAACTTGGTAAGAAGGTTCTGTGGAAGGTCCTCTTTGAAGTTTGCAAATTTTGTCCCAATCCATTAACAAACATGACCGCCACAGGCAATTCTTGTTTCTGATTGGCCGATTTTTAACCGAGTTGCGACGAAGTCGAATTCGGCTTATGATATGATGAATATTTTTTGGGGCGTCCGGGCTGTTTTTACTATTAAGTTTGATAGTCTATTGTATTTCATGGTATTTTAAGCTTACTTTTATTGAACTTTGTGCAAGACAGTCCAGGATATTATGGATATTTGAACAAAGAAATGTCTATGTAAATATATGAAAAATACAACATGAACAAAGAATTGTTATATTATAATTGAGTGATTTACATTTATCATTTATTTCTCTTTCTTTAGTTCAGAAAGACATGCTTCCTGCTATACTGATATGCGCTTTTATGGTAAAAACTGGAGCAACACGGAGTAAGTTGAATGTCTCATACCTCAATATTTAGAAAAACTGCCTCAGTAGTGTAACTGTTATTGTGATCATCTCAATTGTGGTTGTTGGTTTGATCCCTGGTTGGGTCAAACCAAAGATTATAAAATTGGTACTTGTTGCTTCTCCCCTAGATATAAGCACATGACATTCAAACGTAAGCACAAGCACTGGTTGGCTTTAAGTCTGGATAATGCGTACAGACAATGAACAAAACTATTCTGACATTTCCAATTTTCCCTATTTATTTCATATTAAGCTACAATTTTTCAAAAGCCTATCCTGAAGTCAGTTTATGCTCGATTTTGAGAAAAGTGTTTACTTCATAGTAGCTATGTTTAAAAAGGGTGAAATCATCTCTGAACTTTACACCCATCTTTGTTAAAAAATGTTACTAGGAGTTCTATTAATCATAAGCTTTATTTCATTATCTTCAAAATTTACATATAACAAATATTATGAATTTTGCAGCTTGTATATTTTTAAGGCACTTTGAATTGATAATACTAGGAGCTACTGTTCTTAGCTCACATGGTCAAAAAGACAAGTGATCGTTTGCCATCACTTGGCATCCGTTGTGTGTTGTAAACTTTCACATTAACATCTTCCCAAAGCACATTTCATAGAGGACACCGTCTGCATAGTATACTCTCATATATTTTATTAATTACTCCATGCAATATACTGCGGACAACTTGTGTGGAATCAACTGACTTTTATTTATCTCGCTGTCGATGTAATAATTATGCTCTGTTCTCGAAAAACAAATCAAGTCTTGTGTACAATTATTATCAAAATAAGTTTGTCAAATTTTATCAAATAAGGATAGAATATAGTGAATTATGAATAATGAAAATTAATTCTACATTTCTAAATTGTGTTTCAACACAATTTACTGAAGAATATTCTGAATTTTCATATGAAGAATATGAATGTTACCTAATTAGCTGTGATTTCTTTACTGGTGAAGACTGTACAGAGAGAACATTATCCTATGATCTAATTTTCTAGCATATGTTGTGAGACCCCGGAACACTTTTACCTACCACACTTAAAGGTTTGCAGGCGGTTTTTTTCAAATTAAAGGACATTTGGAACAATTTACAACTTACATTATGACAACTCTGAATCAATGCCCACTTGCAATCAGAGTCAACATTATACAGTTATTGACTGGGTCCGAGGACAACAGCTGTTGTTCGAGGAACCAGTCTATAACTGATTTGTTTTACCTTATCATATTTAATGCTTTCTAATTTAATTTATTTTCCTGTTTTTAGTTTTACTGGCTTATCGCGACCAGCATATGAATTATTTTTGAATTTGTATCCTGCATTTCTGCCATTCCAATAGCAGTCTTTTTTGCTGTAGTATATATACAATTCTTTAATAAGTCTGTCTTAGTAAACGTTACACAGACGATAGGGAATCACATGACGTACCCGTGCAGCTATTTTAAGTAACCAATAAAATTAGGGCAAGCGGTCAACAGATTGGACCCGGTCCGACAGACCGAAAACTGTTGACGGTCAACAGATCGCTGATTCAAGGATTTTGCGATTTTTAAAAAATAGTAAAAATGTTGAGTTTTATTTCCAATACATTTATATAGAGAAAACATTATAAGGTATAACAATATATGTTATGTATTATGGAAACTCAAATGTAAAGAAAAGGACAGAGAACCAACTATTTGATAATAAATTTACAAAGCAGATAAGCAAGAGGACTTTGTTGCAGTGATATAAGTAAATACAACGTATGATTACTCTATATGTCTAATTGCGAAAAAGTGAATTTGTATATTTTCAGCTGTAACTGATACTTTGGGAACAACAAAATCATGTGTTTTGATTGGTGATGATGTGAAACTGCTTTGTACAGTTTCTGCTGATTGCTGTAGTTCACTTCCACGGGTATGGGAGAAAGGTTCTGCAATAACTCTCTTATATGATGGTGTATCATTAGATCCATCAAAATATGTGGAAGATTCTGATGGAGGTACCACTGGGTTTAACCTCATCATAAAAAATGTGCAGACATCTGATCTTGGAGTAAATTATAAATGTTTGTATGGTGTAGCGGAGAGTGCACTATTTTATCTGGATGATATATTATGTAAGTGTAAAACAATGTGTTGTACTTCATAGCTTAGAGAATTTAGATTATATTTTAACATCTTTTGACAGATAGATAGGAAGAAAATAAATATAACATAATGAGAGTGTGTGAACTGATAAAATATGTTATCTGAGAAACTAAAACGAAACCAAAAAATCCCAATGATATGCAAGTTTCCATGTTGTTGCACTGCACTATAAAGGTGCAAGATTTAAAAAAGAAACATAAAAAAGTTTCATTTGACCCAAGAATTATAATATTTTAAATGTAACAATACAATGAAATGAAAAATGATGTAAATAATATATGATGTCAAATGTAGAGCTTCTATCTTTTCAAGATTATGTTTGTGTCACTTGTGTGTTTGAGATGACACATGTAGGGAACTGTGCATTGCCTTTTGCTGTTCTTACACTTTCCTTTAAAAAAACAACTTGATAGAAAATAGCCCAACATGCAATTTACATGACATGGAGTTGTGTACCTTATAGTTTACTGTTTGATCACATACATTTTTAGGGTTTTCCATGTTTCAAATCAAACATTTTCCATGTTCAGAATAGGTACACATCTCTAATCCACGATTCCTCCCAGACCCTTCAGTAGAAACTGACAAAACTTACATATATTCTTTAATACGAAATGAATATGTGCACCTGCAATTTTATTTTTCCATCATGTTTATTTTTGGGTGTTTCCCATTGTAAAACAAAGCAAGGATTTCCAGTGTTGTTCAATGGCTAGCACACAGGAGGGCAAGACCTTCAGATCAGTTTATAATTTTTTGTTGAATCTTCCATTTTTGATTTTTAAAAAGGTATTTTAAAATTGTGTTTATATTTTTGACATAAAATAGATAATCATTATTAGATTAAAAAGTATGGGTTTAGGGAGAGCATATATTAAGCATCAATCAAAATTATTTTTTTCTCAACTTAGTGATTATTTTAATTCCATATTATTAGGCTAATGTGAAATGTGTTATTATGACAATGTGAAGTGTTATTATGACACTGTCATAATAAAGCAACAGCTTATTTCAACCCATCTATTATGACAGAAAATGTCCCAATTGTAGGATACATATAATTATGTTGCAGGTGACGCCTACAAAAGATTACCAGTCATTAGGGAAAAAAGACAAATAAATGTGTATGAACATTTAAAAAAACAAACAAGGTATGGGATTAAAGTTTAAACAAAAACAATTATTCCTTATTTTTGTTTGTTTGTTATTTGAATTTAAAAAAAAAACGTCACAAGTACTTTAAGTTAAAAAAAAAAACGTCATAAGATACTTATGACGTTTTTTTTTTTAATTAAGATAACAAACAAACAAAAATAAGGAAAATTTGTTTTCGTTTAAACTTTAAAGTCAAAAGATAATAAACTAAAATAATAAAAAATTTTGGAAGCAGGAATACCAAAGGCCCCAAACAGAATAGCCAAAATCAGCTAAAGTCATCTATGCATGAGGGAGGACAACCTTAGTTTTGGAAATAATTACATTATTTCGAAGCTATTAATCCATTCTTATGTTTAATGTTCACGATCTAAATAAATGTTCTAATATATAATGCTGCTCTAATATTTCATCAATCATGGTCATTTTTAACATAGCGATTATCTAACATTATATCTGGTAAAATATCACAAAACACAGACATGATGTTCTTAGCTAGTTTTGTTTTGTCATACTAAATCTAAAACATGCTTTGCTAAAGATGTGTTGTCGTGATAAATATATTTATTTATTTATTTATTTATTTATTGCTTAATTTTTTGTTTCCCTCATATCCCCATGATCATTGTATTCATTCAGCAGACAGTTACCCTGTTCCAAATATTTGAATGTTTTCATGTACCACGGTGCTTTATAAATACTTGAAATCACTCAAACATGATGACCATATTTTGTATATGGAGAATTCTGCATTGTTTATATAACTAGTGAAAGACGTCATATAAAAATAGAATACATATATTTTAATGTCAATATTGATATCACGTGCCTTTTATCTTTTCAGATACAAAGGAGGAAGAACTAACAAGCATTAAAATATAATTCAGCATGTTTAATTTAATTAATTTTGATGAATAGTGTCGTTGTGCAATACACCTTTCAACGATATGTCAGTTAAATCATGGTGACCATTATTATCGGTTCTGGAAAGCTGATTATCAAGTAAAAATAACCGACAAGACAAGATATGATCACGCTGTTTTAAAGTCCAAATGCTTTTTATAGTGTATTTTACATATATATATATATATAAACGTGTCAAGTAAGCAACCATGTATCTACCCACTGGTTCCCTACAGGGCCAGGCTGTATTAAATATTAACTGTATTAGAGTGAGATTGTTTAGCAGACATTTATTTGTCACATTTCTCTTTCCATGTTGGTTACGGAAACCATGCTTTTATTGTAATTGGTCGAGGTGACTGATTGGCTTGCCATTGTGCTAAACGAATCGGTGCTATATTGTACGAGTGCTTCAGCAGGATATCCACTACCTGCTCCACTAATGTCATCCTTCCTATTACTCATGCTAAACAATAGTAATTCATGATCGAGGAATGTATGGCGGAATTATTTTTAATACGACTAATACAACATTTCCGTTTCCATCTGAGACATCTGAGGAACTCTTGGATCAGTGGCCTCCTTGTTTTATAAACTTACTATATATTGATGAGGTAAATATGTGATTGCTTTGTTTTCAAAACACTGATATTCACAGAGCTACACTGTCTAATATCAGTTTGTAAAATTCATTTAAAACACATACTTGTAGTGATGTATTCATTGATATTTTTACTTTTTCATTGTATTAATACAATAAAGATCTTTAATTCTAGTTGCACTTATAACACAATGTAAACTCGATCTTTTACTAAGTACGTGTACATAATGATATTTATAATTGTACATATCATTTAATGATATTTATAGTTTTATTTATTTACACAATTGATATTTGTGCATTTAATGTATACATCAAATCCTTGTCCACCATAAACTACTTCATCCTTGCTACTTACTTGAAGAATACCTTTCGATCATGACTACACACTAGTATGTACTCTATCCACGTGATGTACACAAATCATGCTTTACTCATATTTGATATTGAATATTTATATTGCTTTATGAAAAGCATAACACGAACTTTCTTATATTTTTTGCAAAACAAGAAACACAGTACTAACTCCGATGTTCATCAACCATTTTCTCAGGAGTCAATAGCTATATTCTTAGAACCAAACATTATAACAATGGCAAATAAGGACAGCTGCAT
The DNA here is from genome assembly GCA_963680875.1 of Bathymodiolus brooksi. Lineage (NCBI taxonomy): Eukaryota > Metazoa > Mollusca > Bivalvia > Mytilida > Modiolidae > Bathymodiolus > Bathymodiolus brooksi. Next base: position 67,654,810 of record OY804578.1, on the reverse strand, counting down.
TTTTCAAGAAAGGTCGTCGACAAGATTATTCGACTTATTTTGATGTATGGATCTCAATTGTGTTTTAATCAGTAATGCAGATATGTACAAGGTAGTCCATATATATACCTGTGAAAAAGGAATTGATAGAAGTATCAATTATGATTTGTTTTTGTCCTAGCTAAAATAAACGTTAAAAACACCAAAGGGGTAATAAAGAAAGATGCACAATCAAAAGAAACTGACAACATTAGTTACACAAGACACAGGACGAAGTCAAAGAAACCAACAACACAACACGCACGCCACTATACGCAAGCAAGCACACATAACGTAAATAAGACATGATCCCTCCTACAAACAACTGGAGGTAAAGACGAACAGAACATCGTTTTTATGTGGAAATCGTAAAGGAAATCGCAACACGGACCTGTGCCAGTAAAAACACATAATAGGACAACATAAAAAAAAATATAATATTAACATCACTGCCATTATTCATTTGATTATGAACAATCACTGAACCTACTATCGTGCTGTCCAGGCTTTGTCCGACCACTCATTGTTGTATAAGGGGGCCATCGTAGCCGTGATCGTATTGTAGTTGGATTTACAACTACCTATGCAATCAGTGCCTATCACCACTGATGTTGTGAGTTCAAATCTCGATCATTATGTGATAAAGTCTGTCAGTGACTTGCGACAGGTCGGTAGTTTTTCCGGGTCCTCCGGTTTCCTTCACCAATAAAACTCACCACCACGATATAATATTGTTGAAAGTGGCGGTTAACACCATCAAACAAACAGCAAACAAACAAACCTTTTTGTGATAGTTTATGGTCCCTTTAAGTGGATACAAATCTGTGCAGGTCTTTATCATTGGTTGTTTATATCTATGTTGACAGGGAGATCTAATTATCAAGACGGGTGGTTATCTCATTAACCTGTTTAACTCCGCAACATTTATGAAACCATGGCCGAATTTTTTAAATGCAATAGTGACAATATATTTCTTTGATATACCTCTATCAACTTTTTTGTATCGAAATAAAATAGATGCTACTTGATGATGTCGAATCCTATCGAGAAATAAACTCTTGCGACTGTTGACGACATACATTGTGTCGGTTGCAAATCATCACGTACAGAAATCAAACTCACAAATGTTAATGGTAAAATACACTACATATTAAGTAAGATGTAAATCATATTACCACAAAATCGTGCCTATTGTTTTTGTTTTCTTTTTAATTTGATAGAACCAAAACAAAAGATCACTGATTTCAAACCAAGTTAAAAATTGAGATTCTAGAGACCACCGAACGATAATTCCTGTACAGTTTGGGTTCAATTAAATTGCACAAGTTCTGAGAAACAGATGTTTTATATATTTTCAAATAGCGTTCAATGTATTGTGGTGACAGCATTCAATGATTACCGACCAGCATAAACATATGAATTGTGTAAGCGATTATGTAATAATTCTTCAGATGGTTTGAATTAAAACAAGTTAGTGTATAGCAACACAGCATTTTACGACATAAACACTATCATACGACATCGCTCGATGGTTGTGGCATAACTGCCCGGGGTGCTTTTCTTTTAATCACAAGTAATACACACATGCAAAAGAAGCAAAAATAACTACATAACAGTCTGTTTAAGGCTGGGTTGTGCCCTACTGGAACCAAAGATTTATATCCTAGTTTACTATATAAATCCTTGCTGGAACCTACTTTTATAACCACTCGTTGGTTCTGAGCGATGGTGATTGTTGTTAAGCGCCAACACCGCAATATTTCAGCAATATCATGTCGAGCACAAGTTACATTTCGATGAGATGATGATGGTGATGATGGTGTTCGCTTTTTACCAGACCAACAGGCTTGGTTGTAGAATGTTAATAATGCCAGCTTATTGAAACAACAATTTATGGGTAGACATGTCGCTCCACTCGGACATAATATTCTTATTCCGATCCAACCATTCTTTCCTCTTAATGCTGCTTGGGACTCTGAGAAGCAACAAATGCTAATCTTACATAGTTTTTCGCTTACAACACCTTTGCGGTTTCTCTTAGTTGATAGGGTATTCCAAAGCTTGTGATTTCTATCTGGATGTCCTTGAAAGGAAATTTGTGATACTCTTGAAGCTACTAAGCCAAGGGCTCTTGGCAGTTAGGTTGAAGTAATCGAAGGCTTTACGGTCGCCATCTTGACTTAGGTAACCGGTACGGATTATCTGTGACGAAGTCACAATTCGGTCCTATTTTAATATTTCATGAATTGTCACGAAATTTGTAACAAGAGTAGCATGGCGGTTGCCAGTAGTGGAGCATGGTATCTGAATTTGTAGCATTTATTTGTGTCCTCTAGTTCAAAGTGTCCACCGGACACTTTTACATATGTTATAGTGTTCAGCAAACACTATTTCATATTGCAATCTCCATGAAATATAGTCCAGGGGGACACTTTAACATAGGACACTCTTATGTCTTATGCTAACCCTAACCCTTACCATATACTAGGACACAAGCTCATTGCACCGGATACTATTTCATATCGCAATCTCTATAAAATATTGTCCGGGGGACACTTTAACATAGGACACTATTATGTCTTACACATTCACCCGCAAATGTTGGTAGGGTGTGTGGCCAATTTGTTAAATTAAATGTTTTCACGTTCTTTGATGACTGTCGTGAGGTCGGCTACGATTCAGGTTAAAAATTATATTCGTTTCGTCTATTCTTTGATTTCATTCGTAAGGAGTTCATTGATTGATTGTTGTTTAACGTCCAAATGTAAATATTTCATACATATTCAGGACGAAATAAGGGGTTACACTTTTATACATACTACTTCTATTTATTTACGTATACCATTGAGAAAAAATTATTTCGATATCAGATGATGTTCATTTCGTGTAATAGTAGCATGACTCATGCCACGAGTAGAGAGGTTACTGATTACCCTTCCGGAAGTTTAAGTGTGGGTCACGTTGCTTTATCTCTAATTTTCTGTATAGTGCTTTGTTTCTTCAAACTTTTACTATAGTTGATTCATTGAAGCAGGTTTTCTGTGATAATACTATAGAAAAGAAGCTAGTGGAAGTAGGACTTTTATATTTTATTCCATGGTATATTACTATTTTGTTTTCAGTGCTTAATTTCAACAAATTGATGATCTATTTATAATGGTCTCTACTGAAGAGTTAGAAGTATCAGTAACAGTTTTTCATTTTATTATGACATTTTTGTCTTCAGAGTAATATTCTTTGACCAACATATTTTACACATTGAACTAGTTGTCAGTTAACAATAAACTACATAAGATTTGTTTTAAAGACATATTTTTCTAGACAAAATGCTACATTGTCGAAAACGTCATGCAAAACTATTATGATGTCCTCTTTTAACCAATCAGACAAAAGTTCTTCAGTTGCGACCATCATATATTTCTTATCGAGAGAAAACAAATGCAAGCCACGTAGAAGGTAATCTTGTTAGTGCCAATCAAAAAGTACATATGACAATTGAATTTAACTGTAAACAGTAGCCAATGAAAATAAGTGTTAGAAGTTATATTAAAATTTAAGATTGACGTATTCTTTATCTTCTGATTCTGAAATAAATTAAAAAAAATATCAATAATAAAAATGTCAAGATTGAATTGTGTGGTATTTACGTAAATATGTATCATAAGGGTAATCATACGACTGTGTAATTGTTGTAGACAAAATGAACACAACAATCCTAGTAATGAATTCACCAAATGTTAAAAATGAAGAAGTAATATAATGTTTTACTTGTGTGTTAAAGGGATAATATATATAATGCGCGTTGCATTGTAGCAAGTATATTGTGTGTTCCATGATAACAAATACTATATTGTGTATTGTATGATAGTAAGTACATTGGGCCTATCAAACTAGTTATCCACACAACATGCTATGTAGGTGCCTGAACCGAGCCAGGAAAGTGAGGGTAATATTTATGTGTTAGGGGTATCGATGTAGCCTCTTTCTGCGTTTTTTTTATATACATACATACCACAAAATCGTGCCTATTGTTTTTGTTTTCTTTTTAATTTGATAGAACCAAAACAATGGATCATTGATTTCAAACCAAGTGAAAAATTGAGATTCTAGAGACCACCGAACGATAATTCCTGTACAGTTTGGGTTCAATTAAATTGCACAAGTTCTGAGAAACAGATGTTTTATATATTTTCAAATAGCGTTCAATGTATTGTGGTGACAGCATTCAATGATTACCGACCAGCATAAACATATGAATTGTGTAAGCGATTATGTAATAATTCTTCAGATGGTTTGAATTAAAACAAGTTAGTGTATAGCAACACAGCATTTTACGACATAAACACTATCATACGACATCGCTCGATGGTTGTGGCATAACTGCCCGGGGTGCTTTTCTTTTAATCACAAGTAAGACACACATGCAAAAGAAGCAAAAAATAACTACATAACAGTCTGTTTAAGGCTGGGTTGTGCCCTACTGGAACCAAAGATTTATATCCTAGTTTACTATATAAATCCTTGCTGGAACCTACTTTTATAACCACTCGTTGGTTCTGAGCGATGGTGATTGTTGTTAAGCGCCAACACCGCAATATTTCAGCAATATCATGTCGAGCACAAGTTACATTTCGATGAGATGATGATGGTGATGATGGTGTTCGCTTTTTACCAGACCAACAGGCTTGGTTGTAGAATGTTAATAATGCCAGCTTATTGAAACAACAATTTATGGGTAGACATGTCGCTCCACTCGGACATAATATTCTTATTCCGATCCAACCATTCTTTCCTCTTACACCTTAATGCTGCTTGGGACTCTGAGAAGCAACAAATGCTAATCTTACATAGTTTTTCGCTTACAACACCTTTGCGGTTTCTCTTAGTTGATAGGGTATTCCAAAGCTTGTGATTTCTATCTGGATGTCCTTGAAAGGAAATGTGTGATACTCTTGAAGCTACTAAGCCAAGGGCTCTTGGCAGTTAGGTTGAAGTAATCGAAGGCTTTACGGTCGCCATCTTGACTTAGGTAACCGGTACGGATTATCTGTGACGAAGTCACAATTCGGTCATATTTTAATATTTCATGAATTGTCACGAAATTTGTAACAAGAGTAGCATGGCGGTTGCCAGTAGTGGAGCATGGTATCTGAATTTGTAGCATTTATTTGTGTCCTCTAGTTCAAAGTGTCCACCGGACACTTTTACATATGTTATAGTGTTCAGCAAACACTATTTCATATTGCAATCTCCATAAAATATAGTCCAGGGGGACACTTTAACATAGGACACTCTTATGTCTTATGCTAACCCTAACCATAACCATATACTTGGACACAAGCTCATTGCACCGGATACTATTTCATATCGCAATCTCTATAAAATATTGTCCGGGGGACACTTTAACATAGGACACTATTATGTCTTACACATTCACCCGCAAATGTTGGTAGGGTGTGTGGCCAATTTGTTAAATTAAATGTTTTCACGTTCTTTGATGACTGTCGTGAGGTCGGCTACGATTCAGGTTAAAAATTATATTCGTTTCGTCTATTCTTTGATTTCATTCGTAAGGAGTTCATTGATTGATTGTTGTTTATCGTCTAAATGTAAATATTTCATACATATTCAGGACGAAATAAGGGGTTACACTTTTATACATACTACTTCTATTTATTTACGTATACCATTGAGAAAAAATTATTTCGATATCAGATGATGTTCATTTCGTGTAATAGTAGCATGACCCATGCCACGAGTAGAGAGGTTACTGATTACCCTTCCGGAAGTTTAAGTGTGGGTCACGTTGCTTTATCTCTAATTTTCTGTATAATGCTTTGTTTCTTCAAACTTTTACTATAGTTGATTCATTGAAGCAGGTTTTCTGTGATAATACTATAGAAAAGAAGCTAGCGGAAGTAGGACTTTTATATTTTATTCCATGGTATATTACTATTTTGTTTTCAGTGCTTAATTTCAACAAATTGATGATCTATTTATAATGGTCTCTACTGAAGAGTTAGAAGTATCAGTAACAGTTTTTCATTTTATTATGACATTTTTGTCTTCAGAGTAATATTCTTTGACCAACATATTTCACACATTGAACTAGTTGTCAGTTAACAATAAACTACATAAGATTTGTTTTAAAGACATATTTTTCTAGACAAAATGCTACATTGTCGAAAACGTCATGCAAAACTATTATGATGTCCTCTTTTAACCAATCAGACAAAAGTTCTTCAGTTGCGACCATCATATATTTCTTATCGAGAGAAAACAAATGCAAGCCACGTAGAAGGTAATCTTGTTAGTGCCAATCAAAAAGTACATATGACAATTGAATTTAACTGTAAACAGTAGCCAATGAAAATAAGTGTTAGAAGTTATATTAAAATTTAAGATTGACGTATTCTTTATCTTCTGATTCTGAAATAAATTAAAAAAAATATCAATAATAAAAATGTCAAGATTGAATTGTGTGGTATTTACGTAAATATGTATCATAAGGGTAATCATACGACTGTGTAATTGTTGTAGACAAAATGAACACAACAATCCTAGTAATGAATTCACCAAATGTTAAAAATGAAGAAGTAATATAATGTTTTACTTGTGTGTTAAAGGGATAATATATATAATGCGCGTTGCATTGTAGCAAGTATATTGTGTGTTCCATGATAACAAATACTATATTGTGTATTGTATGATAGTAAGTACATTGGGCCTATTAAACTAGTTATCCACACAACATGCTATGTAGGTGCCTGAACCGAGCCAGGAAAGTGAGGGTAATATTTATGTGTTAGGGGTATCGATGTGGCCTCTTTCTGCGGTTGTTTTATATACATACATGAACGCTCACTTTGCTGGATTGATTCATGCACCTCAACTAAACATGACCGGGCTAAGCATGTTTTATTAAATTGGACCACAAATGACAATCAAAGGATGTTGTGTCTCTTTTGAATAATGTCTTATTGTTTACCTTCTTTGTTCTTTATACAGTAATGAACATTAGGTTTATCTTGTTGACCCGGTTGATGCCTCATAGTGTTCTGTGGAACTATAATATATAAGATTACATTCTATCTAAAAGGTGAACAAAGCTATGGGAAAATAAGGTAATATGATCAAATGGTCATAATTTGTAAATATAATGAAACCATTTTACATTAGGCGGTGCAATAATGTGAAATCTTTGGGCAGTCAGCGTTAATAGAGTGATAGTTCACGTCTAACGTGAATCTGTTGTATGGTAAACGATACTGTTGTCATTGTTAACTCATACTGTGAGACTGTTGGACATTAAAATGTCTTGTAATAATCTACACATAATCTGAAATCGTTGTACAGTAGAATTTAGTCCAGAAATAAAACTCCACATTTAACTTAAATATTTCTAAGCCACCCACAAACAAAACAGCTTGATTTTATTGTTGATAGTTTAGACATGATTTGAATTTGTTGGACATTGTCTTGTCATGGGTTACGCCGTTGGTTGGTAGATTGCAGTCTTGCAAAACAACGGACCTCCACTATATAATTGACAATATTACTGAAAAGGACTTTAAAAACTAAAACAAAACAACAAGCAAGTAGATAGTACAGTTGTCATGCATAATGTGACACCGTTCTGTAGAATATCATATTGTCACAACTCAAATACGTTGTGAAACCGTTGTCAATAATATTGTACTCTGTTGTTGAAAGCGTTGGACTGTGGGATCTAGAGATTTACTGAGATCATAAATTTATAATAATCTGCCTTAGGTGGTAGAATGCATTGATAAACAGAAATCATATGTTTATGGCTATATGTCTTGGTTTAAAGATAGCAAACAGTGTATGTCTTATTATGATACTTACGGTAGAGATTGCTTTTGTTCTGAAATATAAAATATAGTTGTACATTTCTTGATCAAATTTCAACACTAAATATTAACAAATCAAACATCACAACAGAGCTTCATCTTGTGCCGATGTCAGCATCTAGCTTTTCAATTAATAGTTAATGGTGTTACCAGTCTTGTGTTGTAATAGAATGTTGCTATCTGTTGGGTGTTGTTAAAAAATATTGTCATCTGGTTTGTGTTGTAAAACAATTTGTCATCTGGTTTGTGCTTTGCAAATTTTAAACAAAGGTAGCTGTGTTAATGTATGAATTTGCAAATAACATTAATATGCCTTACACAATTTGTTTACTATATAAAAGTAACAAGACAATTTGTATGCTATACGGAAAATTTACTGACAATGGAGACATCCTGGTAAACAACCCAAACATACATAATCTAGAGGAAAACCATGGGTTGTCAACAATGTCCGGTCTACAACCTCTTAACGCTTACCGCTAAGAAATATCCATATCTCAAATGACAATGGATCTTTTACTTTTTACGTATATTTTTCCTTTCCTCTATCACGTTCAAGACGACTTTTACCGGACTGGACAGTATATATGATTAACATGACATATGTCTTATAAGAAACATGATCTGTCTACCCTTCGCGATCACCTGTGTTCACCGCATTTTTTATGATGGAGTCCGTGTTGCTCACCTTTTTAGCTTGTTTCTCTTGAATGTGGCAAAATTAAGGAACACTGGTTCTTAGTTAGTAATGTTGAGCATAACTAGCATCTGACAATGAGTGCTAGAGGATCAACAACTTCATATAATCGATTAATGCTCTCATGATCGGGAATATCACATCATATTGTTAAACAAAAACAAATAGTTCAATTATCTGATGGACACGTCGGGGCGTAACTTTTGTTAGGCATATTAGAATTGCAATTTACAAAGTCAGATGTGTTTCATTAAGATTAAACTGTTGGTCCAATATTAACATTAATGGTGATTTCCTTTTACTGGTGCATTATTTGACGTAAGAAAAGCTTGACGATAACACAGGGTATAATCAGAAACCGTAAGTCGATGAAGGACAGACAATACACTGACCAAGGAAAATGGATAAAAGGTGACACAATGATCTACAATTCAGCATACAAAAAACTAAGCAAACCTCTAAAAATAAGTGGGCGAACTCAGGTACTCCGGAGGAGAAGTCAAATCCTGCTGCATAAGTGCAACCGTCATGCTACTCCTGCAAACAATTATGTGACAGAATGAAGAACTTGATATAAAGAATGGGTTTGGACACATGTTAAACAAAACACGAAAAACAAAACTTCTAATTTCTACAAAAGCAAACATAGCGAATGATAGGGATAATCAAAACAGACAAGACGGTTGTATTGTGTTGTGTCATATGTCGTTATTCGTTCTATAATTAAACACGATCAAATCATAGAGTACAAACATTAGCAATCATTATGACTTGACTGGCCTTTTAAGCTCCAGTTAACCTTAAAGCGTACCGTTGCGAAATATCCATATCCCAAATGACAATGGATCTTTTATATTTTACGTATATTTTTTCTTTCCTCTATCACGTTCAAGACCACCTTTACCGGACTGGACTGTATATATGAGTAACACGACATATGTCTTATAAGAAGCAGGATCTGTCTACCCTTCGCGAACACCCGTGTTCACCGCATTTGGAATGTTGGGGTCCGTGTTGCTCATCTTTTTATTTTTTTCTTCTTGAATGTTCATTTTTTATTACCCCTTCGGTATTCTCAAACAATTATTGGTTTGTAAATGGGAGAATGTTATCCGGGTTCTCTAAATCATAGCGTTCTGTCTATGGGAAAACAAGTACAAGATACATTTTTACTAGGTGAACTGTATAAAGTATTAATCTACTTAAAATCTGGAATCTAGCCATAATAATGTAACATGATATTCAGCATATGGTGAGTCCATCTTTAAAACGGGAATTTATAGGATAATTTGACACATTTCCTCTTATGTTAGACCTATGGTCGTGCATATTCAACTTCTTCTTGTAATGGTATAATTCTAAAACATTTATCCTGGCTTTAATATAATACATGTAGCTATTTATGTGGCTATTCAGAAATACGTGGAGCATACAGCTATGATCAATTACTATGCAAACATTTGTTTAAAATTCCATAAACAAGAACATCGCTTGTTCAGTACATCTGCTTTAGTAATCAATTGATCGAGGCAAGGAACAATTATTTATGAAGTACAAATATAGCGATTGCTTGGGTGGAGATGTGGACAAATAATTTGAATGTCAAAGGGAAAAGCAAAAGGCTGAATACGAGTGGAAATGTTTCTCTTGTAGCTGCAACTAATACTCAGGTCTTACTCATCAAGAGCTGTTGTAAATTGTCTGAATATGCAAAAAGATCGTTGCTCTCGTATACGTTCTACCAGTGACACTAGTCGTTTACTCTAATTACATGTCCAATGATAAGACATGAATGAGTTCTTAACTGACTTTCTCTATAAACCTCTATGTGTAGGTAAAGGTATGATGCACATCTGTGTATTTCTGGTATTCCTTATTTCAAGCTCAATATGATAGATGTGATCAGCATAAACGTCAAGCTTAGAATTATTTAGTTGTTGAATAACAATTTTGAGTGATTTCAAGTATCTCTTTTTCAATCTTAAATATATTCTGGATATATTAATATTATTCGTAAATAACGTATATGTTATCTCCGTTGTATTGAATGATAAATTAATATAATCCCATATATAATATTGATAGAAAAAAAACAAAAAAAAACAAACAAACAAAAAAACCACACATTTTAAATTGTTCATACCTCCCAACACGTGGGTCAAAAACGAAAGTATATAGCAAGTAAACAAACAAGCCTAAAATTAGAAACACTCATGAAATACCTCTCAAAATACGTATTGAATTTATTGATCAATCTTAATTGTATTGTACTAAAACGACTGACACTATTTCTATTACAGTAATGATACTTAAAATAACGATTCCAGGATAATGTACTGGTATTTTATGTTTACAAATATTCAAATAAAGATTTTAATTGGAAAAAAAAGAATAACTTAGTGAAATGACTTATTTTATGCAACATTCCTTACTTCCTTTGTGATATAATAATATTTGCTAACATTGACTTCCTCAAAGTGTTTATAAGATTGCCAAACTAAATGTGTTTGCAATTATTTAGGACAACAACATATTGCTAAGATAGTCATATTTTTGACATGCTAGGATTAAATACATATGTGTAGGGAGATTATTTATGTGTACATTCGGTCGAGTCACTCACAAACTAAAAAAGGTCAAAGGAATATGTGTACAGTTTGTGGTTGAAAGATCGAGTGAACTCGAGGTCACTAAGCTTATATAAAATCGTATTTTAATTCTATTAATTTTACTTAAGCTAAGAGTAACACTAACACCCTTTAAGGCATTTTTAATCACTGTATGACAATGTTCAAGAGTCACTTATTTTGTTTCCGGTGTTACATCCAACTTTTCCCCCCATAATAACATTTCCCCCCGGAAAAATGGGTATATACTCAAATTTTCTCCCGGAAAATCTAGTATATACCAGATTTTCCCCCCACGAAAAGCTGGTATGCGTATGACATACTAACTTTCCCCCATACTGGTTTTTTCCCCTTATGAAGTTAAAGTTTTACAGCATCAACATGCATCTATCTGATCATTAATTTCTTGATTCCTTACATTTTAATTATACATAAATGGAATTTGAATACCAGTAATCAGATTATATATGCTGAATTAATCGAATCGCTTTATTCAAATCGAAGCTGAATTTCATTCGAATGCAGCGTTACACTTATTCCTGGAACAAATTTAATAATGATGATTCGAATCGCATTTGACATGTATTATCGATTTTGTGATGTACATTTAATTCTGATTCAATGCCCATTATTTTTTACATTGATGTAAACTAGGCACAACGCTACACTGGATGCATTCTCCATGTCTAGGAGACTAGTCTAGCGTCCATTTCGCTGATCAAAGTATACGTCATTGCCTACGGCTAGCTCGACCCTTCCTTGGGGCAGAGATCATATATTTGGTCCCAGTTGGGGTCAGGATTTAATCACCGTTCATTAAAGACCCATTGAATTAACTAGGTAGTCAGTACCACATTCTATGATCTAATGTTTTTCTCTGACACATTCCCCGTTTCACTTCTCGATTCTATCATGGATATGGAGTGGCACATGTGAGGGTAAACCCCCTTTGCGTACGCTGGATTCAGACCCTTTTTAAATCGTAATCAGGATTTTTACAAGTGCGTCCTGAACGCAAGTAGCTTCTTATATCGGACATGAACGCAGAATTTGAAAACAAAACGCTAGACTCGAACCCATTTTCAACATGTACGCTGGATTCGCTGTTTTTTTTAAACCGTACTCTGGACTAAAGGTGGAGGGGGTTATACCCCCACTCGTTGTCTGCTTATATACATGTAACCCACTCATATTTAATGTCAAAGTCCCGATAAACAAGAAGTACGTGTACGCATTGTACTAATCTCAGATACACAAATTCCTAAAACATACGACTGACCTAAATGCATTAGCAGTTGCAGACCAAATACAGACAAAAAATGAAAGCATATTTATTTATGACAGAAACTTTTAGAAGAGTTGAATAACGTACGTATGGATAAAACGATTCCAGTGTACCAGCACTCTACCATTTGGATATAATGGTGTGATAGTGCTAGAGTTTTTGACATTTTTGTATAATTTGATATTATTAACTATATTGTATTTTAATTGTAGATTTATATTATTAAGCAGAATAGAAATAAGAAGATTTAATTATCTTGTATATTTTATTCAATAATTACGTTATACCTTTGTAGTCTGCTAATTTAGTCAAGTGTGACAATTCTTTATATTACTTTCTTTCTTTTCTATTGGTCAGTTTATTTTGGCGGGAACCTTTCGTCTTTACTTCTATTGTTTGGGTCATATTCACTTTGGAGAAGCTATATTGAACAGCCATATTTTCTTAGGCAATACTATATTGGAATTTATACTTGAAATTGTACATCTAGATTTTAAGGTAAGTTTTCATTCTTATACTAATTCAAATAATATTTAATCATCTAATTTCCCAAATTGAGTGTAAGTTGCAAGTATTGCAAGATTTGGAATAATTGAGAGAGATAATGTTGATTGTGATGACTGAATGGTAACATTTTAACTAATTGCAATAAATAATGAGTAATTCAGTAAAACACATTTTTAGCTGAATTTAATATCCAAAGTTTGCAATTAAAAGCTTAAATAAAGTTAATGGTTTAAATTATAATATCAATAATATTAAAGAATATTCTAACAGTCTGAATGAGTGTGTACTAATGATTTTAAACTTTGATTTAAAGTAAAATAAATAAATACTTTAAATGTTTCATTGTAATGGGAGATAGCCCAGTAGTTATTATTTTAATATTATTCTTCAGGTAAAATTGGAAATATATGAGTTTGACCAAATCGTATATGAAGTTGCAGACCTTTGCACCTCATGTGAGGTAGGTTTAATTGTATGTTTGCTTGCTTTGTTCAGCTTAGCTTGTTAATGCTTATAATATTTGTAATGTCTGCTTGCATTCTATGTTGCAAACATGTAATGTCTTGTCTGCATTAATCTAATGCTGCTAATTGTTGTTATTTAATCGTGTATTATTATTGTGAAGCCACAGCTTCAATATGACTGTGTAAACATGCATTGATGAATATGCTAAACATAATTATAAAATGGTATTTGTATATATATTTGAGTGAACTCAGAATGGTCCGTTACCATTCTGGTGTGTATAAATAAGATTGTATTATTTTAGATAATAGGAAATACACTAAACATTTCCTATATATCATTGTAACTTATTTTTTATTATTGTTATTACTATGTCTAATTAAGGACATTTTTTGTTATTTTAGGGTTATGCTTTACAACTGTATTTACAACTTGATTTAGAACTTCTTATATAATGTGAATATTGAGGAAAATAAAGAATCCATAACTCAGATACATTTTAGTGTTTTCATTCATTTACAACTGAGGAGGAAACACTGCTACAAGTTTGGCGCCCACGTAGATTTCTTCATTTATTCGCACGGTGGAATTTGTTTACCTGTGGAGATACCCGATTGATTATCAGACGATTCTAATACATCACGGATACTTCTTCTTCTTCTTTTTCCGTTTTCCCTCTAGTCTAGGAGCACTCTTTTTTTCCACCACCAATTTTAAGTTGACCATGAAATTCCTCCACCAATTTGAATGAATCAGGTATATGTACACTGGAATTATATACAAAGATAATTGCGGAACCCGCACGGGCAGATAGGGTAGCGATAAAGTTAAGAAAAGTTAACTCTATAATGTCCTGCTACTACTTTACTATTTGCTTATTACTGTCATGTGTACGTCATTCCGGGACTGGACATTGTTTACCTGTGCACTTCCGGAAGATTGAATAGTGAATGTTAACAACGAAATATTTCTACACGTGTGAAGTTTATCATCATGTGAATTGGTAACTATTGTAAATTATCATCGTTAAATGTGCATATGTGTTATCGTTATGTGTTGTAGCTGTAAACTGTCATTCGCTTGAATATTTGTTGCAAAAATTGTCAGAAAAACTTTATCCAATTTTCAGTTTTGTCAAAATTGGTATCGTGATATTTATTTATACGTTTCGAGACATTGCATTGACAGTCGTATACATTGACAAGTATTGTTGAAACTTTGTATAGTTATGCATATATTGAAGAACTTTATCATATTTTGTGTGTAATTGTACTTAGATTTTTTTTTTCATACGACACATTGTAACTTGAACTGACCCGACCCTTATCTCCTACCCGCGGGCGAGGTCAAGGTCAACCGGAAACGTCTTTATTTATAGAACTTCCTACTTTCTGTTTATACATGTAGTGAATATCAATCTTCACTGTAAATAGAATTGTAGTTAGTTGTTTTGAGAAATTATTCTGTGCATACACACATACACATAGGTGACACTTAACAATTTTTTTTAAATTTGTTTGACACACTTTGTAAAAAGTTGAACTTAGACTTGCATCGAATTGAGATTGAACCGAATCGCATATCCGACATAGATAAATACATGTGAAATTACATTCACTTATTGTTGTATATATATTGTTTATTTGTGTCATGTGTATTCATTAGATATTGTCAGCTGTGTATTGTGTAACTGTACTTTGTCATTTTGTATTGTGAATTATATAGACTGACTTGGTTTTGAATTTTTATTTAATTTCAAATTTATTCAAACAATAGTTCAAATTTTCAGTAAAATAACTGCATAGAAAATTAATGTAAACTTTAATAATTTATTAATTAAATTTCTTTTCATAATTTAGATTAAGAATTTAAAAAGGCATAGTTGTGAACTGTATAATAGTTATTTTGTAACACTTCTACATCTAACACATACTAATTATCCATACCATCCAACCTAGTACACCTTTCCCACCTATTGTCTATAACTTTGTAGGTGTCTGTCATATTTCTTGAGGATTTAGTTGGAGTTCAGGGAGATTATTTGGTTAGTGTAGTTATCTTTAGTTAGTTTCGATTGTTCTGGTGTCGATTGTTTTGGTGTTCTAGATAGTTGGCTTATCATTTGCTATACTCGTATTCTTATATTTACATTTAATTGATAGATAGTTATACATACATGTAGTTATAAATATATTTTATTTTTGAGATGAGATTGTAAACGTACAAGCTTTACAAACTTACATCCAAGTTTAGATATTGTATCCAGTAGATAAGTGATTGTGTTTATAAAACTAATTATTTTCTTTAATTGTAGAATATTAAATTTTTCTATTGAATTTGTAGATATATTAACTTTCATTTCTATTTTATTACAGAATTTATTTCATTTATATTTTTTTCAGATATTTTCTATTTTGCGTTTCAAAATTTATTTCATTTATATCTTTTTCAGATATTTTCTATTTTGTGTTTCAGAATTTAATTTTGTTTCACTAATTATTGTCCAAATTCAGTTGATTAATTTAGTTCTTGTATTTAATTTTTTTAGAACATTTTCTATTTCAGATATTTTTTTAGATTATTTAATTAAATTTTGGATTTATTTTTTTTGCAATTTCAGACATTTATTTAGTTTACATTTACATATAGCTTAATAGTAGAGTTATTGTAGAGTTATTTCTCTAATAATATACCTTATATATTTTCTTAGAAAGATAATTTTCTTTATTTCAGATTTATTTAAATAAATTTCAGATTTTGTTTTCCTTTTAGGTTACATTTCTTTAATCTCACATTTGTTTAAATTTCTACGATTTCAGATTTCGATTATATTTCTTAAAATTTTCAGAGTCTACATATTCAAACTCACAAAAACATCAAGACTTTGAACTCTTGCAACAAGTTAAAAAGGAAATGAAAGATTACAACCCATTGAGAAGGAGAGAATCACCCAAGATATCTTTATTCTCCGGAAGCAACAGTAAGAATGAGACAACATATGACTTATAGAGATATGAAGTTCGCAGTTTAATGTCAAACAAACTTTATGAACCAGATAGCATCGATTATGCAGTGAGAAAATCCCTGAAAGGAGAAGCTGGTAGAGTAGTTATGCACTTGGGACCTACGGCTAGCATACCAGAAATACTCTACAAATTAGACAGTATATATGGAGATGTTGAAAAGAAAGTGGATTTATTAGGCGATTTTTTTAACGCGCGACAAAGAGAGGATGAAAATGTAACCAGTTGGAGTTGTAGATTAGAAGACATGATGGGAAAGGCATTAACCAGAGGACTAATTCATAAGGAAGAGGTTAATGAAATGCTCCATTCAGTGCTCTTTAGAGGACTTAGAACATCACTGAAAGCATTATCAGGTCATAAATGTGATGCCATACAGGACTTTAATACACTCAGGATTGCATTACGGCAAATAGAGAAAGACCATGAGCTACGGCAATCATTCAGCAAGACACACACAGCTAAAGCAGCAGTAGCAGAAGCAAGTGGTCATACATCAGACATGGAGGATGTCAAAGGACTTATACAACAATTAACTACAAGGATGGATAGATGGGATACAGAAAGAGGTAGAGACTATAGACAGAATACGAACTCATACACACAGAATACAAACTCGTACACACAGAATACAAACTCATACAGAAGGAAACCGAATACAGACACATATAAACCAAGATGGTAAGACAAACCTAGACAACAAACTATATCAGAGACAGTGAGTACTTACACTAGAGAGACCAGATGTTACAGATGTGGACAGTTAGGACACATAAAGATAGGATGTCGAACAATATTAGACGAAACAAAGAAGCCTTTAAACGGGAAAAAGTCAGTGAAGCAGGACCATCACTAGGTTTATGTCAGGCAGCACCAGGTCCTAATATTACTTATGAACATAGACGTATACCAACCGAATTATTTGGAAAACCAACAGAAAGTGTAGTTGTACTGTACGACAAACCAGTCAATACTCTTCTAGACACAGGGTCAACTGTTTCAACTATCAGCGAAACATATTACAACCAGTACTTATCAGAACTACCACTGCAGAATATCAACACTCTACTTGATATAGAATGTGCTGAAGGACAACAACTACCTTATAAAGGTTATATAGAAACACATCTTAAATTAACAGATGACAGTGATATTCACCCTTGCGTCTTACTTGTCATCCCAGACAGCAATTACAACACTAAAGTACCATTTCTTATTGGAACCAACATCTTGCAGCCAATAATGGACCTTTACAAAGAACAACATGGTACCAGATTTCTGCAGTCATCCAATTTAACAACACCATGGTATTTAACTTTTAGATCTATAACTCTCAGAGAGAAAGAACTTGCACGCCATAACAACGCACTTGCCATAATTAACAAGAGGCTCCCAGGAGCCTGTAATCGCTCACCTGGATTAAAGCTGCTTACAATAACAATGCAACTGCACTGTGGTGGCCATCTTGGTCAGAGGGCAGGACCACCAGACACAATTTTGGAAGAGGACCATCCAATGACTATTTTATCAAAGTTTGGTTCCAATTGAGCAACTGGTTCCAGACAAGAAGATTTGTATGTGAATTTCCCATAGGGTCCTATGTTAAGCTAAGTTCGGCTGTGGGGGCCATCTTCATCGGAGGGCCGAACCGCCGGACACATTTTAGAAGAGAACAATCCAATGACTATTTCATCAAAATTTTGTTCTTATTGAGCAAATGGTTTCAGACAAGAAGATTTTTATGGGAATTTCTCATAGGGTCCTATGTTAAATTAAGTTCGGCTGTGGCGGCCATCTTGGTCTGTTTTCTGAAATGCCGGACATAATTTTGGAAGAGGACCACCCAACAATCATTTCAGCAAAGTTTGGTTGAGATTGGCTCAGTAGTTTCAGAGGAGAAGATTTTTTTTTAATTTCATCCCCCCTTTTTTCTAATTTGCATAATCGGTCAAAATCGGCAAAAGTTCAAAGTTCATAAAAAATCCCGTAATATATGTTAAAAAGCTCATCATTATGCTTATACAGTTCAAATTTGGGCACTTTCTGGCTTAAAAAAGAGCAGTTTTGGCCATTTGAAGAAATTTCTATTTTTAGTAATGGCGGCCATCTTGGACATAGGACGGCACTGACGGACACAATTTTGAAAGGGGACCACCCAAGGATCATTTCAGCAAAGTTTGGTTGAGATTGGCTCAGTAGTTGCAGAGGAGAAGATTTTTTTTAATTTCATCCCCCCTTTTTTTATTTTTAGCTTGGCGGCCATCTTGGTTGGAAGTCGGGATCACCGGACACAATTTTGGGAGGGGGCCATCCAAGGATCATTCCACAAAAATTTGGTTGCAATTGGCCCAGTGGTTTCTGAGGAGAAGATTGTAATGTGAATTTCCCATAGGGTCCTATGTTAAGCTAAGTTCGGCTGTGAGGGCCATCTTGATCGAAGGGTGGAATCGCCGGACACATTTTGGAAGAGAACCATCCAATGACTATTTCATCAAAATTTTGTTCTTATTGAGCAAATGGTTTCAGACAAGTAGATTTTTATGGGAATTTCACATAGGGTCCTATGTTAAATTAAGTTCGGCTGTGGCGGCTATCTTGGTCGGTGTTCTGAAATGCCGGACACAATTTTGGAAGAGAACCACCCAAGAATCATTTCAGCAAAGTTTGGTTGAGATTGGCTCAGTAGTTTCAGAGGAGAAGATTTTTTTAAATTTCATCCCCCCTTTTTTCTAATTTGCATAATCGGTCAAAATCGGCAAAAGTTCAAAGTTCATAAACAATCCTGTAATATATGTTAAAAAGCTCATCATCATGCTAATATAGTTCAAATTTGGGCACTTTCTGGCTTAAAATAGAGCAGTTTTGGCCATTTGAAGATATTTCTATTTTTAGTAATGGTGGCCATCCTGGATACAGGACGGCGCTGACGGACACAATTTTGAAAGGGGACCACCTAAGGATCGTTTCAGCAAAGTTTGGTTAAGATTGGCTCAGTAGTTTCAGAGGAGAAGATTTTTTTTTAATTTCATCCCCCCTTTTTTCTAATTTGCATAATCGGTCAAAATGGGTACTGGGATTTACTTCAAAATTGCAGGGTAGGTAGATCTTGACATGCTGCACATTTTTGCAATTTAAACTTAACATCTATCTCTAATTAGTTTTTGAAATATAAGACGAAAAGTATTAAAATTTAGAAAATTTGATGAAAAAAGGGAAATAACTCCAAAATGGGTAATCAGATTTACTTCAAAATTGCAGGATGTGTAAATCTTAATGTGGTGATCATTTTTACCCCATCTCAGATTTTTGATATTATTAACGGTTTTTGAGTTATTACCCAAAACCTGCAATTTTACCATATGTTCTATTTTTAGTAACAGCGGGCATGTTGGCTGGTGCACGGCATCACCGGACATAATTTTGAAACTAGACACCCTAGTGATGATTCAGACCAAGTTTGGTTTCCATTGGTCTAGTACTTTCAGAGGAGAAGATTTTCGAAAAAGTTTACGACGAACGACAATGGACGACGACGATGGACGCCAAGTGATGGCAATAGCTCACATGACCCTTGTCAGGTGAGCTAAAAATGCAGTGAAGAAACCAGTCACCATCAAACCTATTTCAACAGTTCAGATACTTGGATATACTGATAAGGAAATACCATATGGATGTAGTACAACTACAGCTATGTTACACTATTCTGTCCTTCAACCAAACTGGAGAGATTTGGAAATAGAACCTGGACTAATACAGTACCAATACAACAACAATGGTAATATAAATGTGCAAGTTGCCAACGTTACCACAAAGACTATCACCATATCACCCAGAGCAGTACTTTGTGAAGTCCAACCAGTGACTATGCACCATCAGTCTACTGAGTCATCATCAACAACATCTATTCTAGAACAACTAGATATTACAAAGAGCGATTTAACTGATAATCAATTACAGACTGGAATCAATCTTATACAGTCCTTTGAAGATATATTTGCTAAAGATGACATCAATATTGGCAACACCCACGTTAAACATAGAATCGACTTAAATGATGATAGACCATTCAAACAACGTTACAGGCGAATACCACCAGCAATGTTTGATGAGGTAAAGGAACACATTAAACAACTTTTGACAGCCGGTACCATCAGACCATCACATAGCCCTTGAACTTTCAATGTTGTCTTAGCAAAGAAGAAGAATGGAAAGTTGAGAATGTGTATAGCATGATTGTGATGACTAATTCAAATAATATTTAATCATCTAATTTCCCAAATTGAGTGTAAGTTGCAAGTATTGCAAGATTTGGAATAATTGAGAGAGATAATGTTGATTGTGATGACTGAATAGTAACATTTTAACTAATTGCAATAAATAATGAGTAATTCAGTAAAACACATTTTTAGCTGAATTTAATATCTAAAGTTTGCAATTAAAAGCTTAAATAAAGTTAATGGTTTAAATTATAATATCAATAATATTAAAGAATATTTTAACAGTCTGAATGAGTATGTACTAATGATTTTAAACTTTGATTTAAAGTAAAATAAGTAAATACTTTAAATGTTTCATTGTAATGGGAGATAACCCAGTAGTTATTATTTTAATATTATTCTTCAGGTAAAATTGGAAATATGAGTTTGACCAGATCGTATATGAAGTTGCAGATCTTTGCACCTCATGTGAGGTAGGTTTAATTGTTTATTGTATTTTTGCTTGCTTTGTTCAGCTTAGCTTTTTAATGGTTATAATATTTGTAATGTCTGCTTGCATTCTATGTTGCAAACATGTAATGTCTTGTCTGCATTAATCTAATGCTGCTAATTGTTGTTATTTAATCGTGTATTATTATTGTGAAGCCACAGCTTCAATATGACTGTGTAAACATGCATTGATGAATATGCTAAACATAATTATAAAATGGTATTTGTATATATATTTGAGTGAACTCAGAATGATCCGTTACCATTCTGTTGTGTATAAATAAGATTGTATTATTTTAGATAATAGGAAATACACTAAACATTTCCTATATATCATTGTAACTTATTTTTTATTATTGTTATTACTATGTCTAATTAAGGACATTCTTTGCTATTTTAGGGTTATGATTTATAACTTTATTTACAACTTGATTTAGAACTTCTTATATAATGTGAATATTGAGGAAAATAAAGAATCTATAACTCAGATACATTTTAGTGTTTTCATTCATTTACAACTGAGGAGGAAACACTGCTACAATGGATTGGACGTTTTACGTCAACTCCTTGTTCCTTTGGCATTTGGAACTAATATTTTTGCCCAGTTTAGTTTTATATTCATTGTATTTTTATTCCACGTGGCTATATGTGATAAGAAAAGTTGAGGTCCAGCAAAACATGTTTAGCCCCGCCACAATTTCTTCGCCTGTCCCAAGTCAGGAAGCTCTAGCCTATGTGAGTCCTGTGTGTGTGCGTGTTTTGTTTTACATTTGGTTTATTCTTTGTATCGGAACTCAGACTGGCGTCGAATTCGCTGAACTGGTATATATAATTGTTAGAGGCCAGCTGGAAGTACGTGTGACCTATTAAAGGATGTAAGCGCTTACATCTGTCAATCGTACCTACTCGTCAATTCTTGCTGCACTTCGAGAGTAGCGGATTCGGTCGAGGTTTGCCGATTGCTCCATCTGCCCATGAAATTATCCCCATTCACTACTTCCTGTGATGGTTTTTCAGGTTGCCAGTATATTTGGCCTAGTGCAAGAGAAAACAAAACGAAGTAAGAATCGCACCCAAAACGTGTTTTATACTTATTGGGGGCTTATTAGTTTTCTTTCTCGCAACCGCGACCCTGCCTGGGTCAAATCTTGGAAACGCTTGATGGGACTTTACGAAACTTCAGTCGAAATGTTATTAAAAAATACAACAGGATGCTATAGTACCAGTTAGTACATATGATTGTTTAATTTGCATAAGTAAATTAATAGTACAGAGAAACGCAATAGAGAAGGATGACAAAGAAAATGATACATAACCAAAACGAAAAACCGAGATTTCACATGCGCAAAACATACAAAAAAAAATAAAAGGAGGCATCTAAGTCTTACTGTTTAAGAACTTACATATTGATTAATAACGTGAAAAGGAGTTGTGAGTAGTATATGTTAGGACATGTTATGCACCCTAAAAGCCTCAGGCGTTAAGGCGCAAGATGACGGCCAAAAGGGAATACCCCAAAATAGCGGGAAAACACTAAAAACTAAAAATAGAACACCGATTCGACGTCTTAATAAAGTGTCTTATATAATCCGATTAAAGCTATGCAGCACATTACATCATATTTAGATCAATGAAAAATAGGAACAGGATTATATTACCTAATAAGGTTGCAAATACTCTTGTACACAAATCCGTTTAAGGACATGTTTGCTTAATCGGATTAAGATGATGCATACGTTTGCAGTGCATTGTATCATATTCCGACCAACGATAGTTTTGCATATATAAAGCAAGACATAATATTTTAGTTTGGTTAGCTATCAAACACATGCCTAAAAATGTTAGAATAATGTGATTTAATTTTCATCAATCTAAACATCGATAAATGATAAATGATTACAATATGAATTATTTTAAATGAATCTAACGAGATTAAGAAAATGATACTCTCGGGGATTAAGTTGTAACAAAAATGATTAATATTGAAGTACATATATACATATACAACCCTGCACACAAATCCGTTTAAGGACAGATCGTTTGCCTATCCGGATTATGACGATGCATACGTGTGCAACGCAATTGCGTCATATTTCGACCGGCGTGTATTCTCGATGAGAGTGTGTGTGTATGGGGGAGGGGGGGGGGGGGGGGGGGAGATGGCTCAATTTGTATGTTCAAAGGAAAGTAATTACCAGTATGGTTAAGCGTATTCAAAGGGAAATGACTCTGAGCATAACACGACGACACGATTTCGTTCGTATCATTTATTATGTATAATACATTCTATAATAAAGACACGGCAATGCTTGACAATATTCGTTTTAACACGATTTCGTCCGTTATTTACATTCTATCATGGGGACATTTACCAAGACAATGCACGGCATTATTTTTGGGTATTCCTTTTTGGCCGCCATCTTGGGCCCTGGGGCCCTACGTTTTTATGGTGCATAAAATTGATCACACATTACTACTGTTGTGACAATGGTAAACAAATGAGAACACAACATGAATAATTGAACTTCAAAAAGTACAAAACAAAAGAAAAGGTGG
The DNA here is from genome assembly GCA_963680875.1 of Bathymodiolus brooksi. Lineage (NCBI taxonomy): Eukaryota > Metazoa > Mollusca > Bivalvia > Mytilida > Modiolidae > Bathymodiolus > Bathymodiolus brooksi. Next base: position 67,631,052 of record OY804578.1, on the reverse strand, counting down.
TAAAAAGATGGCACTAATAACAATCATCATGTTGAAATCAGTGAGAGCTGTTATTATAAAACTAAGACTTTCGTGTCTGTTGAAAACAAATGACAACACTACAAAGTATAACAGAAATAATCGGTTTATTTTTAATAGTGATGGCACAAACTCATAAGTAAAGAAAGATCATCTAATACCGACAAATCAGAAATTGCTTTTTTAAGAGCAATAACATACGCTGTTGTAGGCTGAAAGCAAAACAAACTTATATAAAGATTGTTTCCACTCATGGATGAGCAACAACGACAACATCGAAAACTGCTATAATGGAAATTATTAATTCAAGGAAAGCAAGATGTCTTCCGATTGCGTATGGGCAATTGAAATCGAGAATACATCCTATAGGAAGTAACTGTACATCAGGACCCGACGGATACCGTCAGGGCTACTTAAAAGTTCAGTACTCATGCATTGTAGAAATGTCCTCAAAGTATGATTATATTATAATAGGTGAGAATGGAATGCGTATTTGTATCATTCTATTTTTTCTGAATGTAGATACGAACTCGATAATGGGATCGGCTTACGTGAGGACAATATATATATATATATACGTCTGAAAATTAAACCAAACAGTGTTAGAATTAGATTTTAGAGCTGTCAAATTTTTGTTCTTCCCTCGACGGGATTTGAACCCACACCATTGTTACACTGCAGCACCATTCGCTTAGCCTTACGTCCAGCGCCTTAGACCACTCGACTACATCCACTCCCTAAAAAAGGAGCTTCAATAGTCGTAGTGTTACCTTGTCTCGTAAGGCAAATCTAGGGATAAGCTAAAGACATGTGTATAAGCGTGTGTAGATGGTACATATATACTTAATATTATAATTTGACAGCAATCTAACTCAGCAATTTTTAATATATTGGATAGGATAATGAAGAATTATTCACTATACAGTCACAGGAAATAAAGTATATTATACAAACGTCTAGAAGCAAGTGGCAACCATACAATATATCTGTCCCACTGGATCTCAAAGTTACTTTAAAGGATACTAGGTTAATACTAAATATTATATACGTCTGAAAATTAAACCAAACAGTGTTAGAATTAGATTTTAGAGCTGTCAAATTTTTGTTCTTCCCTCGACGGGATTTGAACCCACACCATTGTTACACTGCAGCACCATTCGCTTAGCCTTACGTCCAGCGCCCTAGACCACTCGACTACATCCACTCCCTAAAAAAGGAGCTTCAATAGTCGTAGTGTTACCTTGTCTCGTAAGGCAAATCTAGGGATAGGCGTAAGACATGTGTATAAGCGTGTGTAGATGGTACATATATACTTAATATTATAATTTGACAGCAATCTAATTCAGCAATTTTTAATATATTGGATAGGATAATGAAGAATTATTCACTATACAGTCACAGGAAATAAAGTATATTATACAAACGTCTAGAAGCAAGTGACAACCATACAATATATCTGTCCCACTGGATCTCAAAGTTACTTTAAAGGATACTAGGTTAATACTAAATATTATATACGTCTGAAAATTAAACCAAACAGTGTTAGAATTAGATTTTAGAGCTGTCAAATTTTTGTTCTTCCCTCGACGGGATTTGAACCCACACTATTGTTACACTGCAGCACCATTCGCTTAGCCTTACGTCCAGCGCCCTAGACCACTCGACTACATCCACTCCCTAAAAAAGGAGCTTCAATAGTCGTAGTGTTACCTTGTCTCGTAAGGCAAATCTAGGGATAGGCGTAAGACATGTGTATAAGCGTGTGTAGATGGTACATATATACTTAATATTATAATTTGACAGCAATCTAACTCAGCAATTTTTAATATATTGGATAGGATAATGAAGAATTATTCACTATACAGTCACAGGAAATAAAGTATATTATACAAACGTCTAGAAGCAAGTGACAACCATACAATATATCTGTCCCACTGGATCTCAAAGTTACTTTAAAGGATACTAGGTTAATACTAAATATTATATACGTCTGAAAATTAAACCAAACAGCGTTAGAATTAGATTTTAGAGCTGTCAAATTTTTGTTCTTCCCTCGACGGGATTTGAACCCACACCATTGTTACACTGCAGCACCATTCGCTTAGCCTTACGTCCAGCGCCCTAGACCACTCGACTACATCCACTCCCTAAAAAAGGAGCTTCAATAGTCGTAGTGTTACCTTGTCTCGTAAGGCAAATCTAGGGATAGGCGTAAGACATGTGTATAAGCGTGTGTAGATGGTACATATATACTTAATATTATAATTTGACAGCAATCTAATTCAGCAATTTTTAATATATTGGATAGGATAATGAAGAATTATTCACTATACAGTCACAGGAAATAAAGTATATTATACAAACGTCTAGAAGCAAGTGACAACCATACAATATATCTGTCCCACTGGATCTCAAAGTTACTTTAAAGGATACTAGGTTAATACTAAATATTATATACGTCTGAAAATTAAACCAAACAGTGTTAGAATTAGATTTTAGAGCTGTCAAATTTTTGTTCTTCCCTCGACGGGATTTGAATATATATATATATATATATATATGTCGAAACACTGACTACTGGGCAGATGATATCCTCGGCGACTAATAGTCCATCACCTGAGGTATAGCAACAGGATTACGCATGGTTTTCACGAGATATCTTACATCTCATTTAGTGCGGTAATGTTCGTGGTTATTAGACTCATTTAGACAAGTAGCTGCCTAAGTAATAGGTCATGCAATATTTTTCCAGGGTAGAATATTTAATATAGACCTGATTTGCTTTTGATAAAACTATTTGTATATTTCTAATTCAACACTACCACTACGTAACTATGTTGATTACATGTTTTATAAAACTATCGGACTAACATAAGATAACACCATACCTAAGTACTAGACACACCAAAAGACAAATCTCTTTTAATCTACTTTGAGTAATTTTTGACTGTTTACCTTCCTTGTTCTTTATCTGTTCATAAACATTAGGTTTATCCTGTTCACTCACCGTTTCATACTGTTCTCTTGTTCTGTAATATAATATGTACTAAATTGTATTAACAAAACTAAATACAGCAATAGAAAAGAATGGTACATTACAAAAGAACACATAATTTACTCAATTTTAAGCATAATGGTTATATCGTTGTACTGCTCTGAACCCGTTCGTTTGACAGTCGATTGTATTTTTGTCATGGTTGATATTGTTGTATTTAAAATTACAGTTCCTAAATAATGTAATTTATTAAAACTAAAAGCTAAAAAGCTATGGCCAATTTTTCTCAGGCTTATCATTAGTTTATTTTGTGCATTGTGATACCGCTGGGTGTCAGCTATACTGTTGTCATACATGTAGGTTATGCAAAGTTCTGAAACCGTTTGATAGTATATTATATTGTTGTCATATATGTACCATATGAAAAGTTCTGAAACCGTTTGACAATATATTATATTGTTGTCATACATGTAGCCTATGCAAAGTTCTGAAACCGTTCGACAGTATATTATATTGTTGTCATACATGTAGCCTATGCAAAGTTCTGCAACCGTTCGACAATATATTATATTGTTGTCATACATGTAGCCTATGCAAAGTTCTGAAATCGTTCGACAATATATTATACTGTTGTCATACATGTAGCCTATGCAAAGTTCTGAAACCGTTTGACAGTATATTATATTGTTGTCATATATGTAGCCTATGCAAAGTTCTGAAGCCGTTTGACAGTAGATTATATTGTTGTCATACATGTAGCCTATGCAAAGTTCTGAAACCGTTCGACAATATATTATATTGTTGTCATACAAGTAGCCTATGCAAAGTTCTGAAACCGTTTGACAGTAGATTATATTGTTGTCATACATGTAGCCTATGCAAATTCTGAAACGTTTGACAGTAGATTATATTGTTCTCATATATGTACCATATGCAAGTTGTTAAATCTTTCGGCAGTAGATTGTATAGTTGTTGTGTTTTGTTTTTTTTTTTGATAATTCATAGTCTTTAATAAAATGAAAAAACCTATATCACTCTGATGTGAACCCATTGTGCAATATATTGTCTCATTGTCATTGACAACACAGGAGGTGAGACAGTTAAGTAGCACTTTGTACTGTCATAGCTTACATATAGTTAACTATTGGGCAGTTAAAAAAATGTACAATATTGTCATATTAGAAGAATGCTATCATACCGGTCGGTGGTTTACTTATATGCATTTTGTATCATTAAGTGTCATGCACCTTGTAAAATACTACTAGAGGACCAATCTTATTACCGGTATTTATCGTGTCATGTCGCAACTGAACAATATTATATTTACAGAGATCAAGCGTAACAACAATCAGTACATAAAGGAAGTGAAAAGGTTACAAGACAGTGACTTGTCTAATTAAGATACTTACGATTCAGATTGTTTTTGTTCTGGAATATAAAATATGATTAAGCAATATTTAACCACATCTACATTCTAAATGCTGATAAATAAAACAGTATACAATATGTCATTTGTGTGGCTAAGAGTAAATATGGCTTTATGCATGACCGGCTTTAAGAGCTGCGAGGCCTAATGTTGTTCTCTGTTAAACATGCAGTGTGTTGTTGTGTAATCTTGAACAGCCGAGATTAGATAATTACAGGACCGGAGGGAATTGGTACCAATTGGTTTAAGACTGACCCAGGTTATATGCTTTTGGTTCAAAGAGCAAATTGTTTTATTGCATGTTTTTGTTAGATATATTCTACTGTACGCTAGTTATACCTCAAATCATATGGCAATGCTTCTACTGTTATTGTACCATCAGATGTGGAAAGCTAGGTTTATATCTTTCCCTTAATCGCTCACTCGTACACATGTTTCACGTAGTTATTGCACCATCATTCTACCTTCTCTTATTACATCGTAGAATAGAAATAAAATGACATGTCACAGCATAACCAATGACAACAAACAGAAGGACCACAACACTGTCTTTACAATTACATGCATCAAATTAAAGCACTTTATATAGACTTGCTAGGACAAACTTACGATTGTTACTGAGAGACTTCGGTTAATAAGAAAATTCATCCTTCATACTGTTTTACGACACGAATTAAGATAATAAATTCATCGTACCTTGTTCACTTAATAAATCACCATAGGTATTTGGAATGTCTTTCATACCTAACATTTCGCAAGTCGTTGTAGAACTACAATACATAGATGAAGTCATATTTTATAGTATAAACATACAGAGTAGAATTGGCAAATATCTTCAAATGTATAAATTTCACTAAACAGTAGTGGGTTGAACTATTTTTGTATGTGTCCAAATCTCTCTTCTTATTGAAATGATGTGGACATGTAAGATGGTTGTATAAAATGCATGATCAGAATGATGAACATAATACATTTATAATCTAATCTTGGTAATCGTAGGTAGTTGGATTTACAACTACCTATGTAATTAGTGCCTATCACCACTAAAGTTGGGAGTTCGAATTCCGTTCATGGCGAGGTGCACACGATACAACATTATGTGATAAAATTTGACGGTGACTTACGGCAGGTCGGTGTTTATTCTCCACAAATAAAACAGAGAGGCAAGATATAACTGAAATATTGATGATATTGGCATCAAGAACCATAACCCCAACCCTATGATAATTCAATCATATAATTTCATATTACATTAACCAACGATGCTTAAACGATGCAATGATTTTAGGTATCCACCTTTAATATATAACAATTATGATAATCTAATACAATGGATCATATATTAGCTATTTTGTTGAATTCCGTCCAATAGAAATACTATTATTTACCATAGAACAAAGTTAGTATTACATATTCTATTTTTAGCAGACCTCTTTCTTTTCTTCAAGAAAATCAAATTATTTGCTGGTGACCAGTTATATTTTTGTTCCTGGTAGAAAAGCAATATTTGAATCGGAATTTCTTTACAATTTGCGTTTTGTTATGCATAGCAATACGATTTCTTTAGATACTCACATATTTCCACCTCTCTGCTGTAGATCTGAAAATTGAAAGCAAAAAGTAATAAGTAGAAAGCAAACGTATGGGAATGTTGTCAGGAGTATACAAGAGCGAATATGTGGTTGTAAAGTAATATGAAGCTTTATGTCCTTCTCCAAACCGAACAACCAATGGTATGTACGAAGAAATCAGAGAGGGTACGAGTGGTACGAGAAGTGAAGGTAATAATTACAACATACTTCTACATATATCGAGAACATTTAGCTAGAATAATATTTAAAGCACCAGTCTGGTATTTATGTTATTATATTCAATAATACGTGTCCTACATATAACATTGCAATGTACTCAGTCATTCCAGACATGTATATATTTTTTTCATTTCCGTGTAACCTTGGCATCTCCATAGAACTTGATTAACCTAGCTAAATACCTCTATCAAGACTTCAACGTGACCTGTCATTTATATATTAGTGCTAGGGGTATAATGTTTGCCTCTTTCTACGATTTTTCGATTGGATTATGGATATGTTCCGAAAGTGTCGCATTTGTTTTTCAATTTTATCTGATAGCTTTTTGCTTAGCAGTACCTTATTTTATGCATGTAGACCACCTCCATACAAACCAACAATCGTGATAGGATAGTAAAGAGACCAACATCATAAGATAGTCTGTGTTGGGAATAAATCTAAAGCTAGCTATAATCTCATACACAAGTTTCGCTAAGCAAAACGGCTTGAATTGGGTAACCATTAGCGTTCTCACCTCGTTAGATCGAGACCCGGTTGGGTCAATCCAATGCTGTAAAATTGGTATTTACTGATTTCCGCTAAGCATGTAGCATTTAGGAGTTAGAGCCAAGACTGGTTATCTCAAAATCAGGATACGACATGTTTGTCAACAGACTGGAGGTGCAGTGAGTTATCTATATGTAGATCCAATTAAACGTGTTCGTACGGTACAAAGATGACCTCTCAACATCATTTCATTAAAATAAATTTGTTCTCACCGCGATATAGCTGAGGTTTTTATTTCATTTGTTGTAAAATAACAGTAATTGACCCGTTAAGTATATTACAGTATCTATTGGCGACGTGTTACAACAGTTAGTCGGATGCTCAAACAGGAAAGACATATATTCCATTCCATTAACCACGTGGTAGCTCATTCTGTCAAACTGAAGTTACAAAATCACTATTAGATTTACGAGTGAAAACTAATAAGATGTTGATAATCTAACATACCACTTATTCCATATCAGAGATAGTGGTGGGATTTTTAGAAGAAAAATAAAAATATTATTTCTGTACTTTGATAAAAAAAAACTGTGTCAGGGATATATTTCAACCGACCAAGCAACGACGCGCCTATCACTTCATGAATTAATACAGCGGTTGTCCAAAGGAATAGAGCTAATTCGGCAAAACAAATTACCAGGTGTCTGAGCTAATAACACAGAAACGTACTTTTAATATTTTTACAGCGAAATTTGTATTGAAATGTGAATTACTCCACGTATGTTTTGTGAAGAAACTTATTTATGCGTAATATGTTGATTTTCTTTTCCTTTGTTTGATAATCTAACATCTAATTTTGAATACTAAGTAACAGTCAATGATCATGATGTCTTTCCTGTTTGAGCATCCGACTAACTGTTGTAACACGTCGCCAATAGATACTCTAATATACTTAACGGGTCAATTACTGTTATTTTACAACAAATGAAATAAAAACCTCAGCTATATCGCGGTGAGAACAAATTTATTTTAATGAAATGATGTTGAGAGGTCATCTTTGTACCATACGAACACGTTTAATTGGATCTACATATAGATAACTCACTGCACCTCCAGTCTGTTGACAAACATGTCGTATCCTGATTTTGAGATAACCAGTCTTGGCTCTAACTCCTAAATGCTACATGCTTAGCGGAAATCAGTAAATACCAATTTTACAGCATTGGATTGACCCAACCGGGTCTCGATCTAACGAGGTGAGAACGCTAATGGTTACCCAATTCAAGCCGTTTTGCTTAGCGAAACTTGTGTATGAGATTATAGCTAGCTTTAGATTTATTCCCAACACAGACTATCTTATGATGTTGGTCTCTTTAATATCCTATCACGATTGTTGGTTTGTATGGAGGTGGTCTACATGCATAAAATAAGGTACTGCTAAGCAAAAAGCTATCAGATAAAATTGAAAAACAAATGCGACACTTTCGGAACATATCCATTATCCAATCGAAAAATCGTAGAAAGAGGCAAACATTATACCCCTAGCACTCATATATAAATGACAGGTCACGTTGAAGTCTTGATAGAGGTATTTATCTAGGTTAATCAAGTTCTATGGAGATGCCAAGGTTACACGGAAATGGAAAAAATATATACATGTCTGGAATGACTGAGTACATTGCAATGTTATATGTAGGACACGTATTATTGAATATAATAACATAAATACCAGACTGGTGCTTTAAATATTATTCTAGCTAAATGTTCTCGATATATGTAGAAGTATGTTGTAATTATTACCTTCACTTCTCGTACCACTCGTACCCTCTCTGATTTCTTCGTACATACCATTGGTTGTTCGGTTTGGAGAAGTTATTTTGTCTATATTATCCGACCTATATAATATATAACATTATATTTAAATATAGCATTATAAATATGATTGAAAACTTCAAATATATGCCACAACGCGACATGTAGAAAATTTAAGATGTATATAGCGTGAGCTATATTTAGTTGGACTAAAATCAAATTACTGATTTTACCATACTGAGGACATTTGTATTCAGGGATTCAAGGTGAAGGTCAAAAGGTGTTTGCTTATTGATGCTAAACGCCACTTTCAGCAATATCTCGGGTATATAGTAGTTGTCAGTTTTAATTGTGAAGGAAAACGGAGGACCCAGCAAAACCACCAACCTGTCGCAAGTCTCCGACAACCTTTATCACACAATGTTGTGCGCATCGACCTGATCGAGATTCGAACTCACAACATCAGTGTTGATAAGCACTGATTGCATAAATAATTGTAAATCCAACTATCATACGATCACGGCCACGGCGGCCCCTCCAAAACTTTAGATGAGTATGTAACAATGGGTAAATCGAGAGAAGACACAAAATTTAAAACAAAACCAATATATTGATCATTATGCTTTTTATTATTCCCTTAATAAAAAGTTCCAATGAGAACTGTAAGTAAAATCGAATAACCAAAACCATATATGTCAAAATATTGATCAAGTTATTATTGTTTATCACAGCACTTAGTATGAGTGTATGCTTGATAAAGTACTATTAATATTATAAAGTCAGTGTATTAAAGTCATGGTTTGATCGGTAATTCAATGTCAAGTGTCAATTTGAGTCGTTTGAAATGATATTGAAAGTAATTAACATTTTCTGTATTGGTCCAAACCTACGTTGACTTTTTTGTCTGGTTGACGACGAAATGCAAGGTCAGCGATAAAGTATTTGTTTGTTTTAAATATATCCTCTTAGATAGTTGGCGAAGAAAAACAGTTATTTTATGCGAACTGAATTATAATTTACATTCTTTTTTGATATACTACAAAATAAATGTATTACCTGTTCGAAATTCCATTGCGTGTTCCACCTGACCAACCTGCAAAATTAAAAGGTTAAATAAAAAAAATGATGTGTCAAATTTTGCAATATTCATAAAATATAAGATTTATAAATGTGTGTTCATACATTAATTTTTAATTCATTTTATGTTAATTGAAACTATATTCTAAAACGTTTGTCTTTGTGTTAATTAAATCTAAAACTTTTTTCTGCATTATCATCTTCGCATAGTATAATAATGTTCTATACATAAATTACATGTATTAAGTCAGTTAAAACTGAACATCGTTTCACATATAGATTGTAGTTAACATAATACAACACATTTAACATGTTGTTGTTAATAACACGAACAGAACGGCTGTCACAGGGAACATAACAATTACCGCTGAATTGACGATGACCACCGATTAAAATAGTACGACAGTCGCGATGACTCTAACTTTCCAATTATAAACTGTTCATGTCTTTTGTATCACGCTTCAAGTAGCTCCCATTGCAGAGTTCATGACAGTGGGATTAAAGACTTCACTTCGTAGGTCAATGGCCAAATGAAAAAGGACAAAAGGACAAGCAAAGATCTATAAAATTCTACACTAAAACAAAAAACCGGGGATGGACTCAGGTGCTGCTCTACTAGTGACACCAGTCGTGTTGCTCTGGCAACATGTTACCTTTCTTTCTTTTTAAGATGACCACAATGATGATTAAAACAGCTACAACACCAGCCATTCCTCCAATAACAGCGTAAAATCCACTTGAGGATGTCTCTTGAATTACAGAAAATAAACAAGAAATATAAGATAATAACATGAAATATTCTCGTACACCAGGTACAACCATGACAATTTGTGATAATAAAATAACATCTACACAGGAAATATAATGTGTTTAGTAGTTCAATTAAATAAACGGTCGTGAATTTGAAGGAAACTAATGCTCTTCACCCCATTAACCCTTTTCCGCACCTCTATCCCTTCCTTCGGAGTTCGGTAATTTTGTTATTACCCTTTTTCCTTATTCCCGCCATGAATCATTTCCCCTTATTCCCATCCTTAACTCTCCCCCATGTCCCCACCCATTACCCTTACTCCTTTTTAGGTCAACTGGCCTTTAGGCCATGTGAGCTATTGTCATCACTTTTCGTCCGTCGTCTGTCGTCCGTCCGTCAACATTTCACATTTTAATCTTCTCCTCAGAAACCACTGGGCCAATTGCAACCAAACTTTGGTGGAATGGTCCTTGGATGGCCCCCTTTCAAAATTGTGTCCGGTGATCCCGACTTCCAACCAAGATGGCCGCCAAGCTCAAAAGAGAAAAAAGGGGGGATGAAATTTTAATTGTCCATTGCTGCTTTAGTGTAAGTCAAAATGAGCTCAAATTTTAACTGCAGCTACATGGCAAGGAATAGTTTAACATATATTCCGGTTTTTCTGTGAAATATTTTTTTCAGCCGATATATACCGATTATGCAAATTAGGCATATTTTGATAAAAGATCACATTTAAATCTTCTCCTCTGAAACCGCTGAACCAAATTAAACCAAACCTGGCAGGGATGGTCCCTGTGTGGGTCTCTTTCAAAATTGTGTCCAACAGCCCCGCCCTCCATTCAAGATGGCTGCTGTTACTAAAAATAGAAATTTCTTCAAATGGCCAAAACGGCTCTATTTTAAGCCAGAATGTGCCCAAATTTGAACTGTATAAGCATAATGATGAGCTTTTTAACATGTATTACAGGATTTTTTATGAACTTTGAACTTTTGCCGATTTTGACCGATTATGCAAATTAGAAAAAAGGGGGGATGAAATTAAAAAAAAATCTTCTCCTCTGAAACTACTGAGCCAATCTCAGCCAAACTTTGCTGAAATGATTCTTGGATGGCCCCCTTTCAAAATTGTGTCCGTTGATCCCGACTTCCAACCAAGATGGCCGCCAAGCTCAAAATAGAAAAAAGGGGGGATGAAATTTTAATTGTCCATTGCTGTTTCAGTGTAAGTCAAAATGAGCTCAAATTTTAGCTGCAGCTACATGGCAAGGAATAGTTTAACATATATTCCGGTTTTTCTGGGAAAATTTTCTTTCAGCGGATATATACCGATTATGCAAATTAGGCATATTTTGATAAAAGATCACATTTAAATCTTCTCCTCTGAAACCGCTGAACCAAATTAAACCAAACCTGGCAGGGATGGTCCCTAGGTGGGTCCCTTTCAAAAATGTGTCCGACAGCCTCGCCCTCCATTCAAGATGGCCACTGTTACTAAAAATAGAAATTTTTTCAAATGGCCACAACTGCTCTATTTTAAGCCAGAATGTGCCCAAATTTGAACTGTATAAGCATAATGATGAGCTTTTTAACATGTATTACAGGATTTTTTATGAACTTTGAACTTTTGCCGATTTTGACCGATTATGCAAATCAGAAAAAAGGGGATGAAATTTAAAAAAAATCTTCTTCTCTGAAACTACTGAACCAATCTCAACCAAACTTTGCTGAAATGATTCTTGGATGGCCCCCTTCCAAAATTGTGTCCGGTGATCCCGACTTCCAACCAAGATGGCCACCAAGCTCAAAATAGAAAACAGGGGGGATGAAATTTTAATTGTCCATTGCTGCTTTAGTGCAAGTCAAAATGAGCTCAAATTTTAACTGCTGCTACATGGCAAGAAGTAGTTTAACATATATTCCGGTTTTTCTGTGAAATTTTTCTTTCAGCCGATATATACCGATTATGCAAATTAGGCATATTTTGATAAAAGATCGCATTTAAATCTTCTCCTCTGAAACCGCTGAACCAAATTAAACCAAACCTGGCAGGGATGGTCCCTGGGTGGGTCCATTTCAAATTTGTGTCCGACAGCCCCGCCTTCTATTCAAGATGGCCACTGTTACTAAAAATAGAAATTTCTTCAAATGGTCAAAATTGCTCTATTTTATTTGTGCCCAAATTTGAACTGTATAAGCATAATGATGAGCTTTTTAACATGTATTACGGGATTTTTTATGAACTTTGAACTTTTGCCGATTTTGACCGATTATGCAAATTAGAAAAAAGGGGGGATGAAATTAAAAAAAAAATCTTCTCCTCTGAAACTACTGAGCCAATCTCAACCTAACTTTGCTGAAATGATTCTTGGATGGCCCCCTTCCAAAATTGTGTCCGGTGATTCCGATTTCAAACCAAGATGACCGCCAAGCTAAAAATAAAAAAAGTGGGGATGAAATTTAAAAAATCTTCTCCTCTAAATCTACGGAGCCAATCTCAACCAAACTTTGCTGAAATGATCCTTGGGTGGTTCCCTTCCAAAATCATGTCTGCCATTTCAGACCTCCGACCAAGATGGCCGCCACAGCCGAATTTAATTTAACATAGGACCCTATGGGAAATTCCCATAAAAATGTTCTTGTTTGAAACCATTTGCTCAATAAGAACTAAATGTTGATGAAATAGTCATTGGATGGTTCTCTTCCAAAAATATGTCAGGCAGTTCGATCCTTCGACCAAGATGGCCCCCACAGCCAAACTTAGTTTAACATAGGAACCTATGGGAAATTCACATAAAAATCTTCTAGTTTGGAACCAGTTGCTCAATTGGAACCAAACTTTGATAAAATAGTAATTGGATGGTCCTCTTCCAAAAGTGTGTCTGGTGGTCCCACCCTCTGACCAAGATGGCTGCACAGCTGTACTTAGTTTAACATAGAACCCTATGGGAAATTCACATAAAAACCATCTTGTCTGGAACCAGTAGCACAATTAGAACCAAACTTTGATGGAATAGTCATTGGTTGGTCCTCTTCCAAAATTGTGTCCGGCAGTTGCGCTCTCCCGCCAAGATGGCCGCCACACTGCAGTTGCGTTGTTATTGAAAGCAGCTTTGATCCAGGTGAGCGATTACAGGCTCCTGGGAGTCTCTGGTTTTCTATCAATATCAAATCTGATAATGTATGGACAATATGCATCGTATTATATTATTAGTAGTCCTTGTTTCTTGTATATACAGTTGATGTTTCCTGTACATGTAGCTACGGTTTATTGTTTACACAATGGCTGTTAATTGTTTGACAAGTACATATTGATTGTGTACACATTGCATGTTGATTGTATTAGAAAAGTCTGTTGATTTCATAGTCAGTGCCTGTTAATTGATAGACAGTTCCTTTTGTTAATATCTGTTTCACAAGCTTATTCAAATATTTATGAACCATAGCTCATTAGTTTTATACCTTTTTCCTGTTTGTTTCTTGTCTGTATGATGTCTCTACCTGTACTTAAGCTTCTGCCAAACATATTTTTCGAATACATTTGCAATTCATATAATGTACTATCATGTAACCCAGAAAGACCGTAGGTCAGACTGGTCAACTGTTTGGTATTGTGAGATATCTCCTTTAAGGACCATGTTTCTGTCCTAAATGTTCGATACTCTATAACCAGGAGTCCACTCTACCAAGATACTTGTTTCAGTAGAACTAACCAAGCTGAAATTTGCGGGAGTTTGTGGATGAACTGAAATATGACAAGGAAGACGAACAGTAAGAAATATTTTGGATAGAAATTCATGTTCGTTTATATTTCAAATATAAGTACATTTAGAGTTCTTTGCAAACAATGCTATCAAATATTCTACATTCTAGTTATAACTGTAATAAAGCATTCATTAGTCTACTGTTTGTTTCCTTGTGTGATGGTGTTTAACGCGCCACTTTCAACAATATTTCAGCAATATCGTGGTGGTAAGTTTTTCCACATGTGAGTTATATGTCAACCTTCACATATAACTGGACGAGCAGCGTTTTTGTAAAGAACGCTGTGATTGTGAACATTTTACATGAATTATTCGTGAAACAGAAGCTGTCATATGTTTAATATTACCTCTGTTAAACAGAGCCGATGGCTTCAAACATTTTTCTAACATTAGATAATAGTCAAGGCCATAGTACATAGCATAGTGACACAATAGTCTAGCAGCTTTCATTATTGTATATATAGCCAATATCATTTCAATCATGGTGTTAATGGTATCGATGTTGTCGCTATTATAATTTAAATATTATTAAAAAAATAAACAGAACATTCCTGATTTTTCAGGAAATGTGTGAAAGAAATATTAAAAAACAAAATGGATACATGTATTTTCTGAATTGACAAAGACAACAACAAACTGCCGTCAATACTGTGTTTATTACAAAGGCTTATCAATCTTTGTATTTTAGTAGATATTTTATTTTCATTTGAACTCTATGTGAGCAGTCACTTTTAACAAGAGTGTGAAGATACCAAAGGGGTAATCAGAATCCGTATATCGAAGAACAGACAACACATTGGCCAAAAGAAAAAGGGCAAAAGGACAAACAACGATCTACAAAACATACACACACAACTAAAGATCGAGTAACACGAACCCCACTAACATAGGAAACAGAGAAACCATAATAACCTATTGACAATTAAAAGCACAAAAAAAAAGTATTACACTTTACATAACCAAACTATATCACGTGTAATGGTACATGTAAAATGCAGCAACATGTACATGGTGGGACATATTTGTAGATTTCTGTTTTCGATCTGAAATTTACCTCTAAATTTACTCAATACTAAGTGTGATAAAATAGTTAAGTAAAATAAATAAAATAACATATTAAAAAAACAAAATCGTAAAAATATGGAATTGGTTAAAAATCTTTGTACTGGTTGTAGTTTTATGTAATTGAATTAATGACAAGAGTAAATTCAGGACAATTTCTGTACGAACACATCAGCGATTAACCGAGTTCAGCTCCTCTCATCTCTACTAAAACCTCTGCTTGTACTTTTAATTTTACAAATCTAGTTCTGAAATTTCAAGTGAATTGGATAACAAAAACTTCAAAATATATATTGAAAACAACAATTGAAACCATCTAATCATGCACCCTCCCGTCCACCCTTATACAAACAACTACCCGAGTCCGGCTCCTCCCTTTTCTACCACATGCACTTTGTATTTGAACTTACAGATCTAAATAAGAAATCCATTGCCGATTTAGTACAACAGTTTTCAAGCCAAGACACAGTAAGACATCTTACCTTTGGGTGTCAGACTTATATTTAATTCAACAGATCCCAACTGGTTCATAACTGTAAACACATATCGTTTAAAGTCTGACTCGTCTTTCACTTCTATGGAAGAAGTTAAGATGTATTTGTACTGGACGCCATCTTTTGTACAGTCCAGCCACGTCCTGAATGTGTACGCCACTCTACCGTAGGTTTAGGATATGACACCAGTTGCACAGTAATATTTGTAATAGAATTCATCTGTGCTCCTATTTTCTGTCTGGCTACCATTATTCGTTTCGGCTTACTTACAATTCAACCAATCATTGTATCTTGATAGGCGAGTGAGTCACTGAATAATTGCTTTAGCGCTAATTGAGAATTTGTTCAAGACTAATTTTCAGTGGGATGATGATGATGATGTTGATGAAGACCGCTTGACACTTGTAATATTTTTTTAGTCCACCATGTCGCTTCTCTCGGTACACATTTTCCTAATTCCGAGCCATTCAATTCTCGCTCCAATCCTTAATGCTGCGTGCTTACCGGAGACGCAACTAATACCAAGTTTCTGCCTTTGATTTGACTCGACCAGGGCTTGAACTTACATTATATCACACTACCGTTGCAGTTTGTATATTATTAATACAGAAGATGAAGATGTGTTTCTTGACGGTAATAAATACCGTCTTGTTTATCATGTAACAGATTGCTACATATTCAATAGTGTTTTATCGTGTAAAACTCATGCGAACAAATATATCATGTGCACAAAGAAGTTAACAAAAAGTGTTGGATCGTGTACAACGTGGTTCATTAGAAAGTTGTGAGTTCGAACCCCGTTCATGGCGATGTTTATTCGATACAACATTATGTGAAAAAGTGTGTTAGTAGCTTGCGATATGTTGGTTGTTTTCACCGGGTTGTCCGGTGTCCTTCACTAAAAAAACTGATTGCCATGATATAACTGAAATATTGTTGAAAGTGGCGTTAAACACCATAAACCAAACCAAACCATCTTCCATTATTTTTCTTCAAAAAATAAACAATCCATTTCCTTTCCACTCTTAGATGATTATTACTAAGGTCATTGAATTATAATTTGCATACCAGAATATATTAGTCCGCGGAGGTGCACTTCAACATTTTATAATACAAACAGATATCTAATTTAGTGCGCATGATGTGTTACTGGAACAACCTTGATGACGTACGTTTTCAGTCAAATGATTGGAAAGCCATGTCTTTGGGAACAAGAAAACCAACGGACATAAGCATGATAGGAAAAATCAGCTAAGGTTACCTATGCCTCAGGGAGAACATTAGTCTTGATAATTATTATATTACCAAAGAACTGTAAATTCCAATAATAAATATTTCTAATAAACTATATCAGAGCCGAACAGTGACCACAGGGCGGATGGAACCCTAAGGTATTCACCAGCAGATGTACCGACCAAGTAATAATAATACAAATCTAAATATCTAATTTACTACACACGATGCATTTCTGGAATAACCTTCATAAGGTAGGCTCAAAATCGGAAGTTAGAAAGCCAAATAATTGAATAGTGCTTGGGAGCAATTAAACCAAATGGTCTAAACAGGATAGCCAGAATCGACTAAGGTCACTTATGCCTGAAGAAAGAGAACCTTAGTTTTGTTTGTTCGTTTGTAAACACTTCCCGATCCTTTCCTCATTAATGAAGTATCTCCGGGTTTGTAGCTAGATTATCACCGTGAATGACAGTACCTTAGCAGTAATTGCTTACCCTTACGGAGCACATGAGTTCATCCTCGATTCTTAGTGGGGTTCGTGTTACTCGATCTTCAGTTTTATGTGTATGTTTTGCAGATTATTGTTTTTCCTTTTGTCACTTTCCTTTATGTTGTCTGTTCATCTTCGATTTAGGGATTCTGATTACCCCTTTGGTATCTTCAAACTCTTCTCATATGATTTATCAACTGTAAATTTAAATACCATTAAATAGATAGCTCAAAGTCAAAACATTACAAATCCAAATTATGTAAAAGTTTGTTTTTTTGGAAGCAAGAAAACCAAGGGGCTTGCCTCAACGGAACTTTCAAAATAGGCAGTTCTTGATATTTCCATTATATATATATAATTACTATGTTCATGAACATTATCGATCGTAAAAACCATTTTACATTTTAGAGAATGTTTTACGAATAATTAGGTCACATTAATTCCAAATTCCAATATGTGACAGGTAAGGTATTTCTTGTAGCCATTGCAACAAAGAGGTAAATATTCAAAAGATATAACATGTACAGATATGGGATTTAGGTATTCAAAGTGGTAGGGAGGGTAATGAGATTTGTTGTCGTCTTATATCTTGTAAACAAACAAGTGGAGGAGGAACTGCTTACCCTTCCGGAGCATCTGAGTTCACCTCCGGTTTTAAGTGGGGTTCGCTTTACTCGACCTTTAGTTTTATGTGTATGTTTTGTCGATCGTTGTTTGTCCTTTTGTACTTTTTCTTTTGGCCATTGTGTTGTCTGTTCTTCTTCAATATACGGATTCTGATTACCTCTTTGGTATCTTCAAACTCTTCTTATTGTTTTTACATTTATTGTTTGTGTACAAGTTAAAAGTTTCACTAAAATATACATAACTTACATAGTACCACAAGGTTAATAGTCTTTTTTACACTATCCTTGACACCATTGTCTATTTCTATCGTGTAATTCCCAGAATTCTCACATTCTAAGACCGGAAGTGTTGCTGTATATTTTTTTCCAATGGTGTTGTACATCAACGGTGTTTTGGGGAAATCATGGGAATAAAAGGTAAAGCGTGGTTTTGGAAAGCTATCAATATGCATTCGAAGATTAACTTGTTGATCTTCTTCCAACATATAACTTCTCCAATATGTAATGAATCCAGACGGGTCTTTACCGAGCTCCAATCTCATGACTGAAGGTGGATCTGCAATTTACAAATGAATTTATGTTCGGAATGAGTGATGATGTTTGTAGCGAGTATTTGTTACTGTATTATGTAAAGAAGATATACACTGACTTTGGTAGTCAGTATGTCAGCCAATTTTTCACACGATGTAAGCTTTACGGTTTGGTCAGTGACCAGGACACACACAGAAAAGTTCACTAAGAAGTGAAACTTTAAAAAGTGCTGATAACTATTTGTTTTGGTTATCATTTATCATAAGGATTGCAATTTCTGTATGCACATTTGTAGATATCTTACGCAGTCCTCTGATGACTGTTTGAAAAGCCGCATACCGATCCACATATTACTCCAAGGATATCTGGAATGCCAATATCTATGACTCGCTCGGTTGCAACTTCCAATGCCACTGCCTCCTCGATCAAATACTAATTTATGAAATCTAAGAATAATTTTAACCTTTTTTAATTGTATTGTTCAATCTCTGACATAATAACCAACTTGTTGAAGGTGGTCAGTATTTGGTAGAAGTCAAAATAGCTGTTTATAGCATTAACGTGATTGGTCAATGAACGTAGATAAAACAGTTGAATGATATGTATTCATACAACTAAATCATTGAACCGTATGACATATATAACAATGGGTATCTTTTAAGATAAACATGAAAGAAAAATCATTCGGGATTTATTTTCTTCGTTGCAGGGTCAACATAGTGTATCATTCCCAAAAATTATACAATGAACGATAACCATAGCATCTACCTACAATGAACGGCTACCATAACCTCTGCTTACAATGGATGGCTACCATAGCATCAACTTATAATGAATGGTTACCATAACATCTACTTACAATGAACGGTTACCATGACATCTACATACAATAAACGGTTACCTAAACATCTACTTACAAAGGACGGTTACGATAACATTTACTTACAATGAACGGTTACCATAACATCAACTTACAATGGACGGTTACCATAGCATCTACTTACAATGGACGGTTACGATAACATGTACTTACAATGAACGGCTACCATATCATCTACTTACAATGAAAGGCTACCATAACATCTACGTACAATGGACGGTGATCATAACATCTACTAACAATGAACGGTGATCATAACATCTACTTACAATGGACCGTAAACCATATCATCTACTTCCAATGAGCGGTAACCATAACAGTTACCTAAAATGAATGGCTACCATAACATCAACTTACAATGAACGGTTGCCATAGCATCAACTTACAATGAACGGTTACCATAGCATCTACTTACAATGAAAGGCTACCATAACAACTACTTACAATGAACGGTTACCAAAACAGCTACTTACAAAGAACGGTTACCATAACATCTGTTCTGTTAACTCTTGATGTGTCATTAGGATGATTAACACTACAACGATATTTCCCACTTTGTTCTCTTTTAATACTGTAAATCTCTAATGATTGCGATGAACTGATACTAAGAAAACTGTCCCCTGTCCTACTGTGTTTCCAGATATAGTTACAATTCGGATGACATCCAACAGAACAGACAATTGGACCAAGATTGCTTCCTTCTCTTATATTGACACTTTTCGCCGAAGGTAATAAAACAGGTCTGTCCGGGCCATCTGTCAACAAAATCAATATTTTTCTTAGATTTGTACTTCACGTTTGATATACAAATTACGTCCCAGAAAATGAATCCCATAACAATTGATATTTATAGGTTAATGCATGCCCTTTTCCATATCAGGACTGTTGTCCTCCCGAGAGATCGATATCGGCCAGAGGGCTTTAGATGATAACAGTCCTGATATGGAAAAAGGCATGCATTTATCTATTTATCACATATTTTAACATTGAATTAAAAGGAACAAAATTAACTTCACACACACACCCACACCAAACTGTGAGTGATTGATATCGGTTGAGGGATGATAACAGTCCTAATATGGAAAAAGGCATGCATTGTTCTATTGATGAAGAGGCTTCATATCATGTTGTTCTATTTATAAAGAGATCTGATATCATGTTGTTCTATTTATAAAGAAGCTTGATATCATGTTATCAGAGCTTGCCCCGATATCTGCTCATGGGCTGATATCGCCGTGGCACTTCGGTGTTTACGTATGTGCAAAATTGACGTTATTACTAATAACTATGTGATGATTTGCTTTATTACATACTAGATGGTCATTAAAACATACTGGGATTTCCAAGCGAAAGAAAAACCGGCATTTTATCAAGTAAAATAAACGTTTATTTCACTGAGTGATGTCACAGTAGAAACGTCGTCATAATCGAGCATATTTCTTAGATAGACGTCTAATTAATACAAACGAAAGTGTAAAGCATATGTAATAAATATAGAATGACGGTAGTTTGGAAGGTCGAGACAGACATTATTGCCAGTATCGCAGCAAGTTCAGCTGGCATTATTGTTTTTATCGGTGACGTTAAAATGTGTTTCACGTCACACTGACCGATAATTTTCAATATCAGAGTCAGTTCTTGCGCATGCGAGTTACGAACTGACCTAACATTTTTGTAGATCAAGGTCAGTTTGGTGATCCAGACTTTATCAGCGGCAGGGAAAATGTGCAATTGGACGCTAAGCAAAACATTATACAGAATCATCGTTCCTTGAAAACAAAGTAAGAGGACAATAACAATTTGCAAAAGTGAAAGTTAATAGGTGGTTGTTTTACTATTGTTTCGGAAAAATGGAAAAAACATCAGCGATAGTATTTTCATGTTGATATGAACCACGGTCCTTTACAAATACAAGAAATAATTCGTCAAAGATATCCATAATTTTCCCCAAATTACACATGAACCAATAAACATATATAGGGAATTTTAACATGGTATTGTGTATACATGCATAGTCAACGAATGACGTCATATTTGAATTTTGGAGTGCTAGAGTAATTATACAATATTGTTTTGTTGTTTGTGTTTCACTGTTATGTTGTTCCGATTGTGATGTATTTGTAATGTTTTCTCTAATTTGTATTCTTACATTTATGATAAACCGGTTATTTTTCAATTGTGTCAATCTGTTAAATACAGATTTTTGAACAAATCGAATCGTCGCCCTATATTTGTTTCATCTCAATGCTTATCTATGTTATTATAACATATTAATTAAATAATCCTTCATTTCATTTATCATGATATCTCATTATGGATAAGCTCATTTTTTGCTAATGTTCCACTGGGTTGAATTTTACAACATTTTATGACAAAAGGAGCGGCGTAAATTTTTTTAGATCATTGAAATGAAGCTGTGGGAAATCATTATCACGTGGATTTGCTCAAAAAAGGATTATAGCCATCGCGTTTATTCTATGGTTCCCATACGTGCCTATTCAATCATCGCATAGGGTGACAGATGGTGTCTATCATGTGATAATTGCCACCATTCCTGCAGCAAGATAGTGTTTGTTAATTCAGTAATATCTAAGATCGTGGGTTATGTTTGTTACATTTATGACCAATAAGGTTTCATATTCATGTATGATTTATTGAATTCTACCTGTGGACATTGCAGACATCTTTCTTCATTGATTCACGTACACGGGACATCCATGGGTGGTTATCAAAATGGTATAAGAACGTGTCCGAAGCCATTATAGTTACCTTACACGACATGAATGTCTACCTAGAAGGTGTTTTAAAATTACCCATGACAGTTGTATTTATTTACGAATACTGGTGTCCAACACGATTTCCATATTGTAAGATGCACTGTCGATTAACAGTGACACAATGGGTGTCACTAGTGGGGCAGAAACTAAAAAACCTTCTGGAGCACCTTAGTTCCCCGCAATTTTTTGTGAGGTTCATATTGCTCGATGTTTAGTTTTCTGTGTTTTGTGGATCGTTATTTGTCCTTTTGTCTTTTTTTTTGTATAGCTGTTTTTTCAACAATCTTCAATGGTTGATTAAATAATGTATGTTCAATAAAACGTGTTTAAATAAGACAATGAGTACACTACCTCTATGACATCGCAAGTTCGCAAGTAGAAAACTGAAAGATGAATCAGAGGAGATCCATCAGCCTACTACATACCCTACTAGCCAAATTACGTTGTCAAAACGTTGTGACAACGTAACTTTTTCGTTGTTACAACGTAATAATTTTACGTTTTAACTACGCCGATTTGTAGACTCCCCTAGACGTAAATACCACGTTGTGGTACTACGTAGTAAAAGACCATTCTATAACCAAACGACAACCATGACCATGTAAGGACGTTTACACAACGTAACCACCAACCATCACAAGACCTTTATACGAGGTAATTACAACTAATTAAGGACGTTTACACAACGTAACTACCAACCATCATAAGACCTTTATACGAGGTAATTACAACCACCAAAGGACCTTTACATGACGTAATTACAACCACATAGGGACCTTTCGACAACGTAACTACAACCACCTAGGGACCTTTACACAACGCAACTACAACCATCTAGGGATCTTTACACAACGTAACTACGACCACCTAGGGATCTTTACACAACGTAACTACGACCACCTAGGGATCTTTACACAATGTAACTACGACGACCTAAAGACCTTTAGACGACGCAACTACAACCATCTCTTTATAGTTATACAACTACAATATACAACCCTAAAAGGACTTTTATAGCCAAATTACGTTGTCAAAGCATTGTGACAACCTAATTTGGATAGTAGGGTAACTATAATCACATTAAGACCATTACACCATGCAACTACCAACTACATTATTTTTTGTGTATTTAAGGACCTTTTGTGATGTTCTTAATTTTTTTGAGTTAACAAATAAAATATAAAGTTCTAAACATTTATTAATCCAAATTATTGCAACTTTTACAGATGATGAAACCCTCTTTCTACTCTCAGACTCCTCCCATCATAATCTATTTTAAAGATGCCAAAATGTTTAGATGTAATTATTATACAAATATAAATATGTCCAGTAATAATAAATATATCAGATTAAAAAACATGTATAATAAATGTACTAAAAATCTTTATCTTGTGAATGTTGCATTTGACAAAATTTTAGATGTATATAGATAACATCTCTAGAAGTAATGAATAGGTACACATCCAGTGGAGGACATACATTTTAAGCTCCCTGAACTATTATGTGGGCCCTTTTGCAGCCAGCAAGAATAACCAACAAGGTCAAAAGGGCCATGAACAGGGTGTTGGGGTGGAGTCCTTGACAATGGGCCAAACATTGATCCCTTTCCCACCAGCAAAGAGGTCTGGGTAACGGAAGATATCTTCTTCAATGGTGTTGTTCCATGGGAGATCCTGATAATTGTTTTTTTTTAAATTTAACCACTATATCTCAGATTTTTATTAAAATTGCTGTACTGGGTTATAAGCATTTTATGCTAGAAAACAGAAATAGCTCAATAAATATGGGAACTGAAGCACTAGTTGCTGGCTAAGGAAACAGCAGAAATACATGTATACATATAAAAATATCACCCTGCTTAGGCCTGCTAACTATGGACCAAACTTATAAGAACAACTTGACTTATACATCTATTCTTTAGTTTAACATTAAACACTAAAAAAGATATAATAGAAAATTACCAAAAACAAAGAAAAATTTGTAGGAACCAAGATCACACCACCCAACATCAATACACAGAAAAAAGAATTTGTTCATTCTTTAAATTACTAGAGATGAAGGTCATTAGAGGGGGATCGTTAGGATAAAGAGATGATAGTCTTGATTTTTGGTGTTTGAATGCACAAGCCAGAGGAGTGCAGCCTGAATTAAGAATTCATATGTCTGTTTGTGGTTCTGATTGGTTCTAACATAAGGAGTGAGTGTCAAACTATTAAGCTGTGCACCAACGAAGGATTCGAGGATCCAACTGCCAAAATGTAGGCTATGAATAGATTCTGGCTAAGTCAAGGAGCCCATACAGCTTGGGATTCAAGTGCTGAAACCCTCCATACAAGTTTGGAAATTTTACTAATTACAGGGACATTTTGAGGCCATATGAAATTGGAATTGGAGCATATTCTAAGGTCAATATTAAGTATTTTAACCCATTGACTTATGATTCTATTACTAAAATAGCCTTATTTTAATAACAAAGACTTAAAAAAACTCCATTAATTTTGTTGAAAAGTTAGTTCATTAAAAAAGTTGTTTCCAGGATATAAGGGGCCCTGAAGCGTAAGCTTCATAGTAAGATCTACCAGTGTACACATCCCAATCCTGAAAAAGCTGTAACCCCAAAATATTCTTGTTAATTGTATATAAAAATATAACAAAGAACAATAATCTTTTAAGCTTAGCAATTCAAAATAAAAATATCAAAACCAATATATCACATCCTCTACACAGTACAGAGAAAAAAATATAACCCTAATTTTTCTTTCTTTCTTAAAGAAATAAAAGAACTGCCTAGCGCATAAATGCATGACGTATCCCAGGCACTTGCATAATATTTAGTTTTATATATTTATAGAAAGCAGCCTTGCAGTCTTAATGTATAACATACTTTATTGAAGGATGGAGTAAATTGCAGCATGACCTGAATAATATACAGGAAGTACTCCACTTTGAACACTGTGTAAACCTCTGATGTAAATATAGATTTTCTCCCAAAACCCTTGCTTCAAATATTTCCATGTAAGAACCCATCCAAGATAATGATAATTACAAGCCACATACAAAAAATTATTCAAATCTATCCATGTTTACTAAAGTTATTGCATAAACAAGACACAATTCTCAAAATTGGTGATTTTTCAACCAAAAACTATGATTTCCCCCCAAAACCCTTGCTTCAAATATTACCATGTAAGAACCCATCCAAGATAATGATAATTACAAGCCACATGCAAAAAATTATTCAAATCCCTCCATGTTTACTAAGTTATCGCATAAACAAGAAAGTGTGACGGCGGACAGTGGCTATTTCTATATCCCCCACCGCTATCGCGGGGAGATAAAAATATATATTATTAAATATGGGGGCAGTCGTGATTGTATGGTTGTGGGATTTATAACTACCTATGCAATCAGTGCACATCACCACTAATGTTGTGAGTTCGAATCCGCTTAGACGAGGTGTACTTGATACAACATTATGTGATAAAGTTTGTCAGTGACTTACGGCAGGTCAGTGATTTTCTCTGGGTACTCCGGTTTTTCAACCAATAAAACTGACCGTCACGATATAAATTAAATATCGTCGAAAGTGGTGTTAAACACCATATGGCATAACCCTAACTCTATCTATTAATTATCCGTTTAACATGATAAATCCAATAAGAAAAACACGAAACTTGTATAAATACACACAATCATATAAATCTGAAAACAAATCAAATACATTTGTACTTTAAATGTTAAATTTCAATTTATATACTGGCATACAAATCATGATTCTCATTCAACCAATCAATTTTCATTCAACATTATATTATATCATACTATCCTGGGTACTCCGGTTTCCTCTACCTGTCTACCATTATAAACATAACCTTATAATTAACTCTAACCCACATTATCTCAACCATACTGATACTGATATAAATCACAAAACTTGCATACAAAAAAAACACATACAAATTCTAACATTTGGTCAGCAAAAAAATGTAAGATATATAAAACAATAAAGTTAAATGAACAATGAAAGGTTTCCTTAAACTATAAAGTATTTTTTCTCCATCAAGCATCTGGAAAGCTCCCCTCATTGGTGGATTGGTTCTGAAAAAAATAATATGATATTAATATTTTCAGCTAAATCGAACAACTTTAGGGGGCTTGAAATTATTATATTTAGGAGATCATAACTGTATTGTATTTTAAGCTTTGTGGATGTAAATCGTCGGTTTTACGGTCGCAAAATGTGTTTACCTAGCGACGCATAGCGTAGTTAGGTAAACAGATATTTGCGACTGTAAGTGAAGACACATTGTAAAACCTATAATTAATTGATTATAACTCGGAAATATATTGCATGGATATATATTACAGAATACAGAGCTAAAGAAAGAAATCCAAAAACAGTGACCAAACATATAGTTATGTTAAATTTTATTGATAGGACAAATCTAGAAAAGATACATCTCCATTTATGTAAAAAAAACACCATGGGAACAGAGGAGAATTAGAAGAGAAATAGTACAAAAAAAGTGCAGTTCAAATATTTAGATCTATTGCAAGACTACAATATTATCAAAATTAAAACCTAATTTTATAAGAAGCATTACAGTATGTAAAACATTAGACTCGGAAAGGAACTTACACTTAATATGCAACAAACTAAATATCTCTATATTAAAAATTGATTTAAGACAGCACTTATCTTGCAGTTTTTGATATTTGTTGTTGATATAAACATATCATGTAAAATGTTTTTCATGATCTCATTTCATTAACGAGAAATTACGAAAATTACAAAAGCACATATAAGCAATCAGTGGGGAGGAAATTTATATCGATCAATCAGTGGTGTGATCTAATTAAATAGCAATTAAGCTGCATAATCACTCATGCCCAGTACTTCTCTACAGTCTTCGAAATTAGACTTTCGAATGTACTGGCCCGAAAACTTCAAAATTAGAATATTTATATAGATTCTATTGAAAAATTTGGGCAAAAGTCACTGGTCCGAATCAATTTTCACTGGCCGTGGGCCACCGGACCACTGCTAAAGTCAATGACTGCTCTACTGACCAATATTACAAAAAAAAAGTATCTTCATTTATTATACTTTTATTATTTCTACACTTAATATAGAAAACTTTAAAAAGAAAAGAAGAAATGAACCAAAAAAATAAGTCCACGTTACAAAGCTCTGACAAAGGATCATATTTAATATAATTATTTACTCTTGGGAATGTTAGGCATTTTTTCTGCATTTTTTTTTACATAACTATATTCCTTATTAATTGATTTCTCAAAATTTCATTACAGGTACTGTAGTTAATTTGTTTTTGAGGTGGGATCTCTATCAGATACATTTTTTGTAGGTTGACCTTTTTAAAATTTGTTTATTTTGATTTTATAGTCAACTGTAACTCATGATATCTAACATACATGTAAATCTCTTCTTAAGAAATGTTCTGTATTTGAAGTAGATTGTGTACATGTAATTAAATGTAACAAGTTCATCTAAAGAACCCTTTGTTTCTGTAATAGCCACACACTGTAAATATGGGAGGAGCTCTATTGGTATAAGTGTATGCATGTACAAATAATGTATCATTAACTTACTTTCATTAGTTTTATATATATCAATATGTCCTTTGTGCATGAAATCTAATTTCTGGTTCATCATGGTAGCTTTCGTGATCCGATAGAGTTTAATCCCTATAAAATTGCCTCAGGACTAGATTATTTGATAGTAAAATATAATGTTGATGTCTGGCTAGAAGAACATGAAATTGATTACCTCTGATTACATGATGGTGAAATTTGCTGTTGTCTAGCTATAGCTATGTGTTGATCGGTCTGACATTACAGGACATGAAAGCAGGTGACATCTGTGGTTTCCAATATTACATGGGGGCAGGAATTATTTCGACTGGTTTGCTATGTTGAAAAGTCACATGGTCATGATCAGTTACATTTGTACATGTATGTGCCTATAACAGCTTATAACCTCAAATCCAATTGTACTTGTTTACCACTTTTACAGAAATGAACCAGCTCTGAAATTATAGAGAAGAAATTTAAGTTATTTTATTCAGTCTCATTTATATATATCATCATACTGTCTTAACAATAAAAAAAAAAAAAAAAGAGGCTACTGCCCCCAGCCTCCTAATACAAATGTAGTATAGCCAGAAATGAGGTGCCATTTGATAATTTGCATATCTAAGATGGGGACATCATAAGGAAGTCTGCAATTTTCATATGATCTACATTAAAGATATAATTTCTAATTGCATGCATGTTATTTTCTGAACTTGAAAATGATACCTTTGGCTTAAAATAAAAATTTAAGTTAAATCAAGCTGAATTAATAAAATAAATGAAATACAAATTAAATGTTCGAGGTTCCTGGACAAAATGAAAACCGGATGCCTCTAACCTTCATCTGATCTTAAGTCTATGTAAAAATGTCTGTAATACATGCAATTGAGGCCAATGAGGCAGACTTGGGGTCAATTACTTTCAAATGTAATCGATTACATTACAATTACTTTGCATTTTTCATGATTACATTACATTACGATTACATCAATTTTCAAATGTAATCGATTAAATTACAATCACTTTGTAAATGTAATCGATTACATTACTGATTACATTTAATGTTATGACAACCAATATATTAGTGTTTTATGTTATTTTGTCTCGTGTGCATCTGTCCAATATCTCTTCTTTTTTTTAATGTATTTCTTAATCAGAACTATAAATTACAATTCAGTTGTAATGTGATCATTACATGCAATAACAAACAGTACATTGTAAATGAATAACAGCAATTCTCATTTTCCTATTTTTCGTAAACTATTTCTTCTCTTATTACTATATATGACCAATATTGATTCCATCTTATACTATTAGTAAATATCATAACATACATTTGCACATTTTAATAATATATATCAAATAATTTCAAACATCCTGTGAAAGTCTATTGGGGATAATAAACTAGCAGTTAATTAATTACCTGATAAAATTTGTAATTAAGGTATTATTTATGACACCAAATTATGTAACAATCACCATTACTAAATTTCACACCATTTGAATGTTTGTCCTTGATATATAATTCAGAAGATAATAAAACAAAAAATCTTTCTGATTCTAAAAACTTGCTTAAAAATGTACATAATTTCTCAGTCTAAATATGAAAACTAAATCCTTAATTTATGTAAATAGGTTTAATAAAATATCCATTACAAGTTGCATAGTAACCCACAAGTAATGAACAAATTATCATGTAATCCAATATTAAAAGGAAAATCAGCACCAAAATAAAATGCAGAAATATCACATATATTATCACATATATCTGAATATCAGATACAAGCCCCATTAGAATATTCTTTAAAAAAAATTCCAAAATTTTACAAATATTACAACTTGTTATTTATCAGTTAATTTGTAATATACATGTATGTAGAGCATCATAAATAAATGTTTCTGAAAATTATAATTTACATTTTTATATAATATCTTTATTGAAATTTAAATCTCTTTTTAAACTAAGAAATATGAAAACTAAATCCTTAATTTATATAACTTGTAATGGATATTTTATTAAACCTATTTACATAAATTAAGGATTTAGTTTTCATATTTAGACTGAGAAATAATGTATACTCCCTTCCTATGGTACCGCGGGTTCTATGATACTGCAGTATTTATTTTGTCTGTTCCTATGCACTGCAGAGCCACCCGCCGGTTTTTCTATTTATATATTCATAAACACAAGTCACATTTATCGGAACGTTTGGTCATTCTGTCCAAATGTCTTGAATTTTTGTAAGTACACGTATTTTTATCTTTTCCTTAGAAATAGCGGACATTTTTATTTTACCCTGATACCATGCTTTGTAAAATGTCCAATAATTAAACCATAGTTGTCATAATTCGTCTGCTATTTTTTTTAGAAATGTCATCCGTTTGTTTACGTTTCATTTCAATCCGATTTGGGATTATTGGTGCTATTTTTAGTTACTTTCTAGACTGACAAAGTTGATGGAAAAATTAAGCTATGAAAACATATTAACCAACATAACGTTACATCAAATTGAAATTGACTCAACTTTGTTACATTTGTTATTTCAAAGAAACTTTACTTTATTAAATGTGATAAATTATCAAGATTTTCTTTATGGTATAAGTTTGCCAGATATTCACCTTGATTTAGTATTTATAAACGATGTCTTGATTTATCAAACATTGTGTCCCATAACATTAATTTTGCAATTACCGTGATATCATAGGAAACCATTTCTGGGAGGTACATCGGCGTTGTCATAGAGAAAAGTGGCGACGTATTTTTAAACAAATTCAAAGAATAAAATGAATTGTGGGGGAAAATAGGTTTCTATATCGGGGAATAAAATATAACATTTTTGGATTAATTCCGAAAACTAGTTACGTTACACAGACGTTAAACATTAAGTACCGCAGTACCATAGAACCCCGGGCTACATTTTTAAACTAAGAAATCTTCATGAGATACCTGTTTTGGTTTATATAAAACATGTCTTTGTCTTATGCGAATCATGAGGACATGGTGATAGTCTTTCATAGAAGCAATTTCATATATCCTCGTCTGACAATAAGTCGGTCAGTCATTGGATAATGTTTGATTATTTTTTTCATGTTTGAAAAGTAAACATTTTTTTCTTTTTAATTATGTTCCTCATCTATTCTTGCTCACATGTGTAAAGTTCCATGGAAAAAAGATCGATAATAATTACATACTGGCCCATATTTGTTTACCCTCCCTTTTCCAAATGGCGTCGTATGACGTCACATAAAGTCGGTCAAAGTTCAATAAAGCACATGATTTTGTCATAGGCCAACCAAACTTAAAAAGTAAACCAGATTAAGAAAGTACAGTATTTTAGCTTTTTCAGTGTAATTGAATTGTCTGAAAAATTTCAAAAGATGTTTTTTTAAATAGTTTGAAATTGAAGTATTCAAAATTAATTATTTGATGCAAATATTAAACTTGCTTACCCACATAAAAAGTATTTAATCCAGTGAATTTGGTGTTTTTGCTTTTGTCAATACAATCTATTAGACCGACATATTTTGGTAAAACAATTAATGACTGATTTCAATTTATTTTAATCACATTTATTATCACAGAGTGGTAACAATACAGTTTTGTTGATGCTATTTGTAATAATGACAGTTTTTTTTTACCCAGACAATCTCATTTTTCTGTCTGGTTTAATTTAATTCTCTGTTCAATTTATGCAATAAATTTGTATTATTGCTGTTAAATTAATTCTTTTTCTATCTTCTCTGTGAATTTCATTTCATTACCCCAAGAAGTAAGGGGTATATTTGTTATTAAAGTAGCAGTGGAAATGCAAAATAATCTGCCATTTTGTGACTAATGGAGAGCACTTGCATGTATTTTCCCGGTAAAATCGGCCATTTTCTAGAAAATGGTGGAATCTGAATGATCAATCATCATATTTTCAAAGTATTTTAAAATACAATTTGCTTGGCCTACATTCCAGAAACGGTCATGAACTGTGATGTCGATTATGTCAACAAACCGGAAAAATACAAATGTTTGGGGAATACCATCGATTGAAACATATTTATCAAGCATAATGATCAGGAAAAAAAGACATTAGTAAAAAGGATCTTTTTTACTTGCATGGAATTTATTCAATTCAAACTTCTGTTTTAATCTCATCTTGTAATTTTGACGTTGAAAAGTATTCCCTCTGTGTTTATGTACGCTATGAATATACAGAATGACGTCATTGGTCTCGTGCTGCGCGAGAATTGTAAATCAAAACAAATGACCGACATTATTGCATGACCGAGCAGATGTCACGGTAGGATATGAAATCTTGAAAGTTGAGTCAGATAATTTAAATTTTTAGAGCTTGTTGTGTTTTACACAAGCCGACAAACTGTTTTCACTGAATTTTTGAAACCCTAAAGAAATTGAGATATTATTTGTTTGGATATCAAGTTTTAATTAAGTCATAATTTATACTTAATATTTTTTGTAGCTGTGATAGTTTTAATTGCAATTAAGCATATAATAATATCTACATAATTTGTTTAATAAATTTCATGAAGAAAATTCATTTACATAAATCATACATTAAATATCTAAAGACATATATGTTTCAGTTAAGACAAAATAAGTCAAAATGATGAAAAGTAATCTAAATGTAATCAGAAAGTAACCATGATTACAGGGTCAAAATGAATGTAATTAATTACATTACGATTACATGTAATCCAAAAAATGTCCGATTACAGATTACATTCGATTACATGAAAAATGTAATCGATTACAACCGATTACGATTACAAATTACCCCATGTCTGCAATGAGGCTCGACACAAAATTTAACAATGATTGAAATTCTGAATGACATTTGGCGTCAACACCACAGGCGCATGGGGCATGGATTTCGTTTCCTCCTCCTCCCTTTTCTCTACTACCCCCCCTTTTTTCAAAATTTTCATATAAATCATTCCATTTTCAAAATTTTCATAATCATTCGTTTTTTCTTCATTTGACAACATCAGTAGACGTCATACATCATGAATAATACATGTATTCTGTGTCCACATTTTTTCGACTGATACAGTATAAGAGAGAAGGTAAGCAACTCCATTTTCATATTTCGCGCCATATCGCTCACCTTGGTTGGGAAACCCCAGTGTTTTTTTACACTTTTTACCTTGTCTACATATGGCACTGTCGTATCAAACTGTTTCTAAGACACTTACCTAATTGCCCATGTTAGTATTTCAGTCCGTACGTCGATCTTTTCCAAGAAATCTCGCCGAGAATAGCGAAGCAGCTTCGTTTCTAGGTCAAACTACATCATACAAGACGGAAGTGCAACAACGATAACACAGGGTTTTTTACGAATGGAATACTTGCAATGAAAAACCCAGATGCGCTCCGAATATTTTTCCCTGAATTTTTTGGCGGAAAATATAAATCGCTGAAAAAACATAACGGCAGACGCATTATTTCCAGCATTTCGTAAAAATGGCACAACGACCATCTGAATATGGAAACACTGAAATAATTTCATGGTAAATAACTGTTAACACATACAAAGAATTTCTCTGGGAGAAATTCAAACTGAGAAATAGATATGATTGAATGGTTAGAACTGAAGTCAAAATTTCAATGAAAAAGAAATATTCAGCTTGCCTCTACTTCAAATTATTAAAATCATACCCAAACAAATACATATACAACTAAAAAAAATAATAATAAAAAAATAAAAAAAAACAAAGGAAGAAGAAGCTGAGAACAGCTATTAAATGGGACTATGGCATTTTACCCCCTTCCTCAATAAAAGGGCTCCCAACTGATAAAAATGTGTAAGGGAACCGGAGGGACCATTTAACTAAGGGGGCTATTTCTTTTTCAGGGGTAAAAAATAAATAACTTGTTCAACTATTTGAACGTGAAATAATAATTCGTGAACTTTTTTTGCGCATTTAACATCCTCGCGAAGAAAGCGAAAATTAAATACCCACCAAAATAACCACTTATACGGTAAAATAGGATTTTTTTTTCTGGATTTCAACACTGATTTCTGTCAATGCTGGAAAGTTGAGTTACACAAGTTATTTATTTTTTACCCCTGTAAGACAGATTATTGTTTTATAAAATCAGTGACATGAAATGAAAAAGAAATAGCCCCCTTAGTTAAATGGTCTCTCCGGCTCCCTTACACATTTTTGTCAGTTGGGAGCCCTTTTATTGAGGAAGGGGGTAAAATGCCATAGTCCCATTTAATAGCTGTTCTCAGCTTCTTCTTCCTTTGTTTTTTTTTTCATTTATTTATTTTTTTTTTTTTTTTAGTTGTATATGTATTTGTTTGGGTATGATTTTAATAATTTGAAGTAGAGGCAAGCTGAATATTTCTTTTTCATTGAAATTTTGACTTCAGTTCTAACCATTCAATCATCTATTTCTCAGTTTGAATTTCTTTTTGAACAGTTATTTACCATGAAATTATTTCAATGTTTCCATATTCAGATGGTCGTTGTGCCATTTTTACGAAATAATCCGTCTGCTGTTATGTTTTTTCAGCGGTTTATATTTCCCGCCAAAACATTATGGGAAAAATATTCGGAGCGCATCTGGGTTTTTCATTGCAGGTAATCCATTCGTAAAATTCCCAGGGTTCCCGTTCTTGCACTTCCGTCTCCAATGATGTAGTTTGACCTAGAAACGAAGCTGCTTCGCTATTCTCGGCGAGATTTCTTGGAAAAGATCGACGTACAGACTGAAATTCGAACATGGGCAATTAGGTAAGTGTCTTAGAAACAGTTTGATACGACAGTGCCATATGTAGACAAGGTAAAAAGTGTAAAAAACACCGGGGTTTCCCAACCGAGGTGAGCGATATGGCGCGAAATATGAAAATGGAGTTGCTTACCTTCTATCTTATACTGTATCAGTCGAAAAACTGTGGACACAGAATACACGTATTATTGTCAAATGAAGAAAAAACGAATGATTATGAAAATTTTGAAAAAGGAATGATTTATATGAAAATTTTGAAAAAAGGGGGGGTAGTAGAGAAAAGGGGGGAGGAGGAAACGAAATACATGCCCCATGCACCTGTGGTCAACACAGTATTTTCTTAAATTAATTTGGATTGCTCATTCATAGATGTAATTCTATTGACTAACCTTATATTTCTAGCTTCTAAACTCGAGGCTGTTGTATGTTCGGGACATCAAAGAAATTGTTAAAATTGTCACAAAACATCAAAATGATTTGAATTTTGGTAGCAAATTCAAACTCCGGAAATAGCAATAACTTTCTATTATCGAATCGTTGACGGACACACTGAATTTCCGCATTGTAGGAAAAGTACTTCTAATTTTTGGATATGGTAATTTTATTGCAAGTAATTAAATCTTGGAGATACAGACAATGGACAAAAGTATGCACACGCTTCCAATTTACCCTATATATTTCATATAAAACTACAGTTTTTCAAAATATTATCTTGAAATCAATTCACGTCCGATTTTAATCATTATTTCATCAAGGAAAGCAGAAAGATATGTAGTTTATAGTAGTAATTTTGAAATAACTTTTTGAAGCATGTTTTTCAAATCGCCATGATTTAAACACAAACGTAAATAATTTTTCTACAAAGGTACTATCTATTAAAGCATTGTATTTCGAAAGAAATTAATTCAGTTGTGTGTTTAGCTTGTATATTCTAAAAATTTTTATCATAGAAAATTATTTTGAAATTATACAGTAAAACTACATACAATTCTGTTTTTATTGATATAAAAATTATAGAAATCGGGTGTGAATTGACTTCAGGATAAGCTTCTGAAAAATTGTAGTTTTATATGAAATATATAGGGAAAATTGGAAGCATGCGAATACTTTTGTCCATTGTCTGTACATTTGTATATATTGCCTTATACATTACGTTCTACTAAGTTCAGTGGAAAGAAGAACGATTAACGATCAAGAGGCCACCTTTGTCTTTGTCTTTGCCACCGATTCGATCCTCGTACATGGCGTTTTTATTATGTTTTTTTTTTTTATTGCTATTGATATACAACTATAGCCAGTTGTATCATCTTAATGCAAACTTTGAATGTAGCTAAATAACAACACAACTTAGTCACATTTTTACTGATGAACCTGGAAATGCAAAAAGTCCCTATCAACCATGCATTTTTGGAATCAGGAGATCAACTACTATCAAATTCAAAGTCATATCTAGGACTAGGGAATACCTTCCAATTTGAACAATTCACTTTTTAATTAAGATCCTTTCCCTTTTTCAGTGAAATACCTTAATGATTTATCTTTATATTAAAATACGGTTGTCTGACAACGACTTGCATATAAAATATATCCTGAAATACGTTACCAGGACGTAAAAATTACGTTTGAGCTTTTACGTTAACATCAAGACCATATCCGTACGTAACAAAAACGTTCAAACTACAGTGTCACAATGACTTGCATATAACGTATTCTGAATACGTTACCAGGACGTAATAATTACGTTTGAGTTTTTACGTTAGCATCAAAACCATATCCGTACGTAACAAAAACGTTGGAAAGTACGTTGTCACAACGTCTTGCATATAACGTATTCTGAATACGTTACCAGGACGTAAAAAATACGCTTGAGCTTTTACGTTAGCATCAAGACCATATCCGTACGTAACAAAAACGTTCACACTACAGTGTCACAACGACTTGCATATAACGTATTCTGAATACGTTACCAGGACGTAATAATTATGTTTGAGTTTTTACGTTAGCATCAAGACCATATCCGTACGTAACAAAAACGTTGGAAAGTACGATGTCACAACGTCTTGCATATAACGTATTTTAAATACGTTACCAGGACGTACAAATTACGTTTGAGCTTTTACGTTAGCATCAAGACCATATCCGTACGTAACAAAAACGTTGGAAAATACGTTGTCACAACGACTTGCATATCACGTATCTAAAATACGTTGTGGCAACGTAATTTTCACGTAAGAAAGGGACCTGACCAAACAGCAACCAAACTGCAACGTTGTGAATACGTAGTGTGCTAGCTGGGTAATACCCATTGTCTTTATCATTTATAGATTGATTTAAGTATGTTAATACAACTGACCATTTAGCTATACTCACAATAAGGATCTAAGGTTATAACATTGCTGACATTTGACACATCTCGGCGGTCATCCATTGCAGTGCAGTAAGCCGGTTTTCCCTTATCAGAATCAGTTACGTTGATTTTAAGGGTATTATGTTGTTGTGCGCCATCGACGGAAAATGTGTAAGGAAGACTTGAAGAAAGCTCCACTGGCCAACGCTGCACTTGGGACGTACATGTAAACTCAATCTGATCAACAACGAATGGATATTTGTTAAATACAATGGTAGGTGTCTTTGGCTTGTCTGAAAATAGTTGTGTAGGGTAGTATTGAAAGCGATGTCAGGTCATGCACAATATATGTACATTGCCATTTTCTATATAAAATTTATTTGTGTATGAGCTTTAGAAACAGGTAGAAAAGCAAGCCTTTAGTAAGCTTTTCTCACCTTTTTCGCAGAGAGTGCAAATGAATTTTATTTTTTACTGACAATGTTTATCCTGCAATTTCAAAGGTCCAAAACAAACGCCAAATTTTACAGAAAAGGGGCAGAAACAATGTTGATTCGAATCGTCTTTACGGTAGTCCTCTGACAGGTCAGCGCTATGCTGGTGTGATGCTTGTCGTTCGATTTACATTAATCGGGTTCCAAAAATACTAGTTAGACGAATAAAGCAAAGGTTTATTGTGACACTAGTTGAACAGGAACTGGGTACCGTCCGGAGCACATTGGGTCACCCCCCGCCGTCTGCCCTGGTTTTATTTAGAGTTTGTGCTTTGTTTTCTTTGTAGTGTTTTGCAAATCATTGCTTGTCCTTTTATCTTTTTTTCTTTTGGCCATTGTATTGTCTGTCCTTCTTCGATTTACGGCTTCTGATTAAGTCTTTAGTTTCTTCAAACTCTCTTTATTGTACAATACAAGTAACGATTGCAAGATGAATTAATATTTTATATACATGTAAATCTAACAATTATTTCCTACATTGAGACTTTATTTAAAGTTCGGGTTATACAGGATTTGGGTTTATTCAGGTTTCATGGTATTTTTTATTCGTATTTTGAATATATTTTATATTTGTTGAAAAATTTGCATCACTTAAAGTATTTAATCACATTGAATAATTTCTCCGAGTTCTCTTTTGTTTTGACTTACTTGATGATCGTACTGGTCCTATTTTTGTCCTACATTGTATGTTCATGTCTTCAAAATCTCTTTTGACTTGAATACTCCGTATTCTTCTAAATAAATGCTTAATCCAAAGAACTCGTTCCTTCACATACATTTCTTGATTATAAAGAAATAAAACATAATATACAAACCTGTTATAATTAGTAGACAACATCCATCTACTTTGATATTTTGCGAACTAACTGATTTATAAATACCACTATCATTCTGGCTAACATTTAATACAGAGATGTCTATTTGTTCTGTGCCTTTAGAGTTAATCTTGTATTTATTCCTGCCAACATTTGGTATTATGTCTCCTAGAACTGTGTAATATATTGTTGTATTTGATGGAGATAGAACATCATAAAACTGACCAAGATTTGTTGTCCAGGTGATGTTGATGTCTGTGTTGATATTTGAATAGAAGATGTTATCTGACAAAAAAACAAATCTATTAAGAAATAAAACATTAACTAAGAACAGAATAAGGATCAAAGCTTTATTATAGCGTCTTCATCTATCAATCAGGAATATCAAGTGTATGTCAAATATGAACTAGTAAACATGCAGTATAGTTGTCTGCTATTTCCTTAGAAACGTAACAAGTCCTTGATAAATATA
Source organism: Bathymodiolus brooksi (assembly GCA_963680875.1). Classification (NCBI taxonomy): domain Eukaryota; kingdom Metazoa; phylum Mollusca; class Bivalvia; order Mytilida; family Modiolidae; genus Bathymodiolus; species Bathymodiolus brooksi. The sequence goes on along the minus strand of OY804578.1, from coordinate 67,592,354 downwards.
TGAAATACCCCTAGAAACACAGAGAATGGAAAATATATTTTACTTATAACAATCAACACATTAGGCCGTTTGTGCCGCTATTTCATCTACATAATTTTGGCATGATAGTAGATGAAATAGTGCTCACCTAATGCTAAACAAAAACACCAATCTAGCAATCAACCGATGGAACACAACTAACACATAATTCAATAGAGCAATTCAGAAAATAAACTTACACCATCGCAAACTGTATTAAAAATGCTCTAACCCTCTCATAAAAGTCGATCTATCGACCAATCACCAACGTCGTTAATGACGATCGACCAATCACGAACGTCGTTATTGACGAGCGACCAATCACTTACGTCGTTATTAAAGTTTTTCTATAAAGCAATCACATTTTAAGCCGTTATATGGACATGTCTTTACTTTGCATTGATTACATGTTACTAGGGAATTTATGAAAATTGTTTTGCTTTCTTGCTACTAACTCTGAAAAATACTTTCTAAGTTGAGAAAAAACCGACATGCATTACTTTACTAGATTAGTATGTTTTGCTTTGCTACTCAGTACTAGCTCAACATTTACTGCTTTGTTACTCAGTACTAGCTCAGTATGTAGTGCTTTGTTGCTCAGTACTTGCTCAGCATGTATTGAATAGTTACTCAGTACTTGCTCACCATGTATTGCTTTGTTGTTCAGTACTTGCTCAACATGTATTACTTTGTTGCTCAGTACATGCTCAATATATATTGCTTTGTTGTTCAGTACTAGTTTAAAAGGTAGTGCTTTGTTGCTCAGTCGTAGCTGAAAATGTTTTGCTTTGTTGCTCAGTACTAGTTCAACACTTATTGTTTTGTTACTCAGTACAAGCTCAGTATGTATTGCTTTGTTGCCTGCTACTATCTCAGTATGTTTTGATTTGCTACTCAGTAATACCGGTAGCTCAACATTTACTGCTTTGTTACTCAGTACTAGCTCAATATGTATTACTTTGTTGCTCAGTATTGTTCAACATGTATTGCTTTGTTGCTCAGTACTAGCCCAGCATGCATTGATTAGTTGTTCAGTACTTGCTCAACATGTATTGCTTTGTTGTTCAGTACTTGCTCAACATGTATTATTTTGTTACTCAGTACATACTCAATATATATTGCTTTGTTGTTCAGTACTAGCTTAAAATGTATTGCTTTGTTGCTCAGTACTAGCTGACAATGTTTTGCTTTGTTGCTCAGTACTAGTTCAACACTCAGTATGTTTTGATTTGTTGCTCGCTACTATCTCAGTATGCTTTAATTTGTTACTCAGTACTAGCTCAACATGTATTGCTTTGTTGCTCAGTACTAACCCACCATGTTTTACTAACTCAATATGTATGTTTGTGTTGCTACAACCACAACAGTGACTCTAAATCGCAATGTCAACACAGAGAAGATACGCACATGTTTCTTCGCTATATTGATTTACAAAACAGTAAGAAATAACATAATAATTTTACTTACTAGTAACCCAAAATGTCTTCTCCACTTTTTTCGACCTTCTATTGGGATAAATACATTGCATGTTCAGTCTATACTTCTTACAAGACGTCAGGGTAATTGTATATGACGACTGAGGTTGCTCAATGAATGCATACTTCTCTCTAAGTCCAGATGAATGAAATTCAAGGTATGTAAATGTTTCAGATTCTCCAGGTAAAGTCCATGTAACTGTGACATTATTCCCAGATGTAGTGATATTTACATTAGTTAGTGGCTTTAACTCAGCTGCAAAAAAAAAGGATAAATAAATTCAAACGACAAATAAACAATACAATATTCAACTAAATCATTACCATATTATCCGGGATGAAGTCACGATTGTTCGTTATCGAATGAGTGGGTGAGTGCGTGCAAGCGAGAGTGATTGAATGAGTGAGTGAGTGAATGAGTGAGTGAGATGCCAATTCAGCAATTACATGTATCAGCTATAGTTGGATTTTTATGTGCAGTCGTATATTTCTGGAATTCGAAAGGCAATGCTTATGCCATTGTGACATGGAACAATTTGAATTCACAATGTTTGAATTCCAATTTGTTTTCAAACCTGGAAGACTCCCATACCTATGTTCGTTTGTATGTGTGGGTCTTTCATTTTTCTATATATACAACAATAGAAGGCTTAATTTCCAAACCATAAATCAAATGCTTTATGAACATAATGTTAATTTAATACTTGCTTAGGAACAATATATATGCAAACTAGTGATGGGAATCGGTCACATTTTCAAGATCGATGATCGTTATACCAACATCGACAGATGATCGATCATCAGTGACAATTACCTACTAAATCTATATACTGACTATAATAACTCAGATAGTCTTTATTTCAAGAGTATGCTGGACAAAAGTAAAGATTTGAATAAAATCCTATCATATTTTTACAAACTATAATTTTTCTATTTGTAAACATTAACAAAACAAAAGATCGTTTTCTATATGTGGAACACCCGACATCAAATGGACTATTCCGGACAGTAGATAAATAATAGACCAGTCCAAATATGTGTTTGACAAAAGTAAAGGTTTGAATAAAATCGTATGGTATATTTACAAACTACAATTTTTCCATTTGTAAACATTAACTTAGAACAAAACAAAACATTGGTTTCCATATGTGTAGCACCTGATATAAAATGGACTATTCCGGGCTGTAGATAAATAACAGACTAGTCCAAATATGTGTATTGACTGGGTGTCAAAGGTACGCTGGGACAAAACTGCAAGATGTTTGTCAGTATGAGGAAAAAAACAGCTGGGATAAAACTGCAACATGTTTGTCAATATGAGGAATAAAAACAAAGAATAAAGTGTAGCATATATATTTTAGACACTAGGAATCAGAATCGACCACAAGGTATAAGAATCGATCATCGGATCGTATGATGACGTCCGACTGATTAGTCGATGTTTCCGATGATCGGTGCACCACTAATGCAAACAGCTGTTGAATGACAAATAGAAAAATGAAATAAGCATATTCTATGCATTTGTAAATACATGTACTTTGTCCTCGTTACGAAACTCTATTCTCCTAAGTTTAAAATTAAACAGTGCCGTGGGGTGGACTGGACCAGTGAGGGAACGTTTTAGACAGCCGGGTTATGTTTTCAAAACGGTAAGATATTAAAAAAGATGTGTGTTTTGGGGATGTATGAGTATACACTCGTAATAAATTCAGAAATGAGTGTAAGCGTCTCTGCTTTTCCTGGGATGTTGAACGTCGCACACTTAAAAAAAACATGCTTTCTTCCAAAAAATCGGTCCTCAGACATGTATACTGAAATCCTATGAATCTACCCATGTATGTATTTGTCTATAGAAGACGAAATGCTAAAAACATATTTAAGTATTTGTACAAATATGAAACTTTTTTCTATCTCGAAGCTATTTTACTGACCTGCAGATGAAGTTATCAAAATAAACCAACACAAATATTTCTGTATGAAAGCCATGATAACTTCTAATACACTGTAACTGGTAATAATTTATCAAGGAAACTTTTTGTAGTGGAAAATGTCTCTTGTGAAGACAGGAAACACAGACCATCGTACTGTAAGACTAAGTAAACAGCCAATATCCGTTTCCTAAAATACACATGTGAATCAAAGGCAAAGCTAATTTTAAAAAAGAATGTAAAACATCAAAGCAATGGTATTTTTGACCGTGTAATGGTTAGCATGCTCTTCTCGGGTAGAATGCGGTTCTAGTCCTGATCGGGTCGAACCAAAGATTATGGAATTGTTATTTCTTGCTTCTCCGCTAAGCACGTTATGAAACTGAGTTAGATCATTTTGCAAATCGCTAATTTCACATTTTATCTTTAATTCTGATGTCAATGGTAGTTTTACCTTTTATGTGCAGAATATGTATAAATGCTTCGTACGATTAAGTACATTTTAGTTGAGTTTTCACACGAAGTTTATGCAATGTTTACATTTTTCGCCAAATGTCTTTTCTTCATTTGCGTTCGAGTTATCGTTCTTGAAATAGTAATATACAAGTTTTTACAGGGACGGTTTTAAATCCGTGTTTAATAGTTGATAAATCTGTGATATTTAATAGCATGAATTTATATATATGTTTTCTTGTATTCGATATTGTCAGTATTATAATCGGATGTTCGAGATCCGCGAAAAATAGTTTTTACAGGAAATTTCATGACATTCATGACGTTTTTGTATCCAACGTAAACAAGTTGGTAAGTTTGAAATTAGACTGTCCCAGAGATCGGTTGTGTTCGATCTCCTAACCTATTAATTTTCACATTTGGTATTGTGAATTCGTTTTTAAAGTCAAAGAACACTTCGTTCTATTTTTACGTTAAAGTCTATAAACATCTTCAGTATATATATATTGTTTAAAGACGGTGAATGCCGTGACACTCATACTTGGAGGTGGCGTTTTCTGATTTTACATTTTAGCCCAAACCTGGCCTAAAATTGGAATTACATATTTGATAATTACTTATTTCTAAATACTGACATTATGCAGGTTCTTTGATTTGATTAATATATTGTAAGATATTTTATATTTGATTGTTACTAAAATTTATCCTGCATAATAAATAATATGTTATATCATCGTGATACACATGCAGCTTCCACGCCTTATTCCTTTTTAGTTTTCGCTCGGTAGTTCTACGTTTTCATAACAAACGCAACATTAAAGAGAAGAGCTAAGACTGGTTGGCTCAGAATCAAGATAATTTGTCCGAGAGGGACGACATGTCTATCCCTGGACTGTTGTTTCAGTGAGCTAGCACTATTAAAATCCAACTTAGCGTGTTGGTCTTGTACAAAGCGGACCTCATCATTATCTTATTGAAAATTAACTTGTTGTCGCCATTATATAGCTGAAAAATTGTTGAGTTGGCGCTAAACAACTATCACTCAATCACTCTATATGAATGGGGTTGAGTAACAGACTCTGCCTACACAAGTTCTCTCATTTTTACAAGTTATAAGCATAATGTTATCAATTTATTTTTGAATTACAAAAAATAATCTATCAATAAGGGTAATAACAAAATTACCGAACTCCGAACAATCTTACAAAGGGAAAGTCAAAACTCATAATAATATTAGTGTTTCTGGAAACAACACAGATCTCCAAGTAAAACGGTACAAATATACCACAGTATCAGTATGACAGTATATCCACTTGTTAGTACCCAAACCTTCCGAACTTCCTTATTGTTGATAGTAACCAAAACCAAAAACTTATTAATTCTGCATCAAAATGATGATCTTAGTGTGGAATGATAATTGTTATTCGAAGTAAGCATCAGTCAAAACACTTTTAAACATTTTTACAATGTCTAAATTTACCAGCTTTAAAAACAACGTACATATCAAATTTAGTGCGCGTGAGGTGTTTCTGGAAGAACCGTCATCAACTATGCTCAATGCCAAAATATTTGAAAATCAAATAATTTAAAAGTCTTAAGGAGGAAGAAACACACAGGGCCTAAACACGATGGCCAAAATAGGTTAAGGTTGCTTATGAATGAGAGAGGAGAAATAATTATATGATTTAGGAACCGTGAATTTTCGTTAACAAATATATTAGGTAAACCATGTATGTGCTAATGGACTGACTACTGGGCGGCTGATACTCACAGGGACTAATATTCCACCAGCAGAGGTATCGAGCCAGTGATACAAGCGTAGACATCTATTTGTTCATGATCTTTGATAAGTAGCATTTGTTTATTTTTGTGATGATCTTTGGTAAGTAGTGTATGTTTATGTAAGTAATTCACATTCCTAGTAATCATCTTATTATAGAGAGTGTTACATAATTACTTTAGAAACAGAACTCTCTTGTCTAAAACATTAACGTCCACAACACATTATCTACATGTATGTAGAAATGTGTCAATAAAAACATACAACCAAGTAAAGCTCGTTATATATCAACATCAATGGTATCAGTAAATGATGTTCCCTTTCTCAATAAAATGTCTATGCATGATATTACAAAACGTGAGCTGTCTTTAGTTATGAATTATGATATCAGTAATTACATAATGAATCTTAAGGAGTGTGTAAATACTGTTATGTACGTATTTAATGTGTCATGTAAGCTAAGTGGCAGAATAATCAACACTTTGATGGCGGCCACTCATCGATAGAAGAAGTATATAAGTCACACTGATTCCATGAAAACAAGTTTTTACTAGTGTGCATCAATGAATATGATAACGTCACTATATTCTTATATTTCTTTAATTACATATTTAAAATACATGTGCTAATCGACAATTTTAGGAGTAAATATTGACAGCGAATAGTACCTCCGAAAACATTATCGAAAATATTGAAAAAAAAAGAAAAGTGTTGTGTTCGATTGTTCTACATTAAAACAGAGGTACATAATTTAGAACGTATCCATTAGTTGATCAATAGTAAATTATGATGTTAATCAATTTGATAATGTAATCTATTTTTTTTAGGAGTTTTAAGTACTGTCGAAGTGTCAGTTTGTACAAGTACCATAAGTGATTAAAACTAAATATATCCTTGACCTTTATACTTATACGGAAATAGAAAATAAAAATAAAAAATAAAAAAACGAATACAGTGTTTGCCGATTTATTGCCTATGACAAACCAGAGTGAACATTTATCTTGTCAGGCTGTGCATCATTATCAGTGAAAAATTAACTTGTCATGCTGTGTATCATCATCACTGCAAAGTTAACTTGTCACGCTGTGTATCATTATAAGTGAAAAGTTAGCCTGTCACGCTGTGTATCATTGTCAGTGAAAAGTTAACTTGCCAGGCTGTGCATCATTATGAGTGAAAAGTTAACTTGTCACGCTGTGTATCATTATCAGTGAAAAGTTAACTTGTCACGCTGTGCATTGTTATCAGTGAAAAGTTAACTTGTCACGCTGTGTATAATTTTCAATGAAAAGTTAACTTGTCACACTATATACCATTTTAAGTGAAAAAGTTAATTTGTCATGATGAGTATTATTTCCAGTGAACATTTAACTTGTCAAGCTGTGTACCATTTTTATTGAAAATGTTAACTTGTCACGCTGAAAAACAATTTGACTTCTCACACTGTATACCATTTTCAGTGAATAGTTGTCCACATTATTGAATTTACGGTATCATACTTTTGTTTCACTGCGTATGAATAAACAAATAATAATAATATCATAATTTCAGTCAAAAGCTTTAACATATGAAAATAAGATGATGCATCTAGTGAGGAAATATATAGTGTTTTCTGCTTCTTCTTTATTAAACTGGTGTATGTGTATCTGTTTACCTTTCATGTATCACCTGGATTCACCTTCTGTGCTTTGGAGGGGTGTGGGTTATCATTCTAGCATACTGTGTTGGGTTGTTTGTTTGATTATCTTCGTTCTGTGGCTTGCCTCCAATGCTACCCGTGTCTCTGGATTGTCCATTCTTAACAGCTAACGATATATTAGCCAACCAACTGAATGGTAGATTCCTCATATCGTCTCAGTTATTAGTGTAGATAGAACGTACATATATGTTAAATTAAAATATAAATTATTGCAAAGATTTATTTTTCAAATCTTAATTTCGTTTAACAACGGGTAGGCTTAAAGGTTGAATATAACAAACGAGTAATCAGCAGTCATGAATCAAGGAAGGACAGACAATGCTATGAATAAAAGAAAATAAACAGCAAAGCTAATAGACAAGCAATGAGGATCAACAAATCACTACACGAAGACTACAAATTGAGCAGCACAGTTCCCTTATATTCGGGTTAAATCCATTGCTCTAAAATGGCAAGGAGTTGTTGTTCTACTGGTGGATTAGATATGTGGAATAAAGAGATTCAAACAAATATATATTTCTATCATTTTTTCTATATTTCATTCTAGTATATTATCGCTATGATATTTTAAAGTTGAATACATAAATATGAAAGTTACTGCTCTACTAGTGGCATTCGTCGTGTTAATCTAGTAACTTATGGGGGGGGACTAGGTCTAAAAGAAAGATCCCAGTCATATCATACTATCTGGATATTTAGATTTCCATTGTCTTACAGATAAACAAGCAACATTAATTCATCATTCACTGGTTCTATTAGAGCAATGATATTACAATGGCTGGATACAGTTTTGTTATAGACGGTCACTGACTAAGACATATCTTTTCTGATACTTTGACGCCGTAATGGTTGTACAGTTGTTGGATTACAGCTTCCTGTGGGATCAGTGCCTATCACATGAAGACTTGTGAGTTCGAATCCCGCTCATTGCGATGCTTACTCGATACAACAGTATGTGATAAAGTTTGTCAGTGACGTACGTTAGGTACTCCGGGTTGCTCCACCAATAAAACTGACAGTTAAAATATGTTGAAACTGGCGTTAAGCATGGTAACCCTAGCCCTTTCTGGTGCCTGATACATGTTGATCAACGTAAGAAACGATGACAACGACGCTAATTTCTGCTCTTTTTACACAATTTGGCAGTTGCATTGGGTTGCTTAATTAGGACAGAAAAGCTCACCAAAGGCCCTCTCTTACACCTGATTCTGAAGCTCGTAGAAATAAATGTAATATTCAATATGTATCCATATTGTTTAAGTAAGCTCATTTTTAAAATGAAGATGCTCAGCTCAAACTACATCTGTTTGATATATAGTTCTATGATAATAAAACAAAATAATTTATTAATGCATTTTTTGTTTCAAAATTATATAGCATCAGAAATGAATTGCTATGTAAATTATCAATGACAACTTCTCTGAAAGACTCTTGATATGTATTAAACCTTTAAACGTAATTCTTCTCTGTTTTATTCGTATAATAGTATTATGTTGTTCTTTTTTTATATTATATCATAATAAGCCCATGTAATAAGTCATAAACCTCTGACGGAATGTGACCTGTAGGACCTGATCTTGGAGACACTCTATTCCGTTATTAGATGAAATGATCATTCAATCTATTGACATATTAACGTCTAAATTCCCGTCAAATTTCTTAAAGTAGATTTATGTATGTCTCTGATAGAAAAACTCTTGAGATTGCACTGTTTGTACGAACATTATTGAAACTGCTTTTACATTGCAGAACCAATACCGATTGACATGTAAGTATATTACATGATTGATTGAGTGATATTGTTAAGCGTCACATGTGTGCTATCTCCTGTATGTGTGACGAGTCCACATTTACAATCAATAAAATAGCACTACAATAAACAGAAATGTTACATTGACGAATGTTTTGATTGTAATTATAAATATGAGCCTTAATGGATAAAATAATAATATTGTGACTTATCAACAACTGTTGCTAACAATGTGTTGTTCTGTAATGCTGTTATATATTTTCTTTTACATTCAAAAAGTTGACATGTTAGATTTGGAGGAATTCACCTACGTCTGCCACCCAGAAGTTAAGGAATATACTTAATGGATAAGATACAAATAATATGACTTATTAACACCTATTTCTAGCAATGTGTTACTCTGTATGGCTGCTATATGTTTTCTTTTACATTCAAAGAGTTGGCATGTTAGTATTGATGACCCCCTCCCGCCCCGCCGAGATGTCGAACCATGCTACAGAGAAACTAATTCTCATTTTTACATCCCATTTTTCTGCGGAGGTGAAACATATTCATACTACATACCTCGTCAATATCAATGTACTCTAATATTTTAATGATCTCCATCCAACTTTAATCTTACAACACATCCATCTAGATGGAATGACATAAAAGATATATCTTGTTGTTGTTGCAATTCTATATTTACTCCTTCTTTTAAAGACATTCAATATTTATTTCATAGTCATCAAATAAACCTTGTAGATACATACTTATATTGCAGGTCTACAATAGATTATGAGGCATTAGGAAAAAATGACAAACCAAATGTGTATGGAGATTTGAAAAGCAAACAAGGTAGGAGATTAAAGCTTTAAACGAAGACAGTTATTTATAATTATTTTCTATTTTAACAAAAACGTAGATATCTCATTTAGAATGCACGACACATTTCTGGAAGAGCCCTCATCAAGTACGCTCAAATGGAATAGATTATGAAGCAGAATAACATTTAAAAAAAAATAGAAAAAATTACATTAATTTGCAGTCATTGCAAAACAGTACAGAAAAGCTCGTCAAAGGCTCATTTTCTGCCTGTTTCTGAAGCTCCTACACATAAATTTAATATACGCAAATACTCTTTGCAAGCTCATCTTCAAAATTGAAGATGCTAAGCTCGAATTACATCTATTTGAAATGCTCTTCTATGATAATAAAACAAATTGATATATTAATGCATTTTTGCTTCAAGATTACCTAGCATTAAAATGTTATTACAACCACTGACAACTTCTCTGAAAGACTCTGTAGCTGTATTAACCCATTGAAGGTATTACTTCTCTGTCTTATTCGTGGAATATTGACATGTTGTTCTCTTTTATATTCCATCATAATAAGGCAAACAAATTTGACGGAATGTGACCTCCAGGGTCTGATCTTGGAGACACTATATTCTGTTACTAGATAAGATGATCTTTCTATTTACTGATCTGTTTTTTAAAGTCTAAATTCCCTTCAAATTTCTAGCAATAGATTGATATACGTTTCTCCTAGAAATTTATTTGATAAATAAAAAACCTCTTGTGATTGCATTGTTTCTACAAGAAATATTGAAACTACTTTTACATTGCAGAGCCAATACCAATTGTCACGTAAGTATATTAAGTATTGCTTAGCGCCACCGGATGTTATCTCGCCTATTATATATATACATATATATATACATGTATATATATATACATACATATATATATATATATATACTATACATGTTTTACTTGTATAGTATCGTTATACCGTAACGATCCAACACCCCGTAAGATTGATCGTTGACTGGTTTTTCAGACGTTGTATATGTTATTTCTTTCCTAGTCAGTATTATGTTACATTACATAATCCGACCGATCTTACAGCTCTGCACATCATGAGCTATGAATTTTAATTAGACATTGATAAAGTCCCTCGGTGGGACGAAAATTTTGTCATTCTACGAAGTGTTTAATTCTTTATCACTTTGTTTTGTGTACTTGGTGTTGTTTTACAAACCATTTTAGACGTTTATATATATATATATATATATATAGCGAAGCGACTCCACATTTACAATCAATAAATTAACACTACAATAAACAGAAATGGGACGAATGTTTTGATTGTAATTATAAATATGAGCCTTAATTGATAAGAGAAGAATATTATGACTTATCAACAACTATTTCTAACAATGTGTTGCTCTGTAGGGCTGCTACATGATTTCTTTTACATTTAATGAGTGGACATGTTACATGTCGAGGAATTCCCCCCTCACCCCCACTGCGGAGAAACTAATTTTCTTTTAAACATCCCATTTTACGGTGAAAATGAAACGTATTCATACTACATACCTCGTCAATATCAATGTACTCTAATATTTTACTGATCTCCCTCCAATTTGAATCTTACAACACATCGATCTAGATAGAATGACATGAAATGTATATTTTTGTTGTTACAATTCTATGCGGTCGCCATCATGACTTGGCTGACCGCTGTGGAATATCTGTTTCACAAAGGACCACGAATAGGTTCCTCTTGTCCTGAACAATTCCCGGTCTTTTCTTCATTCATGACTTAACACCGGGTGCCACTAGTGGAGCAGGAACTGCCTGCCCTTCCGGAGCACACGGTTTCACCCCCTGGTTTTAGTGCGGGTTTGTGTTAATCGATCTTTAGTTTTATGTGCATGTTTTGAAGATCGTTATTTGTCTTTTTGTTTTTTCTCTTTTGGACATTGTGTTGTCTGACCTTTTTCGAATTACGGATTTTGATTACCTCTTTGGTATCTCCAAACTTTTCTTATATTTACTCGTTCTTTTAAAGATAGGCAATATTTCTTTCGTAGTCATCAACTAAACCTTATAGATATATAATTATGTTGTAGGTCTACAATGGAATACGAGTCATTAAGAAAAAAAGACAAACCAAATGTGTATGAAGGTTTAAAAAACAAACAAGGTATGGGATTAAAGTTTAAGCGGAAACAATTATTTCTAATAAAAACGTAGATATCTAATTTACTGCGCACGACGCATTTATGGAACAACCCTTATGAGTTACGCTCAAGGTCAATTTATTATAATGCCGAATAATTTGTATAAATGGAAAATATAACATTAATTTGCATTCGTTGCGAAACAGGACAGAAAAGCTCACAAAAGGCTTGCTTTTCTGCCTACTTCTGAAGCTCCTACAAATAAATTAAATATTTTCCGACAATGAATGCATATTGTCAGTGTAAGTTTTTATTAAAATATGAAAATGCTAAGCTCGAATGATATTCTATTTCAAATGTACTTCTGTGATGATGAAACCAAATAATACATTAATCTATTTTTTCTATCAAAATTACATAGTATTAAAATGAATTGTTATGGCTGTTTGTAGGAGGACTCATGTTTTATTTAGGTCATTTGTATTTGTTGCGGATAGTAATGTCCAACGCATATTGTGTTCTGTGTTTGCTTTATCTCGTCTTGTGTAACCTATGTTGCCAGTTTCACTGGATTTTCATCTTTGATTGCCTCCCGATGAAAGAGCTAAATAAATGACAACTTCTCTGAAAGACTATGTGGATGCATAAATCCGGTGAACGTATTTCTTCTCTGTTTTATTCGTATAATATTGGTATGTTGTTCTCTTATATATTCTATCATTATATGACATACAACTTGACGGAATGTGACCTGATGGAGCTAATCGTGGAGACACACCATTCCGCTACTAGACAAAGGGTCTAATCTTGGAAACACTATATTCCATTACTAGATGAGGGACCTGATCTTGGAGACACTCTATTCCGTTACTAGATGAAGGGACTGATCTTGTAGACACTCTATTCCGTTACTAGATGAGGTGATCATTTTATCTATTGATTAGTTTTTAACGTCTAAGTCCCGGTAACATTTTTAAGATTAGATTGATGTATGTCTGTGCTAGAAATTTATTTGACAAAATATTTAAAAACTAAATTCTTGAGATTACATTGTTTCTACAAAAAATATTGAATCTGCTTTTACATTGCAGAACCAATATCGATTGATACGTAAGTATATTAAATAATTGATTGCGTGATTTTGTTAAGCGTCACCTGAATATTATCTCACCTATTATATTTATAACGACTCCACATTTACAATCAAATATATTAACACAATAATAAACAGAAATAGGACTAATGTTTTGATTGTAATTTTAAATATGCGCCTTAGGTGATAAGATACGAATATTATGACTTATCAACAACTATTGATAACAAGATGTTGCTCTGTAGGGCTGCTACATGATTTCTGTTATAGTAAAAGAGTTGAGATGTTAGATATCGAGGAATTAGCATACGTCTCCCTTCCACCCGAGATGCCGAACTATACTACAAATAAACTAATTATATTTTCCTGTGGAAGTGAAACGTATTTATGCTACATATCTCTTCACATAAAATGTATTCTAATATTTAACTGGCCTCCCTCCAACTTGAGTGTTTGGGTGATTGATTGTTGTTTAGCGCCAACTTATCAATTTTTCGGCTCTGTTATGGCGAGAACAAGTAGATTTTCAATGAGATGATGGTGAGGTCCGCTATGTTTTAAACCAACAGGCTTAGTTGGATATTTAAAGTGTTATCTCACTGAAACATGAGTCCGCGGATAGACATGTCGTCTGACTCGGACACATTATCCTGATTCCGAACCAAACAGTCTTTGTTCTTTCGACTTAATAATGCGTGTTTAGAGGGGAAGCCACAAATACCAATTTGATAGTTTCTAGTTTGACCTGATTGGGGCTCGAACCCACGATCTACCACATTCGAGGTGAATACGCTATGAATCTTACTAAACATCGATCTAGATAGATTGTCATGAAATATATATTTTTGTAGCATAAATACGTATCTTTCCTTTGATGTTTCTATGCAATAATCAACTTAAAAATAGTGAACTTTTACAAACCATGATCTAACATGAAGATCTTGATGTTATTCCATGATTTGACGTCATATATCTGTTATTCCATGACTTTGACGTATTAGATCTGTTATTTCATGATTTTGACGTCATAAATCTGTCAATCATGTAATTTCTGCTACAACACATTTATACCATGGATCTTACTCGTGAACTTATATAAGCCAACTCATCCTTCGGATTCGTTGGTTTAAATAAGTTAATTCGTAAGATCCATGGTATATATAATACTTATTGTATAAAGACATTCAATATTGATTGCATAGTCATCAAATAAACCTTGTAGATATATAATTATGTTGTAGGTCTACAATAGATTACGAGTCATTAGGAAAAAAAGATAAACCAAATGTGTATGACGATTTAAAAAACAAAAACGGTATGGGGTTAAAGTTTAGAAAAGCAATCATTCCTTATTAGTACTTGTTTTTAATGAAAACGTAGATATCTAATTTAGCACATTCGACGCATTTCTGGAATAATCTTCATATGGTATGCTCAGTCAAAAGATCATAAAGGCAATCAATGAAAAAGTTTTGAGAGCAGAAATACCAAAGAGCATAAATAGAATAGCCAACGTCAGTTAAGGCCACCTATGTCTAAGGGAGGAGAACCTTAGTTTTAAAAACAAATATTACTTTATTTAGAAACTGTTATGGCATGTTTATCTAATAATCTGTAATATATTGTTCACGTTCTATAGATATGTTCCAATATCTAATTATGATCTAATATTTCAGCAATCATGATCATTTTTAACATGGATATTATCTACAAGTATATCAATATGCATATATGCAAATATCAATGAAACATAGACGGGATGTTCTAAAGCTAGTATCGTAGTCTGACTAAATCTAGAACATGCTTTGATGCTAGATGTGTTGTCGTGACAAATACATGTGTTTATCTATCGCACAATTTTAAAATTCCCTCATAACCATGATCATATTATTCATCCAGAAGACAATAAAGCTGTTCAGAACTTTTGAATGTGTTCATGCCACCACGGTGCTTTATAAATACATGAAATCACTCAAACATGAAGACCACATTTTGCATATGGATAGTTCTATCATTTCATTGTTTGTACAACCTGCGAACGACGTCATATAAAAATGAATACATATGCCTTAATGTCTTTTATCTTTTTCAGATCCAAATGAAGAAGAATTAACAAACATTTAAATATAATTTAGCTTGTTTAATTTAATTAATTTGGATGAATGCTGTCGCTGTGCAATACACCTTACAACGATATGTCAGTTAAACCATAGTGGCCATTATTACCGGTTCTGGAAAGCTGAGTATCAAGTAAAAATAACCTACAAGACTTAGATATTAGCAAGCTGTTTTAAAGTCTGAATGCTATTTTTAGAGTATTTTATATATGTACATATGAACGTGCCAAGTAAGTAACCATGTATATAACCACTGATTCTGTACAGGACCTGGTTGTATTAAATATTAACTGTATTATAGTGAGATTGTTTAGTAGATATTTATTTGTAACATTTGTTTTCCTCTTGTCAGGTTTCAAACCAACACAGATTGTACACTGTAGTATGAATTCGCGTATATATTGTCTCAAGCAAGTCACCTCGGATGCGGAAACCATGTTTGCTGTGTGATTGGTCGAGGTGACTGAATGGCTTGGTATTGTGTTAAGCGAATCGGTGCTATATTGTACCAGCGCTTCGACAGGATGGTCAGTTACTACTCCACTAATGTCATCCTTCGTATTACTCATGTTAAAAAAACAATAATAAATCATGACCGAGGAATGTATGATGGAATTATATTTACTATGACAAATAAAACATTTCCGTAGTCATCTGAGACACCGACTTTCCGATACGGTTAATCAAGTCATAATAACGACAGTAAATGTTCGAAGTAATAACTTCAACACAATCAATAGGAACCCTTGGATCAGTGGCTACCTTGTTTTATACACTTACTATCTTGTGATGAGGTACATATGTGATTGTTTTGTTTTCAAAATACTGATATTCACAGAGCTAAACCGTCTAATATCAGTTTTGTAAAATTCATTTAAAACACATACTTGTAGTGATTTATTCATTGATATTTGTACTTTTTCATTGAATTAATACAATAAAGAGTCTTAATTCTAGTTTCACTAATATAGTGTAAACTTGATCTTTTACTAAGTACGTGTACAGAATGCTAGTTGTAATTGTACATATTATTAAATGCTATTTTTAGTTTTATTCATTTACACAATTGCTATTTGTGCATTTAATTTATACAGCAAATCTTTGCCCATCAAACACTACTACATCCTTGCTACTTTCTAGAAGAACACATTTTTCTATCTTGACTACAAACTATTATGAACTCTATCCACGTGATGTACAAAATCATGCTTAGCTCTTATTTGTGATTGAATATTTACATTGCTTTGCTAAAAGCATCACACGATCTTTCTTACATTATTAGCAAAAAAAGAAACACGGTACTGATTTCGCTGTTCATTAATCACTTTATCAAGAATCGATAGCTATTTTATTAAAACAAAACATTATATCAATGGCAAATACATTATAAGGACAGCTGTATTTTTTAAGAAAGGTCGTGGACAAGATTATTCCACTTATTTTGATGTATGGATCCCAATTGTGTTTAATTCAGTAAATATATACGAAGTAGTCCATATAAATACCTCTGCAAAAATGTAAAATAACTAAATGCTAATCAGAAGTCACTAAGATCTACAGAGCATTAGACCGAAAAATAAAGACTGAGCAACAAGACCTCAAACAAACGTTTACTTAAAGTTACACATTATTAGTTCATTTCATATTGTATCAGTATGTTAATTACAACAAATTGACGAATGCATTGCGGTCTTTCACGAAGAGCATTAATTTATTTAAATGTTTGTGAATATTTAACATTAAATCTCATACACGTATCAATTATGACTTTATTTTTGTCCTAGCTAAAATAAACGTTAGAATACACCGAAGGGTTAATGAAAAATGGACAACATAGAGAAATCCCTAGCATTAGATACACAAGACACAGGACGAAGTCAAACAAAACAAAAACAAAATACACACACCACTATACTAGGACAAACACCAATAACAAACAACTGGGGGGGGGGGGGGTAAAGATGAACATAACCTCGTTGTATGCGGAAATCGTAATGGACATCAACGCACGGAATTATGAAAGTGAAAACACATAATAGGACAACATAGAAAAGCTTTGATTACGAACATTCACTGAACCTACTAACGTGCTCTCCAGGTTTTGTTCGGTCACTCATTCTTGTATAATGGGGTCATAGTGGCCGTGATCGTATTGCAATTGGATTTACAACTACCTATGCAATCAGTGCCTATCACCACTGATGTGAGTTCGAATCTCGATTAGAGCGAAGTATACAACATTATGTGATAACGTTTGTCAGTTATTTGCGACAGGTCCGTAGTTTTCTCCGGATCCTCCGGTTTCCGTCACCAATAAAACTGACCACCACGATATAATATTGTTGAAACATCATCAAACAAACAGCAAACAAACAAACATTTTTGTGATAATTCATGGTCCTTTTAAGTGGATACAAATATGTGCAGGTATTTATCATTGGATTTTTATATCTATGTTGACGGGGAGATCTAATTATCAAGACGGGAGGTTATCTCATTAACCTGCTTAACTTCGCAACATTTATGAAACCATGGCCGCATTGTTAATGCAATAGTGACAATATATTTCTTTGATATACCTCTATCAAGATTTTTGTATCGAAATGAAATAGATGCTACATGATGATGTTGAATCCTATCGAGAAGTAAACTCTAGCGACTGTTGACGACATATATTGTGTCGGTTACATATCATCACGTACAGAAATCAAACTCACAAATGTTAATGGTAAAATACACTACATATTAAGTAAGATGTAAATCATATTACCATAAAATCGTGCCCATTGTTTTTCTTTCTTTTTCATTTGATCGGACACAAACAAAGGATCTTTGATTTCAAACCAAGCTAACAATTGAGATTCTAGAGACCACCGAACGATAATTCCTGTACAGTTTGGTTTCAATTAATGTGTACGAGTTCTGAGAAACAGATGTTTTATATATTTTCAAATAGCGTCCAATGTATAGTGCTTGTATTGTTGTGACAGCATTCAATGATTACCGACCAACAGAAACATATGAATTATGTAAGCGATTATGCAATAATTTTTCAGATTGTTGGAATTAAAACAAGTTAGCGTATAGCATTTTATGACAGAAACACTATCGTACGACATCGCTCGATGGTTGTGGCATAACTTTCCGGGGTGCTTTTCTTTTAATTACAAGTAAGTCATACATGTCAAAGAAGGCAAAAATAACTACATAGCAGTTTGTTTGTTTAAGGCTGGGTTGCGCCATACTGGAACCTACTTGTATAGCCATTCATTGGTTCTGAGTGAGTGAGTGATTGTT
The DNA here is from genome assembly GCA_963680875.1 of Bathymodiolus brooksi. Lineage (NCBI taxonomy): Eukaryota > Metazoa > Mollusca > Bivalvia > Mytilida > Modiolidae > Bathymodiolus > Bathymodiolus brooksi. Next base: position 67,573,794 of record OY804578.1, on the reverse strand, counting down.
GTTAAGCGCCAACACAGCAATATTTCAACAATATCATGGCGAGAGCAAGTTACATTTCAATGAGATGATGATGGTGATGATGGTGTTCACTTTTTACCAGACCAACATGCTTGGTTGTAGAATTTTGATAGTGCTAGTTCATTGAAATAGCATTTTATGGGTAGACATGTCCCTCCTCTCGGACAGACTATTCTTATTCTGATCCAACCATTATTTCCTCTTGCACCTTAATGCTGCTTGGGACTCTGAGAAACAACAAATGCTAATCTTACATAGTTTTTCGTTTGCAACACCTTTGCAGTTTCTCTTAGTTGATAGGGTATTCCAAAGCTTGTAATGTCTATCGGGATGTTCTTGAAAGAAAATTTGTGATATTATTGAAGCCTACTAAACTAAGGGCTCTTGGTGGTTAGGTTGAAGTAATCGATTTTTTTACGATCGCCATCTTGACTTAGTTAACCGGTACGGATTATCTGTGGCATAGTCACAATTCGGTCCTCCTTTAATCTGTCATGAATTGTCACGAGATTTGTAACTCGAGTAACATGGCGGTTGCCAGTAGTGGAGCATGCTATCTGAATTCACCCCGAAATGTTGGTAGGGTGTGTGGCCATTTTGCTAAATTAAATGTTTTCACGTTCTTTGCACACTGTCGTGAGGTCGGCTGCGATTCAGGTTAAAAATTATATTCGTTTCGTCTATGCCTTGATTTGATTCGTAAGGAGTTCATTGATTGATTGTTGTTTAACGTCCAAATGTAGATATTTCATACATATTCAGGACGAAATAAGGTGTTAAACTTTAATACATACTACTTCTATTTATTTACTCATACCATTGAGAAAAAATTATTTCGATATCAGATGATGTTCATTTCGTGTAATAGTAGCATGACCCATGCCACGAGTGGAGAGGTTACTGATTATCCTTCCGGAGGTTTAAGTGTGGGTCATGTTGCTTTATCTCTAGTTCTCTGTATAGTGCTTTGTCTATTCAAACTTTGTTCTATTGTGATTCATTGAAGCAGGTTTTGTGTGATAATACTATAGGAAAGCAGCTGGTGCAACTAGGACTTTTATATTTCATTTCATGGTATATTACTATTTTGTTTTCAGTGCTTAATTTCAACAAATTGATGATCTATTTATAATGGTCTCTCCTGAAGAGTTAGAAGTATCAGTAACAGTTACCGACGGTGTGGTATTTGTTTTTCATTTTATTATGTCATTTTTGTCTTCAGAGTAATATTCTTTGACCAACATATTTTACACATTGAACTAGTTTTCAGTTAACAATAGACTACTTAAGCTTTGCTTTAAAGACAAATTTATCTAGACAAAATGCTAAATTGTCGAAAACGTCATGCGAAACTATTATGATGTCCTCTTTTAACCAATCAAACAAAAATTGTTCAGTTGCGGCCATCATATATTTCTTATCGAGAGAAAACATATACAAGCCTCGTAGAAGGTTATCTTGTTAGTGCAAAGAGGATATCCTAAATTCCAGCCAATCAAAAAGTACATATGGCAATTGAATTTGACTGTAAACAGTAGCCAATGAAAATAAGTATTACAAGTTAAATTAAAATTGAAGATTGACGTATTCTTTATCTTCAGATTCTGAAATAAATGAAAATATATCAATTATAAAGATGTCAACATTAAATTGTGTGGTATTTACTTAAATATTTATCATAAGGGTAATCATACGACTGTGTAATTGTTGTAAGCAAAATGAACACAACAATCCTAGTAGTGAATTCACCAAATGGTAAAAATGAAGAAGTAACATATTTTATTACTGATGTGTTAAAGGAATAATATATATAATGCACGTTGCATTGTAGCAAGTATATTGTGTGTTCCATGATAACAAATACTATATTGTGTATTGCATGATAGCAAGTGCCTTGGGCCTATTAAACTAGTTATCCACACAACATGCTATGGAGGTACGTTAACCGAGCTAAGAAAGTGATGTGTCATATTTATGTGTTAGGGGTATCGATGTGGCCTCTTACTATGGTTTTTATATATACATACATGAACGGTCACTTTGCTGGCTTGGTTCATGCACCTCCATTAAGCTTGTTTTATAAAAATGAACAACATAAATACCACACTAGTGGCGGGGTTAAACTAGTTTTATGGCTCAATCATACCCTCTTAATGAGTATGTGAGTAAACTACCAACCCTTACATTAGAACCAGGCGAACAAATGACAATCAAAGGAAGTGTTGTCTCTTTTGAGTAATGTCTTATTGTTTACCTTCTTTGTCCTTTATACAGTCATAAACATTAGGTTTATCTTGTTGACCCAGTGCCTCATATTGTTCTGTGATGCTAAAATATATAAGATTACATTCTATCTAAAAGATGACCAAAGCTGTGGGAAAATAAGGTAATATGATGAAATAACCATAGTTTGTATATAGAATGAAACCAGCTTACATTAGGTGGCGCTATAATGTGAAATCTTTGGGCTGTAAACAGTAATATAGGGATAGTGCACGCCTAACGTGAATATGTTGTGTGGTAAGCGATACTGTTGTCATTGTTAACTCATAATGTGAGACCGTTGGAGATTAAAATGTCTTGTAATAATCTACATATAATCTGAAACCATTGTACAGTAGAATTTAGTCCAGAAATAAATCTCCACATTTAACTTAAATATGTCTAAGCCACCTATAAACAAAACAGCTAGATTTTATTGTTTATAGCTTAGACATGATTTGAATTTGTTGGATATTTTCTTGTCATGGGTTACGTCGTTGGTTATACATATCACATATTTATAAGCAATGCCGTCAATTCTGCCCATACGTAAACACCGGAAGTGCCACAGCGATATCTGCCATCGGGGCAAAACTCTGATAACACGATATCAAGCCTCTCGTGAGCCCCATGACGTCATTTCCGCCCAACTGTCAATTGTCGTTTGGAAAATGTCGACGTTCGGCGAGGAAAGATGTGTTGGCGTTTCGGAAGCAGAACCCTCAACAGATATCGATCACTCATATCCATAAGTTTGGTGTCTATATGGGAAGTTAATTTTGTTCTTTTTAATTCAATGTTGAAATATTTGATAAAAAGATTAATGCATGCCTTTTTCCATATCAGGACTGTTATCATCCCTCGACCGATATCGACCCTCGGACTAAAGCCCTCTGGCCGATATCGGTCTCTCGGGATGATAACAGTCTTGATATGGAACAGGGCATGCATTAATCTATAAGTACTGCAATACAACGGACCTCCAATATATAATTGACAATATTGCTGAAAGGGACTGTACAAACTCTAGAAAAAACAAGCAAGTAGATAGTATGGGCAAAATTGACGTCATTGCTTATAAATATGTGATAATACAATCAACCAACCAACGACGTAACCCATGACAAGACAATGTCATACATAATGTGATACCGTTCTGTAGAATATCATATTTTCACAACTGAAATACGATGTGAAACCGTTGTCGGTAATATTTTACTGTGTTGTTGAAAACGTTCAGACGTGGGATCTAGAGATTTGATGAGATCATCAATTTATAACAATCTGCCTTAGGTGGTAGAATGCAGTGATACACAGAGATCATATGTTTATAGCTATATGTCTTGGTACATTATTGGATGTTTAAAGATAACAAACAGTGTATGTCTTATTATGATACTTACGGTAGAGATTGCTTTTGTTCTGAAATATAAAATATAGTTGTACATTTCTTGATCAAATTTCAACACTAAATATTGACAAATCAAACATTACAACAGAGTTTCATCTTGTGGTGATGTCAGTATCTAGCTATTCACAAAATAGTTAATGGTGTTACCAGTCTTCTGTTGTAATAGAATGTTGCTATCTGTTGGGTGTTCTAAAAAAATATTGTCATCTGGTTTATGTTTTACAAATTGTATACAAAGGTAGACGTGTTAATATATGAATTTGCAAATAACATTGATATGCCTTACACAATTTTTTACAATATAAAAGTAACAGGACAATTTGTATGCTATACAGAAAATTTACTGACAAGGGAGATATCCCGGTGAACAACCCAAACATACATGAATGTAGACGAAAACAATGAGCACTTGAAATAACTTCTGATAAAAGCACCCAAGTTATAAACTTCTAAGAGTAGTTTGGGTATAATAAAACAGTTACTTTGTGTATTGCGTTCAAATGACATGAACATCAAGTTGTCAACTTTTAACAGGTTGTTTACCCTCGGGTTGACAACTTAGCTGCTCACCTCATATGTAGGCAATAATGGTATGTTGTAAAGATTTAATCGTCAATTTTTAATCAGGGTTGTCTTAAGCACATGTATGGCCGTATAATTTCATGACTGGGCCTACGAAACCAGATTAATTGCAAAGTTAAGCTAGTCACAGCATATAGTTGTCTTTCATTTGGCAGTGTATAAAATTAATGTTCAACTTATATATACTTTAATTGATCACGAGTGTGTGCATTGAATGTAGTATTCAATTAGAGGCCATCGTTCATTATTTACTGTTTACGTAAATGTAAGGTACACATAATTACCGACTAGGACCTGCTCACTAATTACTAGTGTGCGACCAATAAATATGTTAGACCAACAAATAAGTGTTGCCTATTTGATATCTAGTAATGAAAAGTACATAATTTAATTCACAGGTTTGAAATTAAACAACTTATTCTTTAACAACGTATATTTCTTTAGCATAGAAGTAACACTACAACTGTAACTTACCGTTCCCACGTGATAAATCAGTATATGTATTTGGTGTGTCTTTCATACCTAGCACTTCGTATGTCTTTGTAGAACTACAAGAGAGAAATATAGATATATAAATTAGAAAACACTATACACATGCGAATTGTCAAGAAAAGCTTGATGATACCAAAGTTTTAATCAGAAGCAGTAAGTCGAAGGACAGACAATGCAATGGTCAACATAAAATAAGAACAAAGGGGCAAACAATGATCTACACAACGCCACATAAAAAAATAAAAATCAAGCAACATGAACCCACATTCAAAATGTAGGGCGCACGATGCGTTTATGGAATAATCTTCAAAATTGTCAAAGGGTCGTCAAACTATAATGTGATTATCTAAGGTAATGTATAAAAAGTAATACTTATTATTTTTTTTAAGAGATCTCTTTATTTCTACAAGAATTGTTTTTCTACAATCAGTAACACGTTTGTTCCTGATCAAATTGTATGTTTCCTTTATTCCATACGCCATGATTTGGTTTCGAATTAACTGTTATATATAATAAATTAATATATTTAGATACTCACGGAGTTTCTACTCTCTTGTTCCATGGATCTGAAACAATAATTGGCAAAGAGAAGTAAAAAATGGTGGTATAATGTAAGAGCAAACAAAACATTGTAATTTAATATGACACTTCATATCATTTTACATCATACTGTTAAGAAGAAAAATGAAATAATGAATAAGGGTAAAAACAAAATTACCGAACTGCGAACAATCTTACAAAGGGAAAGTCAAAACTCATAATTATATAAACAGACAATATCAGTCAACCACCGGAAAACTATGAAAACCGTAATGACTCTGACTTGGTACAGGCATTTCTAAAGAAATGGTGGGTTGAATCAGATTTTAAAGTGCCAAACCTCCCGCTTTCATTACGGTTCAAAAGTTACGGCTGTCACTATAACAGTATTTATAGCAATACAGGAACAAAATAGGTAAAATAGTTGTCAAAGCAGTACCAAATTCAGTGAAGTAAATGTCAAAGACACTTTTACGTCACACATTGATAAACAAATATTTTTAACATTTTTGTTGACTTCCTTATCTTTATACATTTTCACTATGTGAAAATGCATCGTTTATTATCGTCTCTGCAGAGACGGAATATATTTCGACAAGATCTTGGTATCGGAATATAAACTTTTTAAGAGATCGAATAAGGCGAATCTTTTGATAGCTCTGGTCCAGTAGCCTGTTTCTCAGATGAAGATTCACGTTTCAGGAAATCAGAATAATTGCTACTGGCCCTTGCATAATGAATCAACTGCAAGATGTAAACACCATATGCAGGAGAAGCTGATATATTGCTGCACATATTTGGAAAATTTATGATTTTAAAATTGAAATCGTCCGTTTATCATAAATTTTAGTATTGAGTTGACCACTGTCGTCAAATTCGAGGTATAAGTTCAAAAATGATGCGGACGAAGCTGTATCTGTGGTCTCTTTAACTTCCAGCTCTTGAGGATATATCAATGGAAGAAATTCTGCAAATCTAGAATTATTGATAGATAAAACGTCATCAATATACCTGTGTGTGATATTAAAGGCTCTAGCTTCATGAATCTTCTTATCTTTTACAAGCTTTTGAAGAAACTCCGACTCATATGAGTATTAAAATAAATTGGCTAGAAGAGGGGCACAATTCGTACCCATTGGTATGCCGACGACCTGCTGAAACAGTGTCCCTCCAAAGGAGACATATATGTTATCGATGAGGAACTTCAGCATACTGATCACTTGTTCCTCGGAGTAGCATGTTTTACCTTTTTGAATTTTGTTTGAAAAATATGTGGAATTGTAGCCTAACACAACACATTTTGAGCCATTGTTTCTATGACTGAAAGCTTTATGAATTGTTTCTTTTAAGCGAGTTTTTAATTTGTCATGCGGTAGGGTGGTATATAGAGTTGAAAAATCAAATGTTTTGATGGAGGATACCTGAGAGAAAGATCTCGATCGAAAGTTATCCAAAAGATCTTTAGAGTTTTTCAAAATCCACATGTGATTTATGCCACTACGCGAGTAAATAGTTTCACAATATTTATGTTGTCCCTCTTTTACTACAGACAGAATCTTTGTCAGGTGAATAGACAATTCATTTGTCAAACAAGTTGATGATCCCACTATGTACCTTTCTTTGTATGGTGTCTTATTGAGTTTAGGTATCCAATATAAATAGGGTAAATCCTCAGACTCTTTACCAGAGGAATGTTTAAAGAGGTCATGAATGATCTGTGGTTAGCTAGGATTTCATCTTTGTCGAACGAAGTTGATTTGTATGAGGTATTACTAGAGGTGTTGCTATTCATGCCTAATTCCTTGATTAGGCATTCGAAATAATATGATTTACATACAAATACTATATTGTTGGAAGCCTTGTCCGCAGGAACGATAACATATTTGTCATGAAAATAAATTACTTCCAAGATCCAGATTACTCCAACACAAAATATTTTTTACAAATTATACGACGACGGAAATAGAGGTTCTGTCTTGATGTATATATATTATGTGGTGAATTAGATCCGAAAATGTGGCTACTGCGGGTTATACCCAAAAAATTGAATTCAATCCGATTACGTGGCTACGGCGAGCTATACACGAAAAGTGGAATTTAACCCGAATACGTAGCTACGGCGAGGTAGACCAGAGAATATGGTTATGGCGAATTTAACCAGATCACGTGGATTCGGTGTGTTTGACCAGACAAAGTTGTTTACTTGTTACATATTGTATCCACATAACTTAAAAACTTAAAAATTGTATTAGCTAACGGTTTTCTATATATACAGATGTATGTTAAAATCCCTACCTTTCTTTATCTGGTTACCCGTAGCCCCTTCGATGTCTTCGTACGTATCATTAGTAATTGGATTATCAGCAGCTGTTACCTCGTTCCTATCAGATGTCATATAAAATGAGGAATTAACGTTGATGATAATACTATAAATATTGATACGATATATATTGTAAATTATACAAGACAGTAAGCCAGAATAACATACAAATATTGATTGTTCCATTATTAAGACAATCGTATTAGGACATTCGGTCTGACGGGTCAGATATGTTTGATCGTTACTTTATTTTATCATCAGTTTGCTTGTCAATACAATGTGAACATAGTGGAATAAGTAAAAACCCTGAAGCAGCATGTGTGTTTACTGTTTACAGCTCATGTTTTATATATGAATTATCTAATCAATTTTAATTTGTAAATATTACTCTTGTATTTAAGAGCAAGCAATCACCATGATTAATTCTCAAGCGCAATATAATCTCAATATAATCAGCATACACATGCAAAAAAGTTCTACGAGCAGCACAAACACTCTATCACAGCACTCTGTATATTAAAATCGCACTGCACTGAATAGTAATTATTGCCATTGACACTGCATAGCGTTTTTCTAACGATTGACAACTCCCATGACTCATTGCCCAGAGCGGTTTAGCGCTTCCCTACGGACAGATTATGGATAGGGGGTTCCTCGCGATCGGAGAAGGGGACTGCTGTCGTTATTGAGCTCTTTTGTAGATTTCTAAAAAAAGTAGCTGTGTTATAGCCGTTATGAAAACTCTATTCTTTTTTAGATATTGCTCAACTTGCTTTCATTTTGTATATCTAGGAAAGTTTTTACTTGTTTGACATTGTAGGATAAACAATATAGAATACATTTGTACTCTGCACGGAACAGATGCGAAATCCCCGGTCTATTCATAACCCTTGTATTCAGAGACAGAATAAGTATGTTCTGTATATATTAATTATTCGTGTATGTATTACTAATTATTAATGTATGCATTACTAATTATTCGTGTATGTATTACTAATTATTTGTGCATGTATTACTAATTATTTGTGTATATATTACTAATTATTCGTGTATGTATTACTAATTATTTGTGTATGCATTACTAATTATTCGTGTATGTATGACTAATTATTTGTGTATGTATTACTAATTATTCGTGTATGTATTACTAATTATTCATGTATGTATTACTAATTATTCGTGTATATATTACTAATTATTTGTGTATGTATTACTAATTATTTGTGTATATATTAAAAATTATTCGTGTATGTATTACTATTTATTTGTGTATATATTACTAATTATTTGTGCATGTATTACTAATTATTTGTGTATATATTACTAATTATTTGTGTATGTATTACTAATTATTTGTGTATGTATTACTAATTATTTGTGTATGCATTACTAATTATTCGTGTATGTATGACTAATTATTCGTGTATGTATTACTAATTATTTGTGTATGCATTACTAATTATTCGTGTATGTATGACTATTTATTTGTGTATGTATTACTAATTATTCGTGTATGTATTACTAATTATTCATGTATGTATTACTAGTTATTCGTGTATATATTACTAATTATTTGTGTATGTATTACTAATTATTTGTGTATATATTACTAATTATTCGTGTATGTATTACTATTTATTTGTGTGTATATTACTAATTATTTGTGTATGTATTACTAATTATTCGTGTATGTATTACTAATTATTATTGTATGCATTACAAATTATTCATGTATGCATTACTAATTATTCGGGTATGCATTACTAATTATTCTTGTATGCATTACTAATTATTCGTGTATGCATTACCTGTTGGACTTTGTTTTATCTCTTCCATTTGACACACCTGAAATATTAAATGAAAATCTAAAATTAGCTGATAATGCTTAAGACTTTGCATTTGCATATAATTTGTTATATTGGGAGAAATAGGGCTTAAATATGGCCATTAAAAATACCAATCAGATATAATTTGTCCTTTAAGTTGTAAAAAGTTTTACTAGTTTGTAATCTGTAGTCATTTTTATAATTTTATTATATTATCACCTTTGTGATGGCAGATGTTGAATTGTTCAGGGCCGTCGTGGTGGTGATCGTATGGTAGTTGGATTTATAACTGCCTGTGCTATTCAGTCTCTATCACCACTAAAATTGTGAGTTCGAATCCGGCTCCTGGCGAGGTGTACTCGATACAACATTATACGATAAATAAAAGTTGAAAATGGCGTTAATCACCCAAACCCTGAACCTGAAATGTTAATATGTAGGCTTGTCGATAGTTCACCAAGCTATCAGTTTGAATATTAACTTTTATTACTGTAGAACATACGAATTCCGCGCTAAACATGATGTTACACACGTCTTTTCTGCCATTTGTTTTGTTGCGGATTCGTTTTATTTATTATACTTCTATTTATTTACGCACACAGGTTTCCAGCACGACTTCAATATCACATGTTACTCTTTTAGTTTACCAGTAATATGGAAGGTGCCACTGGTGGAACAGGAAGAGCCTGGAGTGACCTCTTGTGTTGTTATTTGGATTCGTGTTGCTAAATCGTTAGCTTTTTTGTGTAGAGTTTTGACATTTAATATTTGTATTTGTGTCCTTTTTGGGACCATTGAAAAGCCTGTCCTTTTGGTATATTGAAACTCTTCTATGTAGTATTTTATATTTCCCTGTGTATAATGTTCTGAAAATTAAAACGTACTCTTGAATGGTGCATCAACTGAACTTCGTATTAACATTATATTACTACCTAGATATATGATGCATAAACTGAAATCATCACTCGTCATACGGTTCAGACTTAATTAATCCCTATGTGTCCTAACAAATGATTGTATATGTTACCTTTCTTTCTCATGAAGAATACGATCCCTAAAATGATCATTACAATAATTAATACACCAACTACTCCTCCAATGATACCTCCATACAGGGCACTGGATTCCTGAGGTTCTGAAAATATACCAAACAATTATAATTATAAACGCCAACAAGACATCATGAAATTCCTCAAAACAGGACGATGACTCACTGCATGACTGCAAATGTACATAAAAAATAGGACGATGACTCACTGAATGACTGAAAATGTATATAAAAAACAGGACGATGACTCACTGACTGACTAAAAATGTACATAAAAACAGGACGATGACTCACTGAATGACTGAAAATGTACATGAAAACTGGACGATGACTCACTGAATGACTGAAAATGTACATAAAAGTAGCACCACAACGATAACATTACCAAGCTCAAGCAGTGGTCTATTTGATATTTCCTTAATAACTGAATAACAGAGAATTGCAACTCGGTATTCCTACACACCATTATATGATAGTACTGTAAATCCAGTTTGACAAATCAACATCCTAGAAGCATAAGTCTTGTATAAATCAAATAAAAGAACAATTATTTAGATGTCAAAATGTTTGCTGAACCTTTAGTGTAGTATCATTTAATATTCGACATTGGCTCAGCATAGATCATTCGGTTTTCTCGGCATTGCTTAAGATGAAGAACATCATTCACAGTTTTTACACATTTAAGTATTACATGACTGTTGAATCTAGCTTGCTCTTTTGTTCATTTATGTAAATTTCTATAATACATATGTATTTCAGATTAAATGAACTGTCTTAAAATCAAGACACATATACTTTTCAATGTACATAACGTTTGCCGATGATGGTCACATCATAGTGTAAAAACGTACCTCATTATTATTATATTTTGGAAATTTATGGTAAATATTTGATAGGAAATATGACGAATCAAACTGTTTCGGGTGAGGCAGGAATCCTTAACAATACCAATGTTCCATATACAAAATGCATCCTTGATATAGTGATTCTTGCTTATTTAATATAATCTACTGTAACATGCTTTTTCTTTCTTCGTTTTATTTATTTTTTGTTTGAATGAAATAAATATGTAGTATGTAGATCGTAGGTGTAATGGTTACTTAAATCTTTTCAGTTGCAGATTGTTTTTTTTTTCTTAAATTGAAGAACCAAATAACGTCTGTCAGCTCTATTATGTATATTGATCCCATATATCAACACAACATACCGTTTGTAATTGTCATAACGATTGTGCTGTTGTCAGCTCATCATGGTTGCATACTTCCATATTATGCGAAAATAGTACACTGCTCAAGCTTGATAACTCCACAAGAAAATACGAATCTGATTGTAAAAACTTATCAGCAAGATTTTCCCGGGATGAGGGTATATACCCAGTGCTTATTGTTGTGGCATCATAGTGAATCATTATAGGTTTCTCTTAACAATGACGAATTACTATAGTACTAAGATAATTTAACACTAATCAGTGTTGTTTCGATACTGTCATGGTTTAGTAGAAATATCTATATTTACAATCGAGTTCCTAAATAATGTAATTTATTACAACTCACTCTGGAATAGATAACCTTAGCAGATGTTGACTAACCTTTAAATCTTTATCTTTAGCTTGCTTCCTCCCACAATCTTTTGAATTATTTGACTTTCCAATCGCTTGATTATGAGCATACAAGATGAAGGTTATTCCGGAAATACGTCATACGTACTACATTAGATATCTACGTGTTCATTAAAGAATCAACATGATTTTGGTCACACGATCACCTATGAGATATCGTCTGCCCCCAATGTTGGGAGAACAACATATGCTTAATGCAAGAAAATAAAATACTGATACACTAGAAGGCATACCTTTTTCAATTGATGGTACTGTTGATATACTTTGTATATCTGTAGCACTGCTCTTATCAAACTTATTTTCGGCAAACATTATTAGTTCATACCATGTGCCACTCTGTAATCCTGATAGTATGTAGGTCTGCCTATAATATAGTGAAATTTTCTGTGTAATCCATATCGTGGATTCATTAACAACACGGTATTGTACGTTAAAAGTTTGTTCATGTCCACCATCATATCCGCGAATCCATACAACAACAATACTTGTGTCTGTAGAACTAACTAAAGTGAAATTTGTGGGAGTCCATGGGGCATCTAAAACATAACAGATGCTTTCAAATTAGTTTGAAATCAATGAAATTAGAATTTATATAAAACAAAACATTTTTTTTTGTCGAATGCCATTGTGTTCTATCTTAAAATAAAATATCTTCTTAAATTGTTATGACCAAGCGAACTTGAATCAACAGATATAATCGTTCTAAATTCTCTAATGACAATTGATTTCCGGTTTGTACGTCTTACACAATTTTCCATATACTAGTCTTTTTTGATGCAATGTGCTATGTCTATATCAACCATATCTTCCTTTTTTTTTAATCAACCATATCCATATAGGTTATTTTATTACACCATCCGTACTCAAAAATATTACTGTTTATGTTGTATTAGTGCCAGGGAAAGGTTTATGGTTTCTAACGCCATTTATATTTCAGCTATATCATGGAGGTTTAGCTTCGTTAGTCGAAGAAACCCGAAGAAAACCACCGTCCTGTCGTAATTGACTTCCAAGCTTTATCACATATTGTTGTATCGTATCGCATTCGTTATTAAATTTGACAATTCCTAAGTAATGTTATTATTATTACAAATAATGTTCTGTTACTTCATGGATAAGTAACTTTAGCCCAGTCTGTCTATCTGTACATGAGGAAACTATTCTAGAAACGTGTCGTGGGAACTAAAAGAGATACAATGCATCTGTGGGTTTTTTCCTATTTTCATTTAGAGAAAAATATAGTAAATATAAAGAATTCCAAATTCGGAATTAATGACAGACATCAAACAATTTGTAACCATACACTTGGTTACAAATTGTTTGATGTCTGTCATTAATTCCGAATATTTTTTTTGTATTTTCTTTTCTTGTTGTTGTTGTTTTTTTGTTTGTTTTTTTTTTCTTTTATTTTCTTTTATATTATTTTTTTGTAGTTCGAGGGTTCAGAGCATTTTTTTAAGTTTTGAGACAATCGAGTTTAAAGGTTTGAGAGGAGATTAAAAATCAGATTTTCATTCAAATGAAATATATATTGAAACAAAATTAAGTCATATGTAGTGTCATAAATAGGCAAAAATTTAAAAGGATCAAGTCTATGGAAGTAGGGTTAAATTCGTTCAATGTAGATAGCCCCTTTTTGCTCTGTGGTAAAGTGTGAATTTTCTTGTGCAAAGAGGTGTCATATGCCATAAAGCACATTTTTGTCAACAGATTTTTCGCTTTTTTCATGTCTATGAAATAATTTGTATACTACTAACCTATGTCTTTACTTCATCTGTGACATTTTACAAGATTTTTTAAAATAAGCAGCAAGTTCTCGACTCATTTAAAACAGAAATCAGCTACTTTCAATTATGTTTACCTAAGTTTTATTGCGGGTTTTTTTTACTAGTTTGTTTTTATTTGCATTAAGGCATTTGACTTTTCTTGTCAAGTATTCCAGTATTTCTGCTATTCATCGCTTTTAAGATGGAAATACAGACCATAGCGATAATAAATTTGCTTTAATAAAAAAAGTGACAATTTCTGGAGCATGCTTTTAATTTTGGAAATTGCGACGAATCCTCTAACATTTTGTTGTCTGCATTCTCATTAAAGCTATAGTTTGTTTCGTGATCTCTTTTACCACATTTTAATTGTCAAATTTATCTTCATCAGTAACATTTGGTTCTGGCAAGGTTCCTTTACCGATTTTCCTACGAGAAAATTTTCATAGTAAGCATGATACATAGGCGGAATAACGCCACTTTTGCACAACGATAAAAGGTTTGCTTTCTTTGCCATATACATTTGCAGTTTTGTTTTGTATAAAGAAGCAAGTTTAATGTTTTTAATTATCTTTTTTCGTCCTTCTTAGACAACAAGACCAGAATTGTGCTTCCATACAATTTCCCTCGTCAAAATTGTAATTGAAAAATATGCTAGCAGGACAATCTTTTGTAATCTTTATCCATTTCATCTTGAACCACTTGATCGCTTCTCCAGCAACTGCTTTTCCAAATTCATATTCAAATCTGTTTTTAATGCTTTTAAAATCTTGAAAGTCTCTGTAGTTCAATGGGATCACAATATAAGGATTTCTTTTTCTTGCCATGGAGACAACAGTATCCCATTGTGACGGATGGTACACTTTTGTGCTTCTGTTAGCCCTTTCAATGGATGAATGAATAGAGTCGGCCTCCATCTCCGAGTGACCCCTTTCTATAAACTTATGATTGATTGTTTACAAATGTTAATGACTGTGAAGAGCATACAGCATTGCATATGCCACACACTGGTTCCTGTTTTGGCCACTGCAAGTGTCGGTATTGCAGGTGATTTCGCGGATTGTGGAATTTTTCTCAGCTATTGAGATGATGTGCATTAATATACAGGAACCAATGTCACTTGAACTTCTCTCTCCATTTGTCTCACACAAATAGCAAGTGCCTTTTCCATCCCCAAGTGAATAAAATGAAAGATTATAAGTCGAAAGACATCTCTTATGAAACAGATCTCCAACCATGGTGCAAGGAATTGGTAAAACGGCTTCTAAGTCAAAAGTAACAGCAGCAAAAGATTTATCTGACTTAGCTCTTTCCTTCTCTTTTTTCTTTTCTTCCCTGTCAGTCTCTTTATTCCTTCAGGGCTCTTCAAATTGCCTCTCATCTTCATCAGTAGTTTCACCTCTCTGCATTTTTTCATAATACATAGCGCATGAGGAGCATTGGTCTTTTTGGGGTTTATGAAATGCCAAGTTGAACTCCTCACAGAAAATATCTGTGTATGCATTCACATTACATGGCTTTTTCCCTTTCTTATGATATTCTTCCTCATATAGTTGGTGCATATTTTTAATTGACAGATCTGGATTTAGATAAAGACGGGTTGAGTCCTTTATTGTGTAGTGTGAGGATACTGTCGGGAATGATTGTATGTGTCCCCTGATGAAATTCCTGTCGTCTTCTGGAGTTTTGTTGATTGGTGGTTTTTTTCCCACGATTATCACTTCAAAGAATACTCTACTGCTTTTTTTCCTATATCCAAAGTACCAAGGAAAAAAGCTTTGCATACACCCTCCTTCTTGCCATCTACAGTTAAAAATATATGCGTTTGAGTGTTCTTTTCTATTTGTCGTACATCTTCTCGATTCATTCTGTTCTACATGTTTGCAAATGAAACTTCTCTGTTTTTCATAGGATCCTAGTTGATAGAAAGTATTAAAAATATTATCTGCCTGTTCTTCCGTTATCTTTACACAGCATGAAAATCTTCATTTTGAGCAGTCTCTGTAATTCATCTTCTTGTGACCCTGTTCCTTTCCTGTTAATCCAGTGTAGGGTAAACCATGAGCCCTGTTAAACTTTCTTACGTTTCTTTTCCAGCCTTCTTCCTTTCTTTTCTTTTTTCAAAAAAGTTGCTTCTTGATAGGACTTTTGTAATTTGCACGTGTTCTTGGTGTAAGTGAAACGTTTCTTTTCCTTTTAGTAGAGACTGGCATTCTTACGCTATTCATAGCTGGTGTACTACAACCATCTGCAGGTGCCTGTTCTGAATGAGATGGTGATGAAGGAACTTTATCCAAATGACATACTGCTTCGTAATGTTCTTGATCAGTTATTGCAAATAGAGCAACATTGATAAATTCTAGTGAATTATCAGCATCTTGTAAATCTGGTTAAATGTCGTAAACTGAATTGGAAACCATACTTGAAAATATGCGTATTGGCCAAAGGCAAGAAATCAGCCAATTCCATGTTCCAATGTCCATCGACACTTAAATCCTGTAATAAGTGCTCAAACTTTATGTCTTTTTCCTCCTCAGTCATTTCCTTGTCAAAAGCTACAACATTCTTGTACTGGATTTTTTCGCTACGCATATGTTCTACCAGTTTTCCTCTTAATGCTGCAACATCAATATCGTTCTCATTCTCGGACAGATACTTTACAACTGCTGACAGAAAGCAATTCCCATCTGCCTGTACTGATATTCGTTTCAACCAATTACTTCGACGTAGATTGTCTAGTCTAAGACTATGGTACTCTTTAACGATTATTCTATTCATTTCTGCTGTTCGACTACTCCTGACAGTGTCTACTATTTTTGAAGATATTGCTTCTAAATGCTGTTGTTTTCCGTTAAGTTTCCAAGATCCAGATATATGTTGTTGTTGATATTTTTTGTATTTCTCTTCTATTTGTAATTACACATTATATAGGAATTCTAGATTTTGATTGGTTAGTAGCCGGGGTATTTTTCGTGTAATTTCATATTTAGGATTAAGTTCGTTCATTTTTACCGCTGCCGGGGTGTTTGCATGAGGCTTTAACTTGTTTTTCCTATGTGCCGTGGTATTTGCGAAAACGTATTTTACTTTTTTACCCTCGCGTGCCTCAAGCCGCCAAATTCATTCGGAATATGTCTTCATTACATTTATACGTAAGGTAGCGTGATTAATCACAGTTGAAACCCGGAAGTGTTCCGATGTAAGCGTAAAATATTCCTGAAAACGACAAACTAAAGGTATTATTTGTTTAGCCAGTGTTCTACGGGCTCGGGAAATTTTTCGTCTCTCGACTGGTATTTTTCGCAAGTACCCCTCTCCATCATGATATATCTGTTCATAATACTTACTTGCAGATTTCAGCAAGACATAATACTGCACAGTTTTATTGGCACCATATGACAGTTGTAACCTATAGCTAACATTGAAGTCAGATTCCTTCAAATTTGTTATGGTTAACATAACACTGTAACCATCAAGTTGTACATATTTTCCATGGAATGTATCATTAACTATTGCTAGACTTTCTGACATGACATATTTGGTTGGTGATGACACTGGTATGTTACCTCTGTACCACCTTGATGTAGTATATTTAGGTATACTGTATACATAAACCTTGATATCAACAGTTTTACCAAATTCACCATACTGTGTTAATTTGTTGTCATTTGTAAATACTGGTTGAGCTGAAAAAATAAAATAGTACAATGTTTAGTGGTATATATTATGTGAGGTTCAAACAATGTTGGTCCTAGATGATCATAATTCAGGTACATTTATGATAAATGAATAATAATAAATATTATTATATATGTTCCTCGAGGTCATCATCCACCCAGTAGTCAACGTTTCGACGTTAACATTGTTTATTAGATATTCTTACTATTGAAATTTACAGTTCCTAAATAATGCAATTATTATTAAAGCTAATGTTCTCCTCTCGCAGTCGTATGTCACCTTGGCCGATTTAATCTATGTTTGGACCCTTTGACTTTATTTCTCACAATGACTTTTAGATATATATTTCTCCAATCATCCCACTGTGAGCGTCCGTGGTGAAGGCTATTTCAATAAACGCGTTGTGCGCACAAAATCAGAAATATTGTAAGCGTAAAAGCAGGAGGCCTCTTAGGTGTTACGACCATTTTAATGATCAATAGAAATTAAAAGCTATCATAGAGCTTTACCACAAACCTTAGGAGTGGTGGAAGTCCCATTTAAATCTGAAATCATAGCTTGCATTCACTGACGAATTGCCATGGTGTATATATAGCCGCTAATCATTGACGAATGAATATAATAAGAGACAACATTTTCTTTTATGTCTGTAATATGCTTTCTATCATGTCCGCGTTTATAATGCAAACAAACTTGTAACCCAATGGGTATATGATGAATATGGGGCACATAGATTTAAAGGAAAATTTAATAAAATATCGGTTACAAACAAATGGACAAACATAAATTAAGGGGAATCTTATAATAGGTTTCTTGCTATTCTTCCATTGTAACCGGATGGCAGGTTCCTGTTTACACGTTCTCACATTGTACATTGATATATCACTGACCTAGGCTGTCGTCACGTTGACATACCTGATTTGCATCGCCATATCAAATGGTTTAAAGTATTCCATTTCACAGTACAGCATGCATGTATTGCTGTGCTAATCATTTCAACGAATTCATCTGCTTAGTATCCAAAGATCATGATCCAGGAGAGGGGCAGCACAAAGAATAAAAACTGAGACGTTTTCACCACGGATTCCAGTTACCTGACGTAAGACGTATATATCAACAATGACATAATATATATTAAAGGAAAACTCCAGTCAGTTGAACAAATGTTATAATTCAATACAGTAGAACATTTTATTCGTAAATAACTAATTATTAAGTAAACAAACACCTTTATTAACATTAATATACTCGATTAGAAATATGAATATGTGACGTCACAAATTCGGCTTCATGATAGTTGAATAAATTATGTATCTGACCCTTCCCAACCTAGAGCCCTTTTGGCTATGTTTTATTTCAATATTCAATATGCAATACAAGGTTTATAATTTGTATATCTTCCTAATTTTTTTCTTAATATTCCCACCCCCTGTTACATTTTCATAAAACATGAGTTTATTTGTATTTTTCTGTGGGGGGAGGAATAGCATGTTTTCCCGTGTTTTCGTGGTTACTGGTTACAAGAGTATGATCGGCATAAATTACACACAAAAATCTTCTCACATTTTCCCTTTTCGTTAGTGAAATAAAATGCTTAACATGAAGTCATATTGATAAAGATAAATATTCGACGTTATTTTACGATTTACATAATATGATAAAATTGAAGCTGATGCTGATGTACGGTACCGACTTTGTGACATCACGGCTCTTTTGTAGTATGTCAGTCGACTGATATCTAAAAAAGAGTTATTCTATTAAGCTATTTTAATAGATCAATAGATCAACACATTCCAAATAACTGATGTTACTCTTTTATTCTAGAAAGACCCAACCTAAATAAATACAAAATAAATAAAATAGTCACACAACAGGGATAGATCTGGCTTTGGTTTATTTTTTACTATTTTAAGATTTTAGCTTACATCTGAAATCTACAGTTAAATATTTCATGAAAGCTTACAATCGCTTCAAAGATTACAAAATATTCTAAAGTTGAAATTTCAGGATAGAAAGTCCGACTGCAGTTC
The DNA here is from genome assembly GCA_963680875.1 of Bathymodiolus brooksi. NCBI lineage: Eukaryota > Metazoa > Mollusca > Bivalvia > Mytilida > Modiolidae > Bathymodiolus > Bathymodiolus brooksi. The sequence goes on along the minus strand of OY804578.1, from coordinate 67,554,203 downwards.
AGATTATACACTATTTTTCCGACCTCAGTTACTGGAGAAGTCCTGTTACTTGTTGTGTGTCATAACCAGATCCTAATACGGTTGTTCCGAATCATGTTAATTCCGACAACGTTCCGTCTTTTTCGTGTCTTGACGTCTGAAAGGTATGGTTGATGATTTCCGGTGTTTACGGTATTACTGTGACAACGTCAGTATATCATAGTCATAGATACGGTCGATTATAAGTAATTGTAATATGGAGACACCAAGGAAATGGCTGAATAAATACTGGTGTTTGGTACCCCACTATCTGTCTGATATCAGAAATATTTAATTGCAGATCGTTTTCCTTTCATGATGCTGACAGCAACATATAAAGAAAGAAAACAAATTTAATTTTAAAGAAGTAATTTTCTCTCCATTGAAGTCTTTGATACAAATAAAATAATTTAATTGATATCTGTTTTTTTCAGAAAATGTTCAGATTTTTTTTAATGAGGATCGAACGTTAAAACGGCACATATCGATTGGAGTTTTTGTTGTCTACAATGACACCGGAAATCCAGTGCTTTACATTCCATCGAAATAACGTGATCTGGCGGAGGAAAATAACATAGTTTTGAAATGATTCGAAACAACCGTATTGCATTATTTGCCGATGATTATGACATAATATGACTGTCTATTTCATATACCGCCTATTTTTGCATAACCAGATCATGTCTTTCTTATAAACATTTTAGTTTGCCATAACAAGGTCATAGCTGTTTAACATACCGTTTATATTGACAACCAAATATTATGTGTTTCTCATACCCTTTATTGTGACATAACCAGTTCCTGTTTGTTTTACATACCGTTTATTGTGACATAACCAGATCCTGTCTGTTTTACTTTCCCATCTCTACCTACAATTCCATTACCAGCTGTACATACATATTCCCCACTGTCCTGGTATCTATCTTCTACGGGAATACTTGGTAATGTTAGTACACCGTTCTGCCTGCATCCAACTCACGAATCGGTACACCGTAGTTAGACTTATGCTGCCATCTATAGAAGGTATATGTACTAGGATTACCATCAGGGACACATGTCAATGTTCTGGTGTCTTCACTTTGATCATAGGTAAAACCATGTACTGATACAGTTGGTGCATCTGTTAATGAAAATACGCGAAATGTAGTAGTCAATATGCGTAGTAAAAATTGTTATTCGTGTTGGTAATACTAACTAGCAAATTGAATGTAAAGACAAGTTTGAAGATACCAAAGGGGTAATCAGAAGCCGTAAATCAAAATAAGACAGACGACACAATGTCCAAAAGAAAAAAAGGACAAAAGGATACACAACGATCTACAAAACATTAAATAGAGACTAAATATCGAGCAACACGAACCCCACCAAACATCGGGAATGAACTCCGGAAAGCTTAGCACATCGCCCGTCGTTTTACTATTAAACAACACGAACATCATTTGAAATGGAGATCGTGTTGAACACCCATATGCCTAAATAAATACAAGTAACATCAACAAAAAATCAATGAACTCCCTATAAAACAAATGGAAGTCAAGACGAATGGAACATTGTTTTTACGCGAAATCGTAGCAGACATCACAACACGGAACTAAAATCGTGAAGACATGTAATTTGACAACATGAACAACACGAACCCCACTCCGACAAGTATGAAAAGGGGGCCGAACTGAGATGCTCTGGAAAGGTAAATAATTCCTGCTCCACATGTGGCACCCGTCATGTTACTCTGGTTATAAATCCGGTGATAAGTCATGAATGAGGAAAGGAACGGATTGTAATTGCGACAAATGGAACATATCCGTGGTCATATGTGACACATATATTCTTTAGCGGTTAACAAAGTCATGACGTCAACTTAATCACTAGGAACCCTTGGTTCAGTAGCTTCCTTCTTAGCAACAACTCTCTATCAGGAAATTCAAAAGACTCTGGAATATCGGATCATTTGGGAGATATGTACTCCATATGCATGTGCTGTTGGAATGTTACTACATATTAATGGAAAGTTCATAATGGGAACATGTAAACCATCTCTTTTGTCCTAAAGTTTGTTTTCTTAACCGACCCTCACAGTCAATTTTGAGGTATAGGGTAAAGGCATGAAGCAGATCTAGCGGTATCTGTAGTATCCTTATTTCGGGTTCAGTAGGACAGATGCGATCAACCAAATCACCAAAGGTACAATTATTTAGTAAAGGGCCATCATCCAAATAACAGAACGTAACATTAATGGATCGGGCTAGCTTCTATTCATCATGTCATACTATCTACCCATAAAACAAAACTTACAATGTACTGTTGAAATTGTGGAAAAGGTGTATGCAATGTGGAAGAACACCGAAGTAACAATGGTGTAGCAGATTCTCTTTGGTAGATTTGCTTAAACTATTAACACTCTTACGACATTATTTGTGCTATCACGTTACTGTCTGTTGTTTGTCTAAGAATAACATTATTTGACCTTCTTTCCTCTACCCATAAAAAAAACTTAGTTATTTCCAACTTTGTGCAAAATGTGCAAATATCGAAGCTGCAATTACAATTGTCAACAGTTTGGAAAACGTGGGATATTAAAATTCAGCTGAAGTGTTTCTATGGCAAATGCATAACAGAATACGACATGGCAATGTAGGTCTCTACTTTTGACAGGCAACGAAAGATGGCAGGGCTAACTTGGTGAAAATGGATTCAACCCTATTCCTAGTGTCTAGACACATGTAAAAAACGGAAATCCACCAGTTTAGCTTCATACAAATAACATATGCTTTCATATACAAATGACAACATTGTCATGAACAATATCAAAACGTATTCATTGGATACTCATGTTAGATTTAAATCAACAGTAATGCTATAATTATATGCACAATAATAATACAAAATTGAATAGAATAACGAAAATTTGAAATATCTTTTAAACTGTAGATTTTAAAGTAGAAGTGTAAACGAGAGTTGTGTAGAGAATCCAGTGTGCTAATTTGGAGGTTTGAAGACCAGAAAGTGAACGGATTTGGCACTACTCATATAGTAAAATCGCATTTTAAAGGAATTGTTGGGTGTATATTTAGACAAGGTTTGATGAAATACGGAGGGAATAAGTCTATTAAAGAGAACAGCCTGCGGCCGTGGGTTTTAATCCCAGAGGACAATAGACATTCGACAGTCACCCGAAAGATTCCATTGTTCTTCGTAGAGCCCATCATCATCTCCTACACGCACTATTGAGTTCATATAATTATATGTACAATAATAAAATAAATACTAGTTCAGAAATCAAGTTATGTTTATTGGTAGCTAATTGCGTTCAACTTACATGCAACATTTAAAGTTATGGAGGTCTGTAGACCACTAGATGCAGCCACATTAACAGCTTTACATGTTAACACCTGTCCATTATCACTCTTTCCTACACTGTATGTCAAGTCAGATATCACTGTATATGTATCACTAGCTGTTATATGACTGGACCGTTCTGTAGCATCAGATATAACATCCTTCTGTCCTATTGTCCATTGTAATGTAGCTCTAGGACGACTACCTGTTGACATACAAGTTACAACCAGTGGCTTTGCGTCCTCAATGCTGCCTGTATATCCAGTAATCGTTGGGGGGGGGGGGGGTGGCTTCACTGAAATAATATACAAATGTTGTTACTAACCGAACGACTACCAATTGTTTTACATGTTACAGCCATTGGTATTGTCTCCTCTATGCTTCTTGCATATCCAGTAATGGTTGGTGAGAGAATTTTTCACAGTGTTCCGGTTGTTGACTGATTTTGTCTGTTTATATAATTATGAGTTTTGACTTTCCCTTTGTAAGATTGTTCGGAGTTCGGTAATTTTGTTATTACCCTTACTGAAATAATATGCAAATGGTGTTACTAACAGACGACAGAAGCCATTTTTGGGTGATGTTTTCACAATATAAATCAAGAAAAGGTTATATTTCCAAACAGTTAGGTTGGTGTGATTTTGTGTTTGTATATTCCTTGTCAATATATTACAGAAAATTCAAAACGCAGGCACTATGCGTTTAATTATTTTTTGTCTATTATCATCATTTTAACAGAAACTAAAACAAAATTGTCCCCCACTTAGTGATGTTATCTAGTATTTGTACAATGTGGACAGAAAGTAAATTAGTAGATGTAGAACTACTTACAGCTTAGATATATCACTGCTGTATCAGTCAATGAATCCTGTGAATAACCAGCATGACTAGCTTGACAGGTGACTGTCTTGTAATCATAAGATCTGTTGATGGTGGTCAATGTATGTTGCACTGTCTGAGTCTGATTTGCTTTTGTCTGTTCGTCTATTATAATTACAACACTAGGAGATGGTTTACCTCCTTCTGCCTTACATGACACAGTTAGATCCTGACCCTGCGTTCCTTATAATCTATGTTCTGGTGTAGCGTTCTCTATGATTAACCTGTAAAATATTAACTAATCATCAGGAAATAAATATACACGTCTTCATATATCTAGTGTTACATTGTCCGAGATTTTCCTCCTATTGTTGACTATGTCAATTTATACTTCTATGTACTCCAAGGTGGATAATATAATAAATGTGTACATAACGCGAAAAGCAACAAATAAAATAACTGACGATACAAATGAAAGAAAGTAGGGAAAAATAGTGAGAATGATATTTTCGGTTGTATGGAATGGGTTTGCATGCGATCGTATATAATTCTAAAATGTTCGTACATATTATTGCTATCTTAATCAGATTATACAATAAACTTGATGACATATTTATGCAATGGTGGAATTTCAATAGAAGCTTTAGTGATGATCGTATTAATTTAAATGTATATGATTAAAACTATAGAAAGTGTTACATAAATAACCTTTTTTCCCTTGATGTTTTTATGAGGTTCAGCTTAACATGTGCTTGTAGGAAATCATGGTCTATTAACATTGATATATATTGTACCCTGCTCAGTTAACCAATCATTAAAACTTTGTTGAATCTAAATGCCACTGGGCGGGGCTTTTATCATGGTATAAAATGAAGGTCTAAATGTTGTTTCATTGCGTAAATATGTGCCAATTTTATTTATGTTACAAAGCATATATACCACCAATCATACTCTGAGCTTATTAAAGCAAGCAAACTCATCCTTCGGGTTCGTTTCTTTGAATAAGTTAATTCGTAAGAACCTTGGTATATACTATGGATTGTGAATGGTGTAAATAGTTAATATGTACACTTCCACTCGTTTTGTTAAATGTTCAGCTGTAAGAATTCGCGGTATCCATCTAGCACATACTCGGTTCAAATTTGGTGCGCTGTAGTCTTAGAAATTCCACATTTGTCGGCAACTTCACGGACTGTTAGCCGCCGATCACCGTTAATAACGTCCCGAACTTCATTTTTTACAGCATCGGATTCTCTAAAAGATGGTCTGCCTTCCCGCTCATCATCTGCTAAGCTGTCTCTTCCGTCCGCAAACCTTTTGTGCCACTTGAATATCAATGAACGGCTTACTTTACTATGTTTCTCTGACTGTTTTAAGAACTTGTGCGTATCTGTTGGCGTTTTTCCGATGTCCACGCAAAACTTTATCACCGCCCGCTGCTCCACCTTTTCCGCAAATGTCCCTTTTTTAGTAATGCCGATCCTGTCTTCAGCGCTTCAAATCCAGATTTCTCAGCCATTTCGAAACTTTGACTTTTCAAATTTAGCAGGTGTAACGTCAAGTGTATTGTCGACGTCATAGTGTAAGTTTCAGGTGAATTGTCGCGGAGTTTGATACTTAGAAAACCAAACATTAAAAACAGCGATTCGCATGTTATGCGGTATTTTTGCGTGCTCCGGGTGTGACTTACTATTGATTTTTAAATTGACGGAATACAATTATTTAAGCATGCACTGTGATAAAATTTTGCATAATTAATCAGTACGTCATGTAATTAATCATATCCTAGTTTCAATTATTTCGGACATGTCAGTCAGATTTTATTGAGATAGTCGAACTTTACTGACAACCCTCGTAAAGTGTATGAGTGAGTGAGTGAGTGAGTGAAAGATTGCTGTCTAACTCCAATTCAGCAATAGCTCAGCTATGTCATGGCGAGAATAAGATTATTATCAATGAGATGATGAAGAGGTTTGCTTTGTTCTACACCAACACGCTGAGTTGGATTTTCATAGTGCTAGCTAACTGAAACAACAGTCCGCGGGTAGACATGTCGATCCACTCGGAAACTCCTTAATGCTGCGTGCTTAGCGGAGAAGCAACAAATGCCAATTTTATATTCTATGGTTTGAACCAACCCGGGTTCGAACACACGATCTGCCGCACTCGAGACGAGCACGCTTACCATTACGCCACCGATACTGTACTGGAAAGTGTATGATGTAATAGCTTAAGTGATAATATTGATAGCTGCATCTTTGTATATACAATGTATAAGAATTAAGAAATATTTGTCGACGTGATAAATGTCAAATTAAATATAATTTCTTTAAATGCTTTATTTGATCTTATAGGATAAACGTTGGTTATATTAGTTAGTTGTTTTATTGGTGGATCTTACATAATAATCGTTGGCTATATATATGTGATGTTTTATCGGTAGATCTTATATGATAAACGTTGGTTATATATATGTGATGTTTTATCGGTAGATCTTATATGATAAACGTTGGTTATATATATGTGATGTTTTATCGGTAGATTGTATATGATAAACGTTGGCTATATATATATGCTATGTTTTATCGGTAGATCTTACATAAAAACGTTGGTTATATTAGTGTGATGTTTTATCGGTAGATCTTATATGATAAACGTTGGTTATATATATGCGATGTTTTATCGGTAGTATTTATATGATAAACGTTGGTTATATATATATGCTATGTTCTATCGGTAGATCTTACATAAAAACGTTGGTTATATTAGTGTGATGTTTTATCGGTAGATCTTATATGATAAACGTTGGTTATATATATATGCTATGTTTTATCGGTAGATCTTACATAACAACGTTGGTTATATTAGTGTGATGTTTTATCGGTAGATCTTATATGATAAACGTTGGTTATATATATATGCTATGTTTTATCGATAGATCTTACATAAAAACGTTGGTTATATTAGTGTGATGTTTTATCGGTAGATCTTATATGATAAACGTTGGTTATATATATGTGATGTTTTATCGGTAGATCTTACATGATAAACGTTGGTTATATATATGTGATGTTTTATCGGTAGATCTTACATAAAAACGTTGGTTATATTAGTGTGATGTTTTATCGGTAGATCTTATATGATAAACATTGGTAATATTAATGTGATGTTTTATCGGTAGATCTTATATGATAAACGTTGGTTATATTAATGTGATGTTTTATTGGTAGATCTTACATAATAAACGTTGGTTATATATATATGTGATGTTTTATTGGTAGATCTTATATGATAAACGTTGGTTATATTGGTGTGATGTTTTATTTGTAGAATGCAAACTAAATTGCACACATCATTTACATATCGTTTGGTGTTTCATCTGTTGTATACATTTTGGATTCATTATTTTTTGAGATGCCAAATAATGTGTTTAATCTTTCAACTGCTGCTATGTTCTATTTGGTTTGCTGTACGATACATATAGCATTTGTGCGTCGAGGGTTAGAAAGGGGGAAAAGACGAGCGTTAGTCAGTCTTTCCACCCGTTTCGTGCTGAACCACATAAATTATATATTTACCGTCAGTACATCAATATTGTATTTATTCTGCAATAACATTTGCCAAAAACAATGTTAATTTAATAATAAAAAAAACATTGATACCCCAATAGTAGTTCCAGTACGGTGCGTGGCTTAATAGCTTTCTTAGGCTAATGTGAAAAGTGCTATTGTGACAGGAGTGTGGCTTAATAGCTTTATTAGGCTAATGCGAAAAGTGTTATTATGACAATGTGAAGTGTTACTGTGACACTGTCATAATAAAGCAACGGTTTATTTCACCCCATTTATTATGACAAAATATAACCCAATGGCAGGATAAATAAGGTTTTTGACGATGCAATGTGTTGAAATGTTTCTCTTATTATCGCTATGCATCCTATAAAAACGTTTACTTTGATAATTATTAGGAGTTTTTTGAAAACTCATATGTATTAACTGTTACAGTTCAAGCACAGATAACCACTTCTACTTAAAAATAGTCTATGTGAACATTAGCTGATAAACCCAGTGAAAATGCTGGCGACGTCAAATTGTAGAATTATATTGACAATTTCTAGTAGACGCTTAGTATCTCCATTATATTATATGTCTTGAAGATTAAATGAATATCGTCTATATATATAGAAAGAGAAATAATTGTTTTTTTAAATATACCCGACTTTAAATTAAAGTGTTAGTTCTCGGTAGTTTCAGTGACGGAAGGTAACAATGTGCTTGCTAATGTGGCGTAGCACGGAATCATATACATTTAAAACATGAAATTAGATCCAACTTGAAACCAGAATTGTTGAACTACCAACAAGAAAAACTTCCCAATGTATAATTACACATACCTATGTGAATCAACTGCAAATAGAAAGATTGAATCACTCCATTAACAACGCTACTACATCTATACTTATTTACATCAGACACTGCAACATTCTTTATATGTAATCTGTAATACAGTCCTGTTGGTGGGTTCTTTGATGTTGAATATTTAGAACTATCTATAACATCACCTTTACTTGCTACAATATAAGCACTTCGACCATTATGCACGTGCCAATTCATATTGCTACTTTGAAATCCACATTGTAGAACAGCAGCTCCATCTTGTACTGCATGTACTGGAGTAGGATTTGATACATCACTGGTACAATAGACACTACCTACACATAAAAAAATTATTTTAATATCAAAGTCATTAAGAATCATGAAAAATATAAACTATGGAATACATTTCATCCATATTGGTTTTATTTACTTGATATGTTAGTATCTTATAAAATTGAGAAGATTTAGAAATGACGTAATGGATCTCTCCATATCAGTAAACAGTAATAATCAAGTCAATAATATAGTCCATCACCCAAGTCTGTCAAACCTCTAATAAGAAAGTTGGTGTGATACTCCTATAGACCGCATTTTTATTGCATGAAATTAAAGTTGGAAAACGCGGGAAAAAGTATAAATTCATCTTTTTCCTACCTACCCGTGTGTATACTTTGTGGGGTTCAATAGTTTGTATAAACTTTCATACACATGGTCGCTTTGACGTTCAAAATTGGATTATATATATTTGGTACAAGTATACAAATATCCTTTGAAAATAACGCATTTTTGTCAGACATATACGTTCTCGAAAATGTAGTATGTTTGTGCTTCAAAATATTATTATTATTATTATTATACAATATTTATATAGCGCATTATATAACAATTACTCTAAGCGCTTCACATTATAAAACCATAAAACATTATACAAGACACCAATTGATATGAAGTAAAAGTGAGGAGAAAAAAACCAAATATATATATATATTACGAATTTAGTTTGTTACACACATTTTCATTGGTTCTTCAACCCTGAATGTCAGCATATATTCGGAAAACAGACTAATATATTTCAGTCCCCAAAAGCGATTAAAACATGGACGACAAAACATTACGCTTCACTGAATCAATGGTATAATACGCCATACTAAATGTATTTTTACCAAATTAAATACTGTTTTTATACTCCAAACGGCTGCATGAACAAAACAATATTACAACGGTTAATTCCGTCACAAATACCTGATCGATTCAGCAAACTCCTATGTTCCACGGCTGTACCATAACAAATAAACAAAGCGTTGAGCCTTGAAAACTTTCGACGTCATGGGGCCAGACCAAGGTTTTATTTACATGTTGTTAACATTTAAATTATTGAAACTGTTTCGCAATCCCGTTGTTTTGTTATGTGATATATTAATGTTATATTTATAAAGTTTATAAATTTTACTACATATGAAACTGTATTAATTTAGAAATTTAGTACAGTATTTTCCTTCATGAGACACCCCATACATAACATATGACGCGACACATATTTTGACGTCATTGAAGAATGACGTCAAAGGTACGGAAACGGACATCTAGAGATACGAAAAATGAAAATAAAAGAGGCAAATTTATTTAATACAGTTGGATGTTGTATTTAAACAATTGTTAAATCCGTAATATATCTGTTATTCAGCTATCAGACAGGGTATATAATGTGACATTCCCGGCTCAGGGAATATAGATCCTTATATATGTCACATTATATACCCTGTCTGATAGCTGAATAACATATAATAAGCAGGCACAGATATACAAGACAGCATAAAAATCATAAAATCAAAATTAAAAGCTTTCGAAAAGAGCACTATCGGTTACAAATATTAAATACTCTTGAAAACTACTAAAAGAAGCTAAAAAAGAATTTCAAAATCATATGCTTTAGAAAAGAGCACTGTCAGTTAAAAAATCAAATATTCTGAAGACTACTAAAAATCTACAAGAAATTCTTAAAAGCAATTCTAAAATAGTGAGTCTTAAGTTCTCTTTTAAAGACGTCCAAAGAATTCATATTCCGCAATGACAAGGGTAAACTGTTCCAGAGTGTAGGCGCGGATTTGTCAAAACGCCTCGCACCGTAACTTTTCGTTCTGACATCGTTTGGAGGATGTAAAAACATATTGTTTTCCTACCTTAGGGCTCTGTTAGGTTTATACGGCGTTATCAATTCTTGAAGATAGCGAGGAGCCTTGCCATGCTGTTCTTTGTACACATATATAAGAAGTTTGTATTAGCAACGGTAATGCACTGGCAGCCAGTGTAGCGAGATAAGAACTGGCGTGATAGAGTCATATTTCCTTTTTCGGGTGATAAGACGTGCTACAGTGTTTTGGACACGTTGTAGCTTACAAATGATGTTGTTAGTACCGTACAATAATGCGTTGCCATAGTCTAGCCTTGATATTACTAGGGAGCACACTATTGTCATACATGCATCAACTGAAATTAGCGATCGAATTCGACTAATGTCACGAATCTGCTGAAAACACGATATTGTGATCGCACTGGCTTGCTATTCCATACTGATGGTTTTATCAAAGTACATTCCTAGATTGTTCACACAAGACACATCGCTTAACATAGTTCCATCAAATTTCAATCGGAAATCGGAATAAAATGCTTCACTTGATGCTTAGGTGCAAAGATAATCAATTCTGTTTTGTCTTGATTAAGGTTAAGCTTATTGGCACTCATCCAATCAGCAATGTCCGCCAAATATCTTTCTAAGCGTTCAGAAAGATCGGACCAATCTCCTTGCGGTTTTATGACTTGATAAACTTGCGCATCATCTGCGTACGAATGGTATGACATTCCATGGCGCCTGCAAATTTCACCGACTGGTTTTGCGAAAATACAATACAGTTTTGGCCCTAAAACCGAGCCCGGTGGTACACCAAAACAGAGTTTGATATCATCCGATTGTACTGATCTTATAGCAACACGTTGAGTCCTGTCCATGAGATACGATTTAAACCACAGTAGAGCTTCTTTGGTAACGCCAGTGGAATATTCCAAACGATTCAAAAGAATCTGATGGTCAATGGCATCAAACGCTGCCGATAAATCGAACATGAGCAAGACGGCACAGCAGTTACTATCTAGTGCATAGGCGATATCGTGATTAACCCGTAAGAAAGCAGTTTCTGTGAATTGATATGATTTTCCAATTGATTGTTAACAACCTTTTCCAGTATCCTTGAAATGAAAGGTAAGTTGGAAACCGGTCGATAGTTTTTGAGCATCTCTTTATCAAAATTTGGTTTCTTAAGCAACGGTCGTACGATAGCTTGTTTGAAAGACGCTGGTACACATTGTTCAGATAGCGATTTATTGACTATATCTGTAATCGATGGCAACACATGATCCAAACAAGGTTTAAGAAGTTTTGTTGGTAACGGATCAAGTTCGCAAGACTTTGTTGGAGCAGCCAAGATAATTTTACGAAGTTCATCACTTGAAACCGGTGAGAATGATGTTAGTGGTTCACCTTCGAATTTTATATCAGCTCTCATTGTATCACAGTTGTCACTGGATGAATCATTCGTAGCCGCTACATTGTCCCGGATGGTACTTATTTTTCCAACAAAAAATTCACAAAACTTGTCAGCCAGAGCTTTTTCATCATGGTGCGAAGGAAGAATGACGTCTCGCTTAATGCCCATCAAGTCATTTGTCAAACGATGCAGTTGCTTCTGATCATGTTCGATATCAGATATTTTGTTTGAAAAGTAGTCCTTCTTGCATTTCAGGAGAAGTGTGTTTGCTTTTAAACAAGTATCTCGAAACATTTCACGATGAACTGTCAAATTTGATTTACGCATACGTCGTTCGTAGCATGTATTTAACTATTACACACATAACTGGACGGGATTAATCGTAAGACATGTCAAATAATCACCAAAACAGAATCATCGTTTAATCGTTATATTTAAATATGCTTACAACTATTAGTCATTCCAAAATGTGCTTTTTACAGAATTTAACCATTTAGCTAAATATTTCCGGATTGTCGAGTTACAACCTATACGGTTTCATATTACAAATTGATTGTGATTTTCTTTCGTATTATGGGCTTTGTGTGTCAATTTGTTGGTTTTGTGCTACACATATTTTTCATTTTATCAATCTAGATAATGATTTAGATCATTATCGACAGAATGTAATCGATTAGCGAATTATTTGTTTAGGATCTGTTTGACTTTGGTTTAGTTGGGGTACGCTCAGGTGCGTATCTACGGAAAATAGCCCCTATGGCAAGCACTAAAATTGCGTTTTACATTTATTATTTATTAATAATTTCTCCAGGTATTCATGTATATGTGTATTACATGATTTTTGCCAAATTACTTCAAGAACATTATTTAAGAAATCTTTTTAGGACGTTCTGATATGGGAACATTAGGCGCCAAATCCTCTCTGTGGCACCCGCTTCAATTGGCACCCAGGGCATGTGCCCTACTTGCCATACCCTAGATATGCAACTGGGTGCGTTTGATTTTTATTTTCTCATTTCATCTTTCTTATTGATCATTGATGTCGATAGACTAGCTCTATAGGTTTTCCTGCTATTTTTGATTTTGTAACACTTGTTTCCATTCTTGTTGCACATTTAGTTTTTTGATTTGTCACGTGATTGTCATTATATTATACTTTTTGAAGTTAATTTTTTTTTATCATCTGTTAACTGTATTCCTGTTCATTTGTGAATGAGTTTTTGGTGATATAGTTTCATAATTACATTTTGAGGTTATTTTGTCTTTTTTTGTCTTTTTTTTTCTAATTTTAATGTTTTATTTTTTTCTATTACCTTGTTATATTTGAGTTATTTCTGAGTTTTTTCTTGTTGGTATTTTGTATATTTTTTCTATATATATCTATTGCATACTTTGCTATTTTGTAAAGAATTAATGAAAACATGGAACAAATATCAGGTAATGAGGAATCATTAAATTTTGACAGCTCTGTTGATATTTTGGCTTCCGGAATTGAAACAAAAGCATGGAATGTGGTAACTATGTCAGAGATTTATCTTCAGCTTCTTTGTATTTGCTAAAAAAAAAATAGAAAAACTTTCATTTTGGCGATCAAATGATAAGAGTTCATATATACAAATGTAGTTTTTATGTTATTACGTTCCTAAAGGGAAGATCAGTGAAACAGCTTTAGACTCAATGCAGCAGAACAAATCCAGCGATTTATAAGTGTTAGATCTCCCAACAGAAGTCATGAAAGTTGTTGGGATACCGCGACATGTTTATTATACAGCAAATTCTATCCGAAGTTTGACTTTGTTAGAAGTCAAGTCGTCAGTTCCATGGTCCCTGACTGGCAGCTTTATAAATGAGCAATCTGTGACCATACTGAATTTGTTGTGTTACTTTATTGCATGGGTTCTTCTGACTGAGGACAAATCAGATCGACCCATTTCAAACTTATAGGTTGCAATGCCAGAGGCCACCGATAAGCGTGTTGTATCATTTGTGTTGGACATCATATACAATGTCACTCGTGATAAGGCGAAAACCCGAAACGTGTAGTCTGGCTGTACTGTTAAAAATCCTTACTGGTTCGGCAGATCTAGTAAAGGTTCGCCAAACACTTTCTAGAGGAGGTGATAATTGTGATATTCCAAACGGTCTCCTCCTAGATGTGGAAAATTTCCTATATGTTGTCTACGCTTTTCGTCAATTGGTGGTATTAATGAGGTATGATTCCTTTTGTTTTATTAATAGAAAAAAACACCACACAGTGTCATCAGCTACCAATTGCAAAAGACGCTTTGTAAAAGCACAGAGAAGAAATTTTCAGGCAGCAGTGTGGAAACGCACCTGTCAGTCGATATTCGGTCTACAATAAGCAGAACAAACATGGATGGGTGATAGAGAAAAATATGTTGTCTGTAAACTGGATGGACCAACAGTCTGCATCTGAGGCATTGAGGCTGCTCATTAGATGTGAGTGTAAAACACACTGCGCCACAAAACGTGGTTCTTGTTTGTCACAGGGTTTATGATGCACAGATGGCTGCAGATGCTCTGATCTTTACCAAAACAAGAATCAAAGATATTCTCTATTAGAAAGAGATAGTGAAAGTAACGAAGAAGAAGAAGGTTAAAGCGTGAAATCATAGTTTGAGGAAAAATTACTGATGGTTTGATTCCAGGTTCTTCAACACAAAGACCCCCTTGTTTGTCAAATATATAGAATTACTCCCATTAAATTAATCTCAGAGAGATGGGAACTACAGTATTTACTACAAATATGAGGAATCGAGCAATAAAATAACTTGTAGACACTAAATTATTTCAACAGGTGAAAATGTTGAAGTAATATATTAAAATGACCCCCCCTTTTCTGAATTCACAACATCAAGTGGTCTTTACATGTATGATTATTATCTTCTAGCATTAATGACATAAAATAGACATATATAAATGACTACCGAAGAAAAATTACCGAAATGGTATACGTTAACTGATGGGAATGCTTGACCTTAAAGAGACGCCTGTTGTACTATTTTCCTCATATTTTAGCTGAGTACAACACTTACATAAATATTCTACATATATTTGTTCTTCGATTTGTGCCCAAAAAAATGCGGTCTACATGGGTATTCAGCAGCACAATTTGTTTTCAGGTCTAGCTGATGGAGTAATAAGACAATTTTAAGACTGAGTTGAAAATCATACAAACCTGGAAACATTAAACAATGTACTATATTATTTTGTTGAATACTATGTAATAATAAGAGTGAATGGCGACATTAAGTACAAATACCGACAATATGTTCAGAAAAGAAGAAAAACATACTTCAGGAATAAAAATTGATCTCAAAGTCAAGTAAATGTTCCACTGAGCAAAAGAAGATATTGCTGTTTTCGAAATAACAAAATATATTGATAAACGTACAGGGAACCAAAGAATGCTGGATTTATTTGTCTTTTGTGTCCAATTATGAATTATCACTATTCTTATATTTATGACATATGTGTTTAGCAATTATAATTTGAAAAAATACTAATCCACTTGTATCACAACAATGCTGAACTGTCACTGTAAATCATGAATCGAAACGAAATAAACAATGATATTAACAGACATCAACACCAATAAGTCAGCAAATGAAATCTAAAAAACAAAAGGAGCAAAACGAAAACAGTAAAGAGAAATCACATTTCCCGAACCTGCATAATCAAATGAATTTAGATGATATGGACATAAGTGAGAGATATATAATCCATATGCAGGTTCTGCTCGAGATTTGCTACGTGTAAATAGAAAATCCGAAATGGGAAAATTAAAATCGTCTCTTTGTCGTTGTTTTCGTTCTTAATCAGCCCTCATTATCAAATTATATGTGTGTACTCAATGTTTGGAGTAGCCCAATCTGTATCTTTGGTGGCCTTTATTACGGGCTCAAAGTGATAAATATGATCAACACAGACATCAAACTTGGAATTATTTAGTGAAAGGGCATCATCTATATCGCGGAATGTGAAATTAATGGATAGTGGTAGCTCATTTCCCAATATTAACAGAAACCCCTTTATGAACTATGTTTAATAATAATAATGGGACAAGTCGGAAAGAAGAGGTAATAGTTGATGCCCAAGAGAATACCGACTCCTATTGAAAATCGTGTTCGATGTTGCGCGAGTTTGTTTTATAAACTTCTAATTTGAATCAATGACCTCACATCCTTAACTCATTCGGAGATAGTATGTATGTTTCCTCTTTCACGTTTTGTCAATCCTCAACAAAATCTTTAATTTCAAATTTATTCTTTCCATCTATGGACTGTGACTCACAATGACTTGGCTGTTTGGCTGACGCATCTCGTAGAAAAGTAGTTGTTGATCAAATGAAAATGCAGATAAGCAAATTATTTCACAGATGAGTTCTTTCATTTCTTGCATGCATGACTGTTTGATGCGACTAAAGAATTTTTGTGAATTAAATATGTGACATCTTTTGTTGTGAGTAAATAGCGAATGTCCAATTTATTTATTCCTGGGGGGGGGGGGGGTAAATTCTGTCTGTACATAGTAATATTCATGTACGATAGCGATGCGGTCATGAGTACTACATGCTATAATAATATGACTAGGGATGTCAATGGCTGTAAATTAACTAAAACACTTACCAAAGATTGTCACAGATCCCAATAACAGAAAAGACGATAGCAACATCATAAAACTGTTCACATATCTATGTACCTCTGTTTATTTACAGGTAACTTCCTAGTTCATGAACAACTGTATTTTATTATTTAAAATTTATAAATGTGTAAAGATTAGATGGTATACATACAACTCACTAAATAGTCAGATGACAAAGTGCGACGCATTTAAGAATGTTAAAGATTATGCATAGGAGAATGTCCAAATAATTCTCCATTCCTTAAAACTAATGGAGCCGAGGCCCATTGTTTTTAAGGAATGGAGAGAGATATGAGGACATTCTCCAACTTAAAATCCACTTATTGTACTTTATTATATTTTATTAATTATTAATCTTGTAACAAAAAAAACCCCTGTGTATTGTATCTAAAGTACAAAGAAAATAATAACTCCACCCCTGTCCACATTGTTCATAACTCTCCATTCCTTAAAAATAGTGGAGAGTTTAGACGATAGATTTACATCACAGGTGGATTTAACGTTAATTAAAGGTAGTGAATGCAAATCCTTAACTTTGTGACAGTAGTAAAATATTCGTTGACTATAAACACTGTGAAAGAAAATACACCTAAAAACCTATTGTTTTCTGTTAACACCGTCCGGATGTATAGCACGGAGTTCCTTAATCCAAAATATTTCCCGATTCTCATGTTGAAGATCACTCCACATACAGTTCTGTTCAATGACGAGGATTCTCATTCTGTTAAAATCATCGAGACTGTGGTCAGACAGTCCGAAGTGCTGGTTCACAGGAAGAAATGGCATTTTTGTATGGTTACTCCTGTGTCCATTCAGACGTTTGTGAAAGGTCTGCTTAGACTCGCAAACGTATTGGAGGCCACAAACGGAACACTCAAGAATGTAAATAATATTTGCACTCGTGCAATTAACAGTACACAATATGTTTTACTGTTTTCCGGTAACCTTACTAGTATACGATGACGAGTGTTGCATATGTCTACAACATTTGCAGCGTTTGTCTCCACAGGCGTGACTCTTGCCTATAGTTGTGTTAGGCTTAGACATGTCTGCCCGCACCAACAGGTTTATCAGACTGTTTGGTTGTTTGAAGGCAACCATTGGAGGCTTAGGAAAGACTTTGGACATTTTGGAATTTTCTTCGACGGATGTCCAATGCTCACGAATGGCGTTGAAGCTCTTTCTCAGACAGGGATCGTATGTGAGGACACAAGGGGTTCTTTTACATTTCTGTTTGTCGTTGCACTGAAGCAAACTGCTTCTGGAGATGTTATGAGCTTTGCTAAAACTTTTCTTGATAATACTTTGTTCATAGCTCCTTCTGTTCAAATGATGTTTAAGTTGACCTAGTCGTTTTTTCAATGATTTGTCGGTGGAGCTAATTCGCCTGATTCTAACAGCTTGACTGTGTGGTATGCTCTGAATCACATGAGGAGGATGACAGCTGCAAGGCAAAAGGTATTGATTGGTGTCGGTAGGTTTGGAGTATAAATCTGTGGATATTTCACCTTCCGATAAAGAGCTAGAAGTGTCGAGGAAGGAAATGGTAGTGTTAGATATTTCATGAGTGAACTTGATAGAAGGATGTAGGTTATTAGCACGTGAAAGAAAGTTCTGTAATTTTTCATCACTCTGAGTCCACTTCATATCCACATCATCTATCAATCTGTACCAAGAAAGCGGTCTTTCAATAGACGATTAGAACAGTTGTTTTTCAAATATTCCCATAAATGTATTAGCATAAGATGGAGCCATTTTGGTGCCCATAGCTGTGCCATTTATTTGTAAGTAATGGTCTCCATTAAGCACCATCACCAACATTGTAACCAAGCAGTCGGTAGGTGGAACTTTAACCGAACGAGACTCCCACATTTCCTTACAGGCTTCGATGCCATCGGAATGAGGAATATTGGTGTAGAGGGAGGTGACATCAATAGTGACCATAGTAGTGTTGTATGGTAAAGGATTCAGAGCTGCCATTTTGTGTAAGTAGTCAGTGCGTGCTATCTTTGATAAAAGATGGAAGAGCTTCAACATGTTGACAAAGGTGGAAATCCACAAATCCTGAGATTTTTTCAGTGGGATAAACGTTAGCAGAGACAATTGGTCTTCCTCGGTTATTGGCTTTGTGGATTTTAGGAAGACGATTGAATCTGCCAGGCTTGGGACTGTCTGGTATTAAGTATTCGATAGTTTTTTTCATCGATTTCTCCATTATCATACATATTATTTATCTCATTTGTTATTTCATCAATGACTTGCTCAGTGGGGTCCTTATCTAATTTATTATAAAAACGGTCATCACTAAGTTGGCGCTCTGCCTCTCGAATGCAGGCAGATTTGTCTATCCCAACAACAGCACTGCCTTTGTCTGCTGGTTAGATGATAATGTCTTCATTAGATCTTAAGTTTTGAAGAACAGTGCGTTCCCCAGCCGAGATATTGTCAAAAGTATCAGTGTTCACTTTTGCAATTCGTAATATATCTGATTTTACGTTATCTATAAATGATTCCAAAGTGACGTTCTTTTTTGACAAATTTATAGTCACATGCGTCTTCTGAGTCACTATCAGAGCTGACCTCGTAAGAAAATTTCCAAACTGTCCAAGTTTTTCCTGAGCCTAGCATGGTTGCCTTCAAATAACCAAACAGTCTGAGAAACCTGTTGGTGCGGGCAGAAATTTCTAAGCCTAACACAACTATAGGCAAGAGTCATTCCTGTGGAGACAAAGGCTGCAAATGTTGTAGACATATGCAACACTCGTCATCGTATACTAGTAAGGTCACCGGAAAACAAAACAACATATTGTGTACTTTTAATTGCAAGAGTGCAAATATTATTTACATTCTTGAGTGTTCCGCTTGTGGCCTCCAATACGTTTGCGAGTCTAAGCAGCCCTTCCACAAACGTCTGCATGGACACAGGAGTGACCTAACAAAAAAGACATTTCTTCATGTGAGCCAGCACGTCGGACTGTCTGACCACAGTCTCGATGATTTTAACAGAATGAGAATCCTCGTCATTGAACAGAACTGTCTGCGGAGTGATTTTCAATGTGAGAATCGGGAAAGATTTTGGATTAAAGAACTCCGTGTGTTACATCCGGACGATATTAACAGAAAACAATAGATTTTTATGTATATTTTCTTTCACAGTCTTTATAGTCAACGAATATTTTACTACTGTCACAAAGTTAAGGATTTTGTGCATCACACTTTGTCGCCTGACTATTTAGTCAGTTGTAATTATAACATCTAATCTTTACAAACTCAGTGTAATTTTGAAAGATATTGAAGAAGGTCATTTGTTGATCGAACATTTTGTCAATATATTTTTTGTAACATCTTCATCGGTATCGATGCACCATCTTCTAGACTTCTATCATCTATTTCGTTTGTGCTGCATCGTCATGTCTCTAGGATCCGTTATTCATTACGTTCTCTGGTTGGGAGATTCCCTTAGACTGTATATATATATATATATATATATAATTACTATGTTGATGAACATTATGGAAGTAAAAACCATTTTACATTTTAGATAATGTTTTACGAATATTTATGTCACATTTTTCCCAAATTCACATATGTGAAAGGTAAAGCATTTCTTGTATCCATTGCAACAAAAAGGTAAATGTTTAAAAGATATGAAATGTACAGATATGGGATGTAGGTATTCAAAGTGGTAGAGAGGGTAATGAGATGTGCTGCCGTTTTGGAGTTTTTAACAAACATGTGGAAGCATTTATTTTCTTTACATTTATTTTTTATATACAAATAGAAAGTTTCATTAAAATATATACAACTTACATTGTACTACAATGCTAATAGTCTTGTTTACACCATCCTTGACACCATTGTCTACTTCTATCGCGTAATTCCCAGAATTCTCACATTCTAAGACCGGAAGTGTTGTTGTATAATATTTGCCACTTGTGTTGTGCATCAACGGTGCTTTGGGGAAATCATGAGAATAATAGGTTAAGCGTGGTTTTGGAACGCTATCAATATACATTTGAAGATTAACTTGTTGATCTTCGTCCAACTTATAACTTGTCATATAAGTAGTGAATCCAGACGAGTTTTTACCGAGCTCCATCCTCATGACTGAAGGTGGATCTCCAATTTACAAATGAATTTATGTTCAGAATGAGAAGTAAAATTTGTAACGGGTTTTTGTTACTGTATTATGTAGAGCAGATTGAAATCGGTTTTGATGGTCAGTATTTTAGCGAATTCTGCTCAATGATTTAATCTTTACGGTTTAATCAGCGATCAGGAACACACGAAGAAGAGCTCACTAAGAAGTAAACCATAAAAAGCGTTGATGATGACTGTTTTCTCATGAAAAGATTGGAATTGGGTTATGTATTTTATATCATAAAACATGCTACAAAAACTGACAAGGATTTTTTACAAAGTTAAAGAGAACATGGAAATATATCAGGTAATGAGGAATCAGTAATATTGGAGAGCTCTTTTTATATTTTGGCTTTCGGAATTGAAACAATTTTTTTAAAGCATGGAAAGTGGTAACCATGTCAGAGCTTTAGTCTTGTATTTGCAACATAAAATAGAAAAATGCCTTAGAAACAAACTTTCATTTTGGCGGTCAAATGCTAACAGTTCATATATACAAATGTACTTTTTATGTTTTGACGTTCCTAAAGGGCAGATCAGTCAAGCAGCTTTATAATCCACGAAGCAGAACAAATCTAGCGATTTCGAAAACAGGCACTTGGGTCCAGGATTTAAAAAAAAGTTATCTAGAGTGTATGTTTAACTTTAGAGCCCCCTGACATGTTTTATTACTTACTATCTTAGGCCATATTGACATTTTCCCAAAAATGTCTATATACCATCTAACTGACATGCCAGGGGGCTCTAAAATTAAACATTGACCATAGATAACTTATTTTGACTTAACAAAATAATCCTGTACCCAAGTGCCTGTGTGAATCAATTGAAAAAGGGACTTTTTAATGGTTTTCATGTTAGTTCTAACTTTAGTCCCCCCCTCCCCCCCCCCCCCCCCCCGATCATCTGAAAGCTAAAGTCTCCTACACAACTGTAAGCACAGCTTTTAGTTTATTTTATATACGTTGTATTTATTTAGATGAATTGTTTGTAGGGCCTCTATGGTAATTGAGATTTGCTTTAACTTTTTTACCCTCTTTAAATATAACATTTGTTATCGCTTTAAAACGTAACGATTTTAGTTTTCAACGTCTGAATGTTGTTGACACAACGAGATAACCTAAATGACCCAGAATGGAAATTTAAAAATAATCAATTTCGGAATAACAGATTTATGACGATTACGATCAAACCAAGTTAAGGAAGTTTGCGAAATAGGTAAGGATGGTTTTCATTACATATACATATGTTTTCTTCTAACTTTTATTCCCGACTCCCGTAAATTTTGAAAACATGATCAAAACATTTGAGTACTAGTCTGTGTGATTATAATATGTTAAACTTCCGTAAATAGAAACTATTGAAAAGAATTAGCCGAGAATATTACTAATCATCTCACGGACCACTCCTTACAAACACATAATTTTATAAACGTAGATATCAAATTTGGAATAACCTTTATCAGGTACGCTCAATATCGACATATTGGAAAGCCAAAATAGTTAACAACTGCTTGAGAGCAATACAGCAAAGGGCCTAATCAGGATAGCCAAACTCGGCTAAGGTCGCCTATGTCTGAAAGAAGAGTACCTTAGTTTTGATAATAATTACATTATTTAAGAAGTGTATATTTCAATAATAAATATATTTAATAAACCATGTCAGTGTCGAAACACTGACTACTGGGCGGATGATACCCTCGGGGACTAATAGTCCACCAACAGTGGTATCGACCCAGCGATCGTAATAGCTGTCCCAAACCGGACATATAATATGTCATAGTCTTTTTTGTGTTTTTAATGATCTGAGATGAGAGGTGGTTGCTTGTTCTGTTGCTATTGGTGGATTTATAGATCATTGTTTAAACTTTCTGTTCATAACACGCATGTTGATAAATATTAATATAATGTAATAAAATAATCAGACATAATCATAGCAATGAATTACTTGTAATAAGTATCAAGTGTATGTTTCGGTCCTACATGCATGTTTATTTCAGACAAAGCTGAGTAGCATGAACAGAAATTGACGAAACATCGAATACTTTCAGTACTCTAGTTCTGTACACAAAACCTAGCATTTCATGTTCTAATTCAGCGTTTTTATTCAAGGGTTCGAAAGTCAATAAAAATAAATAAAAATATCAAAGAAAACCTTGATAGTAAACATGAGCGCGAGGTTTTATTTTATTGATCTAGTAATTCCTGCTATTACACTGGATTTGACATATATATTATTCTCGTTTTTTTTATCAATATAATCCTGAATAGTTAAATACATAATGTAGTATACTAATATATGATAAATATCTTACTATTGAAACAATTACATAACGGATCAAGTTCTATGTTTATTTATATATTTATTTATACAGTGTAAATTGAATGGACACATATGTTTAGTCTAATTTCTTAATCACTTCAATTACGAATAGAGAGTTTATAAAGACTGATGGTCAACAAAACGAACAATGATCTATCACCTTAATACATTTCTCTGACGCCACACATTAACTGATGGGAATGCTTGACTTTCTTTCTGTCTGCTATTTTGCGGTACCCTGAAAGGGGAGGTTGTTGTACCATTTTCCGCTTATTTTTGCTGAGTACACCACTTGCATATATATTCTACATATATTTTTCCTTCGATATGTACCCCAAAACAAATGCGCTCCACGGGGGTATCCAGCACCATTTTTTTCTTCTGGGTCTAGCTGATGGACTATGTACACATAGTCACTGACTTGTAATTTGAATTAACCAAATCTCTTCATCACGATTCAAACTTTATTCTCATCAATAAAACCACGAATTCTACTATATAAGTATCGTAAAATCAATCTATGTATATTATCTGCTAGCTAACGATTTCACGATCGTGCACCTTTCACCGTGTTTGACCCTTTTTTCACCTCCTTGTCAATATTTGTTTACTTTGAATAAATAATAGAGTGCTCTCCCTTGTTAGTAACTAACGTAAAGACAGAAATTACCTCCCCTTGAACAAATTCAAATACATTTTTTTACAGGTATTTATCGCTGTTATAGTAGTATTTGTAATATTCTTATTAAATACATTGTATTTTTATTATGAAATACATTTAAAATACTGCCAAGACACGGATGTATATCGATAAATCGACTATTTACTTCAGCAACCTGGAAAACAATTTTGCGGGAAAACGCTCGATGGAATGTAAACAAAACAAAGCTTAGTGAGAAATAAAATCAAACACCAGAAAAAGTACAAGATAGGGAAATCTCCGACACCCTTGGGTAATATTTCAATCGTTCTCTAAGTCGGCAAGCTTCGTAAGAGAACGATTGCTATTTTGCCCTCGGATGTCGGAGATTTCCCTATATTGTACTCTCCCAGTGTTAGATTGTATATGTCTCACCCCTTGGATAAAGTAGTCCGTTAATTTAGATGAAACAGTTTGTTCTATCTTACCCAGACTCCTGGGTTAGACAAGCTACATCACGCGCCTTTTCCCGCTAAATTGTTTTCCATTGTTGAGGTAAATTGTCGATTTATCGATGTATACATCCGTGTCTTGACAGTATTTTAAATGTATTTCATAATATAATATATAGACAGTAACTTTAAATGCTACCACAACAGTGAGAAATACTTTTATAAAAAGTAATCTGACGTTGGTCAAAGGGAGGTAATTCTTTTTATTTACGTCTGATACTATACAACAAAGGAGAGCACTCTATATTTTCTCAATGTAAACAGACATTGAAACGATAGATAGGGGTGAGAAAAAGAGTCAAACACCGTGAATGGTGCAAGATTGTTAAATCTGAGACACCGTCGGGTAAGATTTTAAAATCGTATTCGACTCGTTCAAGCCTCGTCCGATACGATTTAAACCTTACCCTCGGGTGTTACAGATTGTACTATCATGCACCTTTTCCGGTGTTATACCCTACATTTCTTATCTTTTTTCATAAATGAAAAACAAAAAGATGGACGATGAATTGGCGCTACGGCTTGAACATAAGAGAGCAATTCACCGTTAGCGCATTTTCTCTGACCGTATGACAAATCTTATTACACATATTGATAAATGATAAAATGTTTATCTCAAGCTCATCCTGGAAATCATAGCATTCATCTTCATAATCATTATCATCATCAATGTCTTTATCACACAGGAGGTTAATTGTTATTTCTGTGTGTGTAATAGGTAAACGTGTGGACGGTCCACACTGCACACTAGTGTCAACATTATGACCAATTTCAATGTCGGAATCATTATGAATAATGTCCTAATCATCATTAATAAACACAGTTTCTTGAACAGATGCAATGATATCTGTCTGAGTGTCAAACATAATGTGTGTTGGGGTTGACTTCTTTATTGGTACTCTCTTATAAGTTGTTCTTCTGCATCTCTAAGCTTCTCCGTGATTAGTAACAGCCAATGCTCTTAAGCTTGAGCAACAGCTTATGAAGCGGTTACAGATTTTATCACTTCAAATGCAATGCATGTAGTGCATGTCATCACGGTTTTTTTTCCTTGTTAAAATCTAACCAAGGTCGCTCTGTTTGCCATTTTCAGTTACATTTTCTGTCAGGACGATTGTTTTCATACACCTGTTTCTTTTTCTGTTTTCTGTTTTTCATTTTCAATTGCAATTGGTTTCCTTTTTTTCCCGGGGTCACCCCAGGATATAATCTCAACAGCGACATCTTGCGGAATCGGTCATTGAAAGGACTTGACCAATCAAACACCTTCTCTCAAACCATGAATCTTTCGTACCTAACCGTACTTGCGAACATGGGGAGAATTCTTGTTTTCTTAAATAAAAATACGAATACGGGATTTTCTTCTAGACGTCGGCTCCGTTTACAAAAGTTTTGTATGAACAGCTGCTATTGGACTGGAAGTATCTGGATACAATAATATTGTTCCGATATTGCTTTTATATTTGTAATATAATTTATTAATTTCTGGCAACTTCGATAATCATCGGACACTCTGGTAATGCAGGATATTGTTTCATCTTCATGGTTGATCGATGATAAACACATCCTAATTTGGGTGATCTCGGAAAAATCGGGATTCATTTTCATCATTAAAAGATAAAAGCTTTCTTTTAATTTTACTTTCATACCTTTCAAGTTTTACTACATGGACAAATAGTGTAAATCATAGAATATCTTGTAATTTACTTTAAATTTGTCAAAATAGTTATAGATATATTTACGAAATCGTTACTAAATCAAACTCATTAATAATGTTTAATATAAAAAATATATCAAACATATATTCCATCTTACTGTAAAGTTTTACTAAAAATCTTTAATGATTCGACAACAAGCAGATTAATATTATTAGTATTTGTTCGTGAAAGATGCGGTACCCATGACTTGAATTTTAATAAAGATGGCATGTTACATAAAACAAGTTTATTGTCAGAACTATTTTAAACTATTCTTAGCATCCTTTAGTAGAATTAAGAAAATTACGATTTTAATGGCTAATCATGCAAAACTTTCAGTTGTATACAGAGCCACTATATTTCCGCTAATACGTAGAATCACTTAGAAACTATATATCAGGTGCTAATATTAAAATTAATAAAAACAACTTGCATTTAATTGGTAAGTAATATTCATTTATTAGTAAAGAATCAGCGTTGTTTTATGTGGAATGGGATTAATTGGGGGACGGGTAGGTTTGAAAAACGGACGTAAAAGAAACACACTGAAACACAACCGATCAAATGAATTGTCCAGCATAGATAATATATATGAATAGGTTTTATTCAAGCTTCAGATGCACTCTCTTTAAAAAAACACTTCTACCAAAAGTAACCAAGCGTGGATGATGACGAAAACTCCCAAGTAATGACAATTATTATAGATCATTATAATTTACATGCATTAGAAATGTTAATCTATACGAAAATCATACCCGTTCATATTTTGTGCAGTTATTGGTGAATAATTCATGTATTAGATAAACATACAAACACAGTCATATACCAATGTTCACATTATCGGATTTGATTACACACGGATGTTAATGCCAACTGGTTTATTGTTCCAATCCTAATTTTACAAAACGTTTGAAATATGCATTATAACTTCTTGTCACTTGTGGCTTTCAATCGGATCGCTTGTTTTTGTAAATGCAGACGCGATAAAAGACCCGTTGTTATGGTAACATCATAACATGAAAACTGCTTATAAATTAGTGCCGGTAATGTTTTATAGAATATGATTATTTGAAAAAACAAAATTGTATGAGTGTCAGAAACATGTAGAATTTCGGATCTCTTGATGTTTTTCGATGTCATTTGTTAGTCCGATTAAGAAAACTTTCCTTAGTTTGTGTACATTCTCTGAGACTTCAGAGATAAAAGGATAACTTTGGTCTTTTTAAAAAGTTTTCTGAGAAATCATAGTTCAGAAACAAATTTGACAGCACTACAAAGACATTGTGCAATGAAAATGAAACTAAGTTTCTATGGTAGATGGTGCATGGTGTTTAACGACCCATTCAACAAAATATCAGTTATATCGTGGCGGTCAGTTTTACTCGTGAAGGAAACTGGAGTACCCGGAGAAAATCACCGACCTGTCGCAAGTTACCGACACACATTATCACATAATGTTGTGTTGAATACATCTAAGGAAATATTTCATAGTAAGATTAAAATTTGTCGTATGATAATCTTTGTGAAAATGACTAAAGAATTGTCTTACGATAATCTTAAGAGTAAAAGTTACGACCATGCTTACGATTTTTTGTGAAAAGGGCTACTGACAACTATTGTTTGTCAGAGAGTCATTCGTGTTACTTCGGGCAGACGCAAACGTTCGGACTATTTATTACATGTCTCATTAATATACAGTGTATGAATATATGCCTTTGGCTTTTGCTTTGTTGTATGCCGTTCTTCCTTCACCATAGGAAAGCCATCTACGATAGAAATTCCCTGTTGCTAAAGATAGTCTCGAAATCATTCTAGAATGTTCGATTCAAATGGATTGAAAATCGCATGTATTTACAAAAAAATGTGAATAAGACTTTTATGTTCGAAGCCCACAAATGTTCAATGACCGAATCAAAAGACAAGTCGCTCTGAATAGAATCATTATCCTTTGAAGCAGTAATGACTCGCCTAATGGATGTTTTTGTCTCTACGTTTTGCATTTGTCAAGGTAGAATTAATACAAATGCACAGAATAAAATATAGTAAAAAAATATAAAATATAACATAAAATAAGTACTAAAACAGTTGATATATGAAACAGTAATGAAGTTGTTTTATGATTTAAAGTCAGAGCTAGAAATTAACACTAGAACGCAGGAAAATTGCTAGTTGAGCTTTTGAATTGCCTTTATTTTGCTAGAACTTTGCAAAATAACATGCATTCAGAAATATGAAACAAATTCAAACATGTAAACTTGTACTTTTGTTTGATCAGAAACATAACGTCTTTTAATTGATGTTAGGGACAAGCACAAGTATCTATATTGACCCTATGTAAAGCCAAGAAAGATCTGAAAATCATCCAGTTTCCTGATTTCTAAAATAAATTTGGTAATAGATTTCCAGTTAAAGTATCCGGTCGTCAAAAAAATGTCACAACGAAATGTTCATAATGAGCATGATATTAAAAAAAAAAGAAGTATGTCGAGTTTCTGGTAGAAATATATTTTCACTGTGACTGAGAGGAAATATGTAATCGCTTCTTGTGAGTAATATCTGTTTTGTTTTTTGACTGATAAAATATCGCTCTGTTTGACAATATTTCGTTTGTCTGAGCCTGGGAGTTTCATTACCACCAATCTGAGCTCAAGGATGTGGAAATCCTAGTACAACAAAACAACAGTTCCCAAAGGTTTACTGTTTTATTCGTAGTTTTAAAACTTTCATTTTCCTACATAATTGTTATTAAGTGTATGTCTCTCGTCTTGAAATAAGGGCCCGGATGGCTCAATGAGTGAGGTCGTTGGATTATCTAGCAACTCATACAAGACTATCACCAATACGGCGTGGTTTCGCGCCCGTCTTTGTAAATTACCAAAAGGGTGCACTCGACTCGCAGCCGCAAGTGATAAAGTTTACCAGTTGCTTGCCTATGGTCGGTGGTTCTCTCCTGGTACTCCGGCTTCTTCCACCACTAAAACTGGTCGCCATGATATAGCTGAAATATTGCTGAAAGTGGCGTTAAACACCAAAAATCTAAAATCAATCAATCGTCTTGAAATAAAAAAAAATGTTACTAAATCACTTTTGAAATAGATTACAACACTGACAATTTGAAATATTTGATTGAACTGAATTTGTCCCTCTGTCTAAAGTTCAAATAACTACAGCTCATACTGTTTTAATAAAAAAAAGTAGACGCCCCACCTTGAAAAAAATGTACATTCTGTCAAGCAAATTTAAAAACATTTCAACATGTTCAATAGACTAACAGATAATTTTCACAATGAAATATTACCAGAGAGAGGGACTTTGTGACTTAGTTCAATCTTTACTGTTTTAACTGAGTTGTTTTAAATAAGTTCATGAGTAAGATCCATGGTATATATGGTTTGTAACTGAAATCAATAGTGGGTGTTTTCATCGAGGTCTGCAAAATCATGGAATAACATCAATATCTTCATGTTAGACCATGGTTTGTAAAAGTTCACTATTTTTAAATTGATTATTGAACAAAAACATCAAAGGAAAAATGCATATTTATGCTACAATTATTTTATTATAACATACTTATAATAATATGAAGCATACATGTTGTGTTAAGTTTCGTTGCTAGTTGGATCAGTATGGTTGCTAGTTATTTTTTTTTATTTTTTGCAACTAGCAAAGTGTTGCATGTGATGAACAAAAGTTAATTTCTAGCCCTGAAAGTGCAAACAATTGTAATTTTGAAGTACCGAGTAATATAATATTCCAAATGCAAACCAATAAAAACAGCTTAAATGGATAAAATTTCATTCTAAATATGTCATACCTGAATCTACATGTTGTAATTCTACAAATAACAACTCATGAATTAAATTTGATGTCGTGAAGGTTCTATATGCAAGACATTTTACTTCGATTATAAAGAAAATGTACCCCTCTCAAGAATTTGATGATAACTAAATGTAGTCAGAATGACCTACTTTGAAATAGATTAAGGAAGTGTGTAAGAAAGTTTGAAGATTTAAAAAAGGGTATCAGAAGCTCTAAATCGAAGGACTGACGATAGAATGGTCAAACGAAAAATGACAAAAATACAAACAATGATCTACAAAATACTACACAACCCCGCTAATAAATAAGGGGTGCACTTGGGTGCTCCAGAACATAAGTGGTTATTTTCATTAGCGTGCTCGCCTTGAGTGCGGTAGATCATAGGTTCAATCTCTGGACGGGTCAAACCAAAGTCTATTAAATTGATATTTGCTGCTTCTCCGCGAAGCACACAACATTAAGGAGTAAGATCAAAGATTGGTTGGCTTGGAATCAGGATAATGTGTCCGAGTGGAGCGACATGTCTATCTACTGACTTGTTTCAGTGAGCTAACACTATAGAAATCCAACAAAGCGTGTTGTTCTTGTACAAAGCGAACCTCGTCATCAAATATAACTTGTTACCTAACATTATGTACGGTTCCACCTTGAAATTAACGAAAATAGCCTGTGTAATACAAGGTGCATGATACAAGATGTTGTATCACCACATTGTGGTGATAAAAGAATGGCGTTCTCTGCCGAACTTCTTTGTCATGACGTCATATCATTGGAATCCGGCGAAAAATACATCAATGTTGGTAACGTAAAGACATAGTATCAATATTTCCGGCAACTGTAATGTCCATATTTGCTAAAGGCGTTGTCGGATTATACAGTGACACTGATAGTGATTAAACAGTAATTCGACATTGGTGAAAGAACGGCAACAAATAACGTGACGTCATTCAGAAAATGTAGTCTTCCTGAGAGTATTGCAAAAAAAGTTGTAAAAATTAATTCGACCCTTGATATTTGGTTAAGATTTGTCTTTTTTTATTGAAAAGACTGTGTATCAGGTCTAGCCTGTTGCGTGAACTAACCGTATCACAACTTGTCGCTATCGCGACTAGTAGTGATACTCGTTCACACAACAGGCTCCACCTGATACATAGTTTTCTACTAACACACTATATAAGTAATGGGTATTTATCATCATGATACATGTATATCGCGGTAGCTGAAAAAATGATCATTTGGCGTTAAACAACAATAACTTGTTCGCTCAAATATAATACTGTTATTTCTATTCAAAAAATAGTAAACCGTGAAATATTGCAGTTGACTGTAGCATATACACGTCATAGAAAACAGTGACGTTATTTGAAAATGCTTAATTGAACATTTCTTGGCAACATATATGTTCAATTTTGGATACAATCTAACAAGACATTATTTTAAAGATGAGGTGATGTCTTTAATTTCTATCATAATAGTTATATGTCTCCGAAGTTCAGTGCATGTTTCGAGAAGGGGAACTAGCTGTGTGTATAAACAACGGGACAAGGGGTCAGTCAGTCTATCGATAGACTTAAATTACCAGTAGACATAGTTAAAACGCAAACAAGTTTTAACAATTTATTTTAGAAAACAATTATATTCAAATTATAATAACAATTTCAAAAAAGTTCCAAATAAAAATAATACTGGCAGTTTACAAAGTTCAAAATATTTAAAGTATAAGTTAATTTGCAATTTTAAGAGTTGTAAAAAAATCAAATAAGGATTCCAAATACATTAAAAGATAACCCAAATTTTGGATCAGTATTTCTGTCCATCATAGTGGCTGACTGATCGACAGTCCTTGTAGGCCAACTACTTCAACAGGGTATTGTGATAAAAAATGCTTCCTGAATATTGACTCCTAAAATACAATTTCTGCTCTATTTATACCAAAATTATAAAAAGGAAATACTCATATTAACATATCATGCAAGAAATACTTTAATTAACACAATAAAATATAATTAACTTATTAACATCTGTCAGATCTAAATAATGTCAATGCAAAAAACTTAATTGATAGTTAAGAAAACTTTAAATAATAGTAAGTAAATATCAAAAAGTTAAATTGATTAGAAAATGACAATATGACATGTGCTCCTAATTGTGTCAAAAAATTAACAATTTAATAAATATCTTTTTTTTAGCTCACCTTGCCAAAGGAGGCAAGGTGAGCTTTCGCCATGACTTGGCGTCGGTCGTCCGTCAACTTTTTTAAATTTTAAGCCCCTCAGCCAAATGAACTGAATCTTGGTAAGCAGGTTATGTGGAAGGTCTTCTTTGAAGATTGCACATTTTGTCCCAATCCATTAACAAACATGACCGCCACAGGCAATTCTTGTTTCTGATTGGCCGATTTTTAACCTAGCTGCGACGAAGTCGAACTCGGCTTATAATATGATGAATGTTGTTTGGGGGCGTCCGGGCTGTTTTAACTATTAAGTCTATTGTATATCATAGTATTTTAAGCTTACTTTTATTGAACTTTGTGCAAGACAGTCCAGAATATTATGGATATTTGAACAAAAAAATGTCTATATTAAAATATGAAAAATACAACATGAACAAAATATTGTTATATTATAATTGAGTGATTTACATTTATCATTTATTTCTCTTTCTTTAGTTCGGAAAGACATGCTTGCTGTTATACTGATATGTGCTGTTATGGTAAAAAATGCAGCAACACGGAGTAAGTTGAATGGCTCATACTTCAATTTAAAAAAAAAAACTGCCTCAGTAGTGAACATGTTATTGTGATCATCTCAATTGTGGTTGTTGGTTTGGGTCAAACCAAAGATTATAAAATTGACACTTGCTGCTTCTCTCCTAATTATAAGCACATGACTTTCAAAAGTAAGCACAAGCACTGGCTGGATTTAAGTCTGAATAATGCGTACAGACAATGAACAAAAATATTCTGACATTTCCAATCTTCCCTAGTTATTTTATACTAAGCTACAATTTTTTAACAGCCTATCCTGAAGTCAGTTTATGCTCGATTTTGAGAAAAGTGTTTAGTTCAAAGTAACTATTTTAAAAATGGGTAAAATCATCTCTGAACTTTACACCCATCTTGGTAAAAAAAATGTTACTAGGAGTTCTATTAATCATAAGCTTTATTTCATTATCTTCAAAATTTACATATAACAAACATTAATGATTTGTGCAGCTTGTATATATTCAAGGCACTTTGAATTGATAATACTAAGGGCTACTGTTTTTAGCTCATATGGGCAAAAAGACAAGTGAGCTTTTGCCATCACTTGGCATCCGTTGTGTGTTGTAAACTTTCATATTAAAATCTTCCCAAAGCACATTTCATAGAGGACACCCTCTGCATAGTATACTCTCATATATTTTATTAATTACTCCATGCAATATACTGCGGACAACTTGTGTGGAATCAACTGACCTTTATTTATCTGACTTTAGGTGTGTTAATTATGTTCTGTTTGCGAACAAAAAATAAAGTCTAGTGTACATTTATTATCAAAATAAGTTTGTCAAATATCATCAAATAAGGATAGAAACTATTTACTGAATAATTTTATGAATTTTCATATGAAGAATATGAATGTTACCTAAATAGCTGTGATTGTTATACTGTTGACGACTGTACAGAGAGAACATTATCCTATGATCTATTTTCTAGCATGACATGGTGTGAGACGTGTTAAAACTTTTACCTACCACATTTCAACGTTTGAAGGCGTTTTGTTTCTCAAATTAATGCACATTGGGAACGATTTACAACTTACATTATGCCAACTCTGAATCAATGCCCAATTACAATCAGAGTCAACATTATATGCTATGTATCATGGGCACTCAAATGTAAAGAAAAGGAGAGATAAACTGTTTGATAATAAAGTTACAAAGCAGTTAAGGAAGAGCACTTTGTTTCAGTGATGTAAGTAAATACAACTATGATTACTCTATATGTCTAATTGCGTACAAGTGAATTTGTGTATTTTCAGCTGTAACTGCTACCTTAGGAACAACACAATCATGTGTTATGATTGGTGATGATGTGAAACTGTTTTGTACAGTTTCTGATGATTGCTGTCATTCATCTACACGGGTATGGGAGAAGGGTTTTGCAACACCTCTCTTATATGATGGTGTATCAACAGATTCATCAAAATATGTGGAAGATTATGATGGAGGTGCCACTGGGTTTTACCTGATCATAAAAAATGTGCAGAAATCTGATTTTGGAACTAATTACAAGTGTGTGTATGGTGTAACAGAGAGTAACCTATTATATCTGAATGACATATTGTGTAAGTGTAAAACGATTACTCTGTTGTACTTATTTGCTTAGAAAAATTTGATTTTAACATTTTTTTACAGAGAGATAGGAAGAAAATAAATATAACACAATGAGAGTATGTGAACTGATAAAACATGTTATCTGAGAAAAAAAAACAAAAACAAAAACAAAAACACACAATGATATGCATGTTCCCATGTTATTGCACTGCACTATAAAAGTGCAGGATTAAAAAATATAAAAATAAACATAAACAAGTTTCATTTGACCCACGAATTATAATATTTTAAATGTAACAATATATTGAATAAAATGAAAAATGATGTAAATAATATATGGTGTCAAATGTAGAGCTTCTAAATTTTCAAGATAATTTTTGTGTCACTTGTGTGTTTGAGACGACACATGTAGGGATTGTTCATTGCCTTTTGCTGTTCTCACATTTTCCTTAAAAACAACTTGATAGAAAATAGCCCAACATACAATTCACATGACATGGAGTTGTGTACATTATATTTTGCTTTTTGATTACATAAATCTTTAGGGTTTTCCATGCAACAAATCAACCATTTTCCATGTTGTTCAGAAGAGGTGCAGATTTCTAATACACTCTTCCTCCTAGATCCTTCAATAGAAACCGAACAAACATACATATATTCGTTAGCAAAAAATGTAGTTGTGCACCTGCAATTTTTTTATCATGTTAATTTGTGGGTGTTTCCCTTTGTAAATTTGTAAAACAAAGCAAGGATTAGCAGTGTTGTTCAATGGTTAGCACACAGCCAAAGGAGGACAAGACCTGAGATCAGTTAATATATTTTTGTTTAATCTTTCCAGTTTTGATTTAAAAAAGGTATTTTGATATTGTGTTTGTATTTGTGACATAAAATGGAAGTATGGTTTTAGGGAAAGCGTATATCAAGCATACATAAACATTCTTTTTTTCTCAACTTAGTGATAATTTTAATTCCATATTATTTGGCAAATGGGAAGTGTGTTATTACGACAATCTGAAGTGTTATTATGACACTGTCATAATAAAGCAACAGCTTATTTCAACCCATTTATTATGACTGAAAATAACCCAATTGTAGGATACATATAATTATGTTGCAGGTGACCTCTTTAATAGATTACCAGTCATCAGGAAATAAAGACAAACCAAATGTGTATGAACATTTAAAAAAAACAAACAAGGTATTGGATTAAAGTTTAAACGAAAACAATTATTCCTTATTTTTGTTTGTTTGTTATTTTAATTTTAGGAATAAACGTCATAAGGTACGCTCAGTCAAAATATAACAAGGGCAACGCAAAGCCTGACGTATCCCCTCGTCTACAAATTTGACCTGGTTACCTTGACCTTTGACCTTGAAACTCGAAAGGGTACCAGATTCTCTTAAGCACTTGACTGATTTTGTCTGTTTATATAATTATGAGTTTTGACTTTCCCTTTGTAAGATTGTTCGGAGTTCGGTAATTTTGTTATTACCTTTACTTAGTATGTACCAAAACCGTATTTTATGTAGAAAAAGTCAAGTGGTAAATTTCTATGTTTGAATGCGCATAACTGCACATTAGAATCTAAGAATGTACAGGTGCATAGTTTTGGGCATAACTCTAGAAAAACTCAATGGACGAGGATATGGTACTAATGTGTCCATCTTTATATTAGGATCTTGCAACATACTAAGTTTTACAAACATTTGATTAAGCATGTGGGAGGAGTTGTGATGACAAAGTGCACGGTGACTTGTATCAAATTTCCAAGTCCAAATGGGCATAACTCTGGAAAAACGCAATGGACCAGGATATACTACTAATGTGCACATCTTCATATTAGGTTCTCGCAATA
Organism: Bathymodiolus brooksi; assembly: GCA_963680875.1. NCBI lineage: Eukaryota > Metazoa > Mollusca > Bivalvia > Mytilida > Modiolidae > Bathymodiolus > Bathymodiolus brooksi. The sequence goes on along the minus strand of OY804578.1, from coordinate 67,518,147 downwards.
TACTAAGTTTCACAAACATCTCATTAAGCATGTGAGAGGAGTTGTGATGACAAAGCGCATGGTGAATTGTCTCAAAATTTATAAGTCCAAAGAAGCATAACAGGGGTAAACCTCAATGGACTGGGATACCCTACTAATGTGTACATCTTCATATTAGGATCTTGCAATGCACAAAGTCTCATGAACTTCTGATTAATCATGTAGGAGAATTTACGATGACAAAGTGCATAATGAATTGTCTCAAAATTTCTAAGTCCAAAGAGGCATAACAGGGGTAAAGCTAAATGGACAATACAATCCTTTATACTACAAAGTTCACACATCATGATCTTAAATTCCTCAAAGTTTGGTGGAAATCAGACAAAAGATTTGGAAGTCAGTTCGGACAGACCGACGAACAGAAAGAAAATTGACACGATGACCTTGATAATCAATAGGGTTCCGTATTCTTTTAAGGACTAAGTATGTATCAAGTTTGGTTAAAATCCATGGAAAGATGTTGATTCTAGAGTGTTCACAAGGATGTTACGGAAGGACGGAAAGACGGACGGTAGCGTTACTATATCCCTTCGCAACTTCGTTGGCGAGGGGATAGCAAAGCCAAAATAATAGCCAAAGTTAGTTAAGGTCATCTATGCCTGAGGGAAAGCAACCTTAGTTTTGTAAATAACAACATTATTTAGAAACTATTAATGCATGCTTATATATAATGTTCATGATCTAAATATATGTTCTGATATATAATGCTGCTCTAATATTTCACCAATCATGATCATTTTTAACATAGCGATTATCTAAAATTATATCAATATCTGGTAACTACATGTTCATTTTTTGTAAATTTAGATGTGGTGGTCACCGATTACTAGTAGAGACGGGAAGATGACACAATGTGTTGAGAGCTGACAGATTGTGTCATCTTTGCGACTCTGCTGATAGCGGTGACGAGTTCCATTATATAATGTCATGTAATTATTTAAAACAATAAAGGGCAAATTTTTACCGAGTTAGTATTGTAATAATGTCAATATCATCAAATCTAAGGAGTTATGTTCTTCATGTAATGTTATTGTATTAGAAAAACTATGTAAATTTATAAAGATTGTAAATATGAAAGTCTCACCTCCTGGTTAATGTAACTGTAATTTTTCCACACATGCACACAATCTAATATGTTGTATATTATTATGTACTTCTCTGTATTTGGCTTGTGAGAATAAAATTCACTCTTTCATTCATAAAATATAAAAAAAACACATACATGATGTCTAAGCTAGTTTTATTTTGTCATACTAAATCTAAAGCATGTTTTGTTAGAGATGTGTTGTCGTGATAAACAGATTTATTTATTTATTTCTTTATTGCATAATTTATAAGTTCCCTCATATCCACATGCTCATATTATTCATTCAGAAGACAGTAAAGCTGTCCAGAACATTTGAATGTTTTCATGTACCACGATGTTTTATAAATACTTGAAATCACTCAAACATGACCACCATATTTTGCATACGGGGAATTATATCACTGCATTGTTAATATAACTAGTGAACGAAGTCATATAGAAATAGAACACATATGTTTTAATGCCAACATTGATATCACAAACCTTTTATCTTTTTAGGTACAAAAGAAGAAGAATTAACAAACATTTAAATATGATTAAATATGTTTAATTTAATTAATTGTGATGAATATTGTCGTTGTGCAATGCACCTTTCAACGATGTCAGTTAAACCATGGTGACCATTATTATCGGTCCTGGAAAGCTGAGTATCAAGTAAAAATAACCGATAAGACATACCCATTACATATATAGTGTGGTGGTACAAGACTATGCATCAGGGCAAGCCTGTTGTGTGAACCAGTATCACTACGAGTCGCAGTTAATTCACACAACAGGCAAGACCTGATACATAGTCTTGTGCCAACACACTATGTATGTAATAAGTTTATCTAACATTTCAATAAAAGCAAATGTTAAACAAATAAAAAGGCTCGAATTAATATTTACAATACTCTGAGGAAGACTACATTGTGTGAATGACGTCACGTTATTTGTTGCCGTTCTTTCACCAATGTCAATTACAGTTCAATCACTTTCAGTGTCACTGTACAATCCAACAACGCTTTTAAAAAGGAAATGTGGACCTTACAATTGCCGGAAATATTGATACTATGTCTTTACGTTGTCTACATTGATGTTTTTTTCGCCAAATTCCAATGATATGACATCATGATAAAGGAGTTCGGCAGAGAACGTCTCGTGCAACGTCGCACAATTCTTTTATCACCACAGTGTGGTGATACAACATCTTGTATCAGACACCATGTATCACAGGCTCCATTGATTAATTTCAAGGGAAAACATACATAATATTAGATAAAAGATATCATCTAACTTTGCAAACCGTTTTGCTTGAAATTAACGAAAGTCGTCTGTCTGATGCAAGGTGTCTGATACATGATGTTGTATCACCATACTGTGGTCATAAAAGAATGGCGCGACGTTGCACGAGACGTTCTCAGTCGAATTACTTTAACATGACGTCATACCATTGCAATGTGAGACAAAACACAGTAACATGACGTTGGTGAATGAACGGGAAAATAATTTGACGTCATACTCAAAATGTAGTCTCCTTCAGAGTATTGTACTCATTTTAATTCAACCTTAGCTATTTGATTAAAATTCGTTTTTATTGAAATGTTAGATAAAATTATTACATACATGGTGTGGTGGTACACGATTTTATATCAGGTCTTGTCTGTTGCGTGAACTAACCGCATAAATACCTATAAAAGTATTTAAAATTGTACATATCATTTAATGATATTCTTAGTTTTATTTATTTACAAAATTGATATTTGTGTATTTCATTTATACAGCAAATCTGTGCACCATAAACTACTTCATTCTTTATAAACTATAAACTATTATGTACTCTATTCACGTGATGTACAAAAGTCATGATTTACTCTGATTTGTTATTGGATATTTATATTGCTTTGTGGAAAGCATCACATGATCTGTCTTATTATTATTAGCAAAACAGGAAACACGGTACCAACTCCTATTTTCATCAACCACTTTCTCAGAAATCGATGTATTTTATTAATGCAAAACATCATAGCAATGGCAAGTAAGGACATCTGTATTTTTCAAGAAAGGTCGTCGACAAGATTATTCGACTTATTCTTATATTTAGATCCCAATTGTGTTGTAATCAGCAACGGAAATATCTACGAGGTAGTCCATATAAATATATGTGCAAAAAAGGAAAATACATAAAAGATAATCAGAAGTCACTAATATCCGCAAAGTATTAGACCGAAGACTATAGACTGAGCAGCAATACCTCACAACAACGTTTTCTTAAATTTGCACATTATTAGTTCATGTCATTTTGTATTATTATGTTTATTCCAACAAATTGACCAATGTATTGCGGTCTCTCACGAAGACCATTAATTTCTTTAAATGTTTATGAATATTTAGCATTAAATATGATAGAATTATCAATTATGGTTTTGTTTTTCTCCTAGCTAATATAAACGTTAGAAAACATCGAAGGGATAATCAAATAATGGACAATATAGAGAAAATGACAATAGATACACAAGACACAGGAATAAGTCAAAAAAACAACAACAAACATTACACACCACCATACGGAAAAAAAAACACCAATAACGTAAATAAAACATGATCTCTCCTACAAACAACTGGACGAAAAGAATATCGTTTGTATGTTGAAATCAAAACGTACATCGCAACATAGAACAACGAAAGGAAACATACATAATAGGACAACATAAAAGGCCTTAAAATATTAAAATCACGGCTAGTATTCACTTGATTACGAACATTAACTGAACCAATTATCGTACTGTCCAGGTTTTATTCGGTCACTCATTTTTGTTCGTATTGTAGTTGAATTTACAACTACCTATGCAATCAGTGCCTATCACCACTGATGTTGTGAATTCGAATCTCGATCAGAGCGAAGTATGCAACATAATGTGATAAAGTGTGTCAGTGACTTGCGCAAGGTCGATAATTTTCTCCGGGTTCTCCGGTTTCCTTCGCCGATAAAACTGACCACCACGATATAATATTGTTGAAAGTGGCGGTTAACGCCATCAACAACAATCAACACACAAACATTGCTGTGATAGTTTATTGTCCCCTTAAGTGGATGCAAAGCTGTGCATGTCTTTATCATTGGTATTTTATATCTATGTTGACGAGATCTAATTATCAAGACGGGTGGTTATCTCATTAACCTGTTTAACTCCGCAACATTTATGAAACCACAGACGCAATTTAAATGCAATATATTTCTTTGATACACCTCTAGCAAGGTTTGCGTATCAAAGTGAAATTGAAGCTATGTGAGGATGTTATATCCTATTTGAGCAAGACAACTCTAGTAACTGTTGACGACATGCATTATGTCGGTTACATATCGTCACGTACAGAAATTAAGCTCACAAATGTTAATGGTAAAACACACTAAATAATAAGTATATCATATTACCATACAATCGTGCCGTTTTTTTTCGTTTTTTTTGTTTTGATCAAATTTTCATTGATTTCCAACCAAATTAAAATTAAGATTCATGACTTAGTTGACCGTTATGGAATATCTGTGTCACAAATTACCACGGATATGTTCCACTTGTCGTAAACACTTCCTGGTCCTTTCCTCATTTACGACTTATTACCGCGTTTGCAACTAGATTAACACGACGGGTGCCCCTAGAGGAGCAGTAACTACTTACCCTTCTGGAGCACCTGAGTTAAACTACGGTTTTTAGTGGGGTTCGCGTTACTCGATCGTTAGTTTTATATGTATATTTTGTCGATCGTTGTTTGTCCTTTTGTGCTTTTTCTCTTGGTCATTATCTTGTCTGTTCTTCTTCGATATACGGTTTCTGATTGCCTCTTTGGTATCTTCAAATTCTTCTAAATACCATCCAACATAATTCATGTACAGTTTGGGTTCAGTTAAGTTGTATTTTCCAATAGTGTCCTTTGTAGACATTTTGCATTGAAGTGACCTCATTCATCAAATACCAAACAGAAAAATATGAATTTTACAAGTAATCCTTCATGTAGTTAGTGTATAGATGAACACATCATTTTATGATAGAAACACTATCGATATGACATGGTTCCGTGGTTGTGGTATAACTAGTTCTAATAATAAAACCCTAAATGCTCGCTTACTCGCAAGGGTTATAACAGGATGCCATTACACGTAATGGAGCAGCCGCCGAGATTTTTTGCGCTCGCTTACAGAGCTTCTGACGCCTGCATTTATCAATAATAAGACATAACCTTTCCTTTTGTCCATTATTATAACACATTTTTATCACCTACCAGTATTTTAGAATGTAATTCCCACAAAATAAAAACTTCTCTCTGAATATTTTGAATTTCGTCATTTCCGGCCTCACTATTTGGATGTCGATACCATATTTGGCGATTTAGGCGTGAATGTTTACATCAGCGTGTAGTAAGAAATACCATATTTAGACAAGCTCAGCCTTCCGTAGTTTCCGGTTATGGAAAACGATCGATAAATTTGAACAAGGTTGTTGCTACCTTTGAAAAGCATATATTTCTCAGCCAAACCGAATTAACAAGGAATGGGATCATCAGTAATAGTTATAATGAAATGTTTGAAGCGTAAATAGTGAGTTTTTATGTTTCAACTGCAACTTTGTTTTACTCCATTGTGACGAATGATACCGCGTTGTAGCTCTGCCGAGACACAAGTGTGTCACAGGAGCTACATTATTGCAGCTAGGTATAACTGTCAGGGGTGATTTTCGTTCAGTTACAAGTTCCTATTATATCCATTAAAATGTTCTTGTTTTAACAGATTTGTTTTTCCTTTTATCATACTTTATAACCAATCCTTCTGGGTCATTAAACACTATTTATACCTACAAAGCATATACTTCATGCAGGGCTCTCAAGAAAAAAAACCCAAGATAAAACTATTCCCGTTCTTCAATTTTACGTTCTGCTATACTGATGATGTCTTTTCATTAAATGATTCCACAGTAGGTGACTAGGTTGGTCGCATATATCACGCTGAGCTTGAAATAATGGACACCACAGATAACGTTGATACCAGTGAGTACCGGTTAAGAACGAATCTATACGACTAAAGAGATGGCTTAATTTTTCCAATTGTGAACTCTTATTACTAAGATCAATATCACTCGGGGTTAGGTGATCCTGTTCAGATTCTTTGGCTTACTTGCTACAAAAGACTTATTTGGCTTTCCAATCTTTTCACCATAGGCACCCGAAAAACTTCATTCGGCTTATGTTGGATAACAATATATTTATTTCATATATATGTAACATGAAACAGCATCTGTGTATGGAGTATTAATCTATCAGTTGAGTGAGTGAGTGATTATTGCTTAGAACCAAATGATCAATTTGTCTGCTATATCATTGCGATAACAAGTTAGATTTTGATGAGCTGATGATGACGATGTCCGCTTTGTACTATACCAACATGCTAATTTATTGAAACAACAATTAATGCGTAGAAATGTGGCTCCACTTGGACACAATTATATTATTCCGAGAAAACCAGCATGTCCTCTTACATTCTTAGTGCTGTATGGGTATATAAGGGTAATAACAAAATTACCGAACTCCGAACAATCTTACAAAGGGAAAGTCAAAACTCATAATTATATAAACAGACAAAATCAGTCAACAACCGGAAAACTGAAAACCGTAATGACCCTGACTTGGTACAGGTATTTCTAAAGAAATGGTGGGTTGAATCAGATTTTAAGGCGCCAAACCTCCCGCTCTCATCAGTGCTGTATGGGTATCGGAGAAGCAGCAAATACTAATTGTATAGTTTGTCGCTTAAAAAACCAATGCAGTTTCTCTTAGTTGGTGCTGTATTCCAAAACCTGTGATTCCTATCAGGATTGCCTTGATAGAGAATTGCTGATAACATGTTAGATCCTGAACCAAGTGCTTCTGGTGGTTAGAATGAAGTAATCTCTTCGAAAGCTTTAAGGTCGTCATCATGACTTGGTAAATCGGTACGGATTATCAGTGTCGTGGTCACAATTCGGTCCTCCTTTCTTCTTTCATGAGTAACACGATTGCTACCATTCCGCAGTACCTTGATTCACACTCCAGATGTTGATCAGGTTCGTGTTCCTCATTTTCACCAATTACATTTTTTCACGTTTTGTGCTCTGTGCTATGAGGTCTGCTACGTTTTCAACTTATAAACGATATTCGCTTCTTCTGTATTTCGACTTGATTCGTACGGGGTTCATTGATTGATTTCTGTTTAACGTCTAACGGTAGATATTTCATACATATTCAGGACGAAATAAGGGGTTAATCTTTTATACATACTACTTCTATTTCTTTACGTATACCGTTGTGAAAAACGAATTTGATATCAGATGGTGTTCATGTCGTGCAATAGTAGTATGATGCATGCCACTAGTGGAGCAGTAACTGATTACCCTTCCGGAGCACCTGAGTTCGTCACCGGTTTTTAAGTGTGGTTCATGTTGCTTTAACTCTAGTTCTCTGTATAGTGCTTTGTTTCTTCAAACTTTTTCTATTGTTGACTCATTGAAGCAGGTTTTCTGTGATAATACTATAAAAAAGAAGCTGGTAGAACTAGAACTGTTATAATTCATTTCATGTTATATTAATATTTGAGTTTGAGTGTTTAATTCCAACACATTGATGACCTTTATATTATGGTCTCCTCCGAATAGTTATACATATCAGTATCAGTTACCGACGGTGTGGTATTTATATTTTCGTTTTATTATAACATTTTTATTCTCACAGTAATAGTCTTTGGCGAACATATTTTACAAATTTAACTAGCTGTCAGTTAATAATAAGTTGCTTTGCTTTCTTTTAAAGACATTTGTATCCCCACAAAATGTTACATTGAAGAAAACGGCATGCGACACTATTATGATGTCTTCTTTTAACCAATCAGACAAAAGTTGTTCAATTGCGGCCATCATAGATTTCGTATCGAGAGAAAAGAATACAAGTTATATTAGAAATTTAGATTGACATATTCTTTATCTTCTGATTCTGAAATAAGGAATAAATAACAATAACAAAAGTGCGAACATTAAATTGTGTAGTATTTACCTAAATATTTTATTATAATGGTAATCAAACGACTTTGTTAATGCTGTAAGCGTAATCAAACGACTTTGTTAATGTTATAAACAAAATGAAGACAACAATGCAAGTAGCTTAGCAATTCACGAAGAAAAGATTTCCACAAATATACAAAATGAAGAAGTAACATATATTTCTACTTGTGTGTTAATTTATAGTATGTCACATTCTATAACATATTGTGTGTTGCATAATAACAAGTGCATTGTGTATATTATGATAACAAGTGTAGAGAGTCCATTGGTTTCCACGTGAATAAAATGCCAACCCTCACACACAACCAGGAGAATAGCACTATGAGAAATATCACTATAATATTGAACCTTATACATAATATATTTAATCTTCGTGACACAGCAATTGTATTTAGTCATTCTATTAAAGAAAACCGATGTCCTCAACCATTATCTAAAAATGAGATAGTATACAAAGCCAACTTAAAATCAAAATATAATTACCCATACTATCTGTAGTTATTTGTATAGAAGTGTAGGAGTATATAAAAAGACCATCAATGACATGGGCACAGTTTGTTCCCATATGGATGCCGATAATGTTTTTAAAAATATTCCCTCCGAATTCCACAAATATCTTTCGATAAGGAATACAGTATGTTAATAAGGAACAAATAACTAATATGGAACTAGTTGTCTCTTTTAAGTAATATCTTATTGTTTACCTTCTTTGTTCTGTATACAGTCATACACATTAGGTTTATATTGTTGACCAAGTGCCTCGTAATGTTCTGCTGTTCTAAAATATATAAGATTACATTGTATCTAAAACTTAACATAGCTGTCAAGAGTAAGGTATATGATCAAACTAATAAATTACTAACCTTTCAATAATACATTACAATAGTTTGCACATGAACTGTGTATGAAACCGCTTACTATAGACGGTGCTATAATTATATGCAATGTGATAAAATTGGGCAGTAAACGGTAATATAGTGATGGTTTTGTCTAAAGCGAATCCGTTTTGTTTGGGGGATGGGAGGGGGTGGTGGTAAGCGATACTGTCTTCATGGTTAACACATACTGTGAGACGTTGGATTTTATAAATGTCGCTTAGTAATAATTTACACATAATTTGAATAAGTTGTACAGTAGAATATACTCCACGAATACAACTTAATCCACAATTAACGGTAATGCAATTTGTTGTATGTGTAAAGCACCCATAAATCAAATAGCTAAATTTTACTGTTTATAGTTTAGACATGATTTGAATATGTTGGACAGTACATTGTGTTGTCATGGTTTACACTGACTAATACAATACAACTGACATCCACGATTTAGCTGACACTATTGCTGAAAGTTCCTTCAAAAAGTCATAGACTAAACAAGTAGATAGTACAATTGTCATATTTTACACACGATGTGAAACCTTTAGACATATTATTGTACTATCAAGACATGATATGATACCGTTGGACAGATTGTTGTACTGTCACTACTCACACACGATGCGAAATAGTTGTGCAATATATTATATTGCTATTGAGATCATAGGTTTTGGATATGGTGTTTAACACCACTATCAACAATATTTCAGCTATATCGTGACGGTCAGCTTTATTGGTGGAGAACACCGGAGTACGTGGCGAAAACCACCGACCCGTCGCAAGTCACTGACAAACTTTATCACATAATGTTGTATCGAGTACACCTCACCATGAGCAGAAATGAAACTCACAACGCAGTAGGATGTAGAGATTTACTGAGATAATAATAATAACCAATCTGTCTTGGTACATTATTGGATGTTAAAAGAAAACAAACAGTGTGTGTTTTATTATGATACTTACGGAAGAGATTGGTTTGTTTCTGTAAAATAAAATATGGTTGTACAATCTTGATCAACTTCCAACACTAAATATTGACAAATCAAACATCACAAAATAGTTTCTATTATGTGCTCCTGTCAGCATCTAGGTTTATATGCTATAGTAAATGGCGTTGTCTGTTTTGTGTTGTAAAAGTTTATTGTTTACAAAAGTAGTTGCGTTGGTATATGTCGTGGGTTGTAGAATTTACTTATTACACTGTTGGGATTTATTTAACTGAGGACGCCTGATTAATTATTAGTGTTATATATGAAGGTTGGCATTTTACTCACACCTGGAAAGCAGATCATTCCAGGATTGAGCCGGTAAAACCAACCAAGCTTCGTTACTGTTTTATTGCAGTACCTGTGTCAAGCCAGGAAAGTGAGTGTTCACGTATTTGTGTGTTATTTGTATTCGATTTGCTTCTTTTTCCGGTTTTATCAATGGATTGTCGAGCTGTGCCGACAGTGTGGTATTTGCTGTTTGTCATTTTATTACACGGACACTGTGTATTGTGTTCTGTCCTAGGGAACGGATACTACTAATATCAAAGATTTAACAATCAATCACCAATGAATACTTTTATTTATCTTGCTTGACTAGAGATTTTATAAGATGGGAATATCTAATTGATATATACAGTTGTTATGTATTGATATTGGATAGTATCGTACATAATACGTCTTCGTGGAAAACATGTGTTTGATTACACAGTACACACTATTGCTGACAAGTACATGATAAGTAATTATTAATGAGCAACCTATAAACGGGATAGAAAACCCTATAAATGTTGCCTAGTAATGTAAAGAACATCATACAATGCTCGGGTAGATATTAAGCAACTTATTCACGAGCAACGTGTATTATTTTTAGAATAGACGTAACAATAACTGTATCTTACCTTTCCCACGTGATAAATCAGCGTATGTATTTAGAGTGTCTTTCATACCTAGCACTTCATAAATCTTTGTAGAACTACAATACATTGATATAGGTATATGAATTAGAAAATATATATAGAGTGAACTCATCAAATGTCGCTAAATGTACATCTTCCAGTGGCCTAAAGACAGCTACAATATTAGGAGAGCATGTAATTTAAAATAACAACAATAATAATAATAAGTTCGCATTCTTCCAATCTTGTTTAATCTTAGTCTTGATTTAAATAGGCATATCAACTTATCAGAATCTCAATAAACTAATACGAACTTTTTATGAAAAGTTTCAATATGCCAAATGTGTTATGAAAAGTCGTAAATCGAAGAAGGACAGACAACAGAGAGTACAACATGGAGAAAACGACAAACAATGAAGTACAAAACACAACGTAGAAAAATAAAGATCGGGCTGCACGAAGCCACATTTATGAGGGTTGTTTCTTAAACATCGGCGTAAAAGGGAATCGAAAAAAACCCACATAATGTGATTGTCTAAGGCAATGTATCCAGAGTAATCCATATAATTGTAAGCACATCTCTTTATATTTCTACAAGAAAAACACCTTGCAATCAGCAACATATATGCATGCATCATTTAATAAATCGCGATTTTATTTGAAATTAGCTTTCTATTATATGTTGTAAAATAATGTACTTAGATACTCACGGAGTTTCTACTCTCTTGTTCCGTGAATCTGAAAATATTAATTGTACAATAGATGTAAGAGTGTGTGGTAAAATGCAAGAACAAACACCAAATTATGAAGCTCCATTTCTTTTCTAATCCAATTGGTAAGACAAAAGAAAATTAAAAATCAGTCCCTCCTTTATTTTCTGGATTCACATTGTAAGGCACAGATATATTAAGTGGTGAATTTGACCAGATAAAGTGGTTTACTTGTAACATATGATTCTAAAATAATATATCTATATAACTTCAGAACACATTTTGTACAAAATAAATCTCCGGTAATGTATACTTTTAAAGGTTGTGTTCGATAATAGTTTTATATATATGCAGATGAATGTTAAATTTCCTACCTTTCTTTTTCTGGTTATTCGTAGCCCCTTCGATGTCTTCGTACGTATCATTGTTTGTTGGATTATCAGCAGCTGTTACCTCGTTCCTATCAGATGTAATATACAATGATGAATTAACGTTGATGATGATACTGTAAATATTGATACGATTTACATTGTAAATTATACAAGACAAGGGACGAGATTAACATTCATATTACCATACTTAAGACAATTGTATTATGCCATTTGTTCTGACGGGTCAGAGATGGTTCATGGATGTACTACATGGGTTGGACAACGACATCGTTTTGCCAAAGATTAATCCAATGGAAATCTTGAAACAAAATGTCTGATCACTACTTCATTTTATCATCAGGTTTGAATACGAAAAACCCTGAAGCAGCATGTTTGCTTACATCTCATGCTTTATTTAGGAATTACCTGAGTCATTAGTATAAATTTGTAAATAATATTCTTGTATTTAAGAACAAGTAGTCATCTAAAGCACAATATAATATAAATACAATCACCATACACATACTGAAAATAAAATTGTTGAATGACACGACTTCGTCATCACAGCACTCTGTATCCATTTTTTTTGTTTTGATTAATATTTTTATCGTTAATATTTTAATATTGCTCTGTGCTGCCTACTAATAACGTGAAGACATAAAGCTTATAAACCTGCACTCATTCTATTTCAGCAAAACAAAATGGCATGGACAATTTTTGTGATATATATTCATTGACAATACAGAGTTTTTGTTACCTTTAACGACCCCCATGACTCATATCACAGAGCTTTTCAACGCTCTCTTTTGGCCAGATTATGGATAGGAGTTCCCTATTGATTGGAGAAGGGGGCTAATCTCAGGTTATTATATATTATACAGACAGATTACTTCTTCAGAATCAAAGTTGGCAATATGTTTTCAAAATACCATGCTCCCTGATCGATACAAATCTCTTTAGATTTCGAAAAATAGTTGCCGTGTTGTAGCCGGTACGAAAACACATGTCTTTTCTAGATATTGCTCAACTTGTTTTCAGTATATTGAGGAAAGTGCTACAAATGTACCTTGTTTGACATTGTAGGATACATACAATATAAAATGCCTACATGCAGTCAGCACAGAAAAAGTGAGAAAACACCGGCAAACATATTTTTTCTACCTAAACCTTACAGGAATATGTTGTATTTAGAGAAAGAGTAAGTATGTATTGCTTATAGATTAATTATTCGTGTATGTATTACTAATTATTCTTGTATGTATTGTTAATTATTCGTGTATGCATTACTAATTATCTTTGTATATATTATTACTGATTATTTTTTTTATGAATTACTAATTATTCGTGTTTGTGTTACTAATTATTCGTGTATGTATTACTAATTATCTTTGTATATATTATTACTGATTACTTTTTTTATGAATTACTAATTTTTCGTGTTTGTATTACTAATTATTCGTGTATGTATTACACATTATTCTTGTATGAATTACTAATTATTCGTGTATATATTACAAATTTTTCGTGTATGCATTACAAATTATTCATGTATATATTACTAATCATTCATGTATGCATTGATAATTAGCATTGTATGTATTACTAATCATTCATGTATGTATTGATAATTAGCATTGTATGTATTACTAATTATTCGTGTGTGTATTACTAATTATTCGTGTATGCATTAATTATCCATGTATGCATTACTAATCATTATTGTATGTATTAATAATTATTCGTGTATGTATTACCTGTTCGATTTTGTTTTATTTCTACCATCTGAGAAGCCTGAAATATTAAATGAAATTCTAAAATTTGCTATTAATTTTTAATCCTTTACATTGCATATATAATGTCATTTTGGGGTAAAATAGGCTTAAACTTGGCAATTAATATATATATATATATCAGATATAATTTGTCATACAAGTGGTAGACAGTTTTACTAGTCTTTTTCACTACTAAAATTGTGAGTTTGAATCCGACTCATGGCGAGGTGTACTCGATACACATTATACGATAAATTTTGTTAGTTGAAAATAGCGTTAATCACCCTAACCCTGACCCAGAAATGTTAATATGCATTCTACAATTGTAATATCACTTTGATTTCTTGTCGATTGTTCATCAAACTATCAGTTTGTATATTAACTGTTACTTAATGTATGTGTTTTTGTCCTTTTTCAGACCATTGAACAGTCTGTCCTTTTTGGTATATTCAAACTTTTTAGTGTAGTATCTTAGATTTTCCTGTGTATAATGCTCTGATATTTGAAACACACGCTTACGTATGGCGATTTGATATGATATTACTACCAAGATGTGAGATGGTTAAGCTGAAATCATCATGCGTCATATGGTTTAGACCTTATTTGCACCCATGCGTCCCACCAAGTGAGTGTATATGTTTCCTTTCTTTCTCCTGAAGAATATGATCCCTAAAATGATCATTACAATAATTAATACACCAACTACTCCTCCAATAGCACCTCCATACACGGCACTGGATTCCTGAGGTTCTGAAAATATGCATACAAATATAATTATAAACCGCAACAAGTCAACCTGAAGCTCTTCAACACAGGACGATGACTCACTGAATGATTGCAAATGTACATACAAATAGCATCACAACGTCAACATTAGTAAGCTTAAACGGTGCACCACATGAATACCTGAATGACTAGCAACTCAGTATTACAACACACCATTATAAGATATTACTGTGAATCCAGTTTGACAAACCAGCATCCTAGAAACAGAAGTCTTGTATAAATCAAATCCGAGTAAACATTTTTAGAAGTCAAAACACAATGGGTTTTTTTGTAAATCAGTTGTGTAGTATCATTTAATATTGAACATTTTAGTAATATTTTGGAAATGAATGGTAAGAAATGGATAGAAAATACATTCTTGGCATAGCAATTGTTGCTTTTTTAATAATTTAATATAATGTACTGTAACTTTATTCACTACACCGATTATGTATTTATTTATTTATTTTTATTATTAATTTTTTTCTTTTAAATTGTCTTTCAGTTGTAATATGAATATACTGTTTGTAATTGTCATAATGATTATGTTTTTGTCAGTTCCTCATGATTACATACTTCCACATTTTACGAAAAGAGTATATTGCTCAGGTTCGATAATTCCACAGGAAAATACGAGTCTAATTGCAAAAACATATCTAACAAGATTTTCCAATGATATGGCTTTATGACCAGTGCTTATCTGTTGTGGAATTACAGTGATGTATTACATTTTGAAGAGCATTCATAGCAAATATCACTGCTGAGACAATATTAAGGTTTCAATTAGCCATTGTAAACATTTGATGAAAGGAAAATGTATTTGTTTATCTCACAAACGGACGTTTATAGCAGTTAGTACTATTATTTGTTGTATCTTAAAGTGAAATGGTTGTATGTATAAATACACGATCAAACGCCCAACTCTAGTAGCCGTTATTTCATACGAGAAAAAACGTCATATTTTTTAACAATGATCAAATACAATCAGATAATTTGACAGTAGTCAATGTTTCTGTGACACTATCATGGTGTAGTAGAAATATCTATCTTTGTAATTGACAGTTCCTAAATAATGTGATTAATTACAACTAAGGTTACTTTCCCTGTGGCATATATAGCCTTGGTAGATGTTGGCTATTTTTTTTGCTTACCCCCACAGGCCTTTGAAGTATTTGGATTTCCATGTTATTAATATGATTGTTATTCCAGAGACACATCATGTGCTCTAACTTAGATATCTACGTATTCACTTAAGCATCAACATGATTTTGATGGGACGTTCACTTATGTGGTCGCTATAAAGTCCACCCTTTAATTGTTGGATGAAATCCTATATCTTTAATAGAACAAAATATAGATACTCTAAAAGACATATCAACAGATGACATTGTTGATTTTCTTTGTATATTTGTAACAAGGCTCCTGTCAATCTTATTTTCGGCAAACATTCTCAGTTCATACCACGTGTTACTCTGTAATCCTGATAGTGTGTAGGTGTGCCTATTATATTGTTGAATTTTCTGTGGCAACCATGTTTTCGTTTCATTAACAATACGATGGTGTATGTTGAAAGTTTGTTCCTGTCCACCATTATATTCGGGAATCCACTCAAACACAATGCTTGTGTCTGTAGAACTAACTAAAGTGAAATGTGTGGGAGTCTGTGGGGGGCCTAAACATAATAAATTATTTCAAAATAGTTTGAATTCATGGAAATTTAGAATTTTTAAAATTATTTAGACGAATTCCTTCCACTGAGTTCAATCTTAGATAAACGTTACAGAAAAACAAATGAATAATCAAGAATGGACAATCCAGCCACACTGAGTACACAATATTCACAAGCCAAATACAGGCACAGAATATTAAAAAGATCAGTAACACGAACCCACACAAACAGGATGTGGGCCCAAATGCTCGCAAAGGGTAAATATTTCCTCTCTCTTATAAGACACCCGATATGTTACTCATATAGTCAAAGACGTAAAGTACAATATTGGTTTTGCTTTCTGTTTTGCTTAGATTTTTTAAGTTTTTTTTTTCTTCTTCTTTTTTTGTTTGTAGTTTGGCTTAGTTTCTTGTGTTGTTTGTTTGTTTGTTTGTTTGTGTTTTTTTTGGGGGGTGTTATTTGCATATTGTATTTATCTTCTATCTTAAATATTTACTGGCAGATTCCAACAAGACAGTATACTGTACAGTTTGACTGGCAGCACCATATGACAGTTGTAGCCTATAACTAACATTGCAATATAATTCCTTTAAATTTTTGATGGTCAACATAACACTGTAACCACCAAGTTGTACATCTTTACCATGGGATGTATCATTAACTATTGCTAGATTTTCTGACACGACATATTTGGTATTTGATGACACGGGTGTGTTACCTCTGTACCACTGTTTTGTTTTATATATAGGTATACTGTATACATAAACATTGATATCTACATTTTTGCCAAATTCACCATACTGTGTATAATATGTTGTCATTTGTAAATATTGGTTGAGCTGAAAGACATATAATATAATGTGCAGTGGTATATATTATATTAGTTTCAAACAATATCAGTACGATGAAATATAAAATAATGATATATATGTTCGCCGATGTTGTCATCCGCCCAGTAGTCAGTGTTTCGATGCTGACATGGTTTATTACATATACCTATTATTGAAATCTACAATTACTAAATAAAATATTTATTATTAAAACTAAGGTTCTCCTCCGTTTGCCATAGTTGACCTTATTCGCATTTTTGGTTGTTCTGTTCAGGTTCTTTGATTTTATTTCTCTGAAAGACTTTTAAAATATTTTTCTTTTATATCATTAAACTGTGAGCGTCCCTGATTAATGTTATTCCAGAAGCACTAATATATATATATCAACGTTTATATTGATACACTTTACAAGTAAAATAATCATAGCATAAATGCGGTGTCCGTTTCATTAATGGTCGTTATTCGTTGAAGAACAGAAAACACATATATTGACAACCAAATCTTGTATGTTTCACATACCAGATATTTTGACATAAGCCGATGCTGTATGTTTACCAACCGTTTATTATGACATAATCAGATCCTGTCTGTTTTACATACCGTTTACTATGACATAACCAGATCTTGTCTGTTTTACTTACCGTTTATTTTGACATCACCGGATCCTGTCTGTTTTATTTTGCCATTTCTGCCTACAATACCATTACCAGCTGTACATACATATTCACCACTGTCCTGGTATCTATCTTCTACAGGAATACTTGGTAATGTCAGTACACCATTATGTCCTCCATCCAATTCACGAATCAGTACACCATACTTAGATTTGTGCTGCCATTTATAGTAGTCATACGTATTAGGATTCCCTACAGGGACACATATAACTGTTCTGGTGGCTTCATTTTGGTCATAGGTAATACCATGTACTGATACCGTTGGTGCATCTGTAAATGAAAATACACAAAATAATGTCGTCAATATGTGTATCAAATTGTTGGTAACATTAATTGTCAAATCGTATGTAATTGTCGTTCATCATGTATTGCTGTTTATCCAAAAAATTAACTTACAACATTTCGCTGAAATTGTGAAAACAAAGTGCATATAATGCTTCCATGAAGTACCAGATTTGCTTAAAGCAAAGAGAAATTTTTATACATATAAAACATGGTTTAGGTTATCACGGTAATAAGTGTCTGTCCTGTTCCCAAATAATTAAATAGGTACGACCTTCTTTCCTCTATCCATAAAAAAAAACTTTACTATTTTCAGGTTTGTGAAAAATGTGTAAATATCAGATTTTATTTGAACTGTATCAATGACAAATGCACAACAGAATACGACATGACAATGTAGATCTTTTACTTCTAACAGGCAACGAAACATGGCAGGACTAACTTGGAGAAAATGGATCAAACCCTGTTCCTAGTGTCTAGACACATATAAAGAAAATGGAAATCCACCACAGATTAGCTTCATACAAATAGCCCATGCTTTCATATACAATTGAAAACATAGACATGAACAATATAAAACATATTCATTGGATGCTCATGTTAGAATTAAATCAACAGTAATACTACAATTATATGCACAATACAAAAAACCTTACTAGTTCAGAAATCAAATTACGTTTATTGGTAGCTAACTGTGTTCAACTTACATTTAAGATTCAAAGTTGTGGAGGTCTGTAAACCACTAGAAGCAGTTACATTAATAGCTTTACATGTTAACATCTGTCCATTATTACTTCCTCCTACACTGTATGTCAAGTCAGATATCACTGTATATGTATCACTAGCTGTGTTATGACTGGACCGTTCTGTAGCATTAGATGTAACGTCCTTCTGCACTATTGTCCATTGTAATGTAGCTTTAGGACGACTACCTGTTGTTGTTCATGTTACATCAAGTGGCTTTGTCTCCTCTATACGGACTTTATATACAGTAATGGATGGTTGCAGAGGTTTCACTTAAATAATATATAAATGTTGTTACTAACAGAATGACCTCCTGTGGTTGTACAGGGTACATTCAGTGGTTGTGTCTCCACTATACTGCCTACATTTAGAGCAATGGATGATTGGTATGTTCTCACTGATATGATATAAAGCATGTTAGTGACTGCGTGACTACTGATTAATGTACAGAACACAACCGATGTCTTTGTCTCCTCTATACGGCCAGTATTTACAGAACTGATTGGATTGAGTGATGCCATTGAAGTAATATACACGTGTTGCTACTAACAGCACGATTACTTTGGAAACAGTTTGATAGAACTCTACAACTATTGCAACATAAGTCGTTTTAATTTACATGTTTCACGTCGACGCAAATACTTTTTATTGGTCAAGTAATTCCAGTCATAGAAAAGACATTCAAAATCAAGATATTTCCTTCTAAAGGCCAAGTATAAGTTGGAATTGATTCTGTTGTATAAACGTTTTACCCCACAGTGATCATAATCACACTTCATATATCGAATATATATACAATATTGGTCTTTTGACGGTAAATATAGAATTTATTTGACAAGGCTGAGAAACGGGGTGAAAGACGAGCTTCTAGCGAGTCTTTCTCCCCGTTTCGCGCCGAGTCAAATAAATTCTATATTTACCGTCAACAGACCTATATTGTATTTATCCTGCAATCCACGATGTCCTAAAAAATAATCTTAACTTGTAAAAATGCATTTTTTAATGCAACGGAATTCTCACTATTTGGCGTAGTAAAATACCAGATTTATTTTGCCGACAAAAATTCGCGAACAAATAGTTCTCAAAAGGAAGTGAAATAACTTTATTTAAGTGAAGATTTATTGATTAAGGTGAAAATCTATATAGAAAATTGATAGTTTAGAACCTGAAATATATATATTTAATATGTTTTTCATAGATATGAAAACACATTAATTTAGCGATCATACGTCACATGCGGTCATACTTGAATACGCCTGCAGTAGTAACCAGGTAAATATATACGCCTGTGTGAAAAGGTATACGCCTGCAACTATATGGTTCACTTTTATTTTTATTTTTTTATATCAAATAATAAACATCCGATATATTCCTTTTATTAGTTTATATTAAAAAAAATAAAATAAAAAAGAACCATATAGTTGCAGGCGTCCACCTTTGTATGACACACAGGCGTATATATTTACCTGGTTACTACTGCAGGCGTATTTAAGTATGACCTACACAGTTTGTAAACATGTGAAAGCAATACACACATACATGTATAGACGATTCGAGCATGTTTTAAGTAAACTAGGTAGAGTAGAGAAAACAGAAAGATTAATCATTTATCTCAACAAACTGAACTGATTCACGGAAATGTATTTAACAACGATGTCAAACACTCAAATGCTCAGTTATTGGGATATTTAGTCATTTGTGAAAATTGTGTACACATTCACCATTTGTTATGGATGACCACGCCGTAAAACATAGAACTAATTTGACTTGACATATTTGTATTGGAACTGTAAGAAGGAACATCGGGATTGCTTCGACACGAAACATCAGAAGTGCTACTGGCTGTAGAATTTGTGGAGGTTTTACGAGGTAAGTTTGCTGAAAAGCATTTCTGTTAGTTTCACTTTCAGTGTTGCTGAGGATGTTTGATATTTTCTTGTGTCTTTCCTCACTCAATGTTGAGTAATTATTAATAAATGCCACATTGGTATGCCCTGATATTTCCATAATATCTATCCCCTCCACATTGTTTTCTCTTAACTTCTGGACGGGATAAGATATTTTCTGGCACTGATTGATTAATGTCTAATTTGCAACTATCCTTCATTTTTTTCATGAGACTGGATAGTTTTCTTTCATGCACTTTTCTACCTGTTTCTAAAGCTCGTACAAATAAATTATGTATTTTGCGACAATGCAAGTATATAAAGGAGGAGAAGCTAATACCAATCTTCTGGACTTTACATAGGTTTCAATGGAAAATTGGAATTTATTTTTATAGAATAAAGTAAAACTTTCATATATACATGGTAAATTGAAGAAAATCAAAATAGAGATCTGATTTAGTGTCAACAAGCACCAGATATGATTTTAATTACTATATTTAACTTCTGTTTGTATATCATAATCAAATGAATTAATATGCATTGAAGTCTACATGTATGTAGAATCCCCACCAACTATTTTCTTCATATCAAATTTGCTATTATTAAACCATAATCCATTGATTGGTAAATTACATAATGCGAAGAATATTATGGACATAGGTTTAGTGCATAAGTGTTGTGACCAGAAAAATATTAGAGTGAAGGATATATTTTTCTGAAGTGAACAATATTTACATGATAATGTTGGCTGTTGCGAGTAATGACTAATGTGCGAATATATTTTCTGAGTCGGATCATACAAAAATGCATTATGAAAGCTTGAAGTTTCAAATATTCAAACATTGCTAATTTAGTCTGCATTTTGTTCCTTTTTTCTTGTTATTTTATTAGTAAATATATAATAACATGTATTTTAATTATAATCAATGCTATATTAATGTCTTTCAGATGAATGGCTGGATTAATGGTTTAACAGTGTACAATGTACATGTGATGTTTGAAATAAGTGCAAAGACTATATATATGAAAGAAATAATTGCATAGAAACCTATGAACATTTTATAAAGATCTGATTAAACAAAGGACATTTTTCAAGAACTATCACTCAGTTGTTGCATACAGGCCAGGGGTATGTGAATCAGTTTCAAATGGAATTGCACAAAATAAAAAATGTACTGTAATCCTGATCAACAGTGAGTAGAATTCCAGCAGATAAAACACTAGTTTCAACTGACAAATCATACAACTTTGTTGGAATTTTGCAAAAGAAAAAAATCTTTTAAAAAAAGATGCAAAATGATTGGAGGAAGTGACTGAATACAATTATTCCAAATGGTTAAAACAAATTATATAGATATTTTGAGGTGTCATAAAGAATTCAGAATATAAATAATTATCTATAATTTTAAAGTGACTTGATGCAATAGAAGGAATATGTGTTATTTTCACCTTGAAGAAATCTACTATCTGATATGTTGAAGTAATTGATGTGAATTAATTGAACATTTAATATGAAGAAATTTTATAATAAAATATATGTAGTAATTTTAGACTTAGAGTTTGATGTACTGAGTTATTTAACCATATAAGTGTGTTTAGTAAAGATTGTGGTGTGTGACTGCCCAGAACGTTTCTGTTATAAAGGATGTTAATTTCCTCATCTGTTGGAGGGCATGCCCTCTTTGGTTTATTCCCTTTGTCCTGTAGTTTTAGTTGCTTTTGTTTTGTTTTCAAAGCTTCCCTGTCAAGTTATAAATGATTCGGATTTGTTTAAGATTTTTGTTTTGTTTTTTATTGACTTCTAGGATTTTTTTTATGGTAAAATATGTATAAAAAATATGAAATTTTAAAATTATTAGTTTCATTTTGTCGGTTTGTAAATTTACAAATAGTGAGAACTAAAACATTTATTAGAAAAAGACGACGTCGATTATTGACATTGGTTACGGTTAATATTTTAACTCCTTCACAGGAGAGCAAAAACACAAAAAGTAGTTCCGGAATCTATGGGCGGGGCTTAAAAGTTTATTCGTAGGTTTAAAAGTTTATTCGTAGGCTTCAAAAGTTTATTCGTAGGCTACGAATAAAGCAAAAATTTATTCGTGTGGTATATTTGTACAGCAAATGTACTGATTGCAGGATAAAGATATTTAATATAGTAAACAATAAAATAAACTCATATGTAAGTAACCACATTTAATAACATATCTATGTGATTCTACAGATGAATATTCACATTGAAAACAACAGCATAGGTAATAGTAAGGAACGTTCGGATATTTGGATTTGATGAACGTGCAAATAATATTCCGAGAATTTTTCAAACTACAGATAATGTACTATATGATAAGACCTTTGATATATTTCAATAGTGAGTGACGCTTAGCGACCAGGTAAATAATTTTACAGCTATATTATGCCGACGAAATTGAGTTACATTCAATGAAATGATCATGATGTCCACTTTGTACTAGACCGACAGGCTTAAATGGATCTTTACAGTGCCAGCTATGTGCAACAACAGTCTGCGGTTGAACATGTTGTTCCAGTCAGATACATGTTCCTGATTTGAAGCCAACTAGTCTTTCCTCTTCATTTTAAATTTACCTATAGCTATTTTAACATCCTACATCACGTTGGAGGGTTACAGTGCAAAGACTCTACAGCCTATAGCCATTTTAACATCATACGGTACGTTGGGGGGATACAACATAAAACTTCTACAACCAATAGTCATTCCAGCAGCCTAGAGCATTCTTGGGGAGATATAGCGAGAAGCCACTACAACCAATATATTTTTTTCAAAAGTCTACAACACATTGGGGTGATACAACACAAAGCCTCTAAAACTAATATCCCTTTCAACAGTCAATGGAACACTCTCTCAAATCGTTAGAAAGACGTATAATTCTGTTGATTTTCATGCTGTTTTCTGATGAACTTTGCGATAATCAGCGTGGAATTTTGTTTATGACATTACAGATATTTCTATATACGGATTTTGATTATCCCTTTGAAATCTTCAAACTCTTCTAATATAGCGCCGGAACATATGGAAGTGTTAAAACCAATGCAAACGTTTTCACTGACCAACGTATGAAAATATATGTTCGATTATTACATGTAAGAACAGTTTGAAGCCTACCAAAAGGTAATCAGTAGCCGTAGAACGACGATATGCATAGGTTTAAAAGATCACAATGAAATATGTTAAAATTAGAAAATTCATGTGTATCTGTTTTGTTTTGTCCTCTAGTTGTACTAACATCATATTTCAAGTGTAATTTGTAACATTATAGTTCTGTGTTGTTGATATAAAACATTAAGATCCTTCTAAAGATAAAATAACTGTATAGAGGTATAGTGTATCTTTGTCTTTCATCAGCTGAATACATCTTTATCTGTAAACCTCATTGTATTTCCTGTCGTGTACATTGATGTTTTTCTTTAAGATGGCGTGTAATATTATCTAACTAAATATATGTCTGTTTACAACTTTAAATAAGGAGGAGAACGTCTTCCGCGTACTAGAGAATGATCTTCATGATTAATTTATATAAACTTTGTCCTTTACATTGTAGTAAAACTCAGAGGGACGAACAAATTAATATAAATATGTACGTGTCTTCAACAATAAACATTTCTTTATAAACTTGTTATCGCTGATATGCATCTCTACATTCACTTACGTTATTCGTGGTTGTGATTGTAGGGTAGTTAGATTTACAACTACATATGCAATCAGTACATATCGCCGCTAAAGCTGTGCGTTCGAATCTCACTTAGGCGGGGTGTACTTGATACAAAATTATGTGATAAATTTCTCAGTGACTTGCAGCAGGTAGGTGGTTTCTTTCTCCACCAATAAAACTGACCGCCACGATATAACTGAAATATTGTTGAAAGTGGCGCTGCGCACCATAATCCTAACCCAAATACGTATAAAACAGTATTTACTCGCTTCTTAGCATTCATTAAGACATTACTGGTATCATGATAAATAACTAACGACAGTTGATGTTTTGTGGTTTCATGCTAAGACATTTTATAGAAAGGGGTACATAATTTAATGATGTCATTTATGTTTACGTGTTTTTCTTGATTTTATGTTTTTATTGACACATTTCTAAATAGATGATGCGTTATGGACGTTAATGCTGTAGACATATAGTTAATTCCTCCCTGTAGATATGTATTACTCTCTATAATCAGATGATGACTACGAATGTATAATTCTATTACCGAAAATAAACAAATAACACTTACCAAAGATCGTCATAAATGTCAAGATCTGTAGAGGTGATAACAACATTGTTAAATGATTACAATACTTCCTTGTTTTCTAGTTTATACACCACTTCAATTATTATCGTGTGTATTGAGGTCATTGAAAATATTCAGTATAATATAGATATATACATATCAAAGTTTTACACATACATATCATAATTGTATCGCACATTCTGTATCTTAAAGCATTTGACTCTGAGCGTACCTGATGAAGTGTATTCCAGAAACGCGCCGTGTGCACTAAATTGGATATCTACGTTTTCTTTACTAACACTGAGTTGATACCTCTGCTAGCAAAACTGACCTACTTTATCATGTTTACCCCTCTTAAAACAAATGTAAAGGTAGCACGAGAACAAGACGAATGCACGTGCGTGGACATGAAATATCTGGCAAAATTAAGGAACACGGGTTCTTAGTTATTAATGTTGAGCATAACTAATATCTGACAGTGAGTGTTAGAGGGTCAACAACTTCATATAATCGGTTAATGCTCTCATGAGTGGTAATATCACATCATATTGTTGAACAAAAAACTGTTTCAATTATCTGATGGACACGTCGGGGAATTACTTTTGTTCTGCATAATATTATAATTGTAATGCACACAGTCCGATGTGTTTTCATTCTGATAAAACGGTTTGTCCAATATAAACGTTAATGGTAATATTCTTTTACCGGTGATTTATTTGACGCAAGACCAGATTGACGATAACACAGGGTATAATCAAAAACCGTAAGTCGAAGAAGGACAGACAATAAACTGACCAAGGAAAATGGATAAAAATTCAAACAATGATCTACAAATCAGTATACAAAAAACTAAAGATTGTACAACGCGAACACTTAAAAACAGTGGGCGAACTCAAGTGCCCTGGTCCTGCCCCACAAGTGCAACCGTCGTGCTAATCTTGTCAACACTTATGTGACTGAATGATGAACTCGGTATTTAAGAACGGCTTTAGTCACAATTAAAACAACACTTTTGAGTTTATTTGTTTATGTTGCACAAATGTAAGCATGATGAATGAAAGAGATAATTAAAACAGAGAGGATAGTTGTATTTTGTTCTGTCATATGTCATTATTCGCACTATAATTAAGCACAATCAAGTCATATAGTACAAACAGTAGCAATAATTAAGGTTTGCCTGTCATTTTCAGGCTCCAATAAATCTTAACGCTAACATTGGTATTTCTATTGGATAACTTTACCCGGCTTCAATAAACCATAACGTTAACCTTGGTATGTCTATGGACGAACCTTACCCGGTTTCAGTAAATCGTAACGTTAACCTTGGTCTGTCTATGGAAGAACTTTACCCGGCTTCAATAAATTATAACGTTAGCATTGGTCTGTCTATGGAAGAACTTTAGCCGGCTTCAGTAAGTCAAAACATTAACATTGGGCTGTCTATGGAAGCACTTTAGCTGGTTTCAGTAAATCATAACGTTAACATTGGTATGTCTATGGAAGAACTTTACCCGGCTTCAGTAAGTCAAAACATTAACCTTGGTCTGTCTATGGAAGCACTTTACCTGGTTTCAGTAAATCATAGCGTTAACATGAGTATGTCTATGTGAGAACGTTACCCGTCTTCAGCATTACCGCTTACCTCAGTATGTCTATGGAAGAACGCTTCCCGGTTTTAGTAAATCGTAGCGTTAACCTTGGTCTGTCTATGGAAGAACCTTACCCGGCTTCAGTAAATCATAACGTTAACCTTGGTCTGTCTATGGAAGAAATTATATTTACCCGGTTCAGTAAGTCAAAACAATAATCTTGGTCTGTCTATGGAAGAAAATTACCCGCTTCAGTAAGTCATAGCGGTCTGTCTATGCGAGACTATGGAAAGCAAGTACACGAGACATTTTACGAGGTTGAACTGTATAAAGTACTTATCTTCTTACTTGAACAATCTGGAATCTGACGATAATAATGTAGAATGATATTCAGCCTATTGTGAGTTCATCTTTAAAACGGGAATGTATAGGATAATATGACTCATTTCGTCATTTTGCAACTAATTATCAGATCTTGCTCATCAAGAGTTGTGGTAAGTTGTGTAAAAATGCAAAAAAGACGTTGTATTTGCAACATATAAGGCTCTCGTATACGTTCTACCAGGGACAACAGTCGTGGTACTCTGATTACATGCCCAATGATAAGACATGAATGAGTTCTTAAGCGACTCTCTCTGTCAATGCTTATGTGAAGGTAAAGGTATAATGCACATCTGTGTATTTCTGGTATTCTTTATGTCAAGCTCAATAAGATAGATTCCATCAGCATACACAGCAAGCTTAGAATTATTTAGTGAAACGACCTATTTTATTCCACATCCCATACTTCCTTTGTGATATAATGATATTTGCTAGCAGAGACTTTCTCAAAATATTTGATAAGATTGCCAAACCAGATGTATTTGCAATTATTTAAGACAACTACATTTTGTTAAGATAGACATATCTTTTGATATGTTATTGACAAGCTTTATTAAAACAAATATGTGTTCAAAACATGGTAAATAGTCAAACCTGTATTAAGAGGTCACCTTTGGGACAAATAAATATTGGCCTTTTAAGACAGGAGGCATCTTAAAAGAGGTTCAATTCATATGGAATTTTCTGTGACAGGAAAAGAAAATGGTGACCTTTTAATACATGTGACTGCTTAACAGAGGTGACCACTTAGGCAGGTTAGAGTAGTAGATGAAAAACAGATAATTCGTATTTGTTGCTTCTCCGTTAAGCACACAGCAGTAATGAACAAAATCAAATACTGGTTGGCTCGGAACCAGGATAATGTGTCTGAGTGGCATGACATGTCTATCCTCTGACTAAATGTATTGATCTGATACAAAGCCGAGATTTCATCACCTTATTCAAATGTGATTGGTTCCCGCAAGGATATAGCTAAAAAAATATTCTAATTTGGCGGTAATCAACAAATTCACAGGGGTATATTTGAAAGTATTAAATATATATTGGTATGAGCTTATCGATGTGTACACTCGGCTGAGTCATTCACAAACTATATAAAGTTGAAAAGACAATATGTACAGTCTGTGTTTGAAAGATCGAGTGAACTCGAGGTCACTAAATTTATATAAAATCGTATCTTAATTCTATTAATTTCACTTAAGCTAAGAGTAACACTAACACTCTTTAAAGACAATGTTCAAGAGTCACTTATTGTGTTTCCTGTGTTATTTTTAGCAAGCATTTGCTCCGGATAAAACATTGATAATATTTCGTTTAAAGTCAGGAGAGTGGAAAATTTAGATGATGAATTATTTAATTATGATTTGGAAAGTATCAAATGTTTACAGATGCCAGCTATTTGTGTTTCTATTCCATTATGTGGCATGTTAACTTGAGAGACGTTGTAAACCTGTCTATCACATCAACAATTAAATTTGTCTAGTATTTTCTAAACTGTGCATTTACAGAAAAAAATTTTCTTAATTGATCCATTCTTGCTTTTTTGCTTTCAAAATAATTAAAACAATACACGATATCAGAATGGTATTTTCCATGTGTTAATGGTTTAATGTTTGCTGTTTCGTCCAATGCAATGCAAATTAAAGAAACAGCAATATTCAAATCAAAATGGAATTATCACCTTTTATCTACTACAAAATGTAAATGTATACATTTATTTAGAGGTAAGTTAGAATCCAGCGTACGACTAGACAAACACACAGAGGTAAAGTTTCCTCTATATAGTTATTATAAGTTATTATAACAACTTAAGTATCAACCACAAACACATTGTTTTTTTTCCATTTAACAACAATGAACTTAAAGCATTAATGTTTTCTTAATTTAAATTTACGTTTTTAAGAAATTGAAAATTGCGATAAAAATACTACATTGTTGGAAATATTCTATCATCCAATGAAAATAATTGTGGAAGGAGGCATAATCGATATCTTTATTACTACTTGGGGTAACACTAAATTTAGGTTGAAAATACATTACGGAAACTGTATAACATCATTACATTCAACTTTATTTTTACTGACGATACTATAGTAATAAAATAACAACTAGAACCACAAAAGTAGAAACAAGGAAGTTTAAAAAGTGTGGGTTTGCTGTTTTAATAATTACAGACTTTGTCTAAGTGTTTCACAACAGCATGTTCAAGCTATATATAACTAAGTATGTACAACACAGCAAAAACATGTTAAATCTTTATTAAATATACAATATAAACAAACTCAATAAAAATAAACAAAAACATGTTACATCTGTATTAAATATACAATATAAACAAACACAACAAAATAAACAAAAACATGTTACATCTGTATTAAATATACAATATAAACAAACACAACAAAATAAACAAAAGCATGTTAAATCTGTATCAAATATGCAAAACAAACAAACTGAAGAAAATAAAAAATAACAGGAGTGGAAATATAAACTAGAAACAAAACAAAACGAGAGTGATTTCTGATTTGAGTCATTGTAAGTTTTAACAAAGTTGTTCACTCAAGTTATCGCGTAAACAAGACAAACTTCTCAAAACCTGTTATTTCAACAAAAACGGTTTTAACCTAACATAGTCTCCAGCATCATTCCTAAGGTTTTCATTAGTGAAATTTTATCAAAATCTAACAACAATATCGCATGTTAGGACATAAAACATGGACAATTTCAAAATCTCACAAACAATGTACAATATAGTCTCTTTTCTAATTTTGTCAAGATCCTCGGTTTTAAATATCTGTAGTAAAATAATCTCAAAATCTAACAGCAAGTGTACATGATTTGCTATAAACAATGACCATTTTCATAATCACAAAATGTTGTCAATACAAATCCACGTTTCAACATAACATATTTTGACATCGTCCTATTATTCATTTCATACCATCAACTACAAATAAATGACGGACGGACAGATATACAAGTGTGTAGACATTACAATTTCTGAAGAGTTGATGTGAATACAAAATGTTTGCGAAGAGGATGATGACGGACACAGAGTGATGAGGAAAGGTCACATTACTAGCTATGGTCATATTAAAAAAAAATAGTTTGAATTAATTTTATGCTATAATCATAACTTAAGTTCTATGTTTAAATTAAAGTTGTAAGGCTATATTTTTAAATTCCTGTATACTCTGTCTTCTGGTTCTGAAATGAAGAAGACAAAACATCAATAACAACACAGTAACATTAGATTGTGTAGTCTTTAATAAGGCAAGTGTGACTACAACTAGAGGTTCAACTAGTGGACAACAAACCCCTTAATGAGGCAAGTGTGACTACAACTAGAGGTTCAACTAGTGGACAACAAACCCCTTAATGAGGCAAGTGTGACTACAACTAAAGGTTCAACTAGTGGACAACAAACCCCTTAATGAGGCAAGTGTGACCACAACTAGAGGTTCAACTAGTAGACAATAAACCCCTTAATAAGGCAAGTGTGACTACAACTAGAGGTTCAACTAGTGGACAACAAACCCCTTAATAAGGCAAGTGTGACTACAACTAGAGGTTCAACTAGTGGACAACAAACCCCTTAATGAGGCAAGTGTGACTACAACTAGAGGTTCAACTAGTGGAAAACAAACCCCTTAATGAGGCAAGTGTGACCACAGCTAGAGGTTCAACAAGTGGACAACAAACCCCTTAATAAGGCAAGTGTGACTACAACTAGAGGTTCAACTAGTGGACAACAAACCCCTTAATAAGGCAAGTGTGACTACAACTAGAGGTTCATTTAGTGGACAACAAACCCCTTAATGAGGCAAGTGTGACCACAACTAGAGGTTCAACTAGTGGACAACAAACCCCTTAATAAGGCAAGTGTGACTACAACTAGAGATTCAACTAGTGGACAACAAACCCCTTAATAAGGCAAGTATGACTACAACTAGAGGTTCAACTAGTGGACAACAAACCCCTTAATGAGGCAAGGGTGACCACAACTAGAGGTTCAACTAGTGGACAACAAACCACTTAATGAGGCAAGTGTGACCACAACTAGATGTTCAACTAGTGGACAACAAACCCCTTAATAAGGCCAGTGTGACTACAACTAGAGGTTCAACTAGTGGACAACAAACCCCTTAATAAGGCAAGTGTGACTATAACTAGAGGTTCAACTAGTGGACATCAAACCCCTTAATGAGGCAAGTGTGATTACAACTAGAGATTCAACTTGTGGACAACAAACCCCTTAATGAGGCAAGTGTGACTACAACTAGAGGTTCCACTAGTGGACAACAAACCCCTTAATAAGGCAAGTGTGACTACAACTAGAGGTTCAACTAGTGGACAACAAACCCCTTAATAAGGCAAGTGTGACTACAACTAGAGGTTCAATTAGTGGACAACAAACCCCTTAATAAGGTAGGTGTGACTCCAACTATAGGTTCAACTAGTGGACAACAAACCCATTAATAAGGTAAATGTGACTACAACTTCCGGTTCAAGTAGTGGAAAACAAACCCCTTAATAAGGCAAGTGTGACTACAACTAGAGGTTCAACTATTAGGCAACAAACCCCTATGAAGGCAAGTGTGACTACAACTACAGGTTCAAGTAGTGGACAACAAACCCCTTAGTAAGGCAAGTGTCCCTACAACTAGAGGTTCAAGTAGTAGACCAAAATTCCCTTAAAAAGGCAAGTGTGTCTACGACTAGAGGTTCAAGTAATGGACAACAAACCCCTTAATAAGGCAAGTGTGTCTACAACTAGAGGTTCAACTAGTGGACAACAAACCCCTTAATAATGCGATTGTGTCTACAACTTCAGGTTCAAGTAGTGGACAGCAAACCCCTTAATAAGGCAAGTGTGACTACAACTAGAGGTTCAAGTAGTGGACAACAAACCCCTTAATAAGGCAAGTGTGACAACAACTAGAGGTTCAACTAGTGGACAACAAACCCCTTAATAAGGCAAGTGTGACTACAACTAGAGGTTCAACTAGTGGACAACAAACCCCTTAATGAGGCAAGTGTGACTACAACTAGATGTTCAACTAGTGGACAACAAACCCCTTAATAAGGTAAATGTGACTACAACTAGAGATCCAACTAGTGGACAACAAATCCCTTAATAAGGCAAGTGTGACTACAACTAGAGGTTCAACTATTCGACAACAGATCCCTTAATAAGGCAAGTGTGACTACAACTAGAGGTTCAACTAGTGGACAACCAACCCCTTAATAAGACAAGTGTGACTACAAACAGGGGTTCAAGTAGTGGACAACAACCCCCTTTAGAAGGCAAGTGTGTCTACAACTAGAGGTTCAACTAGTGGACAACAAACACCTTAATAAGACAAGTGTGCCTACAACTAGATGTTCAACTAGTGGACAACAAACCCCTTAATAAGACAAGTGTGCCAACAACTAGAGGTTCAAGTAGTGGACAACATCCTCCTTTAGAATGCAAGTGTGACTACAACTAGAGGTTCAAATAGTGGACAACAGACCCCTTACTAAGGCAAGTGTGACTACAGCTAGAGGTTCAACTAGTGGATAACAAACCCCTTACTAAGGCAAGTGGGACTACAACTAGTGGTTCACGTAGTGGACAACAAACCCCTAATAATGCAAGTGTGCCTACAACTAGAGGTTCAACTAGTGGACAACAAACCCCTTAATAAGACAAGTGTGACTACAACTAGAGGTCCAACTAGTGGACAGCAAACCCTTACTAAGACAAGTGTGCCTACAACAAGAGGTTCAAGTAGTGGACAACAAACCCCTTAATAAAGCAAATGTGTCTACAATTTCAGGTTCAAGTAGTGGACAACAAACCCCTTAATAAGACAAGTGTGACTACAACTAGAGGTTCAACTAGTGGACAACAAACCCCTTAATAAGGCAAGTGTGAATACAACCAAGGGTTCAAATAGTGGACAGCAAACCCCTTTGGAAGGCAACTGTGTCTACAACTAGAGGTTCAACTAGTGGACAACAAACCCCTTAATAAGACAAGTGTGCCTACAACTAGAGGTCCAAGTAGTGGATAACAAACCCCTTAATAAGGCAAGTGTGTCTACAAATACAGGTTCAACTAGTGGAAAACAGACCCCTTACTAAGGCAAGTATGACAACAACTAGAGGTTCAAGTAGTGGACAACATCCCCCTTTAGAAGGCAAGTGTGACTACAACTAGAGGTTCAAAGAGTGGACAACATATATATATATTATCTAGAACGGAAAATGCCAATATAGTGTGTGAAATGTCTCATTGTGTAAAAGAATTGTAATGTCTGGATTGTATGTAAAAATGGAAAATTACAAAACAATGAAAAAACAAAGTCATTAATGTACAGTGTCATTTAATACATAGGAAAATGATTCTTGGTGGGTCTTGATAAATGATGATAGATATATAACGGAGATGGTAAAAGCTTGCTACTAAAAGGGAAGCCACTAAACTAAGGGTCGATAATGGTTGAACTGGCAATGACATTGAATCCTTTCTCTTTTAAATAGATATTTTATTTTCTATGTCACCGTCAAGACTTCCACTGGATCTGACATTGAGCAACACGGCAGGTGTCTTATAAGAAACAGGAACTGCTTACAAACGAAATAATCTGAACTTTCTCTGATTTTGTTTTGCCCGTATTCCTCATCTTTTCAATTTCATGTGTCTTGCACTGAATTATGAATGTGTCTCTGTTCCATTCTTAATTGTCTTACGATTTTCTTCTTCGTTTAATGAAGTCATCGTGTCAAAAGTGTAATGGTGGCCATAATGACTTGGTTACCTGTGATGAAATATCTGTGTCACAAATGACCACAAATATTGCCATCTAGCGTAGTGAAACTTCTTTTTCATGACTTATCACTTGATTTATAATAATACCACGGGTGCCACTAATAGAGAATGGACTAGGGTATCTGGATTTCGTTCTCTGTTTCCAATGGGGTTATTTTTGCTCAATCGTCAGTTTTCTGTGCTTTGTTATTTAGATCATTGGATATTCTTCTTCTCGTTTTCTTCCGGTCATTGTATTGTATGTACTTATTTGAAGTATGACATCTGATTACCTTTTCTTGGTATTTTGTATGAGAAAACCCAGCTTGAACATCTTGATAATTATCGCATAATATCAATTTTCTATCCAATAATCCGATGTTGTAATGCTTTGTAACTATTGATAAAAGCAATGCGTACATTAGTACAATATAACTTATCATTTAAATATATTCTACTGTACACTAGTTCTACCCCAAATCATATTGCAATGTCTCTAATGATATTGTACCATCGTTGTAGAAAATAGCTAGTTTTATATCTCTAGTTTAATCGCTCTTAGGACAGATGTTTCAAATAGTTATGGTACCATTTTTTCACCATATCCTATTGCATTATAGAATAGGAATAAAATGATAGGTAACAGTGTAGCCAATGGCAACACACAGAAGGACCACAACACTGTCTGTAAGATTACACACATAAACTTAAAGCACTTAATATAGATCGATATTGACAACCTACGATTGATACTGGGTGACATCGGCTAATGAAAACGACATCCGTCAAATTATTTTACGAATAGAACTAAGATAATAAATTCATCGTACCTTGTTCAATTGATAAATCACCATATGTATTTGGAATGTCCTGCATGCCTAACATTTCATAAGTCGTTGTAGAACTACAATACACAAATGAAGTCGTACTTACGCGTTGTGCGCACTAAGTTTGATATCTACGTTTTATTATAGTATAACCATATAGAGTAGAATAGGCAAATACCTCCAAATGTATATTTTCCAGTAAAATAAAAAAAAAATGAACAAGTCGCAAAGTCTGATCTGTTTCAAATTAAAATCAGAACATCGGGGAAAAAACAGAGGTCAAATCGATACCCCTTACACATATATACACGACCGCTTAGTCTTCTGGTTGGTTCATACATTTTAATAAAGAGTAGTGGGGTTGAAATATGTTTGTATGTGCTCAAATTTCCCTTCTTATTGAAATGATGTGGACATGTGAGATGGTAACATAAAACGCATGGTCCCAATTTTGAACTTAATACACAATATTTTGAATCTTCGTGACACAAAATGTATCCGATGAATAATACTATAGAAATTGATAAATACTTTTATTGATTACAATAATTCAAGGAACCATATGGTCGTGATCATGTGGTAGTTGCGTCTACAACTACTCATGTAATCAGTGCCTGTCACCACCAAAGATTTCCTCCTCCAATAAAACTGACCGCCACGATATCAGTGAAATACTGATGGCAGTTGCGTTAAGAACCATAACCTTAACCCTATAATAATTCAAGCATATAATTTCATATTCCTTTAATCATCAATGCTTACACGATGAAATAGCTTTAGGCATCCATCTTTAACATATAAGAATTATGATGATATAATACAATGGATCATAATTATATGAGCTATTTTGTTGAATTCTGTCGGATAATAATAATATGATTGTACCACAGAACAGAGTTAGTAATGCATATTCTATTTTACAACACATGTTTCTTTTCTTCAAGAAAGCAAATAATTTTCTGGTGACCAGTTATATGTTTGTTCCTGGTAGAAAAGGTATGTTTGCATCAAATTACAAATCGGGAATTTCTTTACAATTAGCCTTGTGTTATGTATAGCAATATGATGTTTTTAGATACTCACGTATTTCCAGCTGTATGCAGTAGATCTGAAAATTTGAATAGGAATAAGAAGTACACAAACGTAAGGGTATGTTGTCAGGAGTATAACAGAGCAAATGTGTAGTTGTAAAGTAATATGAAGCTCCATGTCCTTCCTTCTCCATTCTATTAACTACGTGGAAACTCATTCTGGCAAGCTTAAGTTACAAAATCACTATTAAACTTTAGCGTGAAAACTAATAAAATGCTGATAATCTAACACACAACATATTTCAATATTTGAGAGAGTGATGGGGTATTTAGAGGACAAATACAAATAGAGTTCCCGTACTTTGATAAAGATCGTGTCAGGGACATATTTCAACCGACCAACTAACGACGCGCCTATCACATCATTAATTACTACTGCGGTTGTCAAAAGGAATAGAGGCAGTTCGGCAAAGCAAATTACCAGATATCGGGCTTGATCTAACGATTAACCGCATTCGAAGCCAGAACGGTTACTGTTACAGAGCTAATGCGGCTTTGCGTAGCGAAACCTGTACATGAGATTATAGCTGGTTTTATATTTATCTTTAAAATAGACTAACATATGATATGATATTTTTTTAATATCCTATCACGATTGTTGGCTTGTGTAGAGGTGGTCTATGTGCATACAATAATGTACTGTAAAGAGTAAGTAATAAAATAGAATTTAAAAAAAGGGACCGATCACTTTTTAGGCTTCATACATGTACAAAATGTACTTAGCTTTAGTGGGGTTCGTGTTACTCAATCTGTATGTTTATGTGTATGTTTTTTTATATCATTGTTTGTCCTTTGTACTTTTTCTTTTGGCCATTGTATTGACTGTTCTTCTGCGATATATGGATTCTGGTTACCTCTTTGGTATCTTCAAATTCTTCTTATGGAGGTTCCACGGTTTTACAGAAATGAAGGGCCCGGTGGCTCAATAAGCTAGGTATTTGGATTACCTAACAACTCATACAAGTATATCACCAATACGACGTGGTTTCGCGCCCGGTGTTTGGAAATTACAAAAGGTGCACTCGACTCGCAACCGCAAGTGATAAAGTTTACCAGTTGCTTGCCCATGGTCGGTGGTTCTCTCCGGGTGCTCTGGCTTCTTCCATCACTAAAACTGGTCACCATGATATAGCTGAAATGTTGCTGAAAGTGGCGTTAAGCACAATACATCAAACAATCATTTACAGAAATGAACAAATGTACATGCCTTGAATAACTGAGTACATTGCAATGTTAGATGTAGGACATGTATCACTGAATATAATGACACAAATACCAGACTGGTGCTTGAAATATAATTATATCTTAATGTTCTCGATATATGTTAGAAGTATGTTGTAATTATTACCTTCATTTCTCGTACCACTCGTACCCTCTCTGATGTCTTCGTACATATCATTGGTTGTTCGGTTTGGAGAAGACATTTCGTCTATTTTATCCGACCTATATAATATAACATTATATTTAAATATAACATTATAACTATGATTGACAACTTCAAATATATGCCACCGCTCGACGTGTAGAAAATTTAAGACGTACATAGCGTGAGTTATATTCAGTTGGACTAATATCAAATTACTGATTTTACCATACTGAAAACATTTGTATTGAGGAATTCAAGGTGAAGGCCAAAAAGTGAGATGAGTATGTAGCAAAGGGTAAATCGAGAAAAGACAATGCATTTAAAAGAATCAATATATGTATCAGTAATCTCTTGTTTATTCGTATGATAACAGAATTTCTATTGAAAACTGTACGGTAAGTAAAGTCCATTAACCAAAAGTATTGATCAAGTTATAATTGTCTATTACAGCACTTAGTATGATGGTATGCTTGATAAAGTACTATTAAATTGGTAGTCAATGTATTAAAGTGTGGTCTGAACGGTCATTCAATGTCAAGTGTCAATTTGAGCCGTTCGAAATGATATTGAAAGTACAAATGTAATTAACATTTTCTGTCTTGCTCCAAAATTGCTTTGATGTTTTTTTTCCAGGTGGACGACGAAATACAAGGTCAGCGATAAAGTATTTGTTTGTTTTAAATATATTCCTTTAGAAAGGAAGGTGGAGAAAAACAGGTATTTTATGCGAATTGAATGTTGATTTACACTGTTTCTCGATATACTATTAACATAAATGTATTACCTGTTCGAAATTTCATTGCGTGTTCCACTTGACCAACCTACAACATTAAAAGGTTAAATAAAGAAAATGATGTGTCAAATTTTGCAATATTCATAAAATGTACATGTAAATGTGTTCATAAGTTAAAAAAAATATATTTATTTTGAAAAGTCATTTTTATGTTAATTAAAACTATATACTAAAGCGTAAGAACCGCCTGTTCTCTGCAATATCATCTTCGTGTAGTATAATAATTATCTATACAGAAATTACATGTATTAAATGAGTTAGAAATGAACATCGTTTCACACATATATTGTAGTTAGCATAATACAGCACATTTAACATGTTGTTGTATAACACGAACAGAACGACAGTCACAGGGAACATAGCAATTACCTCTGAATTGACGGTGAGCACCTAGCGAACATATCCTTGGTCATTTGTGACAAATATATTCCGCATAACAGGTAACCAAGACATGGTGGCCGCCGTAAGCCTATCGAAGTGATGATTTTTTCTGCTTATGGCATTTACTGAACATTGACTGATGCCAAGTGCGTGCCACATTTGCTTTTTCTACAATAACAGTTTCACATGAAGGGTATGAAGATAAGGGTTAACTAGAATCCTGAAATCGAAGAAGAACATGAGCTAAGTTCCAGATTTGGTGGGCTCCGTGACGATCATCTTTAATTTCTACCTGTGTTCACGTTGATTGATTATATGTATTTTTATATTTTATACATTTATGCTATGTGTATGTTTTTTCAATATTCATCTGCAGTTTTCCTATAACGTAGGGGTATACTTTGCCTTTTCTTATAACATATTTAATTAATGTATCTGCTATTAAAAAGATGGGGAATTTAGAGACCCAACGTGCATGCAAGCGGTTGCAATATTTGGTGCAGGGAGAGTGCAAACTACTCCTTTCCAATGCATGATACCCGTCGTTAAGTACTGATATACAAAGACGTGGCATGGTACCAACCAATCAATGTATACTATATGTTTTAATAGTGGCATCTAATCTGCATACACTCAGTTGATACATGGAAATCATGAAATGATGAAATAATTCAGAATATCTATACATGGAAAAAACATTTTTCATGACTTTAATTAACAAAGCCCTGTTTATTTAGAACATCATATCATATCAAGTGCGATTTGTAGAACAAATAAGCGGAGTGGGGATGGGATACATGATATTATCACTCAACTATCGGAACAGTATCCTACATTTATCACATAAAGTGTCCTTGTATGTCACATTAAAAGGAGTATACATGCTACCTTTCTTTATCCTAAAGAGTAGAGTCCCTAAGATGATAACAATGATGATTAAAACAGTCATAACACCAGCCATTCCTCCAATAACAGCATGCAATCCACTTGAGGATATCTCTTGGATTACTGAAAATAAACAAGAAATATAAGATAATAACTTGAACTATCTTCATACACCAGCTACAAACATGACAATTTGTGATATATACAGATGACATCTAATGTGCTTAGTCCGTTCAATAAAATAAACGGTCGTGAATTTGAAGGAAGCTGATGCCCTTCCCCCATTAACCCTATTCCACACCTCTAACAACTCCCCTTGTCCCGCCCTAAATTATTTCCCCTTATTCCCACCCCTTAACCCTCCCCAGTGTCCCAACCAGTAACCCTTACCCTTTTTTGTTATCCATATCAAAACTGATAATGTATGGACAATGTTCATCGTATTATATTATTAGTGGTGATTGCTACTTGTATATAGAGTCCATGTTGCTTGTACATGTAGCTCCGATTTATTGTTTACACAATGGATGTTTATTATTTAATAAGTGCATATTGATTATGGGCACATTGACTGTTGATTGTATTAGAAGTGTCTGTTCATTGCATAGGCAGTACCTGTAGATTGATAGAAAGTGCCCGTTGACTGTATATGCAGTGCCTGTTGATTGTATGCACAATACATGTTGATTAATAGGCAGTACCTGTTGACATTATAGACAGTACATGTTGATTAATAGGCAGTGCCTGTTGACTGTATGCACAGTACATGTTGATTGCATACACATTGCATGTTGATTAATAGGCAGTAACTGTTGATTGAATACACAATACATGTTGATTAATAGGCAGTGCCTGTTGACTGTATATACAGTGCATGTTTATTAATAGGCAATACCTGGTGACTTCATACACAGCACATGTTGATTAATAGGCAGTGTCAGTTGACTGCATACACAGCACATGTTGATTAATAGGCAGTTCCTGTTGACTGTATACACAATACATGTTGATTAATAGGCAGACCCTCTTGATTGCATACACAGTACATGTTGATTAATAGGCAGTGCCAGTTGACTGTATACACAGTACATGTTGATTAATAGGCAGTGTCTGTTGACTGTATACACAGTACATGTTGATTAATAAGCAGTGCCTGTTGACTGTATGCACAGTACATGTTGATTAATAGTGAGTGAATTATGACTGCATACACAGTACATGTTGATTAATAGACAGAACCTGTTGATTGCATACTCAGAGCATGTTGATTAATATGCAGTGACTGTTGATTATAAACACAGTACATGTTGATTAATAGACAGTGCATGTTGAATGCATACACAGTACCTATTGATTAATAGGCAGTGCCTGTTGACTGTATATACAGTGCCTATTTATTGTATACACAGTACATGTTGATTAATAGGCAGTGCCTGTTGACTTTATACACATTACATGTTGATTAATAGACAGTGCCTGTTGATTGTATACACAGTGCATGTTGATTAATAGGCAGTGGCTGTTGATTGTATGTACAGTACATGTTGATTAATAGGCAGTGCCTGTTGACTTTATACACAGTACATTTTGATTAATAGGCAGTACCTGTTGATTGTAAACACAGTACATGTTGATTAATAGGCAGTGCATGTTGAATGTATACACAGTACCTGTTGATTAATAGGCAGTGCCTGTTGACTGTATATACAGTGCCTATTTATTGTATGCACAGTACATGTTGATTAATAGACAGTGTCTGTTGACTGTATACGCAGCACACGTTGATGAATAGGCAGTGCCTGTTGATTGTATACACAGTACATGTTGATTGATAGACAGTGCCTGTTGATTGTATACGCAGAACCTGTCGATTAATAGGAAGAACCTGTTGACTGTATATGCAGTACCTGTTGATTGTATGCACAGTACCTGTTGATTGATAGACCGTTCCTGTTGGTAATGTCTGTTTCTCACGCTTATTCAAATATGTATAAGTCATAACTCATTAGTTGTATACCTTTGTCCTGTTTTTCTCTTGTCTGAATGATGTCCATATCTGTACTTAGACTTCTGCCAAACATATTTTTCGAATACATTTTCAATTCATATAATGTACTATCCTGTAACCCCGAAAGAACGTATGTCAGACTGGTCACCTGTTTTGTATTGTGATATATTTCATCTAAGGACCATGCTTCTGTTCTACGTGCACGGTACTCTAGATAGAACGTCTGTTCGTGGTGACCACTATAGCCTGGAGTCCACTCTACCAAGATACTTGTTTCAGTAGAACTAACCAAGTTGAAATTTGCTGGAGTTTGTGGATAAACTGAAATATGACAAGGAAGATGAACAGTAAATACGTCAGAAACATTTTGGAAAGAAGTTCCTGTTCGTTTATATTCCAAATATAAGTACACTTAGAGTTCTTAGCAAATGATAGTATCAAATATTCTATCCTCTGGGTATAACTGTAATAAAGTATTCATTATTCTACTGTTTGCTTGTGTGTGTGATGGTGTTTAACGCGCCACTTTCAACAATATTTCAGCTATATCATGGCAGTCAGTTTTTCCACATGTGAGTTATATGTCAACCTTCACATTAACTGGGAGAACAGCGTTATTATAAAGAACGCTATGATTGTGAACAATTTACATGAATTATTCGCGAAGCAGAAGTTGTCATATGTTTAATATTATTTCTGTTAAACAAAGCCGATGGCTTCAAACATTTTATTTATTAGATAATATACAAGGCCATAGTACATAGTATAGTGACACAATAATCTACCAGCTTTCATTATTGTATATATAGCCAATATCATTTGAATCATGAGTGTTAGTGGTATCGATGTTGTTACTATTATATAATTTAAATACTATTAAAAACAATAAACAGAACATTCGTGATTTTTCAGGAAATGTGTGAAAGAAAATTTAGACAACAACATGGATGCATGTATTCTCTGAATTGACAGAAAACAACAAAATGCCGTCAAGACTGTGTTTATTACAAAGGCTAAATCAATCTTTGTATTTTAGTAGATATTTCATTTTCATTTGAACTCATTGTGAACAGTCACTGTTAACAAGTGTGAAGATACCAAAGGGGTAATCATAATCCGTATATCGAAGAAGAACAGACAACACAATTGTCAAAAGAAATAGGACAAACAACGATCTACAAAACATGCACATAAAACTAAAGATCGAGTAACACGAACCCCAGTAACATAGGAAACAGAGAAACCATAATAACCTATTGAAAATTAAAAGCACAAAAAAAAGTATTACACTTTACATGACCAAACTATTTCACATTTAATAGTAAATGTAAAAAGCAGTAACATGTACATGGTGGGATATATTTGTAGATTTCTGGTTTCGATCTGAAATTTAACTCTAAATTCACTCAACACTCAGTCTGACACAATAGTTGAGTAAAATAAATGAAATAACATATTAAAAAAACAAACTTGTAAAAAAATCGAATTGGTTTAAAACCATTAGCA
Organism: Bathymodiolus brooksi; assembly: GCA_963680875.1. NCBI lineage: Eukaryota > Metazoa > Mollusca > Bivalvia > Mytilida > Modiolidae > Bathymodiolus > Bathymodiolus brooksi. The sequence goes on along the minus strand of OY804578.1, from coordinate 67,475,608 downwards.
TTGGTTGTAGTTTTACGTAATAAAATTAATAACAAAAGTAAATTCAGGACAATTTCTTTACGAACGCACATTACCGATTAACGGAGTTCAGCTCTTCCCATCTCTACTAATACGCTTGTAATTTTAATTTTACAAATCTAGTTATTAAATTTCAAGTGAATTGGATAACAAAAACTTCATAAAATGAATGGAAACCAACAATTAAAACCATCCACGCATGCACACTCCCGTGCACCCTTCAACAAACAATTAACCGAGTTCGGCTCATCTCTTTTCTAATATGTACTTTGTATCTACAAATCTAAATAAGAAATTCATTGCCGATTTAGAACAACCATTTTCAAACCAAGACACAGTAAGACATCTTACCTTTGGGTTATATTTAAATCAACAGATCCCAAATGGTTCACAATTCTTAGCATATATAGTCTGACTCGTTTTTCACTTCTATTAAAACAAAATGTTGGCGAATGTCATTGTGTTCTATCTTATCAATGTTAAATTGTTCAAGCAAACTTGAATCAACAGGCTTGTCATTTTTAACGCCACAATATTCACAATATTTCAACTATATCATGGAGGTCAGTTTTATTGGTGGAAGAAACCCGAAGAAAACCACCGTCCTGTCGTAATTCACTTGCAAACTGTATCACATATTCTTGTATTGAGTACAAATCGCTATGAGTGGGATTCGAATTCACAATGTTAGTGGTGATAGGCACTGATTTTACAGGTAGTTAAAAAATGCATGAAATAAAACATTTAGATCCTATTAAAGATAAAATAACTGCATATATATTTTTGTATCAACTATAGTACAACCATGATGACCTTTCAATGTTGTTTTAAAATAGTTCATGTACTTCAAGTAACAAGAGTTCAAATATATCCTACAAAGTCATATTCTGTTTGCTCTAGATTTGTAATTGGCCTACAATTTTGATTGATTTCCGGTATTATTATTCTAAATTCAAGATTGTTAACAAAAGGTTTACCATGTCGCTAACATACTTCATGCATGTACTTTTAGTTCTATATAACCACACAGATTATCATTTTGAGTTCTTTTTCCTCAATTCTAGACATCATTAAACATCATCTACATTGCAAATCAGACACACAACTAAAATTTGCATATCTTTATTAGAGTTTGATTAATGTCTGATTTCAATTGCAAAATCAAGATAATTTGCTACGAGCGATAAAACCTGTAGACAGAGTATTTCGTATGCGTAAAAACTAATCTTCGAATGCTATATAACCAAACAAACTGCTATAATTGATTCCTTTGTCCTTAATTCTGGATCTTACTGAGCACCAAATATGCAGTATATGTTTTGAAAAGTAGTTATCTTCGAATAAATGTATAATTATCTTTTCCACATTCTTAATATAAGTTTATCGATAATAAGATGAACAATCGTTATTAAACTTGACAATTCCTAAACAATGTTAGTATTATTAAAAGTAAGGTTCTGCTCCTTCAGGTATAAGTAACGTTAACCCAGTCTGTCTATCTGTACATGAGGAAGGTATTCTAGAAACGTGTCGTGGGAACTAAATGAGACACAATGTATCTGTGCGGGGTTTTTTTTCTGTTTTCATTTAGAGAAAAAAATAGTAAATATAAAGAATTCCAAAGTCGGAATTAATGACAAACATCAAACAATTTGTAAGTCCAATGTTATTTGGTATTTTATTTTCTTTCTTTTTGTTGCTGTTGTTTTTGTTTGTTTTTCTTTTCTTTTATTTTTTATATTTTTTTTTGGTTGTTGTTTTTGTTGATATTTTGTTGTATTTCTCTTCTATTTTAAATACTTACCTGCAGATTCCAGCAAAACAGTATACTGTACAGATTGACTGGCACCATATGACAGCTGTAATCTATAACTAACATTGAAGTCTGATCCCTTTAAATTGTTGATGGTCAACATAACACTGTAACCATCTAGTTGTACATCTTTACCGTGGAATGTATCATTAACTATTGCTAGACTTTCTGATATTACATATTTGGTTGATGATGACACTGATTTGTTATCAGTGTACCACATAGGTGTTATATATTTAGGTATACTGTAGACATAAACATTGATATCTACATTTTTACCAAATTCACCATACTGTGTTAATCGGTTGTCATTTGTAAATGTTGGTTGAGCTGAAAAAAATAAAATAATACAATGTTTAGTGGTATCTTTTATATGAATGTCGGTCCTAGATCATAATTCAGGTACTTTTATAATGACATAAATAATAATAATAGTCATAATATATGTTCCCTGACGTTATCTTCCGCCCAGGAGTAGCAAAAGTATTTGTATTATGTCAGTCGACTGATATCTAAAAGAATTTGTCTATTAAGAAATTTTAATAGATCAATATATCACCATATTCCAAATGACTGCTGTTACTTCTATTCAAGAAATACACAACCTAAATAAATACAAAATAAATAAAATAGTCACACAACAGGGATAGATCTAGCTTTGATTTATTTATTATTGTAAGAGTTTAAGGTATATCTGAAATCTACAGTTAAATACTTCATGACAGTTTACAATCGTTTCAAAGATTCTAAAATATTCTAAAGTTGGAATTTCACCTTAGAAATTCCGGTTGCAGTTCATATTATGCACTATGTTTTCTAGCTCAGTTACTGAACTGAAGAAGTCCTGTTATTTATCGTGTGTCATTACCAGATCCTAATTGTTGTATTTGCCGATGATTATGACATAATATTATTCTGTCTATTTTGCATACCGCTTATACTTACATCACAAGATCATGGCTGTTTTACTAACAGCTTATTTTGACATAACAATATCTTAGCATAACAATATCTTAGCTGTTTAACATACCGTTTATATTGACAACCAATTATTGTATGTTTCACATTTCCAATATTTTTACATCAGACTATGATATATGTTTACATACCGTTTATTATGACATAATCAGATCAAGTGTGTGTTGCATGCCGTTTATTGTGACATAGCCAAATCCTGTCTGTTTTACATGCCGTTTATTGTGACATAACCAAATCCTGTCTGTTTTACATGCCGTTTATTGTGACATAACCAAATCCTGTCTGTTTTACATACCGTTTATATTGACATAACCAGATCCTGTCTGTTCTACTTTGCCATCTCTGCCTACAATACCATTACCAGCTGTACATACATATTCACCACTGTCCTGATATTTATCTTCTACAGTAATATTTGGTAATGTTAGTACACCATTATGTCCTCCATCCAACTCACGAATCAGTACACCATACCTAGACTTGTGCTGCCATTTATAAAATGTATATGATTGAGGATTACCATCAGGGACACATGTCACTATTATGGTGGCTTCTCCTTGATCATAGGTAACACCACTTACTGATACAGTTGGGGCGTCTGTCGATGAAAATGTACAAAATGTAGTGGTCAATATGTATATTAAACTGTCAATCGTGATGGTAACCCTAATTGTCAAATTGTGTGTAAAATTTCCATTAATCATGTAATGTTCTTAGCCTTATAATACACTTATAATGGTCCGTTGAAATTGTGAAAAAAATTGTATACAATGCAGAAAATCACAGAAGCGGAAATGATGTATATTTGCTTAAACTATTAACATATATATGCATGGTTCTGGTTATCACGCTATTGATACTTGTCTGTCCTGCTCCCAGAGAATTAAAATATTTGACCTTCTTTCTTCAATTCATAAAACAGCATAACTATTTTCAACTTGAAAAATGTGTAAAGAACGAAATTTCACTTTAAGTTGTCAACCTTTGTGACGGCTAGTGTAAATTACGTAGGATATTAGATTTGATCTGATGTGTGTCAGTGACCAATGTATAACAGAATATGACATGTTAATGTCGATCGTTACTTCTGACACACAACGAAATGTGACAGGCCTAACTTAGTGAAAATGGATCCAACCCTATTCCTATTATAGAGACAAATATAAGCAAATGGAAATCCACCACAGATTAGCTTCATACAAATAACATATGCTTTCATATACAAATGACAACATAGACATGAACAATATAAAAACATATTTAGTGTATGCTAATGTTAGAATTAAATCAGCAGTAATACTATAATTATATGTACAATACTAAATCAAAACACTTACTAGTTCAGACATCAAATTACGTTTATTGGTAGCTATAACAACTTACATTTAACATATAAAGTTGTAGTGGCCTGTATGCCACTAGGAGCAGCCACATTAACAGTTTTACATGTCAACACCTGTCCATTATGACTCTTTCCTACACTGTATGTCAAGTCAGATATCACTGTATATGTATCACTAGCTGTGTTTTGACTGGACCGTTCTGTAGCATCATATGTAACATCCTTCTGCCCTATTGTCCATTCTAATGTAGCTCTAGGACGACTACCTGTTGTTCTACAGGTTACACTTAGTGGCTTTGTCTCCTCTATACTGCCTGTATGTCCAGTAATGGTTGGTTGGAGTGGTTTCACTGAAATAATATATAAATGTTGTTACTAACATAATGACCGCCTGTGGTTGTACATGTTATATTCAGTGGTTTTGTCTACACTATGCTGCCTACATTTAGAACAATGGATGATTGATATGTTCTCACTGATATGATAGAAAACATGTTAATGACTGCGTGACTACTCAATGTTGTAGAGAACACAACCTATTGCTTTTCCTCCTCTATACCGCGAGTATTTCCAGTAATGATTAGATTGGGGGATGCCATTGAAGTAATTTATATACCGGTATGCTTAGCACGATTAATTTGGAAACTCTTTGGTAGAACCCTGCAAATATTGCAATATAAGTCGTCTTAATTTGCATGTTTCACGTCAACACAAATACTTTATATAGGTCAAGTAATTCCATTCATAGAAAAAACAATGACAATCAAGATATTTCCTTCTAACGGCCAAGTATAAGTTGGAATCAATTCTGTTGTATAAACGTTTTACCCCACAGTGATCATGATCACACTTTATATATCGAATTAAGCTATTTCATATAGTAAACAATGAAATATCTAATCAATATAATAAACTCATATGTGAGTAACAATATTTAATGACAGATATCTATGTGATTCTACAGGTGAATATTTACATTTAAAACAACAGCAAAGATATTAGTGAGCAACGTTCGGATATTTGGATTTTATGAACGTGCAAATAATATTCTGAGAATTTTACCAAACTACAGATAATGTACTATATGATAAGACCTTTGATATATGTCAATAGTGAGTGACGCTTAGCGACCAAGTAAATAATTGTACAGCTATATTATGCCGACATTAAGTTACATTAAAATTTTGTACTAGCTAATCTGACAGGCTTAAATGGATCTTTACAGTGCTAGCTCTATGCAACAACATGTACAGTCCGCGGTTGAACATGGCGATCCAGTCAGATACATTTTCCTGATTTGAAACCAACTAGACTTTGCTCTTCACTTTAAATCTGCGTACTTAATGGATAAGCAGAAAATCTGAATTTTATAGTCTTTGCTTGAAATGACCGAGGCTCAAACCGACGAATTACCTCATTCGATACAAGCCAGTAAACAATGCACCACCGATGCATTCTATTGCAATAGCATATGCTTCTATGTATCGATATCTGTTTGAAAACGATTGCATTTTCCAATCGCATCACATAAATTTGGATAACTCTCTTTAAAGTTAAACAAATACAAAAATAGAGAGAGAAGGGAAAAGGCTAGTTTATTTATATCTATTGAACTGATTTCCCTAACGACATACAACAACTCAAGCTATCGATCATAGTGTATGCTAGTCTGATGCTAGTTCTTGTTGTATACGTTTTCACAAAACTTCTATTCTAGATCTGCTCTCTTTCCCATTTCTAACCAATTTTCGTGCAAACTAGTAATATTGTTTGCATCTGTCCGTTGTTATTTTTCCAACTTCCTAAATCAAGAACAAATATATGCATACAAACATATAAATGATACAATGAGGTGACGACAGAAGCGATTTTCGAACGTAGATGTTACTATATAAATCAAGAGAACGGTTGTCTTTATATTTACAAAACAGTTTATTGATAAAATTCATAGTTAACATTTTTAGGACGATAATAACACAGGCAATATATATACGTTTAATTATTATTTGTCTATAATGATATTTTGTTTTCTCCCCTTTAGTGACTTTATATATGTGTAAATCAGTAGATGTAGAACTACTTAGCTACTTACAGTGTAGATATATGACTGCTGAATCAGTCATTGGATTTTGCGAATAATCAGCATGACTAGCTTGACATGTAACCTTCTTCCGATCATAAGATCTCTTGATGGTAGTCAATATGTGTTGTACTATCTGAGTCTGATTGGCTAGAGACTGTCCGTCTATTATCAGTACAACATTTGGGGCTGGTTTACCTCCTACTGCTTTACATGACACAGTAAGACCCTGACCCTCTGTTCCTAATAATCTATTTTCTGGTGTAACGTTCTCTATGCTTAAGCTCGTTGGTGACACTGCAAAATAATAACTAATCATCTGAATATAAATATACACGTCCTCTTACATCTAATGTCACATTGTCGGAGATTGTCCTCCTATGTTGATTGTGTCAGTTTATACATCTAATGTTCTCCAAAGATAGTATAATAAATGTGTACATAACGCGAAAAGCAATAAATAAAATAACCGACGATACAAATGAAAGAGAGTGAGGAAAAAAGAGAATTACATTTCCGGATGTACGGATTGGGCTTCCGTGAGATCGTGCATAATTCTTACATTTTCTCAGTTTGCTATTCAGATTACATGTCAAATATGCTTGCATATTTAAGCAATGGTTTTAATTTCAGTACAACATTAGTGCAGTTCGCATTATTTGTATTAAATATTAAATTAATTTAAGACTATTTTAGCACACAGCTGAATTTAAAGAATCCAACGTATTATATATTAATTGCTATTGTATGCATCATTTTCATGTCGTTAGATTGGTATGGAATTTGTAAAAAAAATCGAATTCATTGTTTTCTGTGATGCAAACAAATGTGTTTTATTTTTAAGATTTCCACACAACTAAGGTTATGCTCTTTTCACTTTGTTATCAGGATTTCAAATTCCTTCTCTACCATTTTGAAAAGTGTGACGCTTATTTTATTCATAATGATCTGGCACTGTTTCTTAATGTTTTCTATGCTTTATAAGTCGTGAACCACTGTGTCTCGTGAACAACTGTGTGTCGTGAACTAAATATCCTCGTTGAGTTCAAACAAAGCAGCTTTACTTAACCTAGAATATCCATTTAGTTTTTATCACGATGTAATTTGTTGAAGTATTTCTTTTATTATCGTCAAACATCCTATGCAAATATTCATGTTAATATTATTTTGCATTTTCCAAACAATATATGGCTAGAATATATCACAGTTCAAGCCAGACACCGCCAATCGTGTGTTTAATTGTAAATAGTCTCTACTAACATTAGCTGATAACCCAGTTAAATCTTGGGGGAATCAAATTGTTGAATTATATTTACAATTTATACTGTACGCTTAGTATCTCCATCATTTTATTCTAAATTACAAGATTGAATTAATATCGTCACTGGATATGTAGAAAGAGTATCAGAAATAATTTTGAAAATACACCTGGTTTAAAAATAAGTGGGTAATATTTGCTAGATCATCGCTCAATCCAGCTTCAGTGGCAGAAGCTCATAATGTGTTTGATAATTTGGTGTAACAAGGAATCAGAGACATTTAACATAGGATAGAAGATCCAACTTCAACAGACATTTTAGAATTACCAACAAGACAAAAGATGTTCCCCAAAATTAGAGACAACTAATATATAATTGCACATACATATGAGAATCAACTGCAAATATAAGCCTTGAATCATTCCATTAACAACTGCCTCACAACTATTGGTCCTCTACTACAAACTTTGAGCTATCTAGCTACATTTGTATCTTATTAAATCAAAACTATGTAACAATAATTACAAATGTAACTGCTAAATTTTACTATCAAACATTAGTAAGATTATTATTTTTTATTTCCAACAATCATAAAGTCTATGTTTCACCACATTAAAGATGACCATTGGATTACACCTACCTAAGAAATCTAACTTTAAATAGAAGTTTTGAATCACTCCATTAACAACTGCCTCACATCTATACTTCTTTACATCAGACATACCAACATTCAGTATATGTAATCTGTAATACAGTCCTGCTGAGTTTGTAGATACATTATATTTAGATTTATATATATCATTAATATCAAAAGCAATTGCTATAGTATTCCAACTACCACCATTATACACTTGCCAACTCAGTCTGCTATTTTCAAATCCACATTGTAGAACAGCATCACTATCTTGTACTACATATACTGGAGTAGGATTTGATTCATCATAGGTACAATGGACACTACCTATAAATTAAAAATATTGATTAGTGTGTATGTGTTCAGTATTATGTACCATATTTGAAGGATGAAATAGCTAGTACATGTACTGGAGTAGGATTTGATTCATCATTGGTACATTACCAATACACAAAACCTATACATTAAATAAATGTGTAAAATATCAGAGTTAGTTATTAAAAATAGGAATAGCAAATAAAATCTATTCAATATCTTACATCCATATTGGTGTAATACATTTGACATGTTTGTATCTTATATAATTGAAAAGATTTAGAAATGACTAATGAATCCATCCATATGGTAAACAGTAAGACTGAAGTCAATAGAAGAAAATAACAACATTATGAAATACCGTACATCCATACTGATATAATATACTCGACAGGTTAGTATCTTATAAAATTGAGAAAAAACGAAACGGGTAAAGATCAGTCACTAATAAGACCATTTAGAAATGAGTTGAAATCTGGAAACGTTAAAAAATTATAACTAGCCAAACGCACCGACAGAAACATTATCATCGAAACGAAAACAATGCAACTTGCAACATTACCTAATGTTGTTAATGATTCCACGTGTACAGTAAGAAGAGTTTGAAGATATCAAAAAGCTAATCAGAATCCGAATATCGAAGAAGAACAGACAACACAATGGCCAAAAGAAAACGTACAAAAGAACAATCAACGATCTACAAAACATACATATGAAATTAAAGATCGAGTAAATACAGTGATTAAAGAACAAAAAGGCAGTATATATACCTACTTCCTATGATTCTACATGTAACTAGGAAGAACTGTTTTATATACCTAAGACTTATGTCTCACCTCAAGGTTCCACGAAGGTCATTGCGGTACGCGACACACCGCCTTATGGTCATGCACCCACATACCAAATATCATTGACCTATCTCGAAAGACAAAAATGTTTTGGCCTGGACAAGAAAATACTATTTAAAAAACAATTATTTGACCTTAAGATCAAAGGTCAATGTCTCACGAAGGTCATTACGGTATGCGACACACCGCCTTATGGTCATGCACCCACATACCAAATATAATTGACCTATCTGGAAAAACAAAACAGTTATGGTCCGAACAAACTTCGCTGAAAAGAAGCAGAAGAAGCGGAAGCGGAAGCAGAAGCGGAAGGGGAGACATAATTACTACTGACTAAATATAAAAAGGCAGTATATATACCTACTTCTTATGATAATACATGTAATTACTACTGACTAAATACAAAAAGGCAGTATACTTATATATACCTACTTCTTATGATTATACATATAATTATTACTGACTAAATACCAAAAGGCAATATACCTACTTCTTATGATTCTACCTGTAATTGCTGTTAACTAAATACAAAAAGCAGTATATACATGTGTATACCTACTTCTTATGATTCAACATGTAATTACTGCTGACTAAATACAAAAAGGCAGTATATATACCTATACTTCTTATGATTCTACCTGTAATTACTGCTGACTTAAGATTATATGTTAATTACTGTTAACCAAAAGCATTAGTTCAGATTCTTTTTTATCTTTTTATCTTAATTAACATTCAGGTTCTTTTCATTTTTAACATGCATAATAATACAAAGAAGTGTATCGCTTGTCACTTGATTTAATACTGTTTGCAGCATATTGTACCAGGAATTATGAACAATACCGTTGTCGCACCGTCAGTGATTGCCCTGAATAACCATGTTGTCCCTGTAATTTTCTGGCAGTAATCAGTTGTGTATTGTAATTCCCGTTAATTCCCGTTAAATAATCACGAGTTAAATCCAAGATTATGACTGCTAATGATTTCAAAATAAACTATATCACTTACCAAAGATCGTCAAAAATACCAAACACAGTAAAGATGACAGCAACATTGTAAAATGATTATAATACTTCCTTGTTACTTGTCGTTACAGATAACTTCCTAATCCATGCACCAATACATTTTCATATTTAAAATCGTACGTGTATATGTGTATATAGGATATTTAAACACATTCATTCAATATATAAGATTGAGAGACCCAGTAAGAGACCTTTAATTACATACAATATACGTACATTATCGTGCATTATTGGTAAAATTTATTTGTACCAGAATTCCGCCCAGGCAAGGTGTACTCGATACAACATTATATGATCAAGTTTGTCGGTGATTTGCGACAGCTCGTTGGTTTTCTCCGGGTACTCAGGAGCTCTCCACCAATAAAGCTGACCGCCACGATATAATTGAAATATTGTTGAAAGTGGCGTTAGATACCAGAAACCTAAACTTATTTGTACGTGTTTTATAAATAAACAGAAAAGCGAGCCCTGTGCAAGATTTTTTTACCTGCTTTGCAACGAGTGCAAATGAATGTTATAATTTCCGACAATGTACGTATATTGTGTTTATCCTTCTTTGTCATAAATTCAAACTTGTTTTTTAAAAAACTGCAGAAAGAAGCGTGTTTATAAACGTTTAATGGTGTTTTCTGTGAAGTCTGCGCTTATACTGATACCATTTCTTCCCGTCGCTAAGCATGAATTGTGTACAAAAACAACTATATCTTGCGCAGTGACAAAAAAATTATCCAGTATTATTTGAATTCCCATTAGAAGCAGCTCGGGGTAAATATTAGTATTTCTCATTCAACGGCAAGTTCTTGTAACGTGTCAAATAGTAAATTACAGTTGATAAAATAAATGTATTATATGCCCAAAAACTTTAAGATTATTTAAGAAATAATTCATGGCTTGAATATATATTGATTTTACCACGGGTTGGCCCTTTATGCCAAATATTTTACCACGAGTGATAGCGAGGGGTAAAATATCGGCATAAAGGGCAAACCCGTGGTAAAATCAATATATATTCAAGCCCCCATGAATTATTTCTATTCTAATAGGACAAATACGGTATTTATTTTTATCGAAGCGCTCTAGGTCAAGGCAAATATTGGGGCCGTTCCCGCAATTGGACGTCGCATACCACACATATTGACGTAAAAGGCGAAGAAAACTGAATTACTTATATGCTGAAACGATTTTTCAACTACAGGCGGTTCGGATGAAGTTAAACAATTGTGAAAATGTAATAATAATGTGTTTCTGTCAGAAAAGAAGGAATTGATCTTCGATATGCAGATTAATGTTATCGAGTATTCACATTTCAACATGAAGAGATCAACCGAAACCTTTCCCAATGAACATATCCGATTTATGAGAAGTTCCTGAAAAGTGACTAATACATGTGACTGTTTAATGAACATCTCTGTTAATAATATATAGATTTGTACCACCACCAATAATGAGTTTTTACAGCATATAGCATCCAAATTTTAGAGTGTTTAGTACCAGATTACAACCCTTTTACGATATCAACACATATTTTACAGTACCATACCCGATTTTAGATAGACTTAGTCATTTTACCTGAGTGATCATTTCCCGCCATATTGACTTTTAGACATTTCGTTTTTACCATCAGTATTATATTTTTACCACGTTATCATGTAGCTGCGGAACCGTAGCCCTTTATGGTCCTTTTAATTTATTTTTTGTTGCGGACCATAGGGCTACGGCTTTCACTCAATCAAAAACTTTCGAAACTGCGCCAAAAAAATCTTGCGCCGCTTTTTTGCCAATTTTTGTCATGAAATCGGGTGCGAGAACGATCAAACATATATATTTCGTTTCGTTAGATATTTATCTACATTCTTCTATACTTACTTGCCTATTAATATTCATTTCCAGTTCATTATCATAACAAATATCTCATTTGTGACAAATCCCGCCTACTTTGTCCGCCATTTTAATTCTCCGGTAGTCTCGTTCTGAGGTCACTTGATTTTTCCAAATATAACCCTATTTATTTATAAACCGCAAACACGTGTTTGGTTTGTTTACACTGGTCAATCATAAGGCTCTTCAGTAGTGAAATTATCAAACCAATATGATTTCCACCGTAAATTGCATCGTGAATCAAAGGCACCATTTGGAAACATACACTTTTCCCATATCCAGTAGGAAAAATACCAATTGATTTTTTTCTTTCCATTATATTGGTTATCAAACACTTTTGTTTTTCTTTCAGATCAAACATAAACTTATATTTTCCCTTCAACTTAACTTTGTATATTGTTTCCACATCCATTTTGGTTATGTATTATATATTAACCTGGCCCAAAATAGGGGGTGGAAGACGTCAATAATCATTTTCAAAAATGTTCAATGAAAGTCACGTGACCTCAGAACGAGACTACCGGAGAAGCAAGATGGCGGACGAAGTAGGCGGGATTTGTCACAAATGAGATATTTGTTATGATAATGAACTGGAAATGAATATTAATAGGTAAGTAAGTATAGAAGAATGTAGATAAATATCTAACGAAACGAAATATATATGTTTGATCGTTCTCGCACCCGATTTCATGACAAAAATTGGCAAAAAAGCGGCGCAAGATTTTTTTGGCGCAGTTTCGAAAGTTTTTGATAGAGTGAATACCGTAGCCCTATGGTCCGCAAAAAAAATAAAAAGGACCATAAAGGGCTACGGTTCCGCAGCTAGTTATCATGGAGAAGATGGGGCATTTTAGACCATATTTTACCTTTTACATCATGGTTTTAGTAGTTTTATATTATAGACTTCCCATTCACGATCTCCATTCAGAAATTCAACATACAACCAACTACCTACTTACTACATGTAAACAAAATAGGAATGCAACGTAAAACTGAACAAAACCTTCAGTACACACCAAACCATAAAACAAACTTGGTATTACTATTAATTTTAGCGGGGGACATAGAAGTTAACCCAGGACCGAAATATCAATGTGATGTATGTAAAAAACGTGTAAAGAGAAACGACAATGCTATACAATGCGATAGTTGTGATCTATGGGTACATGCTAGATGTGAAAACATTAGTAAGAAAGATTACGATAAACTTGTAAAAGCCGAACAATCAGACTGGTTTTGCACAAACTGCTCAGCACAATGTTATCTATTCAATAAACAAGTCAAACCTAACGACCCCGCAGTACAGTGCGACAACTGTAACAACTGGATAAATAATAAGTGCCCAGGTATTAAGTCCGAGGAATATAAAGAACTGCAAACTTCTTCAGCAACTTGGATTTTTCCAACTTATGATATTATGAACTTTTTTTACTCATTCTTTGAGAACAGTAATTCTATATAAACAGCAAACAAGTTCGAAGCACTGAACGATCAGAAAAATAATATTAAACCATCGAGTGTACCACCAAAGTATAACCATAGACTAATGCATAGTAAGATCAAATTAATGTCCATAAATATAAATGGCATCCGTGGTAAAGAAAACTGGAATTGTCATCTTTTCTCGAAATTGAGGATCCAGACATAATAGCTATCCAAGAAACTAAAATAGATAAATACATACTGATATCTGAACTTTTCCCGGACAACTTCAACTATGATGTATATAGAAACGATAGGACTCTAAATGGTGGAGGTGTTATTTTACTTGTAAATAAAACATATAGCTCTACGCCATTATATAACCTTGAAAATGGTTCGGAGTCAGTCTGGGCAAAGATCATGTTCAATGGATCACCACACTTTTTTGGCTGCTGGTATAAAGACCCTGAGAGCCCATCAGATTACATACAGCTTCTCGACGATCGACTTATTAAAATTGGAGGTCAAAACAACATAAAAAAATCACCAAATATACATCTTATGGGGGACTTTAACTTTCCTGCTATAGATTGGAATGAGAACACAGGACCAAACAGCAAACATATTTGTCAAAGTGAAGGCCAGGCTTTTATAGATATACTAAATGACGACCACATGGAACAAATGGTTAATATTCCAACAAGAGACAACCATACTCTGGATCTGATAGTAACAACACTACTAGGACCAATACGTGAAGTATGTTCGCCAGATCAACTCAGCGATCATGAAATAGTATCATGCCATCTAATTATCAGAACTAAACATATAAAAACAATTAAAAGAAAATGTTACTTGTACAACAAAGGCGATTACAAGATGAGGGATGACACTAAAATGTTTAGCAAGGAAAAGTATTTTAATGGACAGCAGAATACCAGAAATATTGAAGATAACTGGAAAATGATAAAAATGTGTATGCAACAAGCAGTGGAAAAACATGTGCCATCAGAGATATGTAAAGACAAAATCACTACCATGGATAACACAATCAATCAGAAGCATGATTCGAAAACGTAATAAACTCCATAAAAGAGCTAAGGAGACTGGAAGTGATAAGAAAAGGTGGAAACAGCTACGAAGTGACATTAAATCAGAAATAACATCATCTCATAATAAATACGTTGAAAACATGATTGGTAACATCAAGGAAAACAGCAAAGGATTTTGGAAGTATATATCATTAAAGAAAAAAGATACTCAGAGTATTCCGCCTCTAAACACCAAACAAGGAACAACAGCAGAAAGCGATGTAGATAAAGCAGAAGCACTAAATGTCCAATTTACTGGAGTATTTACCAAGAAAACAGACGACCAATTTCCATTACTAGAGAGAAAAATACCAAAAATGAAGGATATACAGATCACCGAAGGAGACGTTTTAAAATTACTTCAAGGTTTAAATATATCGAAAGCATGTGGTCCAGATGAGATAAGCCCAAAAATATTGAAGGAACTGTCAAATGAATTAACACCAATTATGACACACTTTTTCCAACAGACAATGGATAAAAGTACACTACATTTGTCCGTTATATAAAAAAGCAGGCCGTTCAATACCAGCGAATTATCGTCCTGTTTCACTGACATGTACCCTATGCAAACTAGCCGAACATATTGTTTGCTTAAATATCATGAGCCATCTTGAGGAGCACAATGTCATTACGGACAAACAACACGCATTTCGTAAATACCACAGCTGCGAAACACGGCTCTGCTCAGTAATTCACGATTGGGCCAGAAATATCGACAACAACAAACAAACAGACATATTTATACTAGATTTTGAGAAAGCTTTCGATACAGTGCCTCATGAACAGCTTAAAGCCAAACTCTACAGATATGGTATAACCGGTAAAACACTCATGTGGATTGACTCATTTTTGTGCTATCGTAAGCAGTGCGTAGTAGTGAACGGGACGAAGTCTAAATGATCAGATGTAAAATCAGGAGTTCCACAGGTAACAGTGTTAGGCCCGGTACTATTCAGCCTACACATAAATCATATACATGATAACGTAAGCTCAGATATACGTGTGCTTGCTGATGATTGTGTCTGTTACAGAGTAATTGATTCCACCGAAGACTGTAAGATATTGCAAAATGATATAGATAAACTAGGCTCTTGGGCACGAAAATGGGGAATGAGATTTCAGCCGATAAAATGCAACATGATGAAACTGACTAGAAAAAAGAAACACCACATTGACTTTGAATACCAACTAGAAGGATCCAAATTAGAATTTGTTGACAACATCAAATATTTGGGAGTACATATTGCAAATGACCTGAGATGGAACAAACATGTACATGAAGTTACCAACAAAGCAAATAAAGTATTAGGAATGTTGCGAAGAAAACTGTATTTGTATACTAAAGATGTAAGAGAAACAGCTTATCTAAGTTTAGTGAGACCAATACTTGAGTACGCAGGAACAGTATGGGACCCACATTGTTTACATCTGGAAAATGACATAGAAAGGATCCAGAAACGTGCAGGAAGATTTCCTATGAACAATTATTCGTTCGAAGAAGGATCAATGACATCGATAATGAACAAATTAGGCTGGAAACAACTGAAACAACGCAGACAGGAAAATAGACTCATCCTACTGCATAAAGGATTCAATGGATATGCAAATATCCCCATCTCAGAAATCAACCAAAGCAAGAGGAAACAACGTAAATGACACAATCAACAGTTTCAAATCCCACATGCTCGTACTGATACTTTTAAAGACAGCTTTATACCAATAACATTAATAGACTGGAACCAGCTAGATCCGAATATCCTACAAAAATCCACAAGCGCTAAAGATCCTACTTCCACTTTTGCCGAACTTATAAGATTCGACCGTTTTGACTAAATTTCCGACACTTGACACATGGGCGGTGCAATAATGTCGATAGATGTAGCGCCTATAATGATGAAAATGATGAAGATGAAGTGACATTTACCTGTGATTACAGGGTGCTCCGAAGTCAACGGAGGAATTTACTTACAACAACAACATGGCGCTGTCCATGAGGAAGGATGTTATAGTGTAACGCCGATATGTAAGTGTGATTTACAGTGACGCGCCAACATTGATGCAACTTTTACTAACAATATAAAATCACATTTCCAACAAACATCTCATGAATCCATTTCTTTGTGGGTTTTGAATGACATTTCACCGTCATACTGCAATGTCTCCAGCTTTATTGTTTGTTTTGATATGATTGTTTTTCTTCAAAAACTGTATTTTTTCATAGATAGCAATTACATGCACTTGTCTCTGTAAAAAAATGTACAAATATCATATATACTCGTACAAGACAAGGTAATTAACTTTCATTTGTGCAAAATGTCACACGGTCGCAACCTTCCACCGATATTCGAAATTCACGGTCGTCTGGCTATAGGCAAATAACTCTTGTCGTATCGTAAATCTACAATAATTTATCTATAAAATGATGTATCATACACCTACCTTTGCTGTCTGTGAATGATGTACAGAGTCTTACTAGTAGGCCATCTCTTTACCTTTTGTTAATCCTACATTAGATTTGAAATGACAGCTCCGCACTGAATAAAATAATAAAAAAAATAATTTAAAAAAATCTGACAGTTTATCTGTGATAAGGAACAATTTAGTTGATTTTAATTACGTAAAAGATTTCTGGATAAAAACAAATTAAGTTAAGAGATATTAGATGTCTAAATATTGAAGTGATTGGCATCTCCCGTCTATTTTTAGAACGCTAAATTTACCTGCCATTCAGGCCAATCAGAATCGGGATTCCCAAATTCATCATTCAGTGTGGAGCTGTCATTTCAAATCTAATGTAGGATTAACAAAATGTAAAGAGATGGCCTATTAGTGAAAATAAATTATTGTAGATTTACGATACGACAAGCGTTATTTGCCAAGACGACCGTGAATTTCGAACATCGGCGGAAATTCGCGACCGGGTGACATTTTGCAAAAATGAACGTTAAGTACCTTGTCTTATATATACTGAAGGGAAAATGAAACGCAGGGTAACATGCACCTATTTTTTTATCTGCGTGGCGTAAAATTACGAACACTGGGCAGACGAGTGGCTTGGTCAGTGTGCACTAAAATCGGTGTCTAAAGTTACTCAACCGTGAAAGGTATTATGTAACATAGAGAAAGTGATAAAAAGCAAATAACACGTGCAGATTAATGAAAACAAATTCATTAACACATCGTGTCATACTACTTTATACTCTTGAGGTATACACATCGCTTTCCACTATTTTAAGTTAATTTGAATCTCTTGTAGTCATGCCACGGCTGACGAAGTTCAGAGAGGTCAGGCTATTGCATTGCTAATGCAAGGTCAAAGGCAACAACAAGTTGCTTTGCAATTTTGGTGTGAATGTTCCATCATAGAGCGTCTTGTCCGTCGTCTGAGAGGTACTGGAAGGGTTGCAGACCGTTCGCGATGGGGACGTCCGCGCGTAGCGACGCCACGTCAAAACAGGACTTTTCGTCTTGCCCACCTGCGTAATCGCCACGTTACTGCCACTGAAACCGCTTTAACTACGGTAGGAAATCATAATCGCCACATTCACCCAAAAACTGTGAGAAACCGATTGCGCGAGTTTGGTCTGCGAGCTCGTCGACCTTACATTGGTTTTCCTCTCACTTGTGCACGTCGCGCGCGTCGTATGGCTTAGTTGGCGGCACATGTTCCCATACAATTTCCAATGAGGCAATGGAGACGGGTCTTTTTCACAGATGAGTCACGGTTCACTCTTTTTCGTCCGGACGGTCGACCTCGTGTATACCGACGTCGTGGGGAACGCTTCGCCGACGCTTGCGTTCTTGAGAGGGATAGGTTTGGGGTGACTCTGTTATGGTCTGGGGAGGGATATCTCACGGGTTAACGTCGCCGTTGATTGTGATAGCCGGTAATTTAACAGGCGTAAGATATAGGAATGAAATCCTCCGGCCGGTTGCAGTTCCATTTGTGCAACAACATCACTAAATTTTCCAGCAGGATAACGCCCGGCCCCATGTAGCCAGAGTTTGTCAAGATTTTCTCGCCAATCATAGCATTAACCCACTCGATTTGCCTCCGTACAGTCCAGATTTGTCCCCAATCGAACATCTGTGGGACGAAATGGACAGGAGAGTAAGGGGGCGTCGGAATACCCCCGCTACTCTCGACCAATTAAGGGCTGCCTTGTTGGAAGAGTGGGATAATATCCCCATGAGAAGGATAAATGCTCTGATGAACTCCATGCACAGGAGAATCAGGGCTGTAACAGATGCGCGAGGGGGGCATACGAGATATTGACGAGTTAATCGATTTCACTTTAACATACTGGGGGTACTGTTAAATTGGTTTCAATTACTCATGAATTATTGATTAAAATCTAATGAAATTTTAAAAACTTGTTGATTAAATTTGTGTTGTTATCCTTATAAATTAATAATGAATAAATAATATTAAATCACCTAAAATGTTGACCCTGCGTTTCTTTTTCCCTTCAGTGAGTATATATGATATTGGTACATTTTTTACATTTTTTTAACAGAGACAAGTGCCTGTGATAGCAATGAAAAAAATTGAAGTTGCATCAATTTGGCACGTAATCGTAGATAATAAATTAGTCAGAGCGAGGAAAATTCAGTGGCAAATGGAATGCAACCTTAATGTGGATTATTAAATTTTATAATATTTCTAAATTCATAGCAACATAAATCATGGAAATGGATAACTTGTGAAATGTCCAACTCAACGGTATCGTCACTGGTGATGTGTCGAAAGTTAACGTGACACGATTACAGTCAATTGGTTTCGTCTTTTTGCACGATGTTAAATGTGAAAGTACCACCGGTTATTGAGGCATTGTTCATAATATTAAGTGCGGATTTCAACATCTGCTCCTTTGACATTCTGAGTTCAACATCATGAGCATGGTCTGAAGAGGAACACACATATTTAGCGGTAAGTACATTACTTATTGACGATGAAGGGATAGTTCCACATTGCAAAGCTGTAGATAATGTCCTCCGTTCATTATCAGTTGGCTCATTTATGTAGCTTTCTAAGCTAGTTACATTACGGTGTCCGGTAACCGACATAATTTTCAAAAGATCTACCCCTTGTCTGTTTAAAACTGTGGCTCCTATGCAGTGATTAGTGTATGATTTCGATAAGTTTGCACTTTTTGACATTCTGGTCATCCATGAAGCCAGTTTATTTATTCCGATAGGCTGTACTGCGTACCAGCAATCTGATCTAGGGTTCAACAGTGGCTGCTGGAAAAAGGCAGAACATTTCGGACTGAGCTTAGCCAGGTAGAGGTCTAGGCTTTTCACCGGACAGTTAATTTCATCTCCTCGCTCATACATGCGCGTTTCCTTAACATTTTCGTTACTATCTACCCCATGATGGGTTTTGTCACATTCATTATACGACATTGTAGAATATGCCAGACCTTTATCATCTGTTAATTTGTGGTAAGAATATGACCTCAGTTCATGTAATCCCTCTTGACCTCTGTGTCCAAAATTAAGCATTGCATCCTAGAATACTTTGTTCTGCAATGTATCTTGTTTCTGCATATCAAACACTCCACTTGTATATATTTTTTTCTCTATCGCCTGGGGAAATAGCCTTCTTATGGACAGTGGTGTCTCTGCCATCGCGTTTCAGTATTTTGATTAGATCTAACAATACATGGTTGGATGTCATAATAGCCCGAACTGTCATGATTTTAAATTGTTGGCTAAACGGTGGGCCATTGAGATGCCTAGAAATTGCAGACCTGATTCCGATAAGAGCGGACCTTGAATATTCTCTGCCTTGTTTGGTTCTGAGGCTTCCATAGAAGACCCTTAAACGCTCATTCAGTGTTGACGTATCTAAATTTTCAAATTCTTTGTCATATTCATTCTCCTGTAACCAACCTGAAAAGCACAGTTTTTACATGTACTTGTACATATATTTTTTTGTGTACATATTTGTACATGTTATTAAGAAATAGTAATTTATGATGTCGTTCATGGTAAAATAGTTTGCATAAAGAGCTAACCTGTGGTATAATCAATATAAATTCAAACCCCATGAATTATTTCTTAAGTACCTTAACGGTAATTAATTTTGTCGCTGGTGGTAAAATATTTGACATAAAGGGCCCACCCATGGTAAAATCAATATGAAATAAAAAAAAACTGTTGCATTTTAAGATGATTCTAAAAACCTTTTGTTTTGATTAAGTGTTTGTCACAATTAATACAATGTAAAGTGTAATTATTTTTTTCACTGTTTTTTGGTGGTAAATATTTTGTACAAATGCATGCTTTTGATGCTCTGGTAGTATAATTGGTAAATATACCCATTTTCAATGGGAAATTGAGGTTCGAATCCTCACTAGGAAAAAATTTGATGTGTGTCATTTGTACATGATTATAATAAATTTGATAGCTTTATATTTTTTTTTCTCAAATATCCAATTATATTCTTTAGTGGCAAAACTAAAGTCTGAATAATTCTCAACTAAGCTTTTTCCTTTTGGGTGTATTAAAAGTTCACCCCAATGATTTCTAAACTGATGAGTACCTCTAAATAATTGTATGCCCCAGGCTGTTTGTCTGTATTTTTTTCATTCCTTGCTTGGGAAATCTTGTCCAATTCTGTCTCAGAACAAGATTTGAACCTCTTCTGTGGTAGGAGGGTGAGTACTTCCTTTATCTGGTTCAACTTCCAAATTGCTAAGTTCCTCATCGGACTGTGAATCTTGCAAGAAAGCATGAACATAGACAGGTTCTGACTGACACAACTGGTGCTTAGCAACTTTTACTACTCCGCCAGTTTGATGGGACTGAATTGTATAATGTCCTGCAAAACGTTCGTAAGGTTTTTCATAGTTTACAATTTTAAAACTTTCCCCTCCAATTTCTACTAACGTTCCAATTTGAAACATGAAATACCTTAAGTTCCAACATTCTTAAGTACAAGCATGATTTACAGAAAAATATAGAGAACATCTGGAATCAACTAATACAGGGGATAGACAATATCATCAACAGAAATCTTCCATCCAAACAGTCTAGTGCCACTTTCACAAACCCCTGGGCAAATACTACAATCAAGAAACTATCAAGACGCAAAAAGAAAGCACATAGCAAAGCCCGGAGGTCTAATTCTGAACAAGACTGTGCAAAATACTAGAGGCTAAAATCACTATCTCAAAAAACCACCAGACAGGCACATAGCAAGTACTTATACGACATCATCAGTCCAAAGCTGAAAGACAACAGTAAACAATTTTACAGCAATATCAAGAGTAAAAAACAAGATTCATCAGATATATCCCCATTAAGAGACAACCAAGGATACCTACACAGGGAAGCAAAAGACAAAGCAGAAATACTAAACGCACAATTTAAATATGTGTACACACAGGAAGATCATACAAACATACCACATAAGGGACCATCACCGTATTCTGCAATGCAAAACATCACAATCACTGAAAATGGGGTATATAAATTGCTGCGAAACATTAAGCCACACAAAGCCACATGACCAGACAACATACAGGCTAGATACTTAAAAGAACTGGCACTAGAACTCACTCGGCCGCTATCACCTTCCTATTCCAAACATCTTTAGAGCAAGGTAAACTGCCTAATGACTGGTTACAAGCACACATAGTACCTGTATGTATAAAAGGTGACAAAAACACTTCATCCAATTATCGACCGGTGTCATTAACATGTATACTATGCAAAACACTCGAGCATATAGTAAATTCAAGTATCATGAAACATCTGGATATCCATAAAAATACTATCAGATTCGCAACATGGGTTTAGAGCTAGAAGATCCTGCGAAACCCAGTTATTAGAGACCCTTGATGACATTACCAAAAGGGAAGCAAATAACAAACAAATTGATATAATTCTGCTGGACTTCTCGAAGGCCTTTGATAAAGAGCCGCATAAAAGACTATTAAGCAAGCTTAACTAGTATGGAATTCGCAGTAACACACTGCAATGGATTCACTCATTCCTACATGACTGCAAACAACTTGTACTTTTAGAAGGGGTCAAATCATCTATAGCCACAGTTAACTCAGGGGTGCCCCAAGGTACAGTCTTGGACCCACTATTATTCCTGATCTACATAAACGACTTACCTGAAAACTTACACTCTTCAGCCAAGCTATTTGCAGACGATTGTTTATTGTATAGGGAGGTAAATACAACATCAGATACCAATAAACTCCAGGAAAATCTTGACATGTTACAACAGTGGGAAAGCAAATGACAAATGGCTTTTAATGCAGATAAATGTTTTGTCATAAGAGCTGGTACAAAACGCAAAACCATTAAACAAGAATATACCATCCACAATCACATATTAGAAGTTGTTGAAGAAAGCAAATACCTAGGCGTTACTATAGGTAAAGATCTCACTTGGAACGCACACATCATCAACAGCACTAACAAGACCAACAAAACACTACGTTTTATTAAGCGAAATATTCATGGGTGCACTCAGAAAGTAAAACAACACACTTTCACTACAATGGTAAGACCCACATTGGAATATGCATCCACATGCTGGGATCCTCATAGCAAAGATCTGATTGAGGACATAGAACAAGTGCAAAAAAAAAGAACAGCACGTTTTGTTTACAATAATTACAGGAGTAAAGAACCAGGGTGCGTTATAAACATGCTAGACGCACTAAATTGGGAGCCTCTGAGTCAACGAAGAGCCAAAAACAGAGTCACCATGCTATATAAGATCATTAACAACCAAGTGACTATAGACACAAACACATACTTAACAAAAGTGACACAGTACTAGAGGGGAACATAAATATAAACAAATTGCAACTTCAAAAAACATATATATTAAGTATTCTTTTTCCCCCGCACCATCAGAAGTTGGAACTACCTCCCGGCAGCAGTAGCACAGGCTCCAGACCTTGACAGCTTCAGGTCTGGTTTGGAGGGTATACAATTCCCTCCAGGTTTCATGTAATTCCACTTGTTAAATTGTAAATATGTAATTATGTAAATATATTTTTATCAATTTATAAATTCAAAATTTTAGTCTCCACGCCGGGATAATTTCACTCGACACTTCGAGTCTATCCTGTATTTGGAAGAGGAAGAAGAAGAAATTGAGCTGGCACTGGTACCGCCGACATTTTCCAATAAGTATTTGTGTCTGCAGACGACAAATACATTTTAGACCTATATTTTATTTTTATAATTACTTACTTACTAACTGAAACATAAGTAACACAATATAACATAACATTAAGTATTGTACAATCTCAATCTGATTTGTATTTAAGAAATCAATAAATATTGGTATCATTGTTTGCTTAATGTTTCCGTTGTCGTAAAATTTTTAGCTACCCATGAAAATTAGCTACCTCCAACTTCCGGTAGCTAATTTTCATACCGCGGAGCTATAAAAATTAGCTACCTATGAAAATTAGCTACTTGTAGCATAAACTTATAGGATTTGTCTCCCTTATTATGTTTACCAAAATACAAATTGTGTATTTTCAATGGAGGGACAAAATGAAAAACTGCATGTACATAAACAGGAAAAGAGTTACTGATTAACAAAGAGAGACATATAGATCTACACAATATAAAATAAAATAAACAATAGATATTAGTGGTGTTCATAGTTGAAAAACAAGATGCTACCTATATGGCTGTATATCATGTGATTAAGTTACAAACTATCTTTTTTCAATTTACCATCGCGATGTATCATTTTTAGAGCTAATATGAGTAGGCACGGCCTATAGAGAGGACGGAAGTATTTGGAATTAAATGATGCTATAAATACCTTTATATCCCCTATGACATCCACTGGAAAGATACGAGAAAAAAGTATGGAATCTTTTATTGTTGGACTAATGACAGTGCAAACATTGATATAGCTAACTTGTATTAGTACGTGGGTAGTATCAACCATTATATTCAAACGGGGGTAGTAGACGCCGGTGTCTGTAAAATGAAAGTATGATGGTTTTTTAACTCATAAGAAAAGAGTTTTATTACGAAAATATCATTAAATACAACCAACATACATAACAATGTTGGCATATACCATGCTATGTACAGCCGATACATGTTCATGAAGTGTAAACGATGAATAACGTGCGGTCAGGGCCGTTTTATCAGCAATATAGGCCCCGGTCAAAGCAGTGCATTGAGGCCCCTATCTATATAAACACTCACGGAAATAAAACTGTAAATGGTCGATAAAATTAAACATATATTTCTTGTATTGGTACTTCCAACAAAATCAATGTTTAAACATCAAAAAGCATGCCGTATACAACATACATAGATTTTTATGGGGTTCATTTGCTCGTGGGACCACCACGCAACTGCCCATTGTGCTCATACATAAGACCGCACTGCGTACGGTTACTGTAATACTGATCATCTTCATTTCGACATTTTGAAGTATGTGTATTTCGGCCATTATTATGCTAGCTCTAAGTAAACAAAATAGTTTTTTTTAATTTTAATATAATGATATAGACACCGCTTCCATCAGACATGTCTCTGCTTTCACATACAAAATATTTATATATATTAAGGCAATATTCAGTATCTAAATCATACTCTTTAAAATTATCTGTGAGGACAAAATTATACAGAGAATGTATTCCTTCTTGTGTAATTATTACCTTTGAAAGTTTCAACAACAAGCTGGTTAATAATTGTATAGCATTTATTTTAGAAAGACTGAGTTTAATAAATAATAGCAGATATGCATATACTGTAGTATAAACGGCATAACAAATAGTTAAATCAATAAAATTCATTGTGTCTTACTATTCTAAACCATTTTCGGCAGATGTTGGTAGTATTCAAATATTTTGTAGGATCAGACTGACGAAAAATCTTTTAAAACCTTTGTACACGGAACCACTGTCATACAAATGCAATGTAAAACTAAATCGATGATGGATTTTTTTTTGGTCATTTTGTGATGGTAACCAATGCTTAAGCTGTAAATAATAACTAAGGATACGATATGATATTTTTTTTTTCGTAGTGTTGGAAAAAAGGTGGAGATATTTTGTCCCTGGGTACCTGTGGCCTAATATTCACTTCTCTTACTATGTAAAAAAAATCTTCTTTTCTCACAATGTATCTATAGATATTTTGTATAATTTCTTCTTTTTTTTTTCTTTTGGGTAGTAAGATGAATAAATAAATGGGTACTGATAGAAATAATTAACATTCTAATATGACGTGCTGTTTTGGCTTTGTAAACAAAAGGGTATCAAAATCCCCGATTTAGTATGACTTACCTTTAACTTTGTATTATACTCTCTGACACAATACATATGTAACAAGAGGAATACAAACAATAACATAATACAAAAATACAATGATGGATATGACTAACAGGCAATCAAACACAATATCACTGGATTTATAAATATTTTCTAAGTTTACTAATAAACAATGATAACTTTTTCAAAACTGGAACATTACAAAGTGATAAAAGTCCTATCATTTTTTGGACATTTGGATATCTAGTATAATAACTAGGTATATGTTTTTTCTTATATCTATAACATTAGGAAATGAACATTCAAAAATATAATGATACTCGGATCCAATATCATTGTGACACAAGTGACATATTCTTTCTTCTCTCGGGATATTTACCCATTTACCTGTTTCTACAGGTATTTTTAAATTACAACACCTTAATTTAGTAATTAAAGCTCTCTCGTTTGGAGATAATTTAAGCAAATAGTTTTCCAATTTAAATTCCATTTTAAATTGCCCATATAAGTTTCCCCTAGAAGAAGTAGCTATAAGATTGCACCATTTCTGTATAAATTGATCTGTGAGCTTTTGTTTCACTGTGAGGTTTAATTCAACTAAATGAATTGGATTTTGTTGATTCCAAACATATCTAAGGCCTACATTATCAAAAATAGATTTGATATGATTGATCCATTTAAAATTAACATTTTCTCTTTGACTAAGCATATACATAATCCTGTATAATATACTACTTAATTTTTGGTTATAAGTGAGAAGCTTATTCCAAAAAGAGATCATTCTTACATTAATGACAACATCAATAGGGACTCTACCAATCTCACCATATGACATATAATTAGGTGTACTAGTTCTTATTTTAAGAATATTTCTACAGAATTGTAAGTGTATTTTTTCTAACACTTGTACATTTTCGTACCCCCAAACTTCACATCCATATGTTAGGATGGGGAGTATGAGGGTGTCGAATAGTTTAATTTGTAAATCTACTGGCACATATATATTACGTAACTTTCTATATAAGCTAAAAAGTGCCTTTTGCGCCTGTTCTGACGTAAGTTTCTTATCTTTTAAGAATGTACCTGTGTAATTAAAAGTGACACCCAAATATGAGTACGAGTCTACAATATCCAAATCATTTCCAAAAAGCTTAAAGGACTGAATATGTCTGGATTTCCTCTTACAAAAAAATACAACTTTTGCTTTATTTAGATTCACTTTCAACGTCTACCGTGTACAATAATTTTCAAAACTATTCAAAGCATTCTGTAAAGATTCAGGAGTTTCGGCAAGAAATATGGTATCATCTGCATATAACAATGCAAATATTTTAATATAGATATGGAGATTATCTGCACATAAAGTTTCAACCTTTTCTAAACTATTAATGTCATTTTGTATAAAGAATTTTTCAAGATCATTTAAATAAAGCGCAAACAGAGAGGGTAATACATTTTCTCCCTGTTTAACCCCAATGTCACATCTGAAAAAGGCAGAATATTCTTGATTATTTCTCACACAAGATTTTACATTATCATAGAGATTATGTATGACTTTAAGAATTTTTCCATTAATATCATCATTTTGTAGCTTGACCCACAGAGCAGCTCTGGAAATAGAGTCAAATGCCTTGGAGAAATCGACGAAGGTACAATACAATTTTTTCCCAAGGGACTGATAAATAGAGAACAAAGCATACAGTGTAAAAATATCATCAGTTGTACCATAGCCCTTCCTAAAGCCAGTTTGAGCTTCTGTAATTAATTATATTTCATCTGACAACTGACTAAGTCTATTATTTAAAATGGCTGTAAAGGTCTTTCCTAAACACGACACTCATGTAATTGGTCTGTATGAGCTTGGTTCAGACACACTACCTTTATTTTTTTAAATTGGTAAAATAATACCTTCTGACCATGAATTAGGAATCTTACCAGTATTTAAAATTAAATTAAATAATTTACAATATATTGGCATCATCATATGAATTGTATGTTTGATTTGTTCATTAACTATATTATCGCACCCAGAAGCTTTGTTGTTTTTAAGAATTTTCACAGAGAATTTCATCCTTTGTGATAGGCGAATTTAAAATATTGTTAATGTTTTCTGGTGGAATTTTATCAAAATCAATATCTACCTCATCATCTCCATCAGGAGTCTCATTTTGATTCTTCGAATATTCATAAAAAGCATCCAAACCCACATTACTACCAGAATCAGATTTGGGCTTATCAATATTACTTAACAATTTCCATAAGCCCTTA
The DNA here is from genome assembly GCA_963680875.1 of Bathymodiolus brooksi. Taxonomy (NCBI): domain Eukaryota; kingdom Metazoa; phylum Mollusca; class Bivalvia; order Mytilida; family Modiolidae; genus Bathymodiolus; species Bathymodiolus brooksi. The sequence continues at coordinate 67,447,358 of OY804578.1, read as the reverse complement.
GGATCTTTTTTAGATTTTTCTCTAAGTTCAGTAGCAGTTTTCAACTGATACTCTTTAAAACGTTTAGACATTTCACGTTTGTATTCTTTACTTGCACGTTTCATAGCATTTTTATTTACCTGATTTTTAACATGACCGTATATTCTTCTACACCCGTGAAAAATCTTTCTTTTGGTTTTACAATTTGCATTATACCATGGCTTATTACTTGAATTTCTATGCCTAGGTTTTTTGTTTACTATACCAAATACATAAGATGAAGATTTACTAAACAAATCACATAAATTATTGACTACAATATCAATATCAGATTGTAAAATATTTTGTTTTACATGTAATTCATCTATCATGACCTCTATATTTCTAATACTGTCTGTTTCTTTTACACTCATATGCTCTATAAATTATGTTTTCTTTTCATTGCTCCACTTAATATACTGTTGTTTTGTTACAGTATTCTCACTTTCTAATGTCGGACATTTCAATAAAAAATTTAACCAAGAATGTACATCTGATAATAAGGGATTAAAATCCTCTACTTGAAAAGTATTTAAATCAGTAAACATATTTGAGGACAACAAAAGGTAGTCTACAACACTTGTGTTATTACAAGTGACATTTCCTATATATTTATCATTACCAAATTTGAGTTTGCAAAATATATATTATTTTTCTTGCATAATTCTATAAGCCTTTTCCCATAAGCATTCGGTCGGCAAGTGCATTGTGTGTACCGATATAACGATACTCCATTTTCAACTAAATTAGTATGGTCATAAAAATATTTAAAAATTTCTTCATCATAGCTTAAATTTATAATATCAAGAAAATGTTCATCTGGGCTACACAAATCTGGCAAATCGGACGTTTTAGCAATAAAATCGCCAACCAGAGCATATCGACTGTTATTTCCTAATAATGAGATAAATTCATTTTCAATTTCTGTGAATGCATCTATAGTCGAATATTTCGAATTTTCAGGAGGTATGTACACACATCCCAATAAAAACTCATCAGAAAAAATATCTTTAGAAATCTGTATCTACTGAATATACTCTGAATCAGTTTTAGGAAAATTCAAATATCTTTCATACTCAGTTTTAAATACTATAGTTATACCACCAGACTTTTTACAACATTTCTGTCTACACTTAGAAAATGACTTATATCCATTTGGCAAATTAAGGATATCTAAATCATCTATTTTACTTTCGAGAAAAATACAGATATCATGACATTTTATTAAATCATCAAAGTCAGCTAATAACAGTTTTGACTTCAGACCACTAACATTAATAGAACAAAATTGTATTTCGGAAAATTTCCGGCAAGAAGCCCCAGAGTTCCGTCCTCTTGTTGGACTGTCCTAAATTACAGGTCCTGGATTCGGCCCATTTCTCTGTTGAAAAACATCGGGTACATTAGGTGGAGGATTCCACGGAATTCCATTAACATACAATTTATCATACCTAATAAATGCACGATTGTTTTTCGTTTTACCCATATTAAAATTTCAAACAAACTTACCCCTTCCATAAATTATTTCTTAAATTTACCGTATATGTCTTATTAGAATAGAAATAATTTTATGTCGACATTGTCATCTTTGCGTGTCAGTTGTGACCCAAATACGATTCCAATGCTGTCCTTGACTTGTTGCAACGTAAAATATGACGTGGTTAAAAAATATTAACATGGCGGTGAATGGTGGCAAGATTCGTTTTTATTTACGCATTCATATATAACGAAATGGCAATAAGCTGGAGTTCGACAGTCAAAATGCAGTTGGGCGTGACAGAAAATGTCCATACGTCAAAAAATGACCAGAGTTTAAGAAATATTTGCGCAGATAATGTTACCCATATCAAAATCTCCAACAAACTTACCCCTTCCATAAATTATTTCTATTCTAATAGGACATATACGGTAAATTTAAGAAATAATTTATGGAAGGGGTAAGTTTGTTGGAGATTTTAATATGGGTAAGTCATATATGGAAGGGGTAAGTTTATTGGAGATTTTAATATGGGTAAGTCCTAATAAATCGGGGATTTTGATACCCTTTTGTTTACAAAGCCAAAACAGCACGTCATATTAGAATTTGATTTTTTTTACATGGGAATGAAAATACAAGATTATATTTCACAAAAACAAAACAAAGTAGCTATTATTTAAATCTTTTTCATGAAAGTATATACTTTCGTATCTATGTTGGCTTTCCACATCCGGGTTTAAATGTCAGCCCCCAACATTTTTAGTCTCGCGTTTTTTTAGTCTCGACCGACGCGAGAAATAGTCCATCAGTATGTGGTGATTTACCTATGTTGTCTACCGTAATGAGGACTACCGTCCTCTATTACTTCATATGCAATGCTATATATATATATACAACATGTATGTATATCTGGTATCATTTTATTCATAACATTTGTCAAAAACATTTTATACAGTAATTTTATGATAATCTACCGGTTGTGCAAAGTACTTTCATTTACGTGAAGCATGACACTATCAAGTACCATTTGATTCTGAATATTGAAGACGTTTAGTCAACAATTGAATGATAAGCTACCCACTTGAAAATATATCTCTACGTTTTTTTCTACAGAAAATAAAGATACAGTAAAACATGTCGAGCCTCTATGTACTTCTACTGAGGAACCTGGGATATCATACTTTTTCACAATGCACAGAATCTACCACTCCGGCGCACATGAGTTCATCCTTTTTTTATTGGCTTCGTGTTGCTTAATCTTTAGTTTTCTATGCAATATTTTGTAGATCATTGTGCGTCTTTTTGTCTTCCCTTCTTTAATACAAGATTCATAGTTAAACATGTAAGAAAAAACTAACTACTGAGTGTTATGGAAGAAACGGCCACAGTTTTATAACGAAAACAAGATCTGGCAAGAGGAAACAAACCGCCGATAATTTGAAGTTTTGGCAAGTCTGCACTTCATTGGTAACAATGCCGGAAAGCATAAGAACCTCAATGGAAATAGAGAGCTATAGGGACACGAACCCTGATACGCAAGCAGTGCCGTCTTAACGCATGGGCACGATTTGCAGTTGCCCGGGCGCCCCGACGATTTGATTTAATTTGTTGGTGTTTTAACGCCACTTTCAACAATATTTCAGCTATATCATGGCGACCAGTTTTAGTGATGGAGGAAGCCGGAGTACCCGGAGAGAACCACGACCATGGGCAAGCAACTGGTAAATTTTATCACTTGCGGCTGCGAGTCAAGTGCACCCATTTTTGTAATTTTCAAAGCCGGGCGCGAACCCTCGCCGTATTGCTGATAGGCTTGTATGAGTTGTTAGATCCAACGACTTAACTCATTGAGCCACCCGGGCCTCCGCGCCCCGACGAGCATAGGAGTCCCATGTTAATCTAGGTATGTTGTGTATGGCATGTTATTTAATGTTTAAACAGTGAATTTATTGGACGTACCAATACAATAAATACTAGTATACGATTAATTTTATCGACCATTTACCTTTTTATTCCTGTGAGTGGTTGTGTAGGTAGGGTCTCAGTGCACTGTTTTGCCTGGGGTCTATAGTGCTGTTAAGACGGTATTGCACAGCTTTGATGTGGATGAAGTCTTATTTGAATGATCGAACTCAACGTGTCGCTGTTGGTCCAGTAGTGTCAAATGCAATGCATCTTCAATGTGGCGTGCCGCAAAGTTCTGTCTTAGGGCCCAGATTGTACTGTATTGTTGCAAAACCAATCAGTGAAATTTGCAGACGCCATAATTTTAGTCATCAGAGTTATGCCGATGACACTCAAGTGTACAGAAATGTACTTGTAATCAAACCACTTGATAACTGGAAAAATGTCTCCAGACGCCTGCAGACTTGTTTATCAAACGTTAGTGTGTGGATGAGCTCAACTATGTTCAGAATAAACCAAAACAACACATAGCTTATTGTATTTGCACGAAACACCGTGAGAAGGAATTTTCAGAATGTTGTCTCTCTTTCGACGGAACTATAGTAATCAATGCTTCATTTGTTAAAAACCTCGGCATGATTTTCGGCAGGACATTATGCATGCAAAAACAAGCAAGTGCAATTACAAAGTCATGCTACTTTCAAATTCGCAATATCGGACGTAATCGATCCGAATGCGTGCAAAACATTAGCTTGTTCGCTTATAGCGTCACGTTTGGACTATGGCAACGCTTTGTTGTATAGAGTAAATACCCAACATAATCTCGAAGCTACAACGTGTTCAAAATACAGCAGCTAGATTGATAACCCGTGGCAAGAAACAAGATCACATTACATCAGTTATCATGTCTCTTCACTGGCTTCCGGTGCAGTATCGTCTCCAATACAAATTATTATTATAAACTTTCAAAGCTCTTCATGGCCAAGCTCCGATATATCTTAGGGAATTTGTCAGGTTTTTATCAACCATAAAGGTCGCTACGGTAAGAGAACGCCATGATGATTCAACAACCACGTGTAAGGACAAATACTTATGGTGATAAACGATTTGACAAGACAGCTTCCACATTTGGGAATAACCTGTCTAGTGAAACCCGAAATGAACAGTCCCTTGACATTTTTAAGAAAAATGTTAAAAGTTATCTTTTTAGAATTGCTTATTTATGATTTTATGTAAGCTTCCTACGCTGACAGTTTTACATGTTTATTAAGAACTCCTAAATTTATATGTATCATTCCCCCTTTGTAATGTGTTAATTTTTTTTTTATCTCTCTTTTAGTTAATTTAAGCATATTTTATTGTCTGAATAATGACAAAAGGATCAGACACAAGTTTTTCAGCTTAGCATTGTATTCTCCATATACACACATTATACAATATACAGTTATGGCTTTCATGATAATGTAATATCCAAAATTATTAAATCGGGAAAAAGGTTATTTCCCCGAGGTCCGTGAAAGACTGAGGGAAATAACCCTTTCGAGATTTAATTATTTTGGATATTACATTATCATGAAAGACATAATTGTATTGTTATACTGAACAAAACAATTAGATATTTTATCGACGTGCAAAAGCGCGCCAAATTTTTAAGGGTTATTTCGTCCCACGCGCAGATACCCAAACCGATATTTTTTTCCTACGTGGACATTGCAACGGGAAAAGGGGGTTATTTCTTTTCACGTACAGAAAATACTGTTATTATTTTCCATCTAGTTTCTATAGTAAAGTATAATTTATACCTCACATAATAAAGAATCAATTATATTGGTTAAAAGATAATCACATGACATAAAATAATCTGGATATTTTTGCTTCTAATCGCCGCCAACGGTGAATAACCTCAAGAATTACACACGTCCATTGAATAACACTATTATTCAACGGTGTAATAACCCTCGAAAATTACAACGTCCAGTGAATAACCTTAATGAAATAATACTTTAACAATTAAAATATTAAACAGTATATTTCAACTGTTTGTTCGGTATAATAAAACAGTTACGGCCCTCTGAATCGGTGAATATCCAAAATAGTCAACCCCACTAGGGTTAATTCCCTCGGGCTAAAGCCCTCGGGGAAATAACCCTAGTGGGGTTGACCATTTTGGATATTCACCTCTTCCGAGGGCCATAATTGTATAATATGATATGCATTATTATTACATAATTTCGCTAAAATTTTAACATGAAGACATGAAACAATAAATGTAGCAATAAAGCAGAATGCGACAATGGAATATCATTAAAAGTAACCAATCAAGCATACCCGAGTGTAAAAAAACCTGGGACATAGATAGTAGCACGTGTTGTTAGTTATTGGATTAATAATACATTATTTCGCCAAAAGTAAGTACTTTTAGTTCACTTTGTGTAATATAATATTGTATTAAAGATGAGTTATCCATTATTGTATACTGTTGTAAACAAAACAAAAAATAAAATAAATAGAAATAAGCTTTCGATGTCAGTCGCGAACGGTAAACAATTAAAACATCAAAACATTTTATCAAACAGTAGTCAATTTATGGTGAAACGACATGTGTCTTGAATGAATTTTAGAACTTGCAAAAAGAATTGTAGATTTTCTTCATCGTTGAGAATTTCATTGCCAAGTAATAAAGTAAGCTCATCTATTGGTAAATCATTGTTAATTTCTCGAATTCCTATAAGCAAAATATTTCTCTTTTAGTTAATTATTTTGTTGTTGTACATGTATTCTATGTTCAGTTTTATTGTACGATTTTTTTACCATGTTAAGCGCTTAGAGTAATTTTAATTAGAGAATGCGCTATATAAATATTGTAAATAATAATAATAATTTATAACATTTTACACTATCGTAATGTGATGATAGGCCCATGTAATATGTCATCACATCTTCCAAGTGACAACTCGACCATCTTTACTTGGTGTAGAGAATATCTATAAGTGGTGACTAGTGTTAGACCAATACTTGATGTAGAGAATAACTATATCTGATGTCAGACCAATTCTTTGTGTAGAGAATAACTATAATTGGTGTCAGACCAATACTTGGTGTAGAGAATAACTATATCTGATGTCAGACCAATTCTTGGTGTAGAGAATAACTATAATTGGTATCAGACCAATACTTGGTGTAGAGAATAACTATAAGTGGCATCAGACCAATACTTGGCTTAGAGAATAACTATAACTAGTGCCAGACCAATGCTTGGTGTAGAGAATAACTATTACTGGTGTCAGACCAATACTTGTTTAGAGAATAACTACAATTGGTATCAGACCAATACTTGGTGTAGAGAATAACTATAATTAGTATCACACCAATACTTGGCTTAGAGAATAACTATAACTAGTGTCTGACCAATACTAGGTGTAGAGAATAACTATAACTGGAGTCAGACCAATACTTGGATTGGAGAATAACTATAATTGGTATCAGACCAATACTTGGTGTAGAGAATAACTATAGCTGGTGTCAGACCAATACTTGATGTAGAGAATAACTATTACTGGTGTCAGACCAATACCTGTTTTGGAGAATGACTATAACTAGTGTCAGACCAATACTTGGTGTAGAGAATAACTATAGCTGATGTCAGACTAATACTTGGCTTAGAAAATAACTATGACTAGGGAAGAACAATACTTGGTATAGAGAATAACTATAATTGGTGCCAGTTGCTACTTGCTCTACAGTTTATATGTGTTCACTTGCTATAAAGAAAACAAATGACATGGCATAGTTGTGAATTCTAAAAATAAATAAGATCACTTACTCATTTGCATACATTTTTATAATGCATCAAACTTTTTTTTAAATTGTTTTCATCTTTTTTAGTCAGTTAATTGATTATTTTCCTTTTAATATTAACCTGCATGAAAGGGGGTGACCGTAATTCACTTATGACAAAATAATGGATACTGCGAATCAAAAAGATCACGTAAGTGTTGGTATAAAAGTGAAAAGGTTCTAGGCCTAAAGATCTTATTTTGATTCTCTACAGAATGACAGAAATCTTACCTCAATAATATCATCAGCTGATTGTGCTTCTGGCGACCGTTTCACTAAAGTGATCGTAAATCGTAAGTCTAAGATCACTCTTAAGATTTCCTTACGTGCACGTATACCACTGTCGTCAAAGAGCTCCGATCGAAAATGTTTGGTCAACAACCGGAATATTTTAAAGCGGTATTTTTAATGCAGACACGGATAATTATCGTAAGTATTTATAAATATATTGTGTATATAATGTTTTGAATTATGATGCTTTATGATTGTTATTATTATTAATTTCATTTTTTGTCCAAATATCATTTATTTTTGCAGTGTAAAATTAGATTTTTCTATAAGTTATTAGGAATCCGGCTTCAAAATCATTACAATCAACTGAAATATCGCTATATCTTGCATTTACGAATGAATTAATTGTTGGCCAAAAAGAAAAAAATATTGATGAATGATTGATTTTACTTAAAAATACTATTTTGTTGATGAAAAGTCAATTAGTAACTAGTTATACCCTAAAACATGATGTCAACAGATGTTTTTTGAAATCCGGCTTGGTCAAAATGTAAACATGTATACAAACAGGTTGGGTCATTTATAAATAACCGGGTTTGTCAGTATGTAAATACCACTGATCTTATTGTTATTGAACATTATATTGCAATTTAACAATAGTTATGATTAGGAAATATCTCAAAGGCGATACATACTGATCTATAGTATGAATATTCGCCATGGCTGCTAATTTCAGCTACTTTGTACATTAAAACAATCGTTATTTCTATGTTAAATTGCTACTGTCGCGAACACTTGATTTTGTTTATGCTTTTTGTGGCACTGACATCACGGTTGGTGTTCAAAACGCTACACTCACTTTAAGTAGCTGTCCAGGCGCATCAATTGAGTAGTGGGAGATTCTTTTTATAACGCAATATTTTAATTTTATACTCGTTGATAACGAAGTAAGTCACTCTGTGGAAATAACTTCATGGATACGAAGTTTCTTCACAGTATAATGTTTACATTACATTACAGATAAGCAAATTAACAAAGGCTGTAGTATGTATTGAATTCCTTTCCGCACGGACGATTTTGGCAGTTTGTATGCAAAGAAAATGTTAGGTGTACTCGATTAATGCAACGTTTGTTATAAGTTGCAATACGACAAATGTTCGTGCTTTGCTCACTGAAAATGCTCAGTGGTCTGAGCCTATGTCGTTCACCTTTCATTCTGCTTTGAGGAAACTTAATACAGACAGAACCTTCTATAGATGCTTCCCACCAAAGTTCGGCTCATTTGGCTAAGCAGTTTCAGAGAAGAAGATTGTTAGAAATCGGCCAATCAGAAACAAGAATTGTCTGTGGCGACCATGTTTGTCAACGGATCGGGATGAAATGTGCAATCTTTATAGAAGACCTTCCATAGTTGCTTCCTACCAAGTTTCGGTTCATTTGGCTAAGCAGTTTGAGAGGAGAATATTTGATAAGATCGGCCAATTAGAAACAAGAATTGTCTGTGGATACCATGTTTGTCAACAGATCGGGATGAAATGAGCAATCTTTATAGAAGACCTTCCATAGTTGCTTCATACCAGGTTTCGGTTCATTTGGCTAAGAAGTTTTAGAGGAGAAGATTTTTTTTTAATCTGCCAATCGGAAACCAGAATCGCTTGTGGCGATCATGTTTGTTAACGGATCGGGACGAAATGAGTATTCGTTACAGAGGACCTTCCATAGATGCTTCCTACTAAATTTCACTTCATTTGATTGAGGCGTTTCAGAGGAGAAGATTAAAATGTGAATAGTTAATGGACGACAGACGACGAACGACGGGCGCCAATCCACGTGATGGTAAAAGCTCACATTGCCTTTGGCAAGGTGAGCTAACAACAGTCATTGGGTAGATATGTCTCTCCACTCGGACACATTATTCTGATTCCAAGCCAACCAGTCTTTGCTCTTTCTTCTGAATGCTGCGTTCTTAGCGGAGAAGCAACAAATACCAATTTTATATTCTTTTGTTTGACAAGACCGCAGTTCGTACCCACAATCTATCGCATTCGAGGCGAGTACGCTAACCATTACGCTACCGATGCGGTTCCCTATTTTTATTTTATTTTTATTATTTTTTTAATCAAAATTTCTTATTGTCCTTCAATATATTATTTGAAAACAAAAATTAATCCAAAACAATAGGAGTTACTTGATATCTATATAACCAGTGAGAGTTCCTACTTTTATTCAAACAATCTTTGAATATTGCAATAATCCAACTACATACCAAATAAGGAAAAAGAATTATAAGTTCTATGCAAAATCATGACCATTCTGTCGAAGGTGACTTGGCGAATGCCAATTCTGCACAAACCGTTTTGTATTTCTTTCTTTTAATGTTATACAAAACATCCACATGTAAAATATTTTGACTGTGCTGTTGTTTTTTTTCACAACTTTTATTCATTGAAGACAATTTTTTGTTTTTTGTTTTTTCTTTTTATCAATTTGCAAGTCGAACATATCCTTGACAAGTGTTATAGTGAACCTTAAATAAATTACAGAAAGGAAACATAATTGTGATATTGAGCTGTTTGCGCTATTCTTTCGATTTTTTACATAGACAAAACCGGTTCTACTGAAAAACAATTTTTGGGACCCAACCGGAAAGTAGCGGCTGAGAGAGCCGGAAAGAATGTACGTAAATAAGCATTGTGGTTTTTACTGTAGTAAGTCTAAAACTATTCATGGTGGCACGCCAGTGCAAACTATCATGTATATAAGCATTACCAACGGTTTGTGTACTTTAATTACACATATAGACTACTTTTTATAGCTTTATTTGATGATTTCAATCTCATTATTAGCATTTTTCATTGTTTATGTTCATCATTTTATCTATATCTGAGTAATCTATTAAGTTAACCAAACAAAAATAATCGACCGATAACGACATCTTCTGGATTCAAGATATAATAATACTATATGATCATAATACTTACTTTTTGTCGTCGCCTGTATGTCAAACATGCCTAATTGACTTCTACCGGAAGATGACAGAACAATTCCGACCGGAGCTCTTTGACAACAGTGTATACGTGCGTTTCACTAAACTAGTCCTAAGCATAAGAGTTACGACTTACGACTTGCGACAAGTAACATGTTATATGTTTGTAAAAACTCCGACTTTAAATAAAACTTTTATACTTTATGCTTATACTTTATAACATCTCCTATAATGGAGGTAGAAAGATATATTGTATCATATATATTATATATATATATAATAAACGCAACAGCTTAAAAGCTGATAAGGGGCCCGGGTGGCTCAATGAGTTAGGTCGTTGGATCTAACAACTCATACAAGCCTATCCCCAATACGGAGTGGTTTCGCGCCCGGCTTTGTAAATTACAAAAAGGGTGCACTCGACTCGCAGCCGATATAGCTGAAATACTTCTGAAAGAGGCGTTAAAACACCAAAAAATCAAATCAAAAGCTGATTACATTAATAATCACATTTTAAATGTGTTTAAATACATTTTTAATATTCAACTAATTATAAAACTCCAAAGTGATTTTTTAAATGAATAAACGAAAGCTATCAGGAAAAAAATGTTAAGTGTAAAAATTTATCGATATTTGAGAAGAATTTTTTGTTATGGAATATATTTTAACAAATTTCATGCTATATGTAAGGGGAAATTTCAAAAATATGACCATATATATTTGGCAACACATTCACATTCTGCATAGATATTCCGTTTGTGGTGCATTTCAATTGCGCGTAAAAAAATCCTATATTTACGTGAAGAACTTCAACACATGATAATTGTGCGGATTTTTTTTTACCTTTCTTTAAAGTACAATTCGTATTTTCATAATATTTTATGGTTTTTATAAACACTGATGCAGCAACTTCTTTTTTAACTCTTTATTGACTTCTTTCGCCGGCCAGAAATTACTTAATCTGTAATCCCTGCCCACCACGGGGGGAGGGGGGGGGTAGTATTTGGGTAGTTTTATTGCATCACTATGTTCACGCATATAAAATAATATGTTTCATCAACTCATACAACAAAAATACACATCTTACAATATCAAACCTTATAGCCCCACTGCCTAAGATACGACCGTTTTTTTAATGAGCTGCATTCTCCAAAAAATGTACTATACATGCTTTATATTTAATAAAATAATGTTTTAACTCATTTTCGTGTTGATATATGTGAGAAAGAATGGATGAGAGAACGATATTTGCTGACGAATTCCAGGATGCTGCATCAAAATATGGCTACTGATTAATTATCGGCAAATTTACGGAGTCTGTCGATTGATCGTAACTACTCGGCCGTATACGATTGCCGAATGATCGTGTTGTTCCAACTATAAATAAACAGCGATGGAAGAGGTAAGCACATGTACTCTTTTCTCACTATATTATTCTTTTATTTCAAATGTTTTCCCGATAAAAAGTGGTCATTTCGCATGGTTTTAAAAAAGAAAAGTACGTTAGTAATTTGTGCATAGCTCGAGAGGAGAAATAAAGTTAATTGTAAAATAAAACGTATTTTGACAAAATTGGGGTACGATAAGGGAAATACCAAGTGAACAATAAATATGTTGTATTCGTAAAAAAATTTCTGAATGAATCCGCATTATTCAGTAAATAATGTTCGCAAATTAAATATTTTAGGATTTTATCTTTATTATATTTGCTATCAGTATGAAGAACTTGCAAAGTGTAACCGTCCTAACGGAAATCGTACCGTTAAGGCTCTTTCATTTCTCTGTTAGCCCTCTAAATTCTTTGATTTTCTGTTTTCTAAATGTTTTGATTCTAAGTGTATCGAGGTTACATAAATTGTCGAAGTTACCCTATTCAACAATAAATTTTACTGTAATTTCTGTACTACAGTCATCTGTCAAAAGTATTGGGAAATGTAAAAAAAAAATCCCTGCATAATCAACCAAAACAATATTTTTTGGGGGGTTTATTTACTCTATTATGTTGTTATGAGTGATTTTTATTTGTACATAATTTAACACAAAATAATAATTGACTGATTTTCCTATATATTTCAACTAACAATTTAAATCAGGGAAAAATTATGTACAAATAAAAACCACTCATATAAACATAATGAACAATTAAACAAACAAAATATAGACAATTTTGAATGTTTTGGTGTAAAATTTGTTAAAATCTATCCAGAAATGACTTCACAATAATTTTTTGAAAAAATATGATTTTTGGTTGATTATATGGATTTTTTGACATTTTCCAATACTTTTGACAGATGACTGTATTTTGTTTGGTCCTCATTTTTGGTTGCCATAAAAGATTGAATTAAAGATCTTTTGATTTATTCATATAAGATGATAACAAAATTCTATTTATTTTAGAATTCAGATCAATCACGCAGCCTTCATTTGTCTTCAATTTATTGGAGCAAGAAAATGAAAGAAATCCAGATCCATCCTGCTCAACCTGACTGGTGCATCTGCACCTATTGCAGGGAGATGCCGGAGGGAGAGAAAATATGTTGCAAGGAGAACAGTGAGTGGTGCCACTCAAGAATGCCTGTAAATATTATTTTTTTCATATGTCTTTACTATTCTGTTGCATGATTTTATTTTTGACAGTTTTGTGGTTACACCAGTATTGACTTTGCCATCACCATGTAATCTGTTGTTTGTATGCAACATACCATCTAATGTTTAAACATGTATTTACCATTTAAATAAAATGAGATATGGGGTAAATAACCAACAAATCACACAAGAATAATCCTCGGAATTAAATACCATACAGCCCTCAACAAGCAAAAACCCACATCTCATGACAAACTGTTGATGGCCCCTCAAATAAAGCATAACTGAGAAAGTATTCATCCAGCACCACAATATCTTTTTCAAACTAGCTTATCTGAATGAAGTGATGTATTACAACGGAAAACTATGGATTGTTTCTCATCTATATTTTTCCTTTCTTTTCAGGGTTTCTATACCATAGTTTTGGATGAACTTGTTTTGGAGGTTGTTGCTCGTCATATAGATGATATTCTGGCACAACCTCCAGATCAAGATTACAACAGAGACAGAAGACACACTGTGTACAGACAGTACATTTTGTGTCGACATGGCTATTTGGGAGCAGGAAACAGGCGTGTTGTACCAAGTTGCTGTGTATGGCGGATAAGGGGAAAATATCCAGACCCACTTGGACAGTATGTTGGCTTCATGCCTGGAAGACTCCGATAGATAATCCAAAATAAAATTATTTTCTGTGCCAAATTTATTTACACACTTTGTTTGTTTACAATTTTGTACAACTGTTTTGCAGTGAAGGCAAGTAGTCAACAACAGTATGAAGCAACACTATTGATGTGATGGTTTCTGATTGACACTTCCCCCATATACACTTGTATATCTTGTCATACATATATTAATAAAACTGCTGGATTTGTCAAATGCTTTTTTAGTGGAATATTTGCTGACAGCAAAGCCCGACATTTCAACTTCTGTCCTAAAACAAAAAAATATATATAACTGACATGTGTAGCTGTTACACAATAGCATGGCTTTGTAGATTACAAAAAGGGGTGCACTCGACTCGCAGCCGCAAGTGATAAAGTTTACCAAATGCTTGCCCATGGTAGACGGTTCTCTCCGGATACTCCGGCTTCCTCCACCACTAAAACTGGTGGTCATGATATAGCTGAAAATATTGTAGAAAGTGGCGTTAAAACACCAAAAATCAAAATCATGTTACACAATACTTGCATTTTACTTGAGTAAATCTCTATTTTATTCAATGTAATGAAATATTGTCAGATTTGTCAAAACTAAAGTGCATATATGAAAATTAAAAGCATCATTCATGGTGTAAATATATAGATTACACAACAAGACCCTGTTGATTTATACCGTATTTTATTAATACAAAAATGTATAATTATCTCCCATGAGCAAAACTTTGTACTTACCTCAGTCTTTCAACTGCTTTTTTTCTTCTTCAATTTTTCAAATGTTTTCATTCTAGCTGTACGAAAGTGACATAAATTATTTAAAATACCATAAACAGCAATAAAATTTATATATACTTTCACTACTATGTTGTTTTATTAAACTTACATTCTACCAATCTCATGTTCTGATGCTGAAATCTCAGAAACATCTGCAACAGTAATGTTGGGCTTCTGATGTGCACGTTCTGGAGTGGACGTAAATGCAGCACATGCTGTATTATCAGACAATGGCACACTTGTGGCAAACACACTACCATCGTGTAATCTAAGTTGTGTTGCTGTTTGTGTCTCCTGAGTTTTCTCATCATAGCTGAAATTGACAATAGCCTAGGAATATTGCAAAATTGTAAAATGACAAAAGTAATGAAGATCTGTGATAGATATATAGTGTGACTACTAGTACAGTTAGGGACAGAAGCCCATTTCCGGGATGCCTTGATTGTGGAGCAAATACTTTACTTTACACTAATTTGGGACTTACATTGTACTCTGTTACTGATTATATTCACAACAATACCACACCCCCCCTCCCCAATGTTTGCCACATAGGTTGTTAGAATA
This sequence comes from Bathymodiolus brooksi, assembly GCA_963680875.1. NCBI lineage: Eukaryota > Metazoa > Mollusca > Bivalvia > Mytilida > Modiolidae > Bathymodiolus > Bathymodiolus brooksi. Next base: position 67,432,321 of record OY804578.1, on the reverse strand, counting down.
TATACTTAATTAAAATACTTAAGAATAAAAGAAAAATTCGATACAAAACACTGAAGAACATTGTTTGCAATTTAGGACGCCGTATTAAAAGCGATAATTTGTATTTTAAAAAATCCCTTTGACTGGCCTCAATATCTTCGTCTCGATTTTACCTTTGGTATTTGACAGGTTTTATCACCTATTTCGAAGTAAATAACATACATTTAAGATATAGATGATAAATAAATATATATTTCCTTCAATGTTTTCACCTACAGAATAAATTTATAACTTCTATCAGCCACAATGTACGATTTATTTTCATCGTTAAAATGTAAACATTGCACTTACCAGTCCAAAAGTATGTTCGCCACTTCAGCGTTGGTTTTCACTCGTGGAACTGATCTGAGCTCATTCCAACGATCACACTGGTCTCCAATCCATATCCTGCTCAGATTACTCAATTTAGCATTCGATTCTCTTTTCCGGTGTTTTCTTTCTGAATCTGTAAATCTTCTCTTTGGACCACGTTTCGAACTAGATTCTGACATGTTTCTTTCATAGACAACAATCTCAATACGCATGCGTAACGTTCAAGTTCAACAGAGGTTGTATGAATACGGAAAATCTTCGGTAGGAATTATTGCATGACAGGACTTAATTCTCGCTACTTGTTTCCCCCTTTATTATATAGTAATGCGAGCTGAAAGACCAATTTTATTGCGTTTTTTAAATGTTTTAACAAGTTTAAATGATTTTATTATTAAAAGAATTGTGTTTTTATTTTTAGTCAAATATATAGCCAGTGGGACTTTAACATGTACATGTACTGTTGATTTATATTCATAGTGAGTGTTTAACGCTTTATATAATCAATAAAAACTACCAATGAATTTTAACATTTGGACTGCTAAAATATCTGTTGCCTTCAAAATTATTGTTTCTTTTTTAAACATGTAAGTTCCACTATTTTTTTTTAATTTATATTTCATATATTTGTATAGATGTTATTCTTATATTTCTTGTTTTCATCTTATAGGCTGACCAAAGAGGCGAACAATCCATATTGCATCGTCAGTCGTGCTGCAAAATGCAGAAAATGTTATGAGTAAATCAAATATATTCTAAATAATAGGTAATCCGTAAAAAAGTCTCAGATATATTTTACGGGCAATTGTAATGCTCTTTCTCCGTGCAAAAGTGAAACCTGTTAATCCTCAAATCTACGGAAATGTAATGTGCCTTCTGTTTGTGCTTAACTTTATTTTTGAACCATTGTTTGTACATGCACCCAAAATCATTGTTTTCTTGAAATTTCATCTAGGTACATACACTCGTTAATAAAATATGTTGATATTGTAAATGCAGAACTGATAGAAAGTACACTGAAACTGACAAACAATAATGTGTAGCTGTTTTAATGATTTTTTATGGCTCTCGAAATATAAAAAATGTTGCGTGCATCTAATATTTATTGATTGCTTCATTTATAGATAGCAATTCTTCTCTTCAAAAATAGGTTTACCAATTACGACTTACGAGTACCTTCCACCACTCTTAACTTTGCGATCACTTTTTATCGTAAGTCGTAAATCCTAACTATTAGTGAAACGGTCGTAACTCTTAAGAGTACACTTACGTCTACGTTTACGACTTACGACCTTTAGTAAAGCGGTCGCCTGGACATTGTCATTATTAATTTATACTAAAGTTTACCTCTTGGTATCATTTGTCTTTAACCAACAATGTGTAGCTTTTTCCATTTTTTCGTGAATGTCCGCTAAATAAATATCAAATTAACGATAAACGTGTGTGTACCAATCTCGCACTTGGCTCCATTCAAGACAAGTATAACAATCCATGAAATCACAAACTGAACACATAAACATCCATAATTTCCATCTTATTTCAGAAATGTTTACAATATATTTACCTTTTCATACTGCAAGAGAATTAGCATTGAATGTATGTTATTATCAAGTGAGTATAAATTAACTAAATGCCCTACAGCAAAGTAAAGACAGTATACATGTATACCTATTAATAAAATAATTACTGCCCTTATTTAGAAACAGTATTTCGAAAATTCTAGTTTAGCATTTTTTCAAGACATTTTTATCAAAAGTTGAAATATGAACAAAATCTATAATGACAACCTATACATATTAAACAAATTTTGGTTTTAAAGGCTTTTTAAATAATAGTTTCTTTGCTAAAATGGTTTGCCATATTTACCTCTTCTTTTCAAATATCATGAATTGTATATATTTGTATTACGTTTCTTCCTTTACACAATGGCGGTATCATAGCCAATGAGGTTTATTCCAGGTGTGGTTATTGCAAGTAATTCAAGTTCACTACAGATGTTATGGGACCATTGCACATTGGTCATTATGGCACTATGTGTGCATAGGTCCACTGAATAAAGGATGAAAAGGGGAGAGGTGAGGGATAAGGGTGGTATAGACAAAAGGGCAGGGTTAAAAGTTGGATAGTCAAAAAGGGGACGGTTAAGAGTGGGATAGGGAAGGGAAGGTAGGGGAAAGGGGAAGGGTTAAGGCTAGGAAAAGGGGAGGGGTTAAGGGTGGTAAAGGGGAAAGGATAAGGGTGGTGAAAAAATCATGATCATGTTAAAAAATATAGACCAATTAATTTGATGAATATTGATGTACAAATTTTAGGTAAATTAATTTGTAATAGAATGTCTGTATTTTCTAATAATATTATAGGTATTGACCAAACATGTGCTTTAAAAGGTCGAAGTGTTTTAGATAATGCTCATTTACATAGAAATGTTGTTGATTATTGTAATCAGAAAAATATTAATTGTGCCTTTATATCCTTGGATCAGGAAAAAGCTTTTGATAAGATTGTTCATAAATTTTTGTTTAAAGGGATATTGTCTACCAGCTGCGTAATTTTTTCATACCCAAAATTATTGTCGATTTCCGTACTGACCTTCATAAAATGAAGATTAACACCGAGTTATGTTGCAAAAGATACGAAAAAGACCCAAAACTATCGTTATCAGAATTATTGTCCGGATGACAATATTCAAATCTGTTCATATGGCCTTCTATGCGAACACGTCTTGAGCATGCGCACTGTTTAGAAACAATAAACAACATGTGGTTCTTGGGCAAAAGAGAAACTGTCAACGCTTGGAAGAAAGCGGACTTTGACGGATTCAGAGATAAAGAGGAATAGAAGTGAAGTATCTTCCAAATGGAACATATGCAGGATATATGTAGGGGATCAGTTGGACCGTTGCCGTTGGATGGAGCGAACTCAAGGAAGTGCTTGATTATTGTTGATAGGTAAGCCGAGCATGTTGCCTTCTTTTCTCAATCGTTTTTCATATTTTATGAATTTATGATGATGCCTATGATCATTTTCGGTAGATATTAATCAATATATGTAATTTTGCACCTGGCAACAGCAAATTATTGTCAATGAGTAGCATAAAACGGCCGTATTTGCGAGGTAAACAAACACAAATTTTAAGAGGCCAGCAAAGGGGAAATGGGAGTGCAAAAATGATATCAATGACAATGCAGTTTATTATTATCAATTTAAAAAAAAATATCGAATCAATTCATTTTTAATGCAAGAATTAAAACTGTACATGGCTTGATGAAAACCCTATAAAGTTCTTTTTATTCAAGCAAATTTATTTCTTTGATATAATTAGGCTTTTAATTTTATCAAATTTCAACAACTTGGACATGAAACTTAGTTTTGGGAACCAAAAGTATATACCTTACTTTCTGCGAATTATCACTATAATGGAAAATCAGTATGTATTTTTCAAATAAAAGCTTTCTATTTAAAGAAGCTTCATTTCAATTGCACTTTTAGTTTGGATCCTGTAAGTATAATATATAATTATAAACAAGGTCTTGAAGAAATGATATGAATATCCATTGAAATTTTCAAGTTTCAGAACTTTTTTTATATATGACTACAAAATTTTACTGATAATTTCAGAAATGTCCTAAAATGCATATTTTAGACCATGGCTAAATGAAAATCATTTTCAATTCCTTTATGCAAACAAGATTATATCTTGGGTACTGGAAATACATTACATAAATAAGGTTAAAAGAACTTTTCAATAAGGTTAAAAGAACTTTTCAATAAGTTTGAACATAACACTTTGTCTGTGAATTATCACCATAGTGGAAAATCAGTATGTATCTTTTATATAAAAAGCTTTCCATTTAAATAAGTGTCATTTCAGTAGCATTTTTAGTTTGGATCCTGTAAGTATGATACATAAATAAGGTTTTTAAAAAATAATATGAAGATCCATAGAAATTTGCAAGTTTCAGAAACTTTTCTATATATGTGACTATAAAATTTTACTGAAATGTCCTGAACTGCATATTTTAGACTATGACTAAATAAAAATCGTTTTCAATTTCCTTATGCAAACCAAGTTTATTTCTTGACTATTCTAAAAACATTACATTAACTAGTTTTTTACTACATTTCAACAATTTTGGACATAATTTTTAGTTCAGGGAGCCAAAATTATACTTTACCATCTTAGAATTATCAACATAGACATGATAGAGGGAAATCAATATGTATTTTTCATATAAAGGCTTTCTATTTAAAGAATTGTCATTTGAACTGCTTTTTATCCCCTCGCCAACGAAGTTGCCAAGGGATATAGTAACGCTACCGTTCGTCCGTCACATCCTTGTGAACACTCTAGAATCAACATCCTTCAATGGATTTTGACCAAACTTAGTACATACTTAGTCCTTAAGAGAATCTGGAACCCTATTGATTTTCAAGGTCGTATGTCAAAGACCAAGGTCACAGCCTAAAATTTTTACCGCATAACATCCTTGTGAACACTAGAATCAACATCCTTCAATGGATTTTTGACAAAACTTGGTACATACTTAGTCCTTAAGATACCGAAACCTTATTGATTTTCAAGGTCATAGCCTTATAGGTCAAAGGTCAAGATAACCGGGTCAACATTTTACCACGTAACATCCTTGTGAACACTCTAGAATCAACATCCTTCAATGGATTTTGACCAAACTTGGTACATACTTAGTCCTTAAGAGAATCTGGAACCCTATTGATTTTCAAAGTCAAAGGTCAAGGTCACCGGGTCAAATTTTTAGGCAAGGGGATACGCCACGCTTTGCCCTTGTTTAGTTTGGATCTTGTAAGTATGATTTATAAACAAGATTTTTAAGAAATAATGTGAAGATCCATAGCAATTTGCATGTTTCACAGTGTGTGAATTTAACAGTAGACCGATGGCCCATGTCTGTGTTAAAATCATGCAGGTTTTTGTAAAATTATCTAAATTTTTTAGGCAAATTACTACAAAAACTGGTAAATTCAGACAAATGTGATTTTGTAGTGATTGATATTTGTACTTTTGATTTAGATATTCTGACCAAGGTAATTCTAGAGTAGAAGAAATGAGCAGCCATCACATTTCAACGAAACGGATGAAACTGGAGAAATCGAGTTCATTTGTGAACCCATTTGAGTATGTTCATTTTGTTAAAGATTAGACATATTCTACATTATGTTTATAGGTAACATTGTCAATATTGTTCAACACAGTCACTCGTATAACAGTTTCCTATTAATTATTGTGGCTTGCATAGTGATACTACTAGTAGCTATATTATATAGGGATCATGTTGGCTTCTGCGTCATCGTTACATTTTCATCAATCCACAAGCTGAAATGGCCAGTCCTCTTTAGCTACTTACGGGAATGAAACCAAACTGGAACAGAATTGACGCACATCTGACGCACCAAATTTTTTCCTGGAACTTTGATGTAATTTTGTTTCTTTATATTGGGTTGTGTAGATATGTGCTGGATACATGTATATAGATTTAATATTATTTTGAAAAGCTTTTTCGTTATACAGCTGCACATCAGAACCATATAGCAAAATTTTTTTTGATATTATACACATACACTGTAATAAACAATTATTTTTTATTCTTACAGTCTCTCAATAGATATTACTGAAGAGGGCAGTGATGTTGGTGATGATTCTGACGATGGAGATTTTGAACCTAGCCTCAACTTCACTCTAAGGTTTGTCATGTTAATTTCATATGTTTCAGTTGTAACTTACATACTTGAAATTTTGTCCTAATAACAGAACCATGCATGATCATATGTCATAGGAGCTTTATTATACCCCCACTCTACTGGAAGGGGGAGGGGGTATACTGTTTTACCTCAGTCCATCCGTTCGTCCCAAGATGTTCATAACATTTTTCTCAGTAATTATTTATGGCAGCAATCTGATATTTGATCATAGGCTTCAGAAGGGTCAATCGAAAGTCGCAAACCCGCTGTGTTGTCCATGGTCAAGTCCGGTAGAAGTCCCATCCGATGAAGGGAAAGACATCAACAACAAATGAACATCAGGTCTGATTTGGGTAACAGACACCCTGTAACCATTGACCAGCTCGTGATGCCTGCCGTAGAACTTCTTGAGGGATGACCACAACCTAAAATCTGTCTACAAATCACTCAAATCCTTCATAAAGTGGACTTGTAATGATATGTTTAGTTTGTCATTCACTATACATTCGAGATATTCATCTTGAATTGAATGTTAGGGCTCCATAGATCATAATCTCAATTCTATTGTTTTATTCTTGTGAATTACATTGTATGTATTTTTCTACTTCAGGTGGCAGAGAAGTTACAACAAAAAGAGAGCTAGATGGTCTGTGCAGCCTGTTAAAGCTGACAAGTCATATTCCTATGTTCCAAGACTATTAAGGGTCATCATTTGTATGAGACAGCAAGATAATGAAGGAATGAATTAACATGTGCAGTTGGAAGTAGATGATCCCAGAAGAATCTCGGTCCATCTTGCACCAATTCCACAACCTCCAACTCAGGATGATATTGTAGCATCTGAGAAATCCAGATTTGAAGACCAAGACAAAACAATTGACTATATTGTCGCATAAAATAAATTTAGATTGTCACTCTTTGTTTTTCCTGGTCTAACAGAAGTTCTGCACATTTAGAGCAGAAAAGTACCCAAATCAGGATAATGGCCATTACAAATTGTCCAATGCACAATAATGATAGCTGGTGGCCATTTTGAATTTTCAAATGGTGCAAACAGTAACAACACATGTTAAAGACATTCATAGGAACATATATACCAGATTTCAATTCAATCCCTTCAGCCGTTCTTGAGAAGAAGTTTCTTGAAAATCGACCAATCAGAATTTTCAAAGTCACATGGTGGCTATGTTTTTTGACGAATCTGCACAAAAGTAACAACTCTTGTGTAGGACCTCATAGAAAACATCTCTGCCAAGTTTGGTTTTGAATTATATAAAAGACTGTCAGTCCATATTAGAAGAAATTGTCAGTGCTGATAGAACAAAAAATAATAATAAGATGGCAAAACTTTCAAATAAATTTACAATTCCAACTGACCAACTGACAATATCCTTTATATTGTCTACCAGCTGCGTAATTTTTTGATACCCAAAATTATTGTCGATTTCCGTACTGACCTTCATAAAATGAAGATTAAACACCGAATTATTGATGAATACGCTCCGAAACGTTGTTTTTTCGACTAAAAAAGCTGACCATCGTTACCGGAAGCTAATTAATTATGCACTGACCTGGGCGAGGCCAACTCTATTTATTTATCTATTTTTATGTCAGTAGCCCGGATGCTGCAGCATGGATATTGAGGTAAGTTTCTATAAAAGTTGAGGAAAAAAGCTATTTGCGAATCGATTGTATCTAAAAGACGTAGAATAAATAATTTCTGTATCAGGAATAGATTTTCTTTGATGAAAACTACATGCTTTAACAGATTCAGACGATATTTCCACGATAACCATTGAAAACATGCCAGGAGGCATCCCATGGGGACAAGCTCAACTACGTATTTTCGATCGGAATTTTTTTCCGGCGTTAAAAATAACTAAATTAGTTTTTTTCTTCTTATAAGTTATGAAGTTGTTCCCCGAGATTTTGATACACGTGTTAAATTAATTTATTTTAGCCAGTTTTACCGACAATATGAAAACAGAGACATACATGTAGAACACAGTGAAATACATGTCTGATGAAAACGAATGACGTAGCCAGTGTTGTTTTATTTATTAATTGACTGGAATGTTTCAGAGAAATTTGGGCTGGATTAGAAACAAAAGAGACCTTTCTAGTTCCACAAGACAGTTGCTGCAAAATAATATGGGACTGACCATTTACCTTGAAGGGGGCTATGTCACGTTTTTTCGCCGTAGAAATGTTTTTTTCAGACGCCACAGAAATCATATTTTCTTATTTTCCGGCGAAGTGCCAATCTAATTAAAACAAGGTGAACTGTGATCTAATGCTTACTTATGATACCCCTCCCATGAAGCTTGTGACCAAATACCAGATTTCTGCCATCAATAGTTGTTGAGAAAAATGTGCATATATGTTCAATGTGGATAAAAACCAACTAAGTCGGCAAACAGGAAGTAGGAATCTGATGGTTCCAAAAACGCTTCCCACGATATGGCATACCTATGTGAAGCTTGTGACCAAATATCAGATTTCTGCCATCAATAGTCGCTGAGAAAAATGTGACGAAAAATATTTTGCAAGGACGAACAGAGGTAAAACAGTATACCCCCCTCCCCCTTCGGGGAGCGGGGGCATAATTAGATCTAAAATAGGGAGCAAGTGCGTAGATCTAATTTTAATTAGATTGGCGAAGTGCTGGAATAATTTTTTTTCTTCAAAATTTTGTATATGATTATACTGTGAAAATGGCAAGTATATGATTACACTGTGAAAATGTCAAGTCGGAATAAAGATTTTTCTCCTGTCCAGCCAAATTTTTTTCTTCAAGATTCAGAATCAAAATAATTTTTTAGGAAAAAAACCATAAAATTAAAATTGAATAGCTTCAGGGGTAAATTGATAAAAAAAAAATGGTTCTCCCATATACCAACAAAAAATCGAAATAAAACTGTGGTCATAAGAAAGTCCCACGAGCAAATCTTTCCTTCCAAAATAAGACTTTTTTTTATTTCTCTAAGCTGAATTTGTGCAAACTATTTCACTTATAATGAATTATATTTCTTTTTTAAATAGAGCTCATTTTTCTAGATGAATGTACATGTATAACCATCTGTCTTTACTCTGTTTTTATTAAATCTCTTGTCTTTATTACAGGACTTTGATCGGATTGTCCTTGACGAGGCAGTGTTGGGGGTTGCTAGAATGTTTCGAGAGGAACTTGTAGTAATGCCCCATGACGAGGATTACAACAGATCCAATAGGTATGCAGCCTACCGCCAGAATACCATTTGGGCACATGACCGACTTGGAGCTGGGGTCAGACGTGTGATCCCAAGCTGTTGTACTTGGAAAATTAGGGACAAGTATCCTGATCTATATGGACAATACAAGGGTTTCATTCCTAGACGATTTAATTAAAACTTGTTCATGAAATATTTTGTATTTTATACCATATACCCTAATGATAAAGATTACCGCTTGCTTCCCTATGGTCGATGGTTGTCCGGGTACTCTGGCTTCCTCCACCACTAAAACTGGTCGCCATGATATAGCTGAAATATTGCTGAAAGTGGCGTTAAAACACCAAAAATAAAAAATAAATCAACCCTAATGAGTTGTTCATTTCACAAGTTGGTCAGTTGGAATTGTAAATTTAATTTGAAAGTTTTGCCATCTTATTATTATTTTTTGTTTTATTAGCACTGACAACTTCTTCTAAAATGGACTGACAGTCTTTTATATAATTCAAAACCAAACTTGGCAGAGATGTTTTCTATGAGGTCCTACACAAGAGTTGTTACTTTTGTGCAGATTCGTCAAAAAACATGGCCTCCATGTGACTTTGAAAATTCTGATTGGTCGATTTTCAAGAACTTCTTCTCAAGAACCGCTGAAGGGATTGAATTGAAATCTGGTATATATGTTCCTATGAATGTCTTTAACATGTGTTGTTACTGTTTGCGCCATTTGAAAATTCAAAATGGCCACTAGCGGAGGTCAAAGTTTACATTGAAACCCTATGGGAAACAACATTTTCATCTTCTTCTTGAGAACAGCCGAACAGAATTTAACCAAACTTGGCAGAGATGTTTCTTGTGAGGTCCTAAAAAGTTGTCCTGGTTTGTACTAACTAGACCAACACACTGAGTGCTATCATTATTGTGCATTGGACAATTTGTAATGCCCATTATCCTGACTTGGGTACTTTTCTGCTCTAAATGTGCAGAACTTCTGTTAGACCAGGAAAAACAGTGACAATCTAAATTTATTTTATGCGACAATATAGTCAATTGTTTTGTCTTGGTATTCAAATCTGGATTTCTCAGATGCTACAATATTATCCCGAGTTGGAGGTTGTGGAATTGGTGCAAGATGGACCGAGATTCTTCTGGGATCATCTACTTCCAACTGCACACATTAATTCATTCCTTCATTATCTTGCAGTCTCATACAAATGATGACCCTTAATAGTCTTGGAACATAGGAATATGACTTGTCAGCTTTAACAGGCTGCACAGACCATCTAGCTCTCTTTTTGTTGTAACTTCTCTGCCACCTGAAGTAGAAAAATACATACAATGTAATTCACAAGAATAAAACAATAGAATTGAGATTATGATCTATGGAGCCCTAACTTTCAATTCAAGATGAATATCTCGAATGTATAGTGAATGAGCAACTAAACATATCATTACAAGTCCACTTTATGAAGGATTTGAGTGATTTGTAGACAGATTTTAGGTTGTGGTCATTCCTCAAGAAGTTCTACGGCAGGCATCACGAGCTGGTCAATGGTTACAGGGTGTCTTTTACCCAAATCAGAACTGATGTTCATTTGTTGTTGATGTCTTTCCCTTCATCGGATGGGACTTCTACCGGACTTGACCATGGACAACGCAGCGGGTTTGCGACTTTCGATTGACCCTTCTGAAGCCTATGATCAAATATCAGATTGCTGCCATAAATAATTACTGAGAAAAATGTTATGAACATCTTGGGACGAACGGACGGACAGAGGTAAAACAGTATACCCCCTCCCCCCCCCCCCCTTCCAGTGGAGCGGGGGTATAATAAAGCTCCTATGACATATGATCATGCATGGTTCTGTTATTAGGACAAAATTTCAAGTATGTAAGTTACAACTGAAACATATGAAATTAACATGACAAACCTTAGAGTGAAGTTGAGGCTAGGTTCAAAATCTCCATCGTCAGAATCATCACCAACATCACTGCCCTCTTCAGTAATATCTATTGAGAGACTGTAAGAATAAAAAATAATTGTTTATTACAGTGTATGTGTATAATATCGAAACAAATTTTGTTATATGGTTCTGATGTGCAGCTGTATAACGAAAAAGCTTTTCAAAATAATATTAAATCTATATACATGTATCCAGCACACATCTACACAACCCAATATAAAGAAACAAAATTACATCAAAGTTTCAGGAAAAAATTTGGTGCGTCAGACGTGCGTCAATTCTGTCCCAGTTTGGTTTCATTCCCGTAAGTAGCTAAAGAGGACTGGCCATTTCAGCTTGTGGATTGATGAAATTGTAACGATGACGCAGAAACCAACATGATCCCTATATAATATAGCTACTAGTAGTATCACTATGCAAGCCACAATAATTAATAGGAAACTGTTATACAAGTTACTGTGTTGAACAATATTGACAATGTTACCTTTAAGCATAATGTAGAATATGTCTAATCTTTAACAAAATGAACATACTCAAATGGGTTCACAAATGAACTCGATTTCTCCAGTTTCATCCGTTTCGTTGAAATGTGATGGCTGCTCATTTCTTCTACTCTAGAAATACCTTGGTCAGAATATCTAAATCAAAAGTACAAATATCAATCACTACAAAATCACATTTGTCTGAAATTACCAGTTTTTGTAGTAATTTGCCTAAAAAATTAAGATAATTTTACAAAAACCTGCATGATTTTAACACAGACATGGACCATCGGTCTATTGTTAAATTCACACACTGTGAAACATGCAAATTGCTATGGATCTTCACATTATTTCTTAAAAATCTTGTTTATAAATCATACTTACAAGATCCAAACTAAACAAGGGCAAAGCGTGGCGTATCCCCTTGCCTAACAATTTGACCCGGTGACCTTGACCTTTGACTTTGAAAATCAATAGGGTTCCAGATTCTCTTAAGGACTAAGTATGTACCAAATTTGGTCAAAATCCATTGAAGGATGTTGATTCTAGAGTGTTCACAAGGATGTTATGCGGTAACATTTTGACCCGGTTATCTTGACCTTTGACCTATGAGGCTATGACCTTGAAAATCAATAGGGTTTTCGGTTATCTTAAGGACTAAGTATGTACCAAGTTTTGTCAAAAATCCATTGAAGGATGTTGATTCTAGTGTTCACAAGGATGTTATGCGGTAAAAATTTGAGCCTGTGACCTTGATCTTTGACATACGACCTTGAAAATCAATAGAATTCCAGATTCTCTTAAGGGCTAAGTATGTACCAAGTTTGGTCAAAATCCATTGAAGGATGTTATGCAGTAAAAATTTGACCCTGTGACCTTGACCTTTGACCTTGAAAATCAATAGGGTTTCAAATTCTCTTAAGGACTAAGTATGTACCAAGTTTGGTCAAAATCCATTGAAGGATGTTGATTCTAGAGTGTTCACAAGGATGTGACGGACGGACGGACGGTAGCGTTACTATATCCCTTCGCAACTTCGTTGGCGAGGGGATAAAAAGCAGTTCAAATGACAATTCTTTAAATAGAAAGCCTTTATATGAAAAATACATATTGATTACCCTCTATCATGTCTATGTTGATAATTCTAAGATGGTAAAGTATAATTCTGGCTCCCTGAACTAAACATTATGTCCAAAATTGTTGAAATGTAGTAAAAAACTAGTTAATGTAATGTTTTTAGAATAGTCAAGAAATAAACTTGGTTTGCATAAGGAAATAGAAAACGATTTTCATTTAGTCATAGTCTAAAATATGCAGTTCGGGACATTTCAGTAAAATTTTATAGTCACATATATAGAAAAGTTTCTGAAACTTGCAAATTTCTATGGATCTTCATATTATTTTTTAAAAACCTTGTATCATACTTACAGGATCCAAACTAAAAACTAAGATTCATGTCCAAGTTGTTGAAATTTGATAATTTTAAAAGCCTAATTATATGTTGCATATCAAAGAAATAAATTTGCTTGAATAAAAAGAACTTTATAGGGTTTTCATTAAGCCATGTACAGTTTTAATTCTTGCATTAAAAATGAATTGATTCGATATATTTTTTTAAATTGATAATAATAAACTGCATTGCCATCGATATCATTTTTGCACTCCCATTTCCCCTTTGCTGGCCTCTTAAAATTTGTGTTTGTTTACCTCGCAAATACGGCCGTTTTATGCTACTCATTGACAATAATTTGTTGTTGCCAGGTGCAAAATTACATATATTGATTAATATCTACCGAAAATGATCATAGGCATCATCATAAATTCATAAAATATGAAAAACGATTGAGAAAAGACGGCAACATGCTCGGCTTACCTATCAACAATAATCAAGCACTTCCTCGAGTTCGCTCCATCCAACGGCAACGGTCCAACTGATCCCATATATCCTGTATTTGTTCCATTAGGAAGATACTTCACTTCTATTCCTCTTTATCTCTGAATCCGTCAAAGTCCGCTTTCTTCCACGCGTTGACAGTTTCTCTTTTGCCCAAGAACCACATGTTGTTTATTGTTTCTAAACAGTGCGCATGCTCAAGACGTGTTCCCATAGAAGGCCATATGAATAGATTTGAATATTGTCATCCAGACAATAATTCTGATAACGATAGTTATGGGTCTTTTTTGTCAAAAAATCGTATCTTTTGCAACATAACTCGGTGTTAATCTTCATTTTATGAAGGTCAGTACGGAAATCGACAATAATTTTGGGTATGAAAAAATTACGCAGCTGGTAGACAATATCACTTTAAAGTGTTAGAAAAGTTTAATATTGGACCAAAATTAATAAAAATGGATAAACATTTTATGTCACGATTTAACTTCATGTATTATTGTCAATAATTGTATTTCTCAACCTGTAAAAATTTCACGTTCAGTAAAACAAGGCTGTAGTTTGTCACCATTATTGTATGTTTTATGTTTAGAACCATTTGTAAGAAAAGTGTGTAAAGATAAAGATATTGAAGGTTTAAAGTTACCGGGTTCGCCCGAACAATGTAAAATTTCTGTTTTTGCTGATGACAGCACCGGTATGTTAACCACTGATAAGAGTATTAAGAAATTTTTGTATTTAATTAATTTATTTGGTAAAGAGTCAGGTTCTAAGTTGAACAAAAATAAAACAAAAGGTTTATGGTTAGGAGCATGGAAAGATAGAAAAGATAATTATAAATTTGGTATTGATTTTGTAGAATGTATAAAGAGTGTTGGTTTTAAGATTGGTAATAATATAAGACAAGATGATATTTGGCATCCTATTTATGTAAAATTTGAAAAAGTATTAAATTGATGGAAATCCAGACATTTGTCTTTATTAGAAAAATCCATTGTTGTTAACGTATTAGCATTGTCAAATATATGGTATATTGGTAGTGTCTTACATATGTCAAAACATTATATTTGTAAATTCCAACGTCTCATTTTTATTTTTGTGTGGAACTCTAAATCGGAGCCATTGGCCCGTAATACTATGTATTTAACTAAAAATTCAGGTGGTTTAAATATTGTTAATATTGAATATAAATTATATCCTTTACGTTTGAAATTCTTAATAGAAATACAAAATTTGTAATTTTTTCAATATATTGGATAGGGATTTTAATTTTAGCTTAGCGTCACTATCTGTTCCACATAGTGACCTTGTATCACCTTTTTTATAATAATGTTTAAAGGTACTGAATATTTTTTAAAGATAAATGTAATGATGTTGTATTAGGACAATACAATACGAAAACTTTATACAATCTATTATTAGATAGCAAGTGTGGACACAGAAAGGTGCTGTCCAAAAGGCAGGTGTGGATGTCAATATTTCATATTATTAACTTTAAAAAAAAATCATGGAAACAGGGGTCCTGGATTTTTTTAATAAGAAACTAATCCTGGATTATTATTTTTGCTTAAAGTCCGGTCCTGTGTTTTTATTTCAAATGTTCATCATAGCCCCCTCCCCCTCCCAAGGGATATAAAATTGTATCATTAATAATAAATTAATAAATAATAAATTCAGATTTTCTATTCAAAATAAATCTCATTTACAAAACCACTGATATTTGTTAAATTTTTAACGCTGATTTAAGCTTTAGTCGCAACAAATTCTTATTTTTCTCTTTAAACTGTCGAAACATAACATTTATTTAACCGTAAAATTCACAAATAAAAATGTAAATTCAAATATATTATATATACATTTTTTTATCTCAATTAAAATTGAGAATTTTGGCAGATTTTGAAAGGTTACCAATAATGAAATTCAATGAATATTGGTCACGGCTGGTAATCGGCACAAGCAGAGCAGTTGGTTCTGCAAAGAAATTCGTGAGGATAACTTCCGGTTTTGGTGGAGGAGAGTTCACGAAGACGCTTCGCAAGGTATGTACATGTCAAAATTGAAATTTGCTTTTTTACTGCTCGAATATTGCAAAATCAGAGAATACTATTCTGTGGCGAAAGCTTTCACGATTAGAAACATGTATTTTTTATTGTTGTATGTGAAGTGTAGCTCTCGCAAAATCAATCGTCCCACGAAAAGCATGACGAAAATTGTGACACTCTTAGATTTCTAAGTTGTTCTTGACAAAGATGCAAGTTAAATTTTCAATATTTTTTAATCATGGGAGTCTAAATGTAATCGGTGATAAATTCCGATTCGTCAGAAGTAAATCGAAGTCTAGATAAATCTACAAACTGTCAATTTTCTCGTTTTCCTGCTAGAGGAGATCGGTTCTGATAGAGCACATTGCGAATGCATGAGGAGATTTGCTAGTTTTGTTAATTGTTTTCTGCAAAATTGATACATTGACACTTTTAAACATAAAACTGATAAATACACTGTCCACTTTCAGGAGATGCCAGGATTCGAGGAAAAGGGGACTGACATTGACTCTTTACAAAAAACCATTTCGATATAGATTGCCTGTATCACCGCCTAGGAAACGAACAAAAACAAGTAGCAGTACAC
Organism: Bathymodiolus brooksi; assembly: GCA_963680875.1. NCBI lineage: Eukaryota > Metazoa > Mollusca > Bivalvia > Mytilida > Modiolidae > Bathymodiolus > Bathymodiolus brooksi. Next base: position 67,416,084 of record OY804578.1, on the reverse strand, counting down.
CAATTTAAAATCCCCATCAATCAGGACACCACGTTTATTAAAAAAATCTCTTTCAATTTCAAAATATTTATATCCTTTCAAACGGGTTTACACACCTATTCGGCGTTGAAGATCCTGTGAAAATGTCACTTTCATTTTTTGGGCCAGACATAAACCGAATGAATCGACCACCAAATAACTTTCTCCCTAACCCAAAAAATTGGAGAGTTGATGGCGAATATCTCATTTTGATGTGATTCATCTTTGTCAAACCATTCTACAATGTCCAAAAACAACTCAAATGCAATGTTATGCAAAGGGATTTTCCATCTTGTACTAATTTAAAGAATTTCAATAACTTGTCCTTTTTCCCAACATCAGAAAGTTTGACAAGAACATCTTGAAAAACTTCAACTACTGAAACTTCTTCCCTCGGGTTAACTCCTATCTTGCCTATACTTTCATCAAGACTCACCAAGGAAACATTTTGTAGATCTGCGGTGAAGTTTCCGTCATCTTTAGTAAAAAAGTTGCGCCGAATAGGTGTGGAAACCCGTTTGAAAGGATATACATATTTTGAAATTGAAATAGATTTTTTTTAATAAACTTGGTGTCCTTATTGATGGGGATTTTAAATTTGGTGTACTGCTACTTGTTTTTGTTCGTTTCCTTGGCGGTGATACAGGCAATCTATATCGAAATGGTTTTTTTGTAAGGAGTCAATGTCAGTCTTTCCCTTGAATCCTGGCATCTCCTGAAAGTGGACAGAGTATTTATCAGTTTTATGTTTAAAAGTGTCAATGTATCAATTTTGCAGAAAACAATTAACAAAACTAGCAAATCTCCACATGCATTCGCAATGTGCTCTATCAGAACCGATCTCCTCTAGCAGGAAAACGAGAAAATTGACAGTTTGTAGATTTATCTAGACTTCAATTTACTTCTGACGAATCGGAATTTATCCCCGATTACATTTAGACTCCCACGATGAATAAATATTGAAAATTTAACTTGCATCTTTGTCAAGAACAACTTAGAAATGTACGAGTGTCACAATTTTCGTCATGTTTTCCGTGGGACGATTTATTTTGCGAGAGTTACACTTCATATACAACAATAAACTATACATGTTTCTAATCGTGAAAGCTTTCGCCACAGCATAGCATTCTCTGATTTTGCAATATTCGAGCAGTTAAAAAGCAAATTTCAATTTTTGACATGTACATACCTTGCGAAGCGTCCTCGTGAACTCTCCTCCACCAAAACCGGGAGTTATCCTCACGAATTTCTTTGCAGAACCAACTGTTCTGCTTGTGCCGATTACCAGCCGTGTTGGTGCAACAGTGATTTGTTTTGTAATGTGAAAGATAATATATTAAATGTAACCTTTTATTGAAAATGAACATATAATTAGATCATTATGTTAAAATATTGTTAATTTATCTGTGATTGCTGCTACTTATGTAGCATTTTATTATGTATATATATGTGATTTTATTTAAATAAAGTGTTTAAAAAAAAGAAAAAGGTTATTGCTAGTAATTCCAGTTTATTGTAGATGTTATGGGACCATTGCACATTGGTCTTTATAGCACTCTGTGTACATCTGGTCTCCTGAATAAGGAACGATCCCCCTAAAATAGGGATTAAGGGAGGAAAAGGGAGAGAGATAAGGGTGGTATAGACAAAAGGTGAGGGATAAGAGATGCATAGACAAAAGGGGAGGGTTAAAAGTTGGATAGACAAAAGGGGAGGGTTAAAAGTTGGATTGGCAAAAGGGGGACGGTTGAGGGTGGGATAGACAAAAAGGGTATAGTTAAGGGTGGGGGAACGGTTATGGGTAGGAAAAGGGGGATGGGTTAAGTGTGATGGGGAAAAGGGGGTGGGTTAACGATGTGTTAAAGGAGGAAGGGTTAAAGGTAGGAAAAGGGGATGGGTTAAGGGTAGGAAAAGGGGGATGGGTTAAGTGTGATGGGGAAAAGGGGGTGGGTTAACGATGTGTTAAAGGAGGAAGGGTTAAAGGTAGGAAAAGGGGATGGGTTAAGGGTAGGAAAAGGGGGATGGGTTAAGCGTGGTGGGCAAAAGGGGGAAGGGGTAAGGGGAAAGATTAAGGGTGGAAAATGGGGGGTGGTGGGAAGGGTTAAGGGTGGTGGGAAAAGGAGGAAGAGTTAAGTGTGGAAAAGGGGGAAGGTTAAGGGTGGGAAAAGGGGGAAGAGTTAAGGGTGGTGGGAAAAGGAGGAATGGTTAAGTGTGGAAAAGGAGGAAGGTTAAGGGTGGGAAAAGGGGAAGGTTTAAGGTGGTGGGAAAAGGGTTAAAGTGAAAGGGAAGGGTGAGAAAAGGGGGAAGGGGTAAGCATGGTTAAGGGTAGGAAAAGAGATGTGTGCTATTTGCGAGTTGAGGAAGAGGGTATGGGTATGGTTAACATTGATTCGCTCATTAAGGCTAAACAACTCAAAAGTATGCATACAATATTAAACGGCAAAAATGACAATTGGAATTCTATAGGTAAATGGTGGTTAAAAAAGTATGACCAAATCTATAATACGGAATATTTGTTTACTACATGCTCAGACTTTAATCGTGATCAAACTTTTTACTCTTACAAACACCAATGACAAAACTAGAAGTATTGGATCAACCTTTATATGACAACTCAAATATTGTTTTCAATGGCAAGCCTATTGTTTCCCAAAATTTTGCACAGAGTGGAATACATAAAGTTCGTGATATATGGGATTGTGAAAAAAATAATTTTAAAGATTCAAATTTTATATTTAATACACTGATCGATAAAAGAAACTGGATTTCACAATGGACGAGGTTGAAAAAGGCAATAACAGATGATCTTCAAAATATACTTAATGAAAACGAAAATAATGTTAGTCCTAGCAGTCAAAATCTAAAATCTTTTGAATTACAGGAGACCTTCTATAATCATCTTATTCTAATCCGTAACTAGAAAGTTTTTTTTATCTGTACACGCTTGAAAAAAGTGCTTGTGTTTCTTTACAGTACACTGTACATGTCGTCACGATTTACGGAATTGACGACGCAATTGCAAATGAAATAGATGTAGTTTTGAAATTTTTTGAGTTGGGAATGAAAATACATTGTACAAGCTTTAATTTCACAAAAATAAAACAAAGTAGCTATTATTTAAATCTTTTTCATGAAAGTATTTACTTTCGTATCTGTGTTGGCTTTCCACATCCGGGTTTACATGTCAGCCCCAATATTTGCGAGACCGACGCAAGAAATAGTCCATCAGTATATGGTGATTTACCTATGTGGTCTACCGTAACGAGGACTACCGTCCTCTATTAAAAAATAGATTGGTGGACTATTTATGGTAGAATTTAATATTTATTTGATGTTCAAACTATACAAATTATTCTTCAACTTAATAAGATCATATCTGATAATGGAAATTCATTTCTTCCAAGTCCGAATTCAAATTTCATGACAAAACGTACATGTATTTTAATTGTATTATACTTATTGTATATATTAATTATTAATCACACTTTTATTATTGCTAACCGTGTTACCCTCTTGAAATATAGAAATTAACTCATTTACTTACTTATTGACACTATCTTCTTAATTCAAGAAATAAATAAAATCATGTTCCATAGTTAATAATGAAAGTTAAGAACTTTATTTATTGCAATATTAAAGAACTGGTAACTATTATATTAATTTCAATTCGAAACTGAAACTATTTGCACACTCTTGATGACAATTTCTTATTTGGATTTTGTAAAAATAGAACCCTAAATCATAACTTTCCAACAGAATGTGGAAGATGGAAAAATATAAATATGTGTATATTCATGTACTCAAAAAGTCGCTTTTTATGTGTCTTCTGAAGGATTGTGAAAGCGCGAAAAGTTGACGTTACACAACGTAATTGTATTGTTACGTTATCTATTGTCATTTATGCAGACAATATATGTATTCGCTGAGAAACAGACCAGACATGCTCACCAAAGACTCATCGGTAGTGTAATCGTTAGCGTGCTCGCCTCGAGTGCGGTAGATCTCGGGTTCGAGTCCCGATCGGGTCAAACCAAAGATTATCAACTGGTATCTGCTGCTTATAATGCAAAGCACGCAGAATTAAGGAGAAAGAGCAAAGACTGGTTGGCTCGGAATCAGGATAATGTGTCCGAGTGGAGCGACATGTATATCCGCGGACTGTTGTTTCCGTTAGCTAACACTATAAAAAAAAACCTAAGCGTGTTGGTCTAGAAAAAGGCGGACATCAATCATAATCTCATTGCAAATTAACTTGTTCTCGCCATGATATAGCTATAAAACTGCTGAGTTGGCGTTAAGCAACCGCTCGTTCACTCACTAAAGCTGTTACGTACAGTTTTTATATTTCCCGACAATGTACGTATATTGTGTTTATTCTGCAATGTTTTATAGTTAAAAAAAAAACAACTGCCAAATTGTCTAAACAGAGCAGAAACAGACATCGTTCTAAGCGTTTTAGACGTCCGCGCTTATATTGTAAGTTTCTCGGCGTTGCTCGACATGAATCAGGTACCAGAAAATCTAATATCTTGATCAAAATCTTAAACAATATGTGATGAAAGAAGCTGTTATATATAAAATCCTTAGGTACAGACAAAACAGGTGTCACACCAATGAGGAGCGATGGACAGATCACAGCTGACACAAAGCAAAGATCGAACATCCCCAACAGTATCAGTCCGTATTCACCGTGGAATCACAAGACAACATCCCCAACTGCACCAAAACCCACACCATAAAAACAGCACTCCCAATACCTCTACCAGGTGTAAAGAAACTCCTACATCAATACCCATAGATCTTGTGCTCCCAAAACTATTAAATTATTTGGCTTTCCAATCTATTGATTTTGAGCTAGCTGATGAAGGTTATTCCAGAAACGTTCATGTGCACTAAATTTGATATCTACGTTTTTATTACCTCTTTCTAGCAATATAGCTATCAGAATGTTTTCCTTGAAAACAAGATACACTCATTGTTTAATATGATAGATACAAAATGTATGTAAAATTTCCAGGTAAATTAGTTACCTGTATCTCTTATGAAAATTATGTGTACAGAACTAAGTCAGATTGATTAAAGGTGCATTCATGTTGGGGTTTTTTTCTTTCCTTTTGATACATTTTTTTACGATTGGTTTGTTTTGTTTTGTATTTGTTTGTTTTTGATAACAGATTAATATCTAATTTTATTTCTGTTTTTTTTTCTGTTTTCAGGATATAACTTCAGATTGGCCTACAAAGTTATACATGTTGGAATAACAGTAGTATTTTAGGGCGCCTGCATCCTAATTTCTTAAGTACATTTATCTCTATTCTTTATCAATAAATGTTTAGAGGTTTGCGTTTGCATTGAATCGGGGCCTTGATGGGAGAGAGGTTTAACGAGCTGCCTACACCTCATTTATCTTTCACTGCACTGTTCATCACTTGGATGATGAACTCAGCCTTTAGAAAGGAGATTGCCAGACGCTGGTACAACATATGAAAATGTCTGTAATGTCATTGAATATAGCTCAAATAAATATGTTGCATCATGCTTGTATGTTTTGTAAGCACAGATACTTTTATCACACATACTTGTCAATTTAATAATTAAATAACAGCCATATACATGATAATATCTCACACACAAAGTATCTTAACACAAATTATTTCTTAAAGATTTTATTGAAAAACTCAGACAGGTATGATGAAACGTTAGCATACATATAATACAATACAATATATAGACTAGAGGCTCAGTAGGTTGAGAATATTTTTTAGAAATTAACCAATCAGCAACAAGAATTGCCTGTGGTGAACATGTTTGTTAACATATCGGAACGAAATGAGCAATTTTTATAGAGGGCCTTCCATACAGTGTAGCTGCTACCTATCAAGTTTCGGTTCATTTGGCCAAGCGGTTTCAGAGGAGAAGATTTTTTTATGAATCGACCAATCACTCTAAAAAGTAATTATGGATCTGTATTCCTTACTCAGAACTATGAACTACAATTTAGTTTTAATGTGATCATTACAATAACATACAGCACATTGTAAATTATAAACAGCAATTCTCAATTTCCTTTTTTTCCCCATAAAATAAGTTGTGTCATATAACTATGTCCAATATGCAATCCATCATGATCTTATACTATTAGTAAATATTATAACATACATTTGTACATTTTAATAATATATATCAAATAATTTCAAACATCCTGTCAAAGTCTATTGTGGATATATAATAAACTAGCAGTTAAACTGTGTCACAGATAAAATGTGTAATTAAGGTCTTATGACACCAAATAATGTAACAATCACCATTGCTAAATTTCACACACAAAAATCCAAAATTTTACAAATATTACAACTTGCAATTTGTCAGTTAATTTGTGATATGTATGATTGAAAATATTTTGTTATTCTAGTACCAGCATTATACATAATTAAATAAAAGTTTCTGAAAATTATAATTTACATTTTGCTTTTTATATAATATATTTATTGAAATTTATATCTCTTTTTAAACTTGTATAAGAAATCTTCATGACGTACCTATGTTTTGGTTTATATAAAATATGTCTTTATCTTATGGGAATCATGAGGACATTGTGAGTCTTTCATAGAAACAGTTTCATATATGAAATCTTGAAAGTTATGTCAGATCATTTATAAATTTTAGAGCTTGTTTTGCTTTACACAAGCAGACAAACTGTTTTCACTGAAATTTTGAAACCCAAAAGAAATTGAAATTGAGATATTATTTGTTTGTTGTATTTGAAGCCATAAATAATATCAATACTTTTTTAACGATTGAATTTCAGGTGTCTTCTATCTAATCCCACTTTTTTAAAACTACCTATTCCCACTTACAAGTAACTTGAAATTTTAGATTTTTTAATGAATTTTTAAAAATTGGGATTAGGTGGAATGAGCGGAATTTCATTATATATTTCTTTATTCAGATGTCAATAAACTAAATAGTTTTCCAGTAAGCTTGTTTAATAAATTTCATGAAGAAAATTCATTTACATAAATCAAACATTAAATATCTAAGGAGATATATTAGACCAGCGGCAGAATTATGAAAAATAAAATTTAATGCATCCATCGAACACACATCTATATTATATATCAATGTAAAGAGGAAAATGGGAACTTTCAAATTAATGATGCCGTAAGTCTCAGAAATGGTAAGATTTTGGCATAAATAGGGTCAAAGGTCAACAATTATATAATTCCAAGTATTGTATTAAGGTGAAAATTGATAACTATTGTCAAACTAAAGACACATGGACAAGCTAAAAGTTTATGATTTAATTATACATTTATGTAGGCTGTATAAAATATCAAAACAATTATTGTGTAACGTAATTTGACGTCGAAATCGACGTTTTTTTTTAACAGAAGTGACACTGTGACTTTATCCAATGTTGTGCTCTTTTTGTTTCCATACACAAATGACCTTGACCTCCACTTATTGAAATTTACAACAGAATGAAGAGTTTCCATACCTTTTTATATTCTGATCCATCATTGGTAAGTTATGGAGAGGATAGAATTAAATTTACTAGTTTTCATCCAGCTGAGTAATTTAGTCTGACTGAGTTGTTTGTCTTACACTAATGACGTTTCTGATGTTTATGACTTTCAAACTTCTGTGAGTTTTTACTTTTCCGACAAAGATCATTCTAACGTATTTTGACGTTTTTCTTACGTTTTGATTGCATCGATGACCTTATAATTCGAGACAGAAATACTCTTTTATATTACTTTTGGCAGCTGTATCAAGGTCAGAAAAATGCCTCAATTACTACAATTTGCAATACTTTGTTTTCCAAAAAACAAATATACTAGATTTTAAACAGGATTAAGAGTCTTCGTCTTCTAAATCTCTCTTGTGTGTATTAATATTACGACAGAGATCTGACACTTGGCGTGAACAGAGTTCAGTACAGGACAAATTCTGTTCGAAACACACACAACCCCTACCGCATACTGATTTCCCTTTGCATGTGCATACTAAATCTTGAAGGAAATCAGATGACATTTGACCTTCAAATAAGACAGGTCCCAGACCAAATTTTCCCTCTTTCCAACCGTACTGGAGAGGTGACTCAATAACTGCCCTAATTTCGTGTGCATTCATCCAGATTTTACGTTGCAAAGAAGTTCTCAACTCATGCTGCTTAAATGTTGCTTCACAAGGTGGAAGCTTAATCAAGCTGGAATCTTTACATGTGGCTAGTTTCACGCGGAACCTGTTCAGGTCGCTATGACAGCGTTTTGACTTTCCCTTCGGATCATACAGCCTTGATATCAGTTTTCGACAGACGTCAACCGAATCATCTACGTCTGCGTGAGATATCATTGATAAGTCACTGAATTGATCGGGTGTTTCTTTCAGTGCCTTAAGCATAGATTTTTTGCCGATTCCAAAGAAAGAAGATGTGGTATCACACTCTGTAATAACGTGTGCAGCTGGTAAAATATTGCACACAACTGAATTTAGTGACTTTTTGGAATATACACATCATTTTTGATCTTATCAATCTCATGATTTGCTAAGCTGGTAAGATAACACCTGACCTCATCGTATGAACTGCAAAACCCATGAACATGCAAAGTATCTACTAGTTGTTTTGAGCCAAATTTATGATACAATTGTAACGCCAGGCCGATTTGAAATGGCGTTATTACATTTTTACTCAATGATACTGCTTTCCGTAAGTGACATGCATTTCCGCATCTTTTCTATAGGCATTTGATTTTGGTTACTAACGGCCAAGAATGATTTCTCATCTATCAACCAACATATAAATTGTGTCAGGGCTGGTGGCATTGATTGAATGGAAATAGGAAGAGAGTATTCAGACGATGTTGGGTAGAAATCATTGTTTATGTCAAGACTATATCCCGCCTTAAAATATTTGCAGCGGAGTGCAACATCTGCTCTTCAGAAAGAGTATTTTTCGTATCACTAATTTCTAAATCTATCTGAGCTATCTTCAAATCAGATTTGAGCTTACTTGCAGCTTTAATTGCATCACCGATAGAAATAGAACTGCTAAACACGATGTTAGATTTGCCCTGACCTTGTTGTGGTTGTATTACAATTGAATCACTGTAATGATTCAGCAACCTATTTTGTAATTTATACGTTGTGTATTTGTCGGCACGCTCTTTTGGTAAGAAGGTGCGAAATCTTTCCAATAATGTCGACATCAAGAAAGCCTTACACTCTACCATTAGACCGGAATTGATTTCAGATACAAATATGAGGAATGCAGTTTTTAAATTTACTTTTTCTTTGGGGGTTTTCAATAAATAATTCGTCATACAAGCAGAATGGTAAAGAGTATTATCATAAAAATGTTCATGTAAAACCTTAAACTCAATTTCATGATCTAAGTTGTGTCTTACTGCTTCGAGTATGTTTTTCATCCTTTCTTCTGACTCGACTTTGTGTAGTTTTCCATCCTTTTTGTATGTTTTATTCGTACATAATATACAAGATTGCCAGTCTGATCGAGTTGTGATAACAGATGAGGCAGCTGGTGAATTCATACAAGCACTATCTGTATTTTTTTGTTTTGAAACTGTTTCGTGAGAATAACGAGTAAGATTTTGTTTACTTGTGTATGATTTACAACACGATCTATGGTATTTTACCTCAATATTTTCAGATATGATACGATTAACAAACGACAGCTCTTCTACAATTCGTCTATATACCTCATCCTTTTGCACTTCGGTGCCTTGAACAAAACTTAATATGCCCTTGTCCGTGAATATATATAACTTTTCAGGGCTTTTGCTTTGACAAATAACGCATTCTTGCCAATCTAAAGAAGTCTTGCCTCTCTTTGCGCTAGTTGGAGCAAGTTTCAATGGACTACTAAACTGTGACATTTTCCGGAAACTGGACACAACAGATCCGGAATTGTTCACAACTAATGTATGAACACAATGTAAACAATGTTAGAAAAAATTTATTTATAACCTTTCTGGTTATTCTATACGACAACAACAATTAAATTAACAACAAATCAAATTAACAGCAAAAACTGAATACAAGAAAATGTATGAAAGCGAAGTAAAATATAGAATTTCCATGAAACACTGCGAATCGAATTTTGGTCTCAATGTAATAGAATTGATCAGACTGAGGAATAAATCACAGTAGAAACTTCGGACTGAATTCCGGATGTAAATTTATTTTGTCACGGGTTAGCATGCCTTATTTAAATAATCAATTTCCCGAAAAGCTATCATAATTGGCTTTTATTGGGATTTGTTTTCTGTAAACAATGTTTCAGAGTGTAATTAGATGGAAAATGAAATATTTTAATCGTGTTGTTTTCGCTTGGTATCAAACAAAATCAGTGAAATTTCGGGTTAACCATGCTTCTTGAATTCAAAAAGATTTAAAAATTAATAATACAACATCCAAACAAAAACAGATTGCTAGTTTTGTTCATTTATGTCTTATTTATATATTCGGATATGAAAATGTGACTGGAAAACTACGAATAATTTAAAATATTACGACTTTTGTGTATACGTGTAAATTTTCAAAAACCACAAAGACACAAAAAAAACATTTTTTTGCAGAAATCAGACCATACGATTTTCTTACGGCATGTAAAATATTTTAGTTTAATGTATAGTCTTTCATTTTAAAGCGTTTCCAGGTGTGTGTTCTGTGGGTGCATTAATCTCGTTAAATAAGCGTCTTTTCATGTATGTTAATGGATCGAAACTAAATGAGCAGCCTTTATAGAAGACCTTCCAAGGATATGCTACCCACCAAGTTTCGGTTCACTTGGCTAAGCAGTTTCAGAGAAGAAGATTTTGAGAAATCAACCAACCAGAAACAAGAATTGCCTATGGCAGCCATGTTTGCTAACGGATCGGAACGAAATTGGCCATCTATATAGAGGACTCTCCATAGATGCTTCCTACCAAGGATTTATATAGTAGGAAGGATATGAATCTCGTATTGTCTCGCTTTATTTCGCGTGGCGAGGTTTTATGCTACAACAGAGGAAAAATTAATTCATTCATTTTGAAATGCCTTGAGAATTCGTAGGAAAATCAACCAATTACACCAAAGTTCGTGTTATACATCGTCTATATACATGTACTACATTACATTATCACAAAAATGACGGCTCCGCTTCAATATTCGGTATGATGAGAGAAGAGAGGAGTTTGAAATTTAAATTTGAGTCTTGACCGCCCATAATAGGCTGGATTATGAAGGTCAAAAAGGCAAATCGATTAATGTTAATTATTGATGAATTATAGGTGATATATCTACAAAACATCGATACTTTACCAATGATTGGTATTTAGAACAAATATTTTCACTTTATACCTGTAATTATGGTTTTATATACTTACAAATACTGGTTTAAAATGTTGAAGCGATGAAAATTTCCACCCGATTAATCAAGGCACGCGCATTGTCAACGAATTGCACTATGGGTAATCTCGCCACGCAACATACTTACATACAATCTATGCTAAATCTCCCGAGATTCTCATCCTTCTTACTATATAAATCATTGTTCCTATCAAGTTTCGGTTCATTTGGTTAATCAGTTTCAGAGGAGACCATGTTTGTTAACGGATCGAAATTAAATGAGCAATCGTTATAGAGGACCTTCCAAGGATGCTTCCTACCAAATTTCAATTCATCTGGCCAAGAGGTTTCAGAGAAGATTTGTTTATCAATCAACCAATCAGAAACAAGAATTGCCTATGGCAGCCATGCTTGTTAACGGATCGGGACGAAATTAGCAGTCTTTATAGAGGCCCTTCCATAGATGCTTCCTACCAAGTTTCGGTTCATTTTGCTAATCAGTTTCAGAGATTTTTAGAAATCGACAAATCTGAAATAAGAATTGCCTGTGGCAACCATGCTTGTTAACGGATCAGGACCTTCCATAGATGCTTCTTTCTAAGTTTCGGTTTTTTTTTGGCAAAGCAGTTTCAGAGCAAAAGATATTTTTTATAACAACCAATCAGAAACAATAATTTGCTGTGGCGGCCATGTTTGTTAATGGTTCGAAACTAAATGAGCAACCTTTATTGAGGACCTTCCAAGGATATGCTTCCTATCAAATTTCGATTCATCTGGCCAAGCGGTTTCAGAGGAGATTTTTTATGAATCAACCAATCAGAAACAAGAATTGCCTATGGCAGTCATGTTTGTTAACATTTCGAGATGAAATTAGCAATCTTTATAGAGGCCCTTCTATAGATGCTTCCTACCAAGTTTCGGTTCATTTGAATAATCAGTTTCAAAGATTTCTAGAAATCGACAAATCTGAAAAAAGAGTTGCCTGTGGCGGCCATGCTTGTTAGCGGATCATGACCTTCCATAGATGCTTCTTACTAAATTTCGGTTCATTTGGCAAAGCGGTTTCAGAGGAGAAGATTTTTAGAAATCGACCAATCACAAAAACAAATTGTCTGTGGTGGCCATGTTTGTTAACGAATCGGGACAAAATGAGCAATCTTTATAGAGGACCTTCCAAGGATGCTTCCTACCAAATTTCAGTTCATTTGTCAAAGCTGTTTCAGAGGAGAAGATTGTTATACGCCCGTCTCGAGACGGGGCACATTATGTGATTGGGTATGGCAGGCGGGCGTCCACACAGGTTTCCGCACAATAACTTTAGTTCTATATATCGGATCTTTACCAAACTTGGCCACATGATTCCCCTGTGGAAGGGGAGGAACTCTATTTATTTTGGGGTCAATAGGTCAAAGGTCACTGTTACTATAAATAGAATTGTTGACAACAAGGTCGTTTCCACATAACTTTAGTTCTGTATATTGGATCTTTACCAAACTTAACCACATGATTTCCCTGTGGAAGAACCCTATTTATTTTGGGGTCATTAGGTCAAAGGTCAAGGTTACTATAAATAGAATTTTTGACATCAGGATCATTCCCGCACGATAACTTTAGTTCTGTATATTGGATCTTTACCAAACTTGGCCACATGATTCCCCTGTGGAAGGGGAAGAACCCTATTTATTTTGAGGTCAATACCATTATACCGTTTGATAATTTATATAGACGGGCGTATTTTGTGATGCACACATTTGTTGTTTTTGATAGCAACCAATCAGAAACAAGAATTTCCTCTGGTGGCCATGTTTAATTTGTTAATGGTTCGAAGCTAAATGATCAACCTTTATAGAGGACCTTCCAAGGATATTGTTCCTACCAAATTTCGATTCATCTGGCCAAGTAGTTTCAGAGAAGATTTTTTAGAAATCAACCAATCAGAAACAAGAATTGACTGTGGTGGCCATGTTTGTTAACAGATCGGAACGAAATTAGCAATCTTTATAGAGGACCTTCCATAGATGACTCCTACCAAGTTTCGGTTCATTTGGCTAATCAGTTTCAGAGATTTTTAGAAATCGACCAATTTAAAACAAGAATTGCATGTGGCGGCCATGCTTGTTAACGGATCGGGACGAAATGAGCAAACTTTATGGAGGACCTTCCATAGATCCTTCTTACTAAGTTTCGGTTCATTTGGCAAAGCGGTTTCAGAGGAGAAGATTTTTAGAAATCGACCAATCAGAAACAAAAATCTCCTGAGGTGGCCATGTTTGTTACCAAATCGGGACAAAATGAGCAATCTTTATAGAGGGCCTTCCAAGAATGCTTCCTACCCAATTTAAGTTCATTTGGCAAAGCAGTTTCAGAGGAGAAGATTTTTTTTGTAACAACCAATCAGAAACAAGAATTTCCTGTGGCGGCCATGTTTGTTAATGGATCGAAACTAAATGAGCAACCTTTATAGAGGACCTTCCAAGGATATGCTTCCTACCAAATTTCGATTCATCTGGCCAAGCTGTTTCAGAGGAGAATATTTTTTAGAAATTAACCAATCAGAAACAAGAATTGACTGTGGTGGCCATGTTTGTTAACGGATCGGCACGAAATTAGCAAACTTTATAGAGGACCTGCTATAGATACTTCCTACCAAGTTTCACTTCATTTGGCTGAGGGATTTCAGAGAAGATTAAAATGTGAAAAATTAACAGACGACGGACGGCAAGTGATGGCAAAAACTCACACTGCTTTGGCAAGAAAGAGGAAAAATTAATAACCTCAACACACAAATATGCATGACCACTCACTTTCCTAGCTTGGTACAGGGAATTCAATAAAGAGTAAAGGGGTTAAACTAGTTTAATGGCCCAAGCCTCTTCTCTTAGTATGATGACATGCGAGTAAAATGCCAACCCCTCACATATAACTGGCCAGAGAGAGTTATTATAGAGAATGCTTTAATCTTGAAAATTATGCATAAAATATTTAATCTTCGTGACACAGAAGTTGTCAAATGTATAATATTAGTTCGATTAAAGAGAGACAATGGTCTAAACCATTATCTAAATATTAGATAGTATACAAGGCCATCTCAAAACCTATTAGTGAAACAATATAGTCAACTTTGAACCAAAATCTAATTAATTACCAATACCATCGCTCATTATTGTACACAACTGACAGAATACTTTTTAACAAATTAATGTATAATCTGCTTTAGAAGCATCAAAACAAGTTTGGGACTTAGACATGGCTGACAAGCTTTAGCTCCTACTTGTCTACAGCTTTCAATGCTATTGCTGGTATCTTACCACTTCTTACAATACCTGTGACATGTATTTTCTGGCATGATGTTAGTGATGTATTAAATTATTTGGCTTCCCAATCTTTTTATTATAAGCATACCCAATGAAGGTTATTCCAGAAACATGTTGTACACGCTAAATTCGATATCCGTGTATTTTTTTTATCTGAAGTGATAAAGCTTCATTGTGAGGTTGTATGAGTTATGGAGTGATAAAGTATGGTGTCTTTTGGAGTTGGTATGTGTCATAACGTCCATGTTAATGTGGTATTTTAATTTTATTAAAAAAACTATAACTGAGCTTATTGATGACGCAGGTCATCATATATCAGATAAATCTAAAATTCTCCTTCAACAACACGATTTTTACAAAACATTGTATTCAACAACAAATTTAGATTGTAATGATGAGTCCTTTTTTAATCATAATATTAAACTCACAGAAGAACAAAAATACTTGTGTGAAGGTAATATAACATTTAAAGAATGTGCCCAATCACTGAAGTTAATGACAAATGGAAAAAGTCCAGGTTCTGATGGATATACTGTAGATTTTTATAATTTTTTTTGGGAAGATATTGGTCCATTGCTTTATATGTCATTATATTTAGCCTATTAGTCTGGAAGCTTCACTGATTTTCAGTATCAGGGAGTCATAACATGTATTCCAAAAGAAGGAAAGGACAGGCGTTTTATTGGCAACTGGAGACCAATAAGTTTATTAAATACTGACCTTAAAATAGCTTCTGCTGTAATTGCTAATAGAATTAAACCTCTATTACCATTTATTATTAGTGATACACAAAAAGGTTTTATAAAAGGAAGATTTATTGGGGAAAATACAAGACTGTTGTATGATTTGATGCATTATCTTGAACAACATAACAAAACCGGTCTTTTGCTTCTTGTAGATTTCGAGAAAGCATTTGATTCAGTTGAATGGAAATTTTTGAAAAAAGCCCTCTCAAGTTTTAATTTTGGACCATCTGTTTGTAAATGGTTTGAACTATTCTATTCAAAAGCCAAAAGTTGTGTTATAAATAATGGTCACATGTCAAATTTTTTTTCTCTAGAAAGAGGCTGTCGACAAGGTGATCCGCTTTCACCTTATTTGTTTATAATCGGCATGGAGCTGCTTTCATTAAAATTGAAGGCCAACCAAGATATTCATGGTATTATTATCAATGAAGTTGAATCTCTCATAAGTTTGTATGCTGATGATACCTTTCTTATTCTAGATGGGAGTGAAAATTCGTTGAGGGAGGCTCTTGAATGTTTTGAATCTTTTTACAAGGTGTCTGGTTTAAAAATGAATTCATCCAAAACAAAAGCTGTGTGGGATGGAAACAAGAAGTATTCAGATCAAATTATTTGTCCAAATATGAAACTAAATTGGTCTCATGAAAACTTTAAGGTTTTGGGAATTGATTTTTCACTTGATTTAAACTGTATTACAGATATAAATTTTACCAAAAAAATCAAGGAGGTTAAGGCAATACTAAAAAGTTGGCAGCATAGAAAACTGACATTACTTGGTAAAATTACAGTTATAAAAACTCTGGCACTACCAAAGCTAATTCATTTACTGACATCTCTACCAAATTTACCTCAGACAAAAATAAATGATTTAAATTCACTTTTTTATAAATTCATATGGAACGGGAAGTCAGATAAGATAAAGCAAAGTACTTTAATCGGTGATATATATCAGGTGGGTTTGAAAATGATAGATCTTCAATCATTTAATATTTATCTGAAAGTAGGTTGGATTAAACGATTATTTTCCAATTTAGATGGTGATTGGCAAAAAGTATTATTATTCAATCTTCAAAGCTATGGCGGTGAAAGAATTTTAACTTTTCAGAAAGAAAAGCTAAAGGAAGTTGCTATGAAGCTTACAAATCCTTTTTGGAAAGATGTTCTGTCTAGCTATCATTTTGCAAAACCTTATACAAAGATGAATACTAATGAACTATTGTCTCTTGATATCCTTAATTTTGTACCAGTAACTGATTTAAATTATTATATTAGATGGATAGAACATAATGTGCAGTATTTATGTGATCTTATTGACCCACATTCTGGTAATTTTTATACTTTTGAACAGACTAGAAATAAACTGAATACCAATAATTTTTTGAAGTACTATAGTCTGGTGTCAAATGTTCCCAAGTACATCAAAGATCATCGGAAGGAAAACTGTGTAAATGTAAATTTCGACATACTTAGTAAAACGAATGCCTATTTAGAAAGAATAGTTCATAGTAAAAATGTTAGGTTTGTTTATAAAGGTCTTGTGAATGCAATCATTTCTTTACCAACAGAAATTTTTTCCAAATGGGAAAAACTTCTTAATTGTGAAATAACAAATTGGTCAAATATTTTATTATTTTAAAAAAATCTTGTAGAAACTCATATCTTCAAAATTTTCAATTTAAATTGTTACACAGGATCATTCCTACCAATTCCTTTTTACATAAAATAAAGCTCAAGAATACTAATTTATGTACATTTTGCAAAATTCATGATGAAACTATTGAACATCTATTCTTTGACTGTCCTGTGACACAAATTTTTCTCAAATCTTTGTCAAAACAATTAAAACAATATTACAAGAATTTGATTTTTGACAAAAAAGAATATTTCTTTGGTTTTGAGTCAGGGGATCTTCTTGTTAATTTGATGTCAATTATTGCAAAAAATTACATCTTCAAGTGCAAACTCAATGAACAAAGGCTAAATATTGTAGAATTTAAACATAAAATTATGTGGTACCGTTCACTTGAACAATATATATCAAAGAAAAACAATACCATTTTAGCATTTGAAAAAATGTGGTCCACCTTACAATATATTTTCAACAAATCATAATATTTTTTGTTTGTTTGATTCATATAGTGATGAGATTCTTTTTTCAGCTTTTTTGATTAAGTACAAAATGTCAGGAGCAATCAAATATTTTAGAAAAACAAAATGGTAAGAGAGTGTGTGTGAAAGATGAATGAAAGTGTTTATTACTATTATATATTATTATTTCTTTATTTTGTTTATCAAAATGTAAAACCAATGTAGTCACAAAACTTATTTTTGAAAACTCCTGTCACACCCTAGTCAGGTGGTGATGTAAGGAAATTTATAAAATCCTGACTATAGGAAAAAAGAAAAAAGAACATATATTTTGATTGGTCGACATTAACATTCATATAATAATGTGAATAGATCGCAATGGTTTATACTGTTTTTCACATTAATTTTAGACACTACCAAAATTTAAACTTCAATGAACGATATTAATCAGAAAACAAGTAACACTGCCTTTGAAAACACCCGACGACTTAGAATTGTCATCCAACGTGTTAAGAAACCACTCTGATATTTGCATCACAGATTTTTCATAAAAACAAGACATTAAAATATAAAAATAAAAAAAACTATATATAATTAAACAAATACAACAATAGCGTTTTTAACATTTATATAAATTAATGCAACAATAAAATGACATTTTTGCAAATCTCATGGCGCTATATATACAATTTAACTGCAGTAGATAAATGCAATACTAAAACAAAACATGATAATATGGTAGTTTTAAAAGATAAGAAAACGTCAACAAAGGCATATAAAAATACATTGTAGCTTCGTCATACTATGGAAAGATTTTTTTATATCAAATTTCAACTACCGGTAAGTCAGAATGTTGAACATCTGATCAAGTCTAACTACAAACATTGTAAAGGATAAGAAGGTTAAAATTGAAATGATAACATATGAAATTCAGAAACTCTACACTCTTTGATAAAACTACATTCAGGTTTCTGTAGGCTTGTCACTGATTGGTTGTTTGAAAAGTGGCCTTTGACTTGACCCAATACAACATGTTGTTAGATGTTAGTAAATCATCGGATAATCTTTTTTTTAATTTAACATACATCTAGTTTTAATTAGATTGAAAAAATATTTTAAAAAACTTTTTCGCAATACGAGCAATTCTAATTAGATAACAAGACTATAATTTCTAACCAGATTAACAAACACTGCCTTCAGTTTGCTCAATTGAAGAAATTGTTAGTAAAGTAGTCCCCTCTTGTCAAGCCATATCTCAGATGCACTGAGATAGTACAAGGCTACTAACATGTCCCCCTTAAGACAGGCCACCTCTCTTATGAGGACACTTTTTCATTGCAAAAGGGATGTCCTTATAAGAGAAGGACTAGTGTAATGAGATATTCTATATAGCAATTTACAAAAAAAAACCCACTTCACACAGGTTATACACATCGACATTAAATTTGGTAGACATCACATGACGACGTCATTATAGATGCATGTTACGTTTTAGTAGGCATCTGCACCCGTATTTGTTTGTAAATATAGGCATAAAAACATGGGGAGGAAAGGTCGTGAATTGAGTACGGAAGTAAAAGAACTGATGAAATCTTTGTACACAGAAGACCATGGGTGTAAGTGAGATAACTAGAATATGAACCAGACATCAGAGCACCGTATATCATGTTACTAATAATTATTTGAAGCATGGGCTGGTGTAAAATAAACAGAAAAGTTGAAGAATAAAATTTGTGAAGATCTGTGATTACCGCAAACTCAAAAGACATGTCAATTCGAACAGAAGGATTTGTTTATGTGACATTAGTGCACAGTTTAATAAAAACAGAAACACGCCAGCATATGTCAGAACTATTCAGCACCATTTACACACTGATACAGCAGACACATTTCAAAGAAAGTCGTAGTGAGAGAATAGTAAACAGATGGAAGTGAATGCCATGGTGTTGAGAAAAATGGAGATGGAACGTACAAGATCAATGGGATAAGATCATTTTTGCAGATGAGAGTAAGGTTGTGATTGGCACTGATAAAAAGGTTTACATTCGGTGTAAGGATAATGAAGGTTGGAGGTACGGGAAGTCACGTTCAAAAATCTTTCAAGTGACGATTTGGGTTTACATTTGTTGGCAAGGTGTAGTGGATAGAAATATTAATGGCCTGAAATATATTGATATAATTGATTCCCAGTTATGTCCAGTTTTGGCTAGACATTTCCTGAATAACACCCATTTATTCCAGGATGGCAAACTCTATGCTTGTCACTGATTTCATGAAAAGAAACAGAATTAAGTGCAGGAGTAGGCCGGCACAGTCACTGGACATCTACATAATTGAAAATTTATGGCTTCTCATTAAAACAAAGTTGCAGTTTCGTCTGCAAAATATTAAATCAAATGACGATCTTTTAAATGAAATCTGCCATATCTGGGAGGACACCAAACCAGAATATATCCACAACTGATATTAATTCATTCAACAGAGGAATTAAATGTGAAAAAATAACGACAGACAAATACTAAAGGGTCACTGAGTCTTTCACCAGGCAGGTTAAAATGTATATCGCAGTTTGAATAAAATTGTTACTTATGTCCAATTTACCAGTTAATTACACAGTGAATAAACAACTATACAATTTTCAACGTTACAACTATAAACAAGAGGCTCAATGGAGCATACATATGCTCATTTGGTTTACAGTTCGCCTCAATTTTTTGTTAGCTTTGAGATATTCAACATAGTAAATTGAAAAAAAAATATGAATCAACTTGTCACAAAAATATTCTTTTGCTTTATTTACATTTCATATATTATATTTTGTTATTTTTTTATATATAAAATCATTCATTGTATGCATAAAAAAAATAACAGTATAACAGTAAATATTTGTTAAAATAAAGTTGTTACTTATGTCCAAATATATTGTACAACATAATATAAAAATAAAGCAACTATTAAATAAGCAATTATTAAATACAATATTTGTTGAAAACATTTCATGTGCCTTAGACACAAAGTTCAAGAGACTATTTTTCCTTTTGCTTTATGGATCAAAGTTTGACCAAAATATATTGTTGAGACATTATACATGTTATATAGGCAAACATTGTCATATGGGGGGGGGGGGGGGGGGGTAACGTCATAATTGGAAGCCATTTTGTTCCGCTTGTAATCTGTTTTCGCAACAGGTGAAAATAACATTGTCAAAGTGTTCGAGAGTTTGACAACAAGTTTTTGAACAATGGACACACCGTTTTTAATGTCGCACATCACATTTAATGTTATCCTTACAATAACTAATGCTGTAAGTAAAAACTTACCTTCAAGTGGCACAAAATGGCTTCCAATTATGACGTACATTCACCCCCTGTCATAAATCATTCATATTATGCATATTAAAAATTAAAACATGCATACAAACTATATCACATGATGTCATATCTAGTATTAAAGCAATTATCATTTAAAAATCTTAAAAAATATATATAAACAATGTCAAGCTGTAGATGATGCAACTTTTACAAAGTACATGGAAGACATAAATTGATATACATCATAATACAGCATACTACCAGTGCCGTCTTAACGCATGGACACGCTTGGCATTTGCCCAGGGGCCCCACTAGTATAGGGGCCTCTTGCTAATCTATGTATTGTGTGTACAACATGATATTTTTAATGTTTAAACACTGATTTTGTTGGAAGCCTATAATGCTGTTAAGACGGCCCTGTATATAACTACTGATATATTTCCTATTCTTCCTTTATTTCTGTCCTTGTCCAATGTTGGTCTCCTCGTATGGATTTTCTTGTGGCAGTGGTGGAGCTTGTTTGGTGTGGTCGACATCAGAGTAGATGGTACGATCGTCTGCGCCATGTATTTTCGGTTTTTGACCTTTTCGTGGAATCTTTTTGGCAAACGACAGGTCTGCATATTCTAGGCCCTGGGTAGTTTTCTAAGAAAAAAATATGCAAGTTATATTATACACATATATATTACTATTTGTACCTAACAAAGAAATCCCACAATAGTGGTGTATAGGTTAGCATGTTTGTCTCTGGGGCGTTAGATCCTGGGTCAAACCAAAGTCAACAAGATATGATATGATCTGAAGGATCATAACATGGCTCCCAAACAATGGATATCAATTCGCAACATCATAATCTACATGTACTTGGAAACTAAATTTTACCCAAATCGGAGGATTTTTGTATTTTGGCGACCATTTTGGATTCAAAATGGCCACCATAGCAAACCAAAATGGACGCCATATGGTGCAGCATGTCTTACTCCCTGTAAATATCCATTTCCATTGAAATCTTTTCATTTTTGAATTTTTAACAATTTATTTTTATTTTCTTTATTTTTATATTGGTGGCCATTTTGAAAATTTTAAAAACAAAGAGCACAACTTTCAGTGATGATCTATTTTTGTGTCAAGTTTCAAATGGATCCGCTGTACGGTTTCCGTTTAACATTTTTTGCACCTTGGTTACCATGGCAACGGCCACCATTTTGAATTTGTTCAACCCCCCAAAAGCTGCCACACACTACAATGGATATTCCTACAAAGTTTGATGAAGTTTGATGAAAGGAATCCAATTTTTTTTTAAACCCCCCCTTTTTTGTTTTCATGGCAACTGCAGGAAAGTTTGTCCAACCGATTCCGATTTTTTTTGGCTTATCTCGTTCCACTAGATGTGGATGTTGTTCCTATCAAGTTTCATCAATTTATGTTAGGCGAGTATCCTGGTATGATCATTTTTGTGTTTTTTCAATTTTTTAGCATTTTGGCCATTTCCATGGCAACGGCAGCCATTTTGAAAAAATCAACTTTTAAAAGCACAACTTCACATGGCATATGATATTCCTACAAGGTTTCATAAAGTTTGATCTAGGCATCACCGAGAAAGGTGTCGGACAAACTTTTGGTGGAAGAAAGAAAGAAGAAGAATAACTAGAGGCTCACAGGAGCCTGTATAGCTCACCTGGGTATAATAACAACATCAGTCAATAAAACTTGATAACTTCGGTAAAAAAAATTAACAAATGTAGCCTTCGTCATTGCAGACTCTTTTAACAAAAAAAATTGGGCAGGGGTTCCCCCTTTAATGTAATTTATCAAAATTGCTGTAAAAAAACATATATGTCAATGATTCTCAAAATTTTGCTTTTCCTACCTCACATTTTGTAATAGAGTTGCTTCCCTTTGTTTATTTGAGTAACCAAAAGCAGTAAGTCAACAAAAAAATGCATTTCAAGAGGAATAATTTCATCCCCCCTTTTTCTATTTTTAGCCTGGTGGCCATCTTGGTTGGAAGTCGGGATCACCGGACACAATTTTGGAAGGGGGCCATCCAAGGATCATTCCACAAAAGTTTGATTGCAATTGGCCCAGTGGTTTCTGAGGAGAAGATTTTTATGTGAATTTCCCATAGGGTCCTATGTTAAGCTAAGTTTGGCTGTGGGGGCCATCTTGATCGAAGGGCCGAACCGCCGGACACATTTTTGGAAGAGAACCATCCAATGACTATTTCATCAAAATTTTGTTCTTATTGAGCAAATGGTTTCAGACAAGAAGATTTTTATGAGAATTTCCCATAGGGTCCTATGTTAAATTAAGTTCGGCTGTGGTGGCCATCTTGGTCGGTGTTCTGAAATGCCGGACACAATTTTGGAAGAGGACCACCTAAGGATCATTTCAGCAAAGTTTGGTTGAAATTGGCTCAGTAGTTTCAGAGGAGAAGATTTTTTTTTAATTTCATCCCCCCTTTTTTCTAATTTCCATAATCGGTCAAAATCGGCAAAAGTTCAAAGTTCATAAAAAATACCGTAATATATGCTTAAGAAGCTCATCATTATGCTTATGCAGTTCAAATTTGGGCACTTTCTGGCTTAAAATAGAGCAGTTTTGGCCATTTGAAGAAATTTCTATTTTTAGTAATGGCGGCCATCTTGGATACAGGACGGCGCTGACGGACACAATTTTGAAAGGGGACCATCCAAGGATCATTTCAGCAAAGTTTGGTTGAGATTGGCTCAGTAGTTTCAGAGGAGAAGATTTTTTTTAATTTCATCCCCCCTTTTTTCTAATTTGCATAATCGGTCAAAATAGGCAAAATTTCAAAGTTCATAAAAAATCCCGTATTATATGTTAAAAAGCTCATCATTATGCTTATACAGTTCAAATTTGGGCACTTTGTGGCTTAAAATAGAGCAGTTTTGGCCATTTGAAGAAATATCTATTTTTAGTAATGGCGGCCATCTTGGATACAGGACGGCGCTGACGGACACAATTTTGAAAGGGGACCATCCAAGGATCATTTCAGCAAAGTTTGGTTGAGATTGGCTCAGTAGTTTCAGAGGAGAAGATTTTTTTTAATTTCATCCCCCCTTTTTTCTAATTTCCACAATCGGTCAAAATCGGCAAAAGTTCAAAGTTCATAAAAAATACCGTAATATATGTTTAAGAAGCTCATCATTATGCTTATGCAGTTCAAATTTGGGCACTTTCTGGCTTAAAATAGAGCAGTTTTGGCCATTTGAAGAAATTTCTATTTTTAGTAATGGCGGCCATCTTGGATACAGGACGGCGCTGACGGACACAATTTTGAAAGGGGACCATCCAAGGATCATTTCAGCAAAGTTTGGTTGAGATTGGCTCAGTAGTTTCAGAGGAGAAGATTTTTTTTAATTTCATCCCCCCTTTTTTCTAATTTGCATAATCGGTCAAAATAGGCAAAATTTCAAAGTTCATAAAAAATCCCGTATTATATGTTAAAAAGCTCATCATTATGCTTATACAGTTCAAATTTGGGCACTTTGTGGCTTAAAATAGAGCAGTTTTGGCCATTTGAAGAAATTTCTATTTTTAGTAATTGGTGGCCATCTTGGATACAGGACGGCGCTGACGGACACAATTTTGAAAGGGGACCATCCAAGGATCATTTCAGCAAAGTTTGGTTGAGATTGGCTCAGTAGTTTCAGAGGAGAAGAATCTTTTTTAATTTCATCCCCCCTTTTTTCTAATTTGCATAATCGGTCAAAATAGGCAAAAGTTCAAAGTTCATAAAAAATTCGTAATATATGTTAAAAAGCTCATCATTATGCTTATACAGTTCAAATTTGGGCACTTTCTGGCTTAAAATAGAGCAGTTTTGGCCATTTGAAGAAATTTCTATTTTTAGTAATGGCGGCCATCTTGGATACAGGACGGCGCTGACGGACACAATTTTGAAAGGGGACCATCCAAGGATCATTTCAGCAAAGTTTGGTTGAGATTGGCTCAGTAGTTTCAGAGGAGAAGAATCTTTTTTAATTTCATCCCCCCTTTTTTCTAATTTGCATAATCGGTCAAAATCGGCAAAAGTTCAAAGTTCATAAAAAATCCCGTAATATATGTTAAAAAGCTCACCATTATGCTTATACAGTTCAAATTTGGGCACTTTCTGGCTTAAAATAGAGCAGTTTTGGCCATTTGAAGAAATTTCTATTTTTAGTAATGGCGGCCATCTTGGATACAGGACGGCGCTGACGGAAACAATTTTGAAAGGGTACCATCCAAGGATCATTTCAGCATAGTTTGGTTGAGATTGGCTCAGTAGTTTCAGAGGAGAAGATTTTTTTAATTTCATCCCTCCTTTTTTCTAATTTGCATAATCTGTCAAAATCGGCAAAAGTTCAAAGTTCATAAAAAATCCCGTAATATATGTTAAAAAGCTCATCATTATGCTTATGCAGTTCAAATTTGGGCACTTTCAGGCTTAAAATAGAGCAGTTTTGGCCATTTGAAGAAATTTCTATTTTTAGTAATGGCGGCCATCTTGGATACAGGACGGCGCTGACGGACACAATTTTGAAAGGGGACCACCTAAGGATCATTTCAGCAAAGTTTGGTTGAAATTGGCTCAGTAGTTTCAGAGGAAAAGATTTTTTAAAAATTTCATCCCCCCTTTTTTCTAATCGGTCAAAATGGGTAATGGGATTTACTTCAAAATTGCAGGGTAGGTAGATCTTGACATGCTGCACATTTTTGCTATTTAAACTTAACATCTATCTCTAAATAGTTTTTGAAATATAAGACGAAAAGTATTAAAATTAAAAAAAAAAATTGATGAAAAAAGAGCAATAACTCCAAGATGGGTAATCAAATTTACTTCAAAATTGCAGGGTATGTAGATCTTGACATGCTGAACATGTTTGCAGTTTCAACTTACCATCTGTCTCTTATAGTTTTTGAAATAAAGGACGAAAAGTATTAAAATTTAGAAAATTTGATGAAAAAAGGGCAATAACTCCAAGATGGGTAATCAGATTTACTTCAAAATTGCAGGGTAGGTAGATCTTGATGTGCTGATCATTTTTACCCCATGTCAGATTTTTGATATTATTAACGGTTTTTGAGTTATTACCCAAAACCTGTAATTTTACCATATGTTCTATTTTTAGTAACAGTGGCCATGTTGGTTGGTGCACAGCATCACCGGACACAATTTTGAAACTAGACACCCTAGTGATGACCAAGTTTGGTTTCCATTGGTCTAGCACTTTCAGAGGAGAAGATTTTTGAAAAAGGTTTTGAAAAAGTTTACGACGTACGACGACGGACGCCAAGTGATGGCAATAGCTCACATGACCCTTTGGGTCAGGTGAGCTAATAATAATAATAAGAACAAGATATGATATGATCTGAAGGATCATTAATGGCTCCCAATTCCAAAAACGATGACGGATATCAATTTGCAAGAACAAAATCTACTTGGAAACCAAATTTTGCCCAAATCGGAGGATTTTTGTATTTTGGTGGCCATTTTGGATTCAAAATGGCCACAATAGCAAACCAAAATGGTCGCCATATGGAGCAGCATGTTTTTACTCCCTGTAAATATCCATTTCCATTGAAATCTTTTCATTTTTATATTGGCAGCCATTTTGCCCTACTGATTCCGATTTTTTTGGCTTATCTCGTTCCACTAGATGTGGATGTGACAGGAAACATTACTGCAAAAATTTGTGAAGTTTGGAGTGAATTTAACATTTTTTCCACCTTG
Organism: Bathymodiolus brooksi; assembly: GCA_963680875.1. Taxonomy (NCBI): domain Eukaryota; kingdom Metazoa; phylum Mollusca; class Bivalvia; order Mytilida; family Modiolidae; genus Bathymodiolus; species Bathymodiolus brooksi. The sequence goes on along the minus strand of OY804578.1, from coordinate 67,389,515 downwards.
GTTACCATGGCAATGGCCACCATTTTGAATTTGTTCAACCCCCCCAAAAGCTGCCACACACTACGGTGGATATTCCTACAAAGTTTCATGAAGTTTGATGAAAGGAATCCCAAAAAATTTTAAACCCCCCTTTTTTGTTTCCATGGCAACTGCGACAAAGTTTGTCCAACCGATTACGATTTTTTTTTGGCTTATCTCGTTCCATTAGATGTGGATGTTGTTCCTATCAAGTTTCATCAATTTCTGTTCTGCGAGTAATCTGCTATGATCATTTTTGTGTTTTTCACTTTTTTAGCATTTTGGCCGTTTCCATGGCAACGGCAGCCATTTTGAAAAAAATCAACCTTTAAGAGCACAACTTCACATGGCATATGATATTCCTACAAGGTTTCATAAAGTTTGTTCAAGGCATCTCCGAGAAACGTGCCAGACAAAATTGATGTGGAAGAAGAAGGAAGAATAATAATAATAAGAAACAGAGCAAATTGGGAGCCATAATAACATTAGCATTTGCTGCTTTTCCACTAAGCATTAAGAAAAGAAAGATTAAACACTGGTCATCAATTCACCCAATATCAACAGCTTTCAGGAGTAAGAGCAATGACTGGTTGGCTCAAAATCAAGATAATGTGTCCGAGTGGAGCGACATGTCTATAATCGTGGACTGCTGTTTCAGAAAGCTAGCATGATTGGCTTAGGGTTATGGTGTTTAACGCAACTTTCAACAATATTTCAGTTATATCATGGCGGTACTAGCACTAAAATGATCCCATTAAGCGTGTTGGTCAAGTACAAAGTAGATATCCTCAACATTGCATTGAATAACTTGTTCTCGCCATGATATAGCTAAAAAATGGCTCATTTTGACATTAAACAACAATTACTCACTCACTCACCCAACAAACGAAAACAACTAAATGTTTGTTTTTTTCCCAAAACCAGAGGTGCATCTGCTCATCATTGATATAAACTGGTTGTGCACACATAGGTGCAGACATATCCTTACTACTAAATTATCTTTAGGAGCAGACATTATGCTATTTAAACCATACTTAACTTTCTTGTCTGCTCAAATCAGATCTGGTCAGGTTTTGATTTGATTTTGATTTCTGGTGTTTTAACGCCACTTTCGAAGTTAATTTTGAAACTGGACTTTATTTCGCTTCATTCAGACTTGTAAAATTATTTGGCATCAGAAAAGTTTGAACATACCAAAGGGATAATCAGTAGCTGTAACTGGTAGAAGGACACAAAAACTATGACCAAGAGAACAAGGAAAAAAAGACACTTAATGGTCAACAAAATACTACATAGAAAACTAAAGATTGAGCAACCAGAACCCCTCTTTAAAACAGATGAACTTGGATGCTCCGGAAAGGTAAGCAGTTTCTGCTCCGCTAGTGGTACCAGTCATGCTATTGTTGTTAAAAATATAATGAGACGTCATGAATGCTGAAAAGGACAAGATTGTGATTCCAACAAACGGAGCATATGTAAGCGTGCTTTTATTCCGGTGTGTAGAATTTCTGATGAGAAAATTTACACTAGTGTAGTCTATCCATAAATAGTGCAAGCTTTAAAAAACACAGGTAAGTTTTGTTTATTTTGATTAACACACATGTTTATAAACGCGTTAATCACTCAGAACCGGTATTCCTATTGTTGTCATCCGTGCGTTTTACTTAATAGCATCTCATCAATTTATTCCAATATTATAATGACAAAGTTTAAATATAAAACTAGAAAAGAAGTATGCCCCCGCACTTGATAATTATGGACAAAGTTGGTTTGTTAGGAGTGATTTTTTAAAAATGAAGTGTGTCTGTAAGACACAAATGATGCCCCTGCCTGACCATCAAAATCCTGTGGACATGCACACCTCCATTATGTGTATAAACATCCTACAAAATATTAAAGCTGTAGCTCCAAAACTGTAGGAGGAGATAGCCGGACAAACCATGTATCTATAACCGGACCGACGAACAAAATGACTAAGTCTAACTACCTGTCATTTTGAGAATATTAGATATAAATCAAAATCCTGTGGATATGCACACATCCATTTTGTGTATAAACATCCTGCAAAATATTAAAGCTGTAGCTCTAAAACTGTAGGAGGAGTTAGCCGGACAAACCATGTTCCCTTTATGCAGCTAGTACGAAAAAAATGACTAAGTCCAACTACCTGTCATTTTGAGAATATTTGAAGAAAATCAAAATCCTGTGGACATGTACACCTCCATTATGTGTATAAACATCCTACAAAATATTAAAGCTGTAGCTCCAAAACTGTAGGAGGAGTTAGCCAGACAAACTATGCATACTAAGTGTGACGAACGGACGGACGGACAGAGGTAAAACAATAGTTGCAGGGGCATAAATATGGAGCAGGAAGATTGTTTTAGGAGCTGAATGTGATGATAATATGAATTTCGACATTCGATTAGAGGAGATGTTACAACCCATTACCAAAGAGACCTCAAGTAGACCAAAACGGAGTAGAAAAATGAAACAATCTAGTATTTATGAATGTTATTGTCCTTGATATATATGTACTCAACTGTTCAAAGCTGTAAAGTATTGTATTATAAATGTACTATTTATTGCTTGAATTGATAAATATTTAAATGATTTTGCATAAATTGATATACAATTTATTATCACATCTATTAGAAAAAGGATGACACTTAAGGTAGTGTATTATTTCCTTGAAGAATAACTGCACTAGGTAATTTTTTCCATGATAAATTATACTAAATAATGTATTATTTCCATAACATCAATTTATTCTAATATTATAATGACAAAGTTTAAATATTAAACTAGAAAAGAGGTATGCCCCCGCACTTGATAATTATGGACAAAGTTGTTTTGTTAGGGAGTGATTTTTTAAAAATGAAGTGTGTCTGTAAGACACAAATGATGCCCCTGCCTGACCATCAAAATCCTGTGGACATGCACACCTCCATTATGTGTATAAACATCCTACAAAATATTAAAGCTGTAGCTCCAAAACTGTAGGAGAAGATAGCCGGACAAACCATGTATCTATAACCGGACGGACGAACAAAATGACTAAGTCTAACTACCTGTCATTTTGAGAATATTTGATAAAAATCAAAATCCTGTGGACATGCACACATCCATTATGTGTATAAACATCCTACAAAATATTAAAGCTGTAGCTCCAAAACTGTAGGAGGAGTTAGCCGGACAAACTATGCATACTAAGTGTGACGAACGGACGGACAGACAGGGGTAAAACAATAGTCGCAGGGGCATAAATATGGATCAGGAGGATTGTTTTAGGAGCTGAATGTGATGATAATATGAATTTCGACATTCGATTAGAGGAGATGTTACAACCCATTACCAAAGAGACCTCAAGTAGACCAAAACGGAGTAGAAAAATGAAACAATCTAGTATTTATGAATATTATTGTCCTTGACATATATGTACTCAACTGTTCAAAGCTGTAAAGTACTGTATTATGAATGTACTATTTATTGTTTGAATTGATAAATATTTAAATGATTTTGCATAAATTGATATACAATTTATTATCACATCTATTAGAAAAAGGATGACACTTAAGGTAGTGTAGTATTTCCTTGAAGAATAACTGCACTAGGTATTTTTTTCCAGGATAAATTATACTAGTGCATAATTTCCACATAACAATTCATTTTGAAATAATCACTTCAATATTTGTTAACCCCCCAAAAAGCCCATGCCCCATTTTTTTATAGTTCCCCTAAAAAAATCCCTTTTAAGAGTGTTTTGGATACACAATTAAACAAAGGATAATTTACACTAAGCATGGAAAAAATAATCTAGTGCAATAATTCCTCTTGAAATTATACACTAGTGTAACTTGTCCTCTGGAAAGAATACACTGGTGGAAAGAACACACTGTTACACATATCCATGGTCATTTGTGAAAGCATAAAAAAATGACGGAAGTGATAACAATAGCCCATGTGAGCCAAAACTAATTAACTTGGTTTGGTTGGTTGGTTTATGGTGTTTCACTAAACGCCACTTTCAATAATATTTCAGTTATATCGTGGCGGTCAGTTTTTTTGGTGGAGGAAACCGGAGCACCCAGAGAAAACCATCGACCTGTTGCAAGTCACTGACAAACTTTATCACATAATGTTGTACATCTCACCCTGATCGAGATTCGAACTCACAACATCAGTGGTGATAGACACTGATTGCATCATAGATAGCTGTAAGTCCAACTACCATACGATCACGGCTTCGATTTATCTATACAAAATTTCTTACATTACTGTTGGATGGTCCACATGTGTCCTCAGCATTAGCATATTCTCCATCATTGATGCTCTTTAATGGCAGATCAGCATTGGAATATTCAGCAAAGGCATTGTTGTTCAAAGCTGAAAGTATAAAGTTAAGATTTTTGGTTTATAATGTCTAACGCCACTTTCAATAATATTTCAGTCATATCATGGCGGTCAGTTTTATTGGTGGAGGAAACCGGAGTACCCGGAGAAAACCACAGACCGGTCACAAGTCACTGATAAACTTTCTCACATAATGTTGTATCGAGTACACCTTGCCATAAACGGGGTTCGAACTCACAATACAAAAGTAACATTCAACATAAATAAAACAAATTAAAATTAGGCATTTGTTGTATTTTTATTTATTTATTTATTTTTATTATTGGTGATACACTAATACAAATGACTTGTAACCTTTACAATGATGATAATTCACTCATGTGCTATCTCGTTTTTATGAATTACTGCGTTGTCTAGTTACTCTGGATTTTTATATTCAATATTCAGAATACAAGAGTAGTTATGCTATAATTGTACAAGGTATGGAACATGTATTACAATAGATAAAAGCCAAGGATCTATATGGGGTTGGAACCCCTCAGGTAAACAGTTTTAAATGGATTGCAATGCCAGGAAAATGTTCCAAAAATCATCTAAACCAGAATGGGAATGGTAATATATGATACAGCATTGTGATATGCTGATATGCTGATATTCAATTTGTACCAGTCACTGATGACTATTGGGTTCAGCGGCCATCGCGGACGTGATCGTATGGTAGTTGGATTTACAACTACCTGTGCAATCAGTGCCTATTACCACTTAGGTTATGAGTTTGAGGTATACTTGATACAACATTATGTGATAAAGTGTGTCAGTGACTTGCAACTGGTCGGTGGTTTTCTCAGGTTACTCCGGTTTCCTCCACCAACAAAACTGACTACCACAATATAACTGAAATACTGTTGAAAGTGGTATGAAACACCACAATCCTAACCCTAACTAATTGGGTTCAAGACCTGGGTATCAAAATCTAATATATGCTCGGATAGGCAATAAACTAATGACGGACCCAAATGATCGCAAAAAGGATACTGATTTTTGATTGATTGAAAGAATCATCTATTGTTTGTCCCCTAAGTTTGTATTACCAGTAGCCCAAATATGACCTTATCAAGGATGATATGCTTGTTTGTTTTTTTATTTTTTTTTCAGAGGAGGGATATTTTTGTATTTTTCATATACAATGTACACCAATATACCCAAAAAAACAACCTTAAGCATAACGGATGCTATAATATGGCTAAATTAACATGCATAACAATATACCTGCATAATAATATACATGTATAACAGCATACTAAAATTCAACATTGGACGAATCACATCAGATGATTAATATGTCTCAAACTAAATAGATTACTTTTGAAAGATCAGGATTCTCTTAGGTTTATTTCTAAAAGGAGGGTAAGGGTTATGGTGTTTAACACCACATTCAACAATATATCAGCTATATTGTGGCAGTCAGTTTTATTAGTGGAGGAAACCAGAGTACCCGGAGTAAACCATCGACCTGCCGCAAGTCACCGACAAACTTTATCACATAATGTTGTATTGAGTATACACCTCGCCTGAGCGGAATTCCAACTTTCCAAAAGGAATCTACAAGGCTAGAAAATAGATATTAGTCATCAATAGTAATTGTTAATCTCTCTTACAACATTATTATACCAATCGGATATTTCCTTCATCAACTGTATTTAGGAATAAATGTATTAGTAAGAAAGGATATGGATGTAAATGAACATGAGAGACTATCAATCCAACATCACACTTAGACATAAATTAAAGAAAAGGAACAGCACTTTTATCCTATTTCTGCATGTCGCAGTCACAGTAAAATCTTCAACAATGAGCAAAACTCAAAACTCTAAAATGAGTGTGAAACGGGCCCTAGCCTGTAGTTGGGTGATAGTCTTTACTTCTGTAGATAAACCCTACATCTGCCCTGGGTATCTTTGTTGTTATGATGTTACTTGGTGTAATATAATTTAATGTCCACACAACAAGGTTTGCATCAATGCAAACAAAACAAAGCAGTGCATTTTGTTTTGTTTGTTTGTTTGTTTGTTAATTTATTATATTTGTCAAATTCATTTAACTACCGGGTATCTTAATTTGAGCTATAAATAGTGTTAATAAAGAGAGGAACAAATTATTGAGTTCAACTGTTTAATAATTTGATGTTATAACATACTTGCTTTTATTCACATGAAAGTGAGTGATCGAGTGATTGTTATTTAATGCCAAGTAAGAAACTACTTATCTATAATACTATATCATGGGTTGAACAAGTTACATTTCAATGAAATGAGCATGATGTCCACTTTGTACTAGACAAACATGATCAGTTGAATTGTTATAGTGTTAGCTCACTGAAACAATAGTCTACAGTTAAACATGTTGCTCCACTCTGACATATTACCTTGATTCCATGCCAATAAATCTTTGCTCAGATTTTTTTTTTAAAGCTGTGTGCCTAATATATTAATACCAAATTTAAACACATTAACCATTTCATCACCCATGTGATTATATTCACATTAAAAGCTAAATTTGAAAAAGAGAGGCTCACCTGAGTCTGTATCGATAAGTTTGCTTAGTACTAATAGTAGTTTTACAAAGTATATCTTTTTAACTTTATTTAGTCTTGCCACATGTCTCTGTGTAGTTTTTTTAAGTACTTTTATTCTTATATTTTTCTTTAAAAAGATTTAATTTCCATGAATATGATGTTGGTTTGGTCTATGGTTTTTAACACCACTTTCAACAATATTTCAGTTATACCGTGGGAGTCAGTTTTATTACATCAACTAATAAATTGCAACAGTTACTACACATAAACTGGATAGCTACAGAGCAGAGTATGTAAGTAATATTTTGAAAAACGTAGATATGACATACAGATAACGAAGGACCTAGCTGCCACAGTACTTAAATAACAATTTGGCACAGTACTCAAATAACGATTTGGCACAGTACTTAAAAAACAATTTGGCACAGTACTTAAATAATGATTTGGCACAGTACTTAAATAACAATTTGGCACAGTACTTAAATAACGATTTGGTACAGTACTCAAATAACGATTTGGCACAGTACTTAAATAATGATTTGGCACAGTACTTAAATAACGATTTGGCACAGTACTCAAATAACAATTTGGCACAGTACTCAAATAACGATTTGGCACAGTACTCAAATAACGATTTGGCACAGCACTTAAATAACAATTTGGCACAGTACTAACAATTTGGCACAGTACTTAAATAACAATTTGGCACAGTACTTAAATAACAATTTGGCACAGTACTTAAATAACAATTTGGCACAGTACTCAAATAACAATTTGGCACTGTACTTAAATAACAATTTGGCACAGTACTTAAATAACGATTTGGCACAGTACTCAAATAACGATTTGGCACAGCACTTAAATAACAATTTGGCACAGTACTTAAATAACAATTTGGCACAGTACTTAAATAACAATTTGGCACAGTACTTAAATAACAATTTGGCACAGTACTCAAATAACAATTTGGCACAGTACTCAAATAACAATTTGGCACTGTACTTAAATAACAATTTGGCACAGTACTCAAATAACAATTTGGCACAGTACTTGTTTATACGTCCTGATTAAACTGCAGCTATTTGAATCTAACAATCTTGGCCTGCATACAAGTGACACAAATTTACACGAATAAAATGACTGTATCCATTAGCAACAAAATTAATTGGTGATATACCAGTAACTTGATTGCTGAAAATAGGGAACACATTTTTAAAAGACACAAGAATTAAAGTAGACACATTTTGTGTTCAACAAAATATTCAATCAAATTGAAAATAATATCAATGTTTAGATTCTTCATTGCTTTATGGATACAATGTGAAGACACAAGCATGAGTCTACTACACCAAGACTGCTTTATAGTGGCGAAAGATTTTAAGCATTTCTGTTGTAGTTTTGTGAGACATTGCATACAAAGATTTAGAACAAATACAATTAAGAAGCAACAGCAGGGTATGTATTTATGGACAGAGCCTAATACTTACTTTCCTCAATACAGGGAACAGATGAGTATGAAACTGAAAAAAAGCATTCCCCTTCAAGAGTTAAATAAAGTCTTTATAAAAGCAGTAAGAAATAGCATTTTTCAGTCAAAGCAACTTTAATTTTAAATCCACAATCATTGTTTTAAAAAAAAAAATAATGAATAGTCAGAGGCTATGTCTACCTGTCTACCTGCATTTAATTTGTTACCTGGTTTTAAATGCTCTGCTCAATTAGGCATTTGCAAAGCAAAGTTCCAAACACCACTGCAATGTCAACCCATTAAATTCCAATTAAAACCTTGCTAAAATCCCACTAACCCTTTAAAACCCATTAGAATTTGCAATGAAATTATTAATGGGTTAAGAAAAAAACATTAAAATCCTATTTAATGGCAATAAAATCAAGCCATCAACTATTTATTATCATAATTTTACTAAGACCTGTTTTGGTACCATGGCCATTATTTTTTGCAATGAAAACAAGATTGCTACATGTAGCCATAGAAAGAGGTGTAGTGTAAGTACAATGTATATTATCCAGGTGATATATTTATATCAGTAAAGATATTAGATCCCTCTATTGTGTTTTCAAAATTCAAAATTCAAAAGTTGAATATCAGTCTAAATAGTCAAAGTCCAATATTCCACAAAATTTATCAAACTAAAATAGCAGCATAGCAGGCTCAATAACATGCTATGACTAACAATCCTACATTCTGTTGAACATTACACAGAGTAATTGCATTCAACATTTGAAAATTGTGTTCACAAAATCTTACTCTGATACACTATGATTAAAACAGTCAAAGTCCCATAACTCCAACAAATTATGTTGAATCACAGTGATGACAAACGGTTTCAGAGGAGTTGTGTTCACAGTGTCATGAAAGCATGGGTGGCGGAGATCATTACTATGTCGTGCAGCGTGGAGCGGTGGAGGACAATAAATAATAGCCATTTAATGCCCATTTATTACAGTTATTTACAGTAACTTTCACATATAATATGATGGTCATTAAAGGAATGTTGATTCTGTTGATCACCAACATGAGTGGTTAATGTTCATTAATTGTAAGTATGCTGGTTTGATTTATGGTGTTTAACGTCACTTTCAACAATATTTCAGTAATATCATGGCAGTCAGTTTTATTGGTGGAAGAAAACCAGAGTACGCTAAGGAAACCACCGACCTGTCACAAGTCACTGACAAACTTTATCACATAAATGCTGTATCAAGTACACCTCGCTATGAACAGGGTTTTAACTAACAACTTTAGTGATGATAGGCACTAATTGCACAGGTAGTTGTAAATCCAACTACCATGTGATCACGGGTACCTAAGCCCCCTTAATTGTAAGTATTATTTACTTTAAAAAAAACCTACATCTATAGTAATGGCTATTAAATGTATCGATCAATAAAATACAAAACTTTACCATTGAATTGCCATTAATTCTAGAATGATGACCATTAAATTCTTTCTTTCTAATATAATTATGAATTAATGACCATCATAAATATTCCAAACCATGCAAACTGTCACCAACTGATTGCCCATTTTTGTTTCATTACAATCTTTAATTTGCTATATTGTGTTTGTTTTATAAATTTTAGCTTTTGTAGTTTTGTACTATATTTAATTTGGCACCAAGTAATTTGGAGTGATTGAGTGACTGTTGTTTAATGCCAATTCAGCCATTCTTCACCTATATTATGTCGAGAACAAGTTAATTTTCAATGAGATGATGAAGTGCACTTTGTACTAGACCAACATGCTGATTTTTATAGTGTTAGTTCACTGAAACAACAGTCCACAGGTAGACATGTCACTCCACTCTGACACATTATTCTGATTTCGAGCCAACCAGTCTTTGCTCTTTCTCCTTAATGCTGCGTGCTTAGCAGAGAAGCAACAAATACCAATTTCATAGTCTTTGGTTTGACTCGAACCTACGATCTACCGCACTCGAGGCGAGCACACTAACCATTATGCCACCGATGCGGTTCCAAATATTTGGAATTGATTGATATAGATACTACATGCATAGTGCATTATATAGTACATTAGTTTCATAAGCTAAGATAAACGTCAGAGAACACAGAAAGGGCCATCAAGAATGGATAGTCCAGAAACACAAGACGAAGAACAAACAAAACAAAAAAAACACAACACAATATGTGTTAAACACCACTATATGTTATGTATATAAGACATGAGCCCTCTTAAAAACAACTGGAGGTAACTTTAGACAAAACGAACATCGTTCTATGTGGAAATCGTAAAGGAAAAGACATGCATGACATGCTGTTCAGACCTTAATAAAAATTTCAATAGTTTAAAGACACAGAAGCATATACATGTATATTGAATATACTGACAATAATGCAATTATGTTACATTTAGTTATTGTTTTTTTCTTTTCTTTATTTAGTCATTTTGTTAAGTAACTACAGTATGTAGGCTGCAATCACTTTATAAAGCAACTCAACTGATTTTTTCTATAAAGGTTTAAAACATTCGAGCTTTATTTATCATTTCTAAGGAGTTTTTTTTTGTTTTTTTTTTTAATTTGCAGGCATGAACAAGAATCTAGTGCCATTATATTGTATACCTTCTTACAAAGTTTGCTTATACAATCAGGCTAATGGTTTCAGTAGAGATTATTCAAACATTATTTCTTACATGGTTCAATATTAAACTTTGTGTTGATATTATTTCTGACCCTAAATCATAATTAAATGAGAAATCTTTACTTTATAGGAAGTACTAGAAAAGTCTCCAATAAAGTCACAAAAATTTGAATTATACTGTAAATCCAGACAAGTAGATTTTTAAAAATTTCCTCCACCATTCAATTTGCTTCTTTTTTTCTTTTTTTTTGCTGATCAGCACCAAATAAGTATTTTTAGACCTTTATTCTTTTCCAGTGTCTTTAAATTTTCACAGTTGGATTGGATAAGCATTATATAACTGAAATATTGTTGAAAGTGGCATTTTGTCCTTTTTCTTTTAGCCACTGTGTTGTCTGTCCTTCTTCGATTTACAGATTCTGATTACCCCTTTGGTATCTTCAAATTCTTCTTACAATAAATGGCACAATGCTCAAGTTTACAACATCAATTGCTCAGGTATTTGATACATAACTTCATAAGATATACAAATTAATACAATGAAAAAAATTATGAAATGTTATTATTTTTAAAATTAAAATATTTCTTTAATTTTGCATGTGTTAATTTTCACATTCTCAACATGCTCAGCCAATTCCTAGCAACATAAAAAATGTTCACACATATATCACGTTTACTCATCAGGAAAATAAGTATATGTTATCTGGATGTGAATTGATTGATACCGATATCAGCATGCCGAGCCAGAATATGAAGTTTGTTGTCGAGTGAGCGAAGCGACCGAGTCACAAACTTCATATTCTGTCGAGCAGGCTGATATTTTTCAGTATCAATCATATTTACATTCAGATGACATGTTTATCATCCTTAAATCAAACATAAAGACGGATACATCAATAGGTTTCGATATTTGTATTTTCGTGGGAAAAATCACATGATTCAAAATATTAAAAATACGCTTCCCCAAAACATAATTCATAAGTAGTTTGCAAATATATACCATTCAATTTTACAGATTTATATAAATGTTAAGATTGGAGAATTTTCCCCTTTAATGGTGCATATTCTTTTTTTTTATTACAAACAGTCGGCAATACTGAATAGGATTCACTCATTTTCATTAAAGGTTTTTACTGATGACGTTCCGGTATAGAAAGCACAAACGTCACGACCTCGATTATGACGTAACAAAAACCAGCAGTCCCAGCAGAGGTTATCAAGAATTGTGTTAAGTACATTTTTGTAGGACGATGTTTGTTGATATTTCTGACACGACAGTTCCTAATTTGATTTATGTTTAAAAAATGAAATGTAACCTAGCTGATGATGCTGATGAATTTTATTTACTTTTGTCATCTTCACAGGAATTATCGTTTAAATGTTGGGAGAATTTGGTGATAACTCCTGCTGACTGTTGATAAGTCCTGCTCAGCTCACGTGAACTTTAATACGATTTTTGCTTATGGAGTCAGTAGGTAGATATAACGGGAGGGAAGGATGATAACACAACTTCTACGTCTCTACAGTACATCCATCATTACTTCGTGGCAGACGACAACAATTTTAGCAGTGTTACTGACATAACAGAGTAAAATAATGAATATTTGATTAGTCCTCGAGAAAGTAAACCAACACGAGGTGCTGTAGGAATAAGTTTAAAGTTGCTTAAGGATTTTTGTAACTCGGGGAAAAAAATTTAGTTTATCGTGAATTTGACCTTTGACCCAAGACCAAGTTCATTATATATCAAAACTGTCAATCTAAAGTATTTTCTTAAATTTAATATGCACTGGGAACTATGTTACTGTTGTCAAATAAAAACCAGAGGCTCTCAAGAGCCTGTATCGTTCACCTGGTTATACAAAGAACCAATTGGTCCTATGTAAAAACTATGTCCTGCAGTGGTAGTCATCTTGGAATTACGATCAACATAAAAAACACAAAGTTTGTAAAGGACCTTCCAATGACTGATGCACAGTTTAGGTTCAATCAGTGCAATAGCTTCAGAGAAGAATATATTTCTGTATTTTCCCCAAATGGTCCTGTGTTAATACTATGACCTGTGGTGGCAGCCATCTTGGATTTCCGATCGGCATAAAAAACAGAAAGTTTGTAGAGGACCTTCCAATGACCATTCCTGGGCAGTTTGGTTTCAACTCATACCTGTTAACCCTCAACCTTTTCGTGGGAGTCTCCCGCGTAAGAGCCTTATCTCCCGCATGGACTGGGTCTCATGCGCGGGAGACATTAATCTCCCGCACGATATGAACCAAACAAAAAAATCAAGTACAATAAAATCTTGACCTACATTTTGCGATCAATATTTCTGGAAATTCCCCATTTGGAACTCCCGTGCTGATGAAAAATGCCGAGAGATACGAATGTAAATGATATCCGGTTATTGATCTATTTGACACCTTTACAGGTAAATTGGGTCATGGAGATTAATTAAGGTGTTGATGATTATACAACAATTACCCACTGATTGACAGTTAATTGGGGATAAGGAAGTGGGTTTGTGGCACACGCTTAGATGATTAGAAGTGTGATAGCGGCAATTAAAAATAGTTCTAAACCGTTGTGCAAACAGGAGTCGGACAACCTTTGATGCAGAGGAAAACTTCATATTTCGATCAAACGTGCAATGAATTCATCTCGGATTGAGTTGTTATGGCTTGTTTGGGACCAAAGCCGATCAAAGTATCATTTAAGGACTAAGTTCCAGGATGGAATTGATAAACCACAAAAATGCCAAAACGTATGCTATCACCCAACGCACCAGCAGCAAAGTGACTTTTTAATTTTAGTGCTCTATGACTTTATTGTTCAGAGCATTCTGTCTTCATTTTTATTGCTTTGTTATAACCTTATGATTATGAATGATTATGAATAAATTATAAATACAGTTTTTATCCTTCATTCATCATATGAAACACTACTAATAAGACAGAAATGTAAACAATATATATTGAAATGGGATGCAGTTGGTTCAATACTGAAACAAACAAAAAGAAAACATCAATTAACAATAAAAACATGCACCAAATACGTCGATAAAAAATCTTCAGCTATGAGACCAAATCTCCAGCCAAAAATTTACAAATCTTCAGTTGTAGCATAGCAACTCTATCACATGTATGCAACTACAAGGTACAATTTTGTGCGTTTAAAGGCAACGCACAAAATCTCCCCCTTAGAAGAGTTGGTAGGGGGGAGATCTCCCCCCTAGCAGTTTCCAGAGGTTAACAGGTATGTCAACTGTCCTAGTGGTTTCAGAGAAGAAGCGTTTTGAAACATTTTTCCCATAGGGTCCAATGTTAAACTAAGTCCTGCCGTAGCCGCCATTTTGAATTTCATATCGGAACAAAAAACGTAAAGTTTGTAGAGGACCATCCTATGAACATTCATGTACAGTTTGGCTTTAATCATATTTGTAGTTTCTGAGAAGAAGGCATTTGAACATTTTCCCATAGGGTCAAATGTTAATCTATGTATTGCGGTGGTGGCCATCTTGGATTTCCGATCAACATATAAAACAGAAACTTTGTAGAGGACCTTCCAATGATCATTCCTGGGCAGTTTGGTTTCAATTGTCCAAGTGGTTTCAGAGAAGAAGCATTTTGAAACATTTTTCTCATAGGGTCCAATGTTAAACTAAGTCCTGCCGTAGCCGCCATTTTGAATTTCATATCGGAACAAAAAACGCAAACTTTGTAGAGGACCATCCAATGAACATTCATGTACAGTTTGGCTTTAATCATATTTGTAGTTTCTGAGAAGAAGGCATTTGAACATTTTCCCATAGGGTTCAATGTTAATCTATGTATTGCGGTGGTGGCCATCTTGGATTTCCGATCGGCATATAAAACAGAAACTTTGTAGAGGACCTTCCAATGATCATTCCTGGGCAGTTTGGTTTCAATTGTCCAAGTGGTTTCAGAGAAGAAGCATTTTGAAACATTTTCCCCATAGGGTCCAATGTTAAACTAAGTCCTGCCGTAGCCGCCATTTTGAATTTCATATCGGAACAAAAAACCTTAAGATTGTAGAGGACCATCCAATGAACATTCATGTACAGTACGGCTTTAATCATATTTGTAGTTTCTGAGAAGAAGGCATTTGAACATTTTCCCATAGGGTCCAATGTTAATCTATATCCTGCGGTGGTGGCCATCTTGGATTTCCGATCGGCATAAAAAACAGAAACTTTGTAGAGGACCTTCCAATGATCATTCCTGGGCAGTTTGGTTTCAATTGTCCAAGTGGTTTCAGAGAAGAAGCATTTTGAAACATTTTTCCCATAGGGTCCAATGTTAAACTAAGTCCTGTCGTAGTTGCCATTTTGAATTTCATATCGGAACAAAAAACCTTAAGATTGTAGAGGACCATCCAATGAACATTCATGTACAGTTTGGCTTTAATCATATTTGTAGTTTCTGAGAAGAAGGCATTTGAACATTTTCCCATAGGGTCCAATGTTAATCTATGTCCTACGGTGGTGGCCATCTTGGATTTCCGATCGGCATAAAAAAACAGAAACTTGGTAAAGGACATTCCAATGATCATTCATTTACAGTTTGGGTTCAGTCAGTTCATTAGTTTCAGAGAAGATCTTTGAAATTTCAGCCAATCAGAGCATATTATTGGCCCTGGCAGCCATGTTGAATATCCGACTGGAACGAAAAACAGTAACTTTGTAGAGGACCATCCAAGGAACATTCCTGCTAAGTTTGGTTCCAATTGGCCCAGTGGTTTCGGAGAAGAAGCTTGAAATGTGAAAAGTTTACAGACGACGGACGCCAAATGATGGCAATAGTTCACCTGGACCTTTGGTCCAGGTGAACTAATAAAAAGTATTTCCACCGTCTAAAAAATTAGAAAAATGATACTATTGTAACATGAGAGATTTTTTTAATTGGATTTTCTTCAAATTGATTTCGAATTATTTCCCTTTGTACAGTAGATAAATTTTTGTGGTAAATATTTTAGATGCTAGTATAAGCCACGCATTGTAGTTATGGTCAACATGATGTATTATGTTACAGTCTACTATAACCTTATTTAGGGTATGTGTAACAGTCATTGTGTTGATCAATAATTTCAAGAATAATAGATACCAGGCCTCGACATTAACGTTTGTCCGATACCAGTGAAAACTAACGTTGGACAAGTAGATCTTGTATTACGGTTGTCCGACGGGACAAGTGAACAAATCAGTGATTCCCAAACGTGCCGGTATGACAGACAAATCCGGTAAAAATCATTTATTTCCACCGGTATAAAATACTGGGTTTGTTGTATAAAAGAGCCCTATTTGATCTCCAATTTGTCCATAATTTATTTTGATTAAAACTAAAGTGAAATGCCAGATCAAAACTGTTTTATTGTATCATTTATCATTCCTCCATGCTTTGATGAAGTTCAAGGACATTGACAAAATTAAAGTCGCAATCTCAGAAACGCTTTAATGAACGAAAATATCAATATTTGAAATATAAGAACAAGAATCACTCCGAAATGGACACGTAAAAATGATCGGATATCAATTTGGCGCAATTTTAAACTTGTCTTTTGTGCAAAATACGATAGAGGACTTGATTTAGGCTTTTGGGAAATATTGAAACCTTTGAAATGGACAAATATTACAAGCTTTTTCCTGATTAAGACAAATGGTTGAAAAGATCCATTAAAAATTTTATTTCTCTGTGAATTTAAATAAAATACTTTGCTTTATTCATATATAAAAAGAAAAATTCTACAAAATGTTTACTTCAAAGTAGACTTGTTTTAGCAAACAATGTTCAGAAAAATATATATACAGTTAATTTGCATTACTAAAACGAGAAATGAAAAATTGGTAGCCCTTGGTTGAAAGCAACCACTGCATGATGAGCTTGATATTTTTCTGGTCCTGTGAAATTCTGATCAGTCTGGTGAAAAGGGAGTCTTTACCAGACCGAATATCTGGTTAAAGTGAGACAGACTTTGGTATTCTCTGAAAAATGACTGTCCTACCTTTTGAAGGTTATTTTCTATGATCAAAATGTGTTGCTTTGTCATTTTTAGACTTAAGCTTCGTAAATAATTATTTTAATGTGTTTCAAAATATTGGTTTCCATTGAAGTACACTATCGCTAATTACAACGATGAACCAAGAGATTTTCCAAATATATACTTGATCCGTATCTTTTCAGCGATTTCATTAAACGATCACTGGCATTAAGTAATTATAATGAAATAGAAATAGATTTGTTTGTAGTGATTCTTTCCCATAATAATTCCCTGGAAACGAAATTACCATACCCATCAGCATGGATCTATGATATCTCCTGATCTTAGAAAGTACAGACTTTATGTCTAATTTCTAAGTGTATGATAATTTGGTGATTAAAGATGTCATAATCTTAATGTCTGTTAGTATTAATAATGACAGGACAAGATAATGTTTGTGAGACAATAACCAAAACATTTTACACAAATTGCTGATAATTATTCTCTGGTTTTTATCATTTTTATTTAAAAAAATTTGGACAACTAAAAGTTTGAGTCGGACAAGTACTTTTTTTAGTTAGTTGTCCGAAGGGACAAGTTAAAAAAAATGTTAATGTAGAGGCCTGGATACAAATAATTTTCTACTGACAGCTTAATTAGTAAGTAGTCTATTTGTAGAAGCTTATTGTTTATAAACATAACATGATTGAAACCAAACTTTGGCATTTCATGTTAAGGGAATCGTATTTATAAAAGTTTTTCTTTTATTTTAATAAGGGAGATAACTTGTATTTAAGGTTAATTATTTCAAATAGTTAATAGTAATATAAAAGGTTGGGATTTAAATGTATTCTAGTAATTTTTGGATTTTGAATAATTATTTACTAAATTATTGCATTTGACTTTGAAATATTTTTGATGACATTCAAAAATCATAGAGTTCTGAATTTTTTCAACATATGCTTATGATGGTTATATTTTCTATTTTTTCTAATTGTATATTAGACGTTGCCAAATATTACGTTGTCTAGCATATGCAAGATGTCAAATGGAAAATTCTGAATTTTGATTGAATTTATTATTGATGCGGAAGTAATTATAGGTGCGTCACTGTGATAAATAGAAGATTTTTTCTTCAAATTTAAAATGAGAAATTTTTATGGATAATGGAACATTATATTTCATTCAAATGATGAGAAGATTAAAATTAGTTTTCTGAAATTATATATTTGGAAAAGAAATCTATTTAAAAGATTGAATATTGGAGATTATATTGTGATAGATAGATACAACAATATCATCCTAATAAACTATGATTTTAACATGTTTCTATTTATACGCCTGTGCGTTACACTATGAACACCTAGAATTGTTTCCCTTGGTTATATCTCTGAAAACATACTTTTTTGAATTTTGAGCAAGAGAAGTGATCCCTCAATTTTAATTTATTTAACAAATAAAGAGTTTGTCAAAAGTGGTTTCATATTTTTTTTTTAATCAATAAATTGTGAAAATATTGAAGATATAAACATTGATTTATACCTAAATGTCACATTGGCACATATGTACTTTAGTCTGAAAATGCATGACAATGTACAAGATGTAATTGCTTAGAAAGAGTACCACAAAAAAGAGTGAAAGACAAGAGTGAATCCAGTGTCCAAATCATGTGAGTGGGTGCCATGGAAAAGTTTGAATCATAGAAAGATTTTAAATGAGATATAATTTTTGATTGACTATGCATTAGAAATAACAATATGTATTCCTGAAAAGCATTACATACCTTTTCCCTTTGGCTTGCTTCCTTTCTTTGGTTTTTCTTTTTTATCTGTAAATGTAAAGAAATAATTTCTCCATCAGCAATTCTGGACCAATTTCCATTCTGAGAAAAAGATTTTTGTACTATAAGTTAAAGAGTGTCAGGCACTTCAATCAAATAAAAACAAGTTATGGCTATCTAAAGTGTTTTACTGCCTTTGTTTTATTTATATTTCTAGCAGCCATGTTGGTTGGTTGGGAGGATATTAGGATACTATTTTGAAAACACATACCCTAAGATTCAAATTGAAATAGTATTTTCAAAGCTTATCATTTCAATAGTTGCATGTTTTTGACAAAAATCAGCAAAACCCATTAAATATCAGCAAAAAATTATCAAAATCACAAATTTCACAAAAAGCTTGAAATATATCAAACTAATAATTACAGGTAGCATAAAGCTAGTTTAAATTTCTGATTGCTTAAGTTTAAAATGTTGCAGATTTTGGTTATTTGAAGATATTTCTATTTTTAATTATGGTGGCTATCTGAGTTGTTGGATACCATTTTTAAAGTCGACCACTAATGGCCTAATTTTTGTCAAAATGATCTTATTTTGCACATTTTTGTCAAAATTGGCAAACCAATTAATTTTCCATAACACCTGTTATATATGTCATCTATTGAAATTGTGTCTTGTTAATGGCTTTGTAGATGTGTATTACTCCTCAACTATCTGTTTATAGTAACAGCAGCCATGTTGGATGACTGGTGGGATTATCAGATACATTTTTGAAAATTGATACCTAAAGGTAGATTCTGGGCAACTTTGGTTGAATAAGGGTAATAACAAAATTACCGAACTCCGAATTAGCCCTGTGGATAATATTTTTTAAATAGTATACGCGTGACAAACAGACAACAATGGACGTCAAATGATGGCAATAGCTCACATTCCTTTTTTGTTCAGGCAATTTTTAAATGTACATCTAGTGACCATATTGGATGGCACCTGATATCTAATTGCTAATTTTTATAATCCACAAAGATGTGACCATCTTGGCTGGCACATGAGGTCTCTGCTAATTTGTATGATCTAGAAAGCAATATCTCTACAAAAATTAGTCTATATCACCATAATAAGATTTCTGTATTCACATATTAAGATTTTGTGATAATTATTTATAAAATAGGCCAATTATCTACACTAATTAGATGCCGTGGTTGTATTCAGATAATTGCCTGCTTTAAACAAATTGATGAAAAAAAATTCCATAGAGTTATATCAGACAATAGTTACTGATAAATAATGTCAAATGATGACGACGACCACCTTAGGTGTAATAGGCTCTGATTTTATAGTTAGACAGAAGTCTAACTACTATAGGATGATGACCATGTCAACCCTATCAGCATGCAAGATGACTGATGTATTTATGATATACAGTTAGTCACCCTCTTATATGGCTGTCGTAGTCATGATCATATCTGTGTTAGCGGTAGACGATCGCCACGTCACATTTTGCGAATATAACGGTAGTGTGGCAAGGATAATTTGTGTAGCAGTAGCCACACTGGCGAACGAAAAACTTTTAGAGCGTGCATCTAACAACGATCTTTTATTATGTAGAAAGTCAACTTCGAATAAAACGCGTTATAGACAATGATTTGATCGATGTATAATATCCAAAATGATTTTAAAAAGTGGGTCAGATTGATTATTTCCGGTAGTTTTTTCAGTTGAAATAACATTATCCGGGATCCATTCCGGAAATAGTTTCGAATTTAGTCACCGACTGACTGGGTTCCTAAATTACGCTCTATTCTGTCTGTCCTTCTAATGAAGACCTAACTATACTCAGATATCTTTGTCAATATCTTTTATCAACAACTATTTGATTAAATGGAATTGGAGATCTGCAAACTGGATGACCTGCATTGAGCATGAGAAAGAAAATATTTTTTTTGGCATCGTCCCTTGATGCTTGCTGCTGGTTATCCAAAAGCTCTGATCCCTTTCCATGTTCCAAACAATATTGCATGTTTGTGTGTCTCTCCCCTTTCCTTTCACATCGAAATTCTTCTATATCAACATGGCCGGTCTGCACTAGACACAAGTAGGACTTTATTCCTTTTAGCATCGACTCAAGGTGTCTCTTGCAGATTGGTGTCACCTGATATATGTATATGCTCTCTCTCATCCCCCCCCCCACCCTCATATATATGTGAGTAATTGTGTGTACGTTTATGTGCATATATCTCTTTTTCTGCCCGAGTGTGCCTGCACCACAATTATTGATATTTCACCGCAAATGTTTAGTTTGATGTATTGTTGTTGTGTATCAATCATAATTGTTATTTGTATATGCCCTCCTGGGGCCCTGATTTGGTTAATAAACTTATTTCTATTTCTGTCTACGCTTGAATCTAAAACCAGTAAATTATTTCACAATGAGAAGGTCAAGCATGGCAAAGCATGAATCCAGGTCCGTTTGCCCTGATAATTATAATTATGTAGGGTATTAAAAATAATAGAAAAATAAGTGATATTTTATTGCTTATAAATATTAAATTGAAAAATTTTAAATATGCGGCATGCTAAAGTGTACAGTCAATGAACATAGCTAGGTATTCGTCACTCGAATTTAAGCTATATATTTCATATAACCACATTGTTCAAAATTTTTATTTTGAAATCATTTCTAAACGGGTTTTGATCATTTTTGCACCAGAATAAGCAGAAATATTAAAGATTTTTGTTTATTTTAGCATGATTTTCCGTTATTTTCTTATGATTTAAAGACAATTTTTGTTTTTTGTCGTTAAATTTGCTATGTACTGTATTTCAACAAAAGTGACAAATACTTATACATGTATATGTCCACGGACTGTATGTTTCGATAATGGGCAAAGTTAAACATTTCAGTCCTTGGAATAAATGAATCAGGTAACGATTAGTGAATCCACCGAGTCTGTAGAAAATGTGGGATATTAAAAATAATTAGTATGCTAAAGTGTATGTTTCTATAATGAACAAAGTTAAACGTTTTAGTCATTGGAATGAATGAAGCAGGTAAAGATGAGTGAATCAAGAGTCTGTAGTCCATTATACTTTATTAAAGTATTAAAAAAGTAATAAATATAACAAAGATAGTTTAAACAAACTTTTTAGAATTTTCAATTGTTTTATGCTCTTTGTTTATATTTAGTGTGGCTAAAAGAAATTAGTACCCGTTAGCCACAGTGGTTAACAAAAAAAAAGTCTACCGCTAACACAGCATATGGTAGTTGGATTTACAACTACCTGTGCAATCAGTGCCTATCACCACTAAAGTTGTGAGTTCGAACGCCACGACATAACTGAAATATTGTTGAAAGTGACGTTAAACACCACAAACCACTACCATCTGTAAAAAAAAAAAGTGGCCTTATAAGAGAGGTTTCCTCTCTTCAGAGGGACAAGTTAATAGTAATCTACTATTTTAGTGTATCTGAAAGCTGACCTGATAAGAGAGGTGACCTTATAACAGTGTATATACAAATCAGTATTAATTTCAAGACCTCACCTTTCTGTTTCTTTGCCTTTAGATTTTTCTGTTGTGTTTTTGGATCTACTTGAGCATACACAGCATTTGGTCTCTGGACTTCAGCATACTCATCACTAGATGTACTGGGTTTCTTGTCAGTACCAGCATATAACACATTTTGCATCCCTTCCACCACTGATCCATCATATAGAATGTTTTGTTTTAATCCATCTACAATATACATTTAAGTGTTACTTAACAAACAGTCTGACATGAGTATGCATTGATCAACGTGTTATAAGCTGACCCATTTTTTTGTGGGAGTTTTAAATACGAATAAAAGGGATAAGCCGGGCATAGCATGATATGACTGCAGCAGGTTGACAAGAGATTCTTGTGAACCAGTTTGCCTGAAAATTATTTTTCTCCTGGAAAGTGTAGAATCTGTTTGTAATTAGTGCAGGAAAGAATTTTATAAAGAACTAAGAACTAGAGGCTCAGTGGGCTGAGCCTGTGTCGCTCACCTTTCACTATGCTTTGAGGATACTTAATACACAACCTTCCATACATGTAGATGCTTCCTACCAAGTTTCGGTTCATTTGGCTAGGCAGTTTCAAAGGAGAAGATTTTTTAGATATCGAACAATCAGAAACAAGAATTGCCTATGGTGGTGGCCATGTTTGATAACTGATCAGGACGAAATGAGCAATCGTCATAGAGGACATTCCATAGATGCTTCCTAACAAGTTTCGGTTAATTTGGTCTAGCAGTTTCAGAGAAGGAGATTTAAAAACATTGGCCGATCAGAAACAAGAATTGCCTGTGGTGGCCATGTTTGGTAATGGATCATAACAAAATGTGCACTCTTTAGAGAGGACCTTCCATAGATGCTTCCTACTAAGTTTCAGTTCATTTGGCTGATGGGTTTCAGAGGAGAAGATTAAAATGTGAAAAGTTAACAGATGACAGACAACAAACAACATTGCCTTTGGCAAAGTGAGCTAAAATGAATATTAAAATGTGAATACCTACATGTAATGTATAGTATAAACATGTTATACTATATCAGTATTAGTTAATTTCTAAGGGAAAAAATGACAAGTTATCTTTCTTTTAACTGTTTAAAGGCAAGAGTTATCTCTCTTTTAACAGTTTACTACAATGGAAAAGTTTTTTTTAGAAATGAACCAATCAGAAACAAGAATTGCCTGTGGCAGCCATGTTTGTTAACGGATCGAGACGAAATGTGCAATCTTTATAGAGGACCTGCCATAGATGCTTCCTACCAAGTTTCGGTTCATTTGGCCAAGCTGTTTCAGAAGAGAAGATTTAAAAAAATCGGGCAATCAGAAACAAGAATTGCCTGTGGTGGCCATGTTTGTCAATAGATCAGGACAAAATGAGCAATCTTTAGAGAGGACCTTCCATAGATGCTTCCTACCAAGTTTCAGTTCATTTGGCTGAGAGGTTTCAGAGGAGAAGATTAAAATGTGAAAAGTTAACGGACGCCAAGCTCACTTTGTCTTAGGCAAGGTGAGCTAAAAAATAATTAGAAAGCTTACATTTCGGAAATTTGCATTTTTTAGCCCCTTTCAGTTAAGTTTATGTGAGAACCCAGACAAGATGGAGGGAATCCTTTGACATACTCACAGAAGCTCTCAACACAATCAATTCATGGAGAAAAAAAAACTACATCAATATTGGATGAAAAATATTTTTTAAAACTTGATGAAAAACTTCATAAAGTTCAAATTTACAAAATTAACACTATTTAGCCCCTTTCAGTCGAGTTTACGATAAAGGAAATTTGTTGACATACTACTGGAAGCTCTCAGCATAATCAATTCAAAGAAAAAAACATATCCGAGCTGGAAGAAAAATATTCTAAATCTGTGAAATTTCGAAATTTAGGTCCTATTAAGACACCTTTAACAAATGAAATAAAAAATGTAGCTCCTTCTTTCTATGACCTATTAATAACCCATAGAGTTGATAATTTTGTAAAAACATGCATTAAAATTAGATGAAAAATGAACTCTTATAAACATCCATTTTTGAACCTTTTGGCCTCTTGTTTGGAAACAGGTAGAGCTGAAATACCCAAAATCAATCCAAACCTTTATTCTGTGTCAAAGATCTGTGTGTTAATATATGTAAAGGAACCAAACACAAAAGAATCAAATTGTTTAACCAAATTACACACAAAAGATGACCCTAAAACTAGACCAATACTTAAATTAAACAAATGATTACCCTAAATCTAGACAAATACTAAAATTACACTAATGATTACCCTATATATAGACAAATACTTAAATTACACTAATGATTACCCTAAATCTAGACAAATACTAAAATTACACTAATGATTACCCTATATCTAGACAAATACTAAAATTACACTAATGATTACCCTATATCTAGACAAATACTAAAATTACACTAATGATTACCCTATATCTAGACAAATACTTAAATTACACTAATGATTACCCTAAATCTAGACAAATACTAAAATTACACTAATGATTACCCTATATCTAGACAAATACTAAAATTACACTAATGATTACCCTATATCTAGACAAATACTTAAATTACACTAATGATTACCCTAAATCTAGACAAATACTAAAATTACACTAATGATTACCCTAAAACTAGACCAATACTTAAATTACACTAATGATTACCCTAAAACTAGACCAATACTTAAATTACACTAATGATTATCCTATATCTAGACAAATACTTAAATTACACTAATGATTACCCTAAATCTAGACAAATACTAAAATTACACTAATGATTACCGTATATCTAGACAAATACTTAAATTACACTAATGATTACCCTAAAACTAGACAAATACTTAAATTACACTAATGATTACCCTAAATCTAGACAAATACTTAAATTACACTAATGATTACCCTAAATCTAGACAAATACTAAAATTACACTAATGATTACCGTATATCTAGACAAATACTTAAATTACACTAATGATTACCCTAAAACTAGACAAATACTTAAATTACACTAATGATTACCCTAAATCTAGACAAATACTAAAATTACACTAATGATTACCCTATATCTAGACAAATACTTAAATTACACTAATGATTACCCTAAAACTAGACCAATACTTAAATTACACTAATGATTACCCTAAATCTAGACCAATACTTAAATTACACTAATGATTATCCTATATCTAGACAAATACTTAAATCACACTAATGATTATCCTAAATCTAGACAAATACTTAAATTACACTAATGATTACCCTAAAACTAGACCAATACTTAAATTACACTAATGATTACCCTAAAACTAGACCAATACTTAAATTACACTAATGATTACACTAAAACTAGACCAATACTTAAATTACACTAATGATTACCCTAAAACTAGACCAATACTTAAATTACACTAATGATTACCCTAAAACTAGACCAATACTTAAATTACACTAATGATTATCCTATATCTAGACAAATACTTAAATTACACTAATGATTACCCTAAATCTAGACAAATACTAAAATTACACTAATGATTACCGTATATCTAGACAAATACTTAAATTACACTAATGATTACCCTAAAACTAGACAAATACTTAAATTACACTAATGATTACCCTAAATCTAGACAAATACTAAAATTACACTAATGATTACCCTATATCTAGACAAATACTTAAATTACACTAATGATTACCCTAAAACTAGACCAATACTTAAATTACACTAATGATTATCCTATATCTAGACAAATACTAAAATTACACTAATGATTACCCTATATCTAGACAAATACTTAAATTACACTAATGATTACCCTAAAACTAGACCAATACTTAAATTACACTAATGATTACCCTATATCTAGACAAATACTTAAATTACACTAATGATTACCCTAAATCTAGACAAATACTAAAATTACACTAATGATTACCCTATATCTAGACAATTACTAAAATTACACTAATGATTACCCTATATCTAGACAAATACTTAAATTACACTAATGATTACCCTAAAACTAGACCAATACTTAAATTACACTAATGATTACCCTAAATCTAGACCAATACTTAAATTACACTAATGATTATCCTATATCTAGACAAATACTTAAATCACACTAATGATTATCCTAAATCTAGACAAATACTTAAATTACACTAATGATTACCCTAAAACTAGACCAATACTTAAATTACACTAATGATTACCCTAAAACTAGACCAATACTTAAATTACACTAATGATTACACTAAAACTAGACCAATACTTAAATTACACTAATGATTACCCTAAAACTAGACCAATACTTAAATTACACTAATGATTACCCTAAAACTAGACAAATACTAAAATTACACTAATGATTACCCTAAAACTAGACCAATACTTAAATTACACTAATGATTACACTAAAACTAGACCAATACTTAAATTACACTAATGATTACACTAAAACTAGACCAATACTTAAATTACACTAATGATTACCCTAAAACTAGACCAATACTTAAATTACACTAATGATTACCCTAAAACTAGACCAATACTTAAATTACACTAATGATTACTCTAAATCTAGACCAATACTTAAATTACACTAATGATTACCCTAAAACTAGACCAATACTTAAATTACACTTTCAAGCAAGATTTTGTGAAAAATAAGGGCTTTTTTTAGAGCAAAATTCTTAAAAAATAAGGGCTATTTTTAAGAATTTGTTGACAAAAATAAGGGTTGAAATTCAATAATCAATATAAAAAAAAAACATTCTGTACTCACCTCCAGGGAGAACATAAATACACCAGAGGCTATCAAGAACCTGTATCGTTCACCTGGTTATACAGAGAACCAATTGGCCCTATGTAAAAACTATGTCCTGCAGTGGTAGTCATCTTGGAATTCCAATCAACATAAAAAACACAAAGTTTGTAAAGGACCTTCCATTGATTGATGCACAGTTTAGGTTCAATCAGTGCAATAGCTTCAGAGAAGAAAATATTTCTGTATTTTCCCATATGGTCCTGTGTTAATACTATGACCTGTGCTGGTGGCCATCTTGGATTTCAGATCATCACAAAAAACACAAACTTAATAAGAGACCATTCAATGATCATTCATGCACAGAATGGGTTCATTCAGCTCAGTAGTTTTTAAGAAAAAGATTTTTTCTATATTTTCCAATATGGTACATTGTACTGTGTTAAAACTATGTCCTGCATAGGCAGCCATCTTGGGAAGTTTGGTTTCAATTGTCCAAGTAGTTTAAGAGAAGAAGCGTTTTGAAACATTTTCCCCATAGGGTCCAATGTTAAACTAAGTCCTGCCGTAGTCACCATTTTGAATTTCATATCAGAACAAAAAACCTAGTGTGTAGAGGACCATCCAATGAACATTCATGTACAGTTTGGCTTTAATCATATTTGTAATTTCTGAGAAGGCATTTGAAAATTTTCCCATAGGGTCCAATGTTAATCTTGGATTTCTGATCAGCATAAAAAACAGAAACTTGGTAAAGGACAGTTTGGGTTCAGTTAGTTCATTAGTTTCAGAGAAGAAGATCTTTGAAATTTCAGCCAATCAGAGCATATTATTGGCCTAGGCAGCCATGTTGAACATCCGACTGGAACGAAATACAGAAATTTTGTAGAGGACCATCCAAGGAACATTCCTGCAAAGTTTGGTTCCAATTGGCCCAGTGGTTTCGGAGAAGAAGCTTGAAATGTGAAAAGTTTAAAGACGACAGACGCCAAGTGATGGCAATAGTTCCCATGGACCTTTGGTCCAGGTGAACTAAAATGCTAATTACCAACTCAGAAGATCATGCCAATGGTCATCAACAGCGATATTCAGCATATCAATACAACCAGATTAAAGTAATCTGATATGGTGCAAATCCATGCTGAATATGATGCTGATAACCACCAAGATGTCTTCTGAGAAATACATTAATTCAACATATTCATTATTTGAAAGTATACTAAGGCTGGATTTCATTAATTCCAACACTTATTTTATGTTGCATTTATCAAAAATATTCAAAATTTGAAAATTTAGGATTTTCACCAAAAAATTAGGGCTTTTTTTAGGATTTTGAAGCTTTAAAGGGAAACTTCGTGATTTTTTACATGTTAGCTATATATGTTCCTGGTGATATAAAATACATATTCACAAAGTTTTATCGACATGTTTCCACAAATAACGAAGCAAATTGCAAATTTGTAATTTTAATTTCTACTTTTTTCATGGGTTATGAAGTTTTAACACGATAATTGCATTGTGGGATTGAAATTTAAAGTCTGGGTCGCTGATGTTAAATTCGCTTCATTTCAAGTGCTCAGAGGACTGTAATTTAAATCTAATAACCGTTGGAAAATTAAATACTGAAGTGAACAGCTACGTACCTTTTTGACAAACAACTATTTTAAATGAACAAAATGTTTCATTTCCTTTATATTTACAATGGAAAGAGTGTTTTACAACAGTCACCTATATTCACTACATGTAGGATCCCTTTTACAATTATGTTCAGTTTGTTTTACTGCTAATGTGCTGAAAAATATAATGGATAATTTTGACAACGCGTAACTTGTGTATTGATCGGATTAATAAAATGGGAATTTGAATACACACTATTTGCTTTCCAAGACGAGTTGGTAGATGAGTTGGTAGATCGTTTATTATTTATTAAAGATAAAATATTTTTAAAACATTAGAATAAATATAATGTTGAAATAACAGGAACAATTATAATTGTAATTATGTTTTAGATGATAAAAAAGTATACACCATTCTTGAAATTATAAGTTTTCATTATTAGAGGTGCCAAATTGGCCTAACTATATATAGCTGTCTCATCATAATTAATATGCATTCACAATTTTAACGATCGATGTTCATAAAAGATGTTTTAATTTTAATTAAAGAACTAAAAATTAAAGGTTAGGAGATCGGGTGGCAACTGAGTTTACAAAGTTAGTGTTTAATGAAAAAAAAACTCTTTGCTCAGTGACCCCCAGAAGGCACAAAACCTAAATATATGATTTTTTTCAGCTCGGAACCCCGCAAGCAAACTTGACCTATAATTTAGATATCCACTGATATTCATTCAGACAAAGTTCGGAAGAGATCATGATCATGAGCGGTATAAACAGATGAAGAGCAGTCAAAATATACAAAGATTAGGCCACACCAAATTTACTTCTTGTTCTTCAGATTTTGTGCTAAAAACGTTGGAGCGAGCAAGTGATTTAAAAATGTTAATTTCTTTTCCTTTTTTCGTTTGTTTGTCATTTTTGATGAGCGAAGCGTAAAATATTATGCAGAAAATATATTTCTTATATTTTTCATGTATTTTCAGAAGCGAGAGACCATATTTTAATTTTAAATATTTTATTCTTCAATAAATTAAGACAAATAATTTCTGAAATAAGAAGCGAAAGGCGGGATTTACTTATTTTTATTTTCATTCTGAAAACGACAGGTACATTCACACCGGTTCACTCGGCAGGGTACTTAATATTGCGTAATGAGCTTAGGTCCACACAGGAAGTCACCAGGCAGAATATACAAGTGTCATTTTACATCCGGTCGACGGGACTCTGACCGAATACTTGAATACATGTGTCACAATCTTTGGCAATAATCAGAAACGCAATACACATTATATGACCCGTTAACGATACCCGTGACTAGAATAGGAGATGCAATACACATTTTAAAGGTTCTAATAGGTGATAAAAATACACGACCCTGATCAAGTATACATTAGGAATGGGTGCATATTAATGCACACTGGCGGATCAAGGGGGTGTTCGACAATTTTGTAACATTTGTGTATAAATTGGGTAAAAATTGGCAAACAAGAGCCTGGGACCCCGTTTTCAAAACTGCTGGATCCGCGCCTGATGCAGCAATGATTCTGGGGCTATTTTCACAGAAAAATCTTAAGATTAACATTGATCGTAAGTTATAATGAATTGTTCATTTTTATCTTGATTTTTTTTGTGCCTCATCAGAATGATATAGCAACAACCAAAATTATGAAGTAAAGCAGGGTGAACAGGGCAGGGTAGAAAATTCTTCTTGCAAACCCCAAAAAGCAAAATAGACAAAAACCATTCGTATGCAATTTTTCCTTATAAAAACAACAACCATATTTTTTATGACTATTCTGAGATTAATCAGAAGGGTCCGCCAGTTCGAAAGACGTTATTAAAATAAACAAAAAATGTTTTCTTTACGCAGAGACATATTATATGTTACGCTTTGTTCAAATCAGAAATAACCGTTATGAAAACAGATTAATCTTTTTACTGTTGGCGAATAAGAATATTGTATTTTCATAAACAAATTATTATATTACATAAGAGATGTACCCTGAAGTTTTGTATAATAAACTTTAAAAGTATTTATAATACTCATCGTCTGTAATTGTCAAATGAAAACTATTACAAATTATATGTTTACATAATCCTCTCAATTTTATGGCTTCCTACCCTGTAACTTTCTGTGCTTTTAGCTAATAAGCAGAGCTTATGTGTAGCTTTATTGTAGTGCATGAACGATCGATTACAAAGTACGATCTTATAAATAATATCATTAAAACAATTTTGCCCCGTAGCATAGGCCTATTTTTATTTTTTTACGGATTCATGGCATTGTTCCGATGTCCGCTCTGTTTTTTCACA
Source organism: Bathymodiolus brooksi (assembly GCA_963680875.1). NCBI lineage: Eukaryota > Metazoa > Mollusca > Bivalvia > Mytilida > Modiolidae > Bathymodiolus > Bathymodiolus brooksi. The sequence continues at coordinate 67,358,440 of OY804578.1, read as the reverse complement.
TAATTTTGTAGTTCTTCAATTTTCGAAAAAAAAAATCTTTTGTAAATGTGTCTCATAAAAGACGGACCGTTTTCTCTGATTCGTTTGTTTTGCCATAAGTATATAGAAACAAAACGTAAATCTGCAAAAAGTGATTGTGTAATAAATTCATATATTTAGAATAATAAGAAAAATAACAAGAGGCTCCCAGGAGCCTGTAATCGCTCACCTGGATCAAAGCTGCTTTCAATAACAACGCAACTGCACTGTGGTGGCCATCTTGGTGGGAGAGCGTGACTGCCGGACACAATTTTTGAAGAGGACCATCCAATGACTATTCCATCAAAGTTTGGTTCTAATTGAACTACTGGTTCCAGACAAAATGGTTTTTATGTGAATTTCCCATAGGGTCCTATGTTAAACTAAGCACAGCTGTGCAGCCATCTTGGTCAGAGGGCGGGACCACCAGACACAATTTTGGAAGAGGACCATCCAATGACTATTTTATCAAAGTTTGGTTCCAATTGAGCAACTGGTTCCAGACAAGAAGATTTTTATGTGAATTTCCCATAGGATCCTATGTTAAGCTAAGTTCGGCTGTGGGGGCCATCTTGGTCGAAGGGCCGAACCGCCAGACAAATTTTTGGAAGAGAACCATCCAATGACTATTTCATCAAAATTTTGTTCTTATTGAGCAAATGGTTTCAGACAAGAAGATTTTTATATGAATTTCCCATAGGGTCCTATGTTAAATTAAGTTTGGCTGTGGTGGCCATCTTGGTCGGAGGTCTGAAATGCCAGACACAATTTTGGTAGGGGACCACCCACGGATCATTTCAGCAAAGTTTGGTTGAGATTGGCTCTGTAGTTTCAGAGAAGATTTTTTAAAAATTTCATCCCCCCTTTTTTCTATTTTTACCTTGGTGGCCATCTTGGTTGGAAGTCAGGATCACCGGACACAAATTTGGAAGGGGGCCATTCAAGGATTATTCCACAAAAGTTTGGTTGCAATTGGCCCAGTGGATTCTGAGGAGAAGATTTTTATGTGAATTTCCCATAGGGTCCTATGTTAAGCTAAGTTCGGCTGTGGGGGCCATCTTGGTCGAAGGGCCGAACCGCCAGACAAATTTTTGGAAGAGAACCATCCAATGACTATTTCATCAAAATTTTGTTCTTATTAAGCAAATGGTTTCAGTCAAGAAGATTTTTATGGGAATTTCCCAAAGAGTCCTATGTTAAATTAAGTTCGGCTGTGGCGGCCATCTTGGTTGGTGGTCTGAAATGCCAGACACAATTTTGGAAGGGGACCACCCAAGGATCATTTCAGCAAACTTTGGTTGAGATTGGCTCTGTAGTTTCAGGGGAGAAGATTTTTTTTAAATTTCATCCCTCCTTTTTTCTATTTTTAGCTTGGCGGCCATCTTGGTTGAAAGTCAGGATCACCGGACACAACTTTGGAAGGGGGCCATCCAAGGATCATTCCACAAAAGTTTGGTTGCAATTGGCCCAGTGGTTTCTGAGGAGAAGATTTTTGTGTGAATTTCCCATAGGGTCCTATGTTAAGCTAAGTTCGGCTGTGGGGGCCATCTTGGTTGACGGGCCGAAATGCCAGACACGTTTTTGGAAGAGAACCATCCAATGACTATTTCATCAAAATTTTGTTCTTATTGAGCAAATGGTTTCAGACAAGAACATTTTTATGGGAATTTCCCATAGGGTCCTATGTTAAATTAAGTTCTGCTGTGGCGGCCATCTTGGTCGGTGTTCTGAAATGCCGGACATAATTTTGGAAGAGGACCACCCAAGAATCATTTCAGCAAAGTTTGGTTGAGATTGGCTCAGTAGTTTCAGAGGAGAAGATTTTTTTAAAATTTCATCCCCTTTTTTTAATTTGCATAATTGGTCAAAATCGACAAAAGTTCAAAGTTCATAAAAAATCCTGTAATACATGTTAAAAAGCTCATCATTATGCTTATACAGTTCAAATTTGGGCACATTCTGGCTTAAAATAGAGCAGTTTTGGCCATTTGAAGAAATTTCTATTTTTAGTAACAGCAGCCATTTTGAATGGAGGGCGGGGCTGTCGGACACAATTTTGAAAGGGACCCACACAGGGACCATCCCTGCCATGTTTGGTTTAATTTGGTTCCGTGGTTTCAGAGGAGAAGATTTAAATGTGATCTTTTATCAAAATATGGCTAATTTGCATAATCGGTATATATCGGCTGAAAGAAAAATTTCACAGAAACACCCGGAATATATGCTAAACTATTCCTTGCCATGTAGCTGCAGCTACAATTTGAGCTCATTTTGACTTACACTAAAGCAGCAATGGACAATTAAAATTTCATCCCCCCTTTTTTCTATTTTTAGCTTGGCGGCCATCTTGGATGGAAGTCGGACACACCGGACACAATTTTGGAAGGGGGCCATCCAAGAATCATCTCAGCAAAGTTTGGTTGAGATTGGCTCAGTAGTTTCAGAGGATAAGATTTTTTTTAAATTTCATCCCCCCTTTTTTCTAATTTGCATAATCGGTCAAAATCGACAAAAGTTCAAAGTTCATAAAAAATCCTGTAATACATGTTAAAAAGTTCATCATTATGCTTATACAGTTCAAATTTGGGCACATTCTGGCTTAAAATAGAGCAGTTTTGGCCATTTGAAGAAATTTCTATTTTTAGTGACAGCGGCCATCTTGAATGGAGGGCGGGGCTGTCGGACACAATTTTGAAAGGGACCCACCCAGGGACCATCCCTGCCAGGTTTGGTTTAATTTGGTTCAGCGGTTTCAGAGGAGAAGATTTAAATGTGATCTTTTATCAAAATATGCCTAATTTGCATAATTGGTATATATCGGCTGAAAAAAAAATTTCACAGAAAAACCAAGAATATATGTTAAACTATTCCTTGCCATGTAGCTGCAGTTAAAATTTGAGCTCATTTTGACTTACACTAAAGCAGCAATGGACAATTACAATTTCATCCCCCCTTTTTTCTATTTTTAGCTTGGCGGCCATCTTGGTTGGAAGTCGGGAACACCGGACACAATTTTGGAAGGGGGCCATCCAAGAATCATTTCAGCAAAGTTTGGTTGAGATTGGCTCAGTAGTTTCAGAGGATAAGATTTTTTAAAAATTTCATCCCCCCTTTTTTCGAATTTGCATAATCGGTCAAAATCGACAAAAGTTCAAAGTTCATAAAAAATCCTGTAATACATGTTAAAAGGCTCATCATTATGCTTATACAGTTCAAATTTGGGCACATTCTGGCAATAAAATAGAGCAGTTTTGGCCATTTGAAGAAATTTCTATTTTTAGTAACAGCGGCCATCTTGAATGGAGGGCGGGGTTGTCGGACACAATTTTGAAAGGGACCCACCCAGGGACCATCCCTGCCAGGTTTGGTTTAATTTGGTTCAGTGGTTTCAGAGGAGAAGATTTAAATGTGATCTTTTATCAAAATATGCCTAATTTGCATAATCGGTATATATCGGCTGAAAGAAAAATTTCACAGAAAAATACGGAATATATGTTAAACTATTCCTTGCCATGTAGCTGCAGTTAAAATTTGAGCTCATTTTGACTTACACTAAAGCAGCAATAGACAATTAAAATTTCATCCCCCCTTTTTTCTATTTTTAGCTTGGTGGCCATCTTGGTTGGAAGTCGGGAACACCGGACACAATTTTGGAAGGGGGCCATCCAAGAATCATCTCAGCAAAGTTTGGTTGAGATTGGCTCAGTAGTTTCAGAGGATAAGATTTTTTTTAAATTTCATCCCCCCTTTTTTCTAATTTGCATAATCGGTCAAAATCGGCAAAGGTTCAAAGTTCATAAAAAATCCTGTAATACATGTTAAAAAGCTCATCATTATGCTTATACAGTTCAAATTTGGGCACATTCTGGCTTAAAATAGAGCAGTTTTGGCCATTTGAAGAAATTTCTATTTTTAGTAACATCGGCCATCTTGAATGGAGGGCGGGGCTGTCGGACACAATTTTGAAAGGGACCCACCCAGGGACCATCCCTGCCAGGTTTGGTTTAATTTGGTTCAGCGGTTTCAGAGGAGAAGATTTAAATGTGATCTTTTATCAAAATATGCCTAATTTGCATAATCGGTATATATCGGCTGAAAGAAAAATTTCACAGAAAAATACGGAATATATGTTAAACTATTCCTTGACAGGTAGCTGCAGTTAAAATTTGAGCTCATTTTGACTTGCACTAAAGCAGCAATGGACAATTAAAATTTCATCCCCCCTTTTTCTATTTTGAGCTTGGCGGCCATCTTGGTTGGAAGTCGGGATCAATGGACACAATTTTGGAAGGGGGCCATCCAAGAATCATCTCAGCAAAGTTTGGTTGATATTGGCTCAGTAGTTTCCGAGGAAAAGATTTTTTTTTTAATTTCATCCCCCCTTTTTTCTAATTTGCATAATCGGTCAAAATCGGCAAAGGTTCAAAGTTCATAAAAAAATCCTGTAATACATGTTAAAAAGCTCATCATTATGCTTATACAGTTCAAATTTGGGCACATTCTGGCTTAAAATAGAGCAGTTTTGGCCATTTGAAGAAATTTCTATTTTTAGTAACAGCGGTCATCTTGAATGGAGGGCGGGGCTGTCGGACAAAAATTTGAAAGGGACCCACCCTGCCAGGTTTGGTTTAATTTGGTTCAGCGGTTTTAGAGGAGAAGATTTAAATGTGATCTTTTATCAAAATATGGCTAATTTGCATAATCGGTATATATCGACTGAAAGAAAAATTTCACAGAAACACCCGGAATATATGCTAAACTATTCCTTGCCATGTAGCTGCAGTTAAAATTTGAGCTCATTTTGACTTACACTAAAGCAGCAATGGACAATTAAAATTTCATCCCCCCTTTTTTCTATTTTTAGCTTGGCGGCCATCTTGGTTGGAATTCGGGAACACCGGACACAATTTTGGAAGGGGGCCATCCAAGAATCATTTCAGCAAAGTTTGGTTGAGATTGGCTCAGTAGTTTCAGAGGATAAGATTTTTTTTAATTTCATCCCCCCTTTTTTCTAATTTGCATAATCGGTCAAAATCGACAAAAGTTCAAAGTTCATAAAAAATCATGTAATACATGTTAAAAAGTTCATCATTATGCTTATACAGTTCAAATTTGGGCACATTCTGGCTTAAAATAGAGCAGTTTTGGCCATTTGAAGAAATTTCTATTTTTAATAACAACGGCCATCTTGAATGGAGGGCGGGGCTGTCGGACACAATTTTGAAAGGGACCCACCCAGGGACCATCCCTGCCAGGTTTGGTTTAATTTGGTTCAGCGGTTTCAGAGGAGAAGATTTAAATGTGATCTTTTATCAAAATATGCCTAATTTGCATAATCGGTATATATCGGCTGAAAGAAAAATTTCACAGAAAAATACGGAATATATGTTAAACTATTCCTTGACAGGTAGCTGCAGTTAAAATTTGAGCTCATTTTGACTTGCACTAAAGCAGCAATGGACAATTAAAATTTCATCCCCCCTTTTTCTATTTTGAGCTTGGCGGCCATCTTGGTTGGAAGTCGGGATCAATGGACACAATTTTGGAAGGGGGCCATCCAAGAATCATCTCAGCAAAGTTTGGTTGATATTGGCTCAGTAGTTTCCGAGGAAAAGATTTTTTTTTTAATTTCATCCCCCCTTTTTTCTAATTTGCATAATCGGTCAAAATCGGCAAAGGTTCAAAGTTCATAAAAAAATCCTGTAATACATGTTAAAAAGCTCATCATTATGCTTATACAGTTCAAATTTGGGCACATTCTGGCTTAAAATAGAGCAGTTTTGGCCATTTGAAGAAATTTCTATTTTTAGTAACAGTGGCCATCTTGAATGGAGGGCGGGGCTGTCGGACACAATTTTGAAAGGGACCCACCCAGGGACCACCCCTGCCAGATTTGGTTTAATTTGGTTCAGAGGTTTCAGAGGAGAAGATTTAAATGTGATCTTTTATCAAAATATGCCTAATTTGCATAATCGGTTTATATCGGCTGAAAGAAAAATTTCACAGATAAACCCGGAATATATGTTAAACTATTCCTTGCCATGTAGCTGCAGTTAAAATTTGAGCTCATTTTGACTTACACTAAAGCAGCAATAGAGAATTAAAATTTCATCCCCCCTTTTTTCTATTTTTAGCTTGGTGGCCATCTTGGATGGAAGTCGGGAACACCGGACACAATTTTGGAAGGGGGCCATCCAAGAATCATATCAGCAAAGTTTGGTTGAGATTGGCTCAGTAGTTTCAGAGGATAAGATTTTTTTTAAATTTCATCCCCCCTTTTTTCTAATTTGCATAATCGGTCAAAATCGACAAAAGTTCAAAGTTCATAAAAAATCCTGTAATACATGTTAAAAAGCTCATCATTATGCTTATACAGTTCAAATTTGGGCACATTCTGGCTTAAAATAGAGCAGTTTTGGCCATTTGAAGAAATTTCTATTTTTAGTAACAGTGGCCATCTTGAATGGAGGGCAGGGCTGTCGGACACAATTTTGAAAGGGACCCACCCAGGGACCACCCCTGCCAGATTTGGTTTAATTTGGTTCAGAGGTTTCAGAGGAGAAGATTTAAATGTGATCTTTTATCAAAATATGCCTAATTTGCATAATCGGTTTATATCGGCTGAAAGAAAAATTTCACAGATAAACCCGGAATATATGTTAAACTATTCCTTGCCATGTAGCTGCAGTTAAAATTTGAGCTCATTTTGACTTACACTAAAGCAGCAATAGACAATTAAAATTTCATCCCCCCTTTTTTCTATTTTTAGCTTGGTGGCCATCTTGGTTGGAAGTCGGGAACACCGGACACAATTTTGGAAGGGGGCCATCCAAGAATCATCTCAGCAAAGTTTGGTTGAGATTGGCTCAGTAGTTTCAGAGGATAAGATTTTTTTTAAATTTAATCCCCCCTTTTTTCTAATTTGCATAATCGGTCAAAATCGGCAAAGGTTCAAAGTTCTTAAAAAATCATGTAATACATGTTAAAAAGCTCATCATTATGCTTATACAGTTCAAATTTGGGCACATTCTGGCTTAAAATAGAGCAGTTTTGGCCATTTGAAGAAATTTCTATTTTTAGTAACAGTGGCCATCTTGAATGGAGGACGGGGCTGTCGGACACAATTTTGAAAGGGACCCACCCAGGGACCATCCCTGCCAGGTTTGGTTTAATTTGGTTCAGCGGTTTCAGAGGAGAAGATTTAAATGTGATCTTTTATCAAAATATGCCTAATTTGCATAATCGGTATATATCGGCTGAAAGAAAAATTTCACAGAAACACCCGGAATATATGTTAAACTATTCCTTGCCATGTAGCTGCAGTTAAAATTTGAGCTCATTTTGACTTACACTAAAGCAGCAATGGACAATTAAAATTTCATCCCCCTTGTTTTCTATTTTTAGCTTGGCGGCCATCTTGGTTGGAAGTAGGGAACACCAGACACAATTTTGGAAGGGGGCCATCCAAGAATCATTTCAGCAAAGTTTGGTTGAGATTGGCTCAGTAGTTTCAGAGGATAAGATTTTTTAAAAATTTCATCCCCCCTTTTTTCGAATTTGCATAATCGGTCAAAATCGACAAAAGTTCAAAGTTCATAAAAAATCCTGTAATACATGTTAAAAGGCTCATCATTATGCTTATACAGTTCAAATTTGGGCACATTCTGGCTTAAAATAGAGCAGTTTTGGCCATTTGAAGAAATTTCTATTTTTAGTAACAACGGCCATCTTGAATGGAGGGCGGGGCTGTCGGACACAATTTTGAAAGGGACCCACCCAGGGACCATCCCTGCCAGGTTTGGTTTAATTTGGTTCAGCGGTTTCAGAGGAGAAGATTTAAATGTGATCTTTTATCAAAATATGCCTAATTTGCATAATCGGTATATATCGGCTGAAAGAAAAATTTCACAGAAAAATACGGAATATATGTTAAACTATTCCTTGACAGGTAGCTGCAGTTAAAATTTGAGCTCATTTTGACTTGCACTAAAGCAGCAATGGACAATTAAAATTTCATCCCCCCTTTTTCTATTTTGAGCTTGGCGGCCATCTTGGTTGGAAGTCGGGATCAATGGACACAATTTTGGAAGGGGGCCATCCAAGAATCATCTCAGCAAAGTTTGGTTGATATTGGCTCAGTAGTTTCCGAGGAAAAGATTTTTTTTTTAATTTCATCCCCCCTTTTTTCTAATTTGCATAATCGGTCAAAATCGGCAAAGGTTCAAAGTTCATAAAAAAATCCTGTAATACATGTTAAAAAGCTCATCATTATGCTTATACAGTTCAAATTTGGGCACATTCTGGCTTAAAATAGAGCAGTTTTGGCCATTTGAAGAAATTTCTATTTTTAGTAACAGTGGCCATCTTGAATGGAGGGCGGGGCTGTCGGACACAATTTTGAAAGGGACCCACCCAGGGACCACCCCTGCCAGATTTGGTTTAATTTGGTTCAGAGGTTTCAGAGGAGAAGATTTAAATGTGATCTTTTATCAAAATATGCCTAATTTGCATAATCGGTTTATATCGGCTGAAAGAAAAATTTCACAGATAAACCCGGAATATATGTTAAACTATTCCTTGCCATGTAGCTGCAGTTAAAATTTGAGCTCATTTTGACTTACACTAAAGCAGCAATAGAGAATTAAAATTTCATCCCCCCTTTTTTCTATTTTTAGCTTGGTGGCCATCTTGGTTGGAAGTCGGGAACACCGGACACAATTTTGGAAGGGGGCCATCCAAGAATCATTTCAGCAAAGTTTGGTTGAGATTGGCTCAGTAGTTTCAGAGGATAAGATTTTTTTAAAATTTCATCCCCCCTTTTTTCTAATTTGCATAATCGGTCAAAATCGACAAAAGTTCAAAGTTCATAAAAAATCCTGTAATACATGTTAAAAAGCTCATCATTATGCTTATACAGTTCAAATTTGGGCACATTCTGGCTTAAAATAGAGCAGTTTTGGCCATTTGAAGAAATTTCTATTTTTAGTAACAGTGGCCATCTTGAATGGAGGGCAGGGCTGTCGGACACAATTTTGAAAGGGACCCACCCAGGGACCACCCCTGCCAGATTTGGTTTAATTTGGTTCAGAGGTTTCAGAGGAGAAGATTTAAATGTGATCTTTTATCAAAATATGCCTAATTTGCATAATCGGTTTATATCGGCTGAAAGAAAAATTTCACAGATAAACCCGGAATATATGTTAAACTATTCCTTGCCATGTAGCTGCAGTTAAAATTTGAGCTCATTTTGACTTACACTAAAGCAGCAATAGACAATTAAAATTTCATCCCCCCTTTTTTCTATTTTTAGCTTGGTGGCCATCTTGGTTGGAAGTCGGGAACACCGGACACAATTTTGGAAGGGGGCCATCCAAGAATCATCTCAGCAAAGTTTGGTTGAGATTGGCTCAGTAGTTTCAGAGGATAAGATTTTTTTTAAATTTAATCCCCCCTTTTTTCTAATTTGCATAATCGGTCAAAATCGGCAAAGGTTCAAAGTTCTTAAAAAATCATGTAATACATGTTAAAAAGCTCATCATTATGCTTATACAGTTCAAATTTGGGCACATTCTGGCTTAAAATAGAGCAGTTTTGGCCATTTGAAGAAATTTCTATTTTTAGTAACAGTGGCCATCTTGAATGGAGGACGGGGCTGTCGGACACAATTTTGAAAGGGACCCACCCAGGGACCATCCCTGCCAGGTTTGGTTTAATTTGGTTCAGCGGTTTCAGAGGAGAAGATTTAAATGTGATCTTTTATCAAAATATGCCTAATTTGCATAATCGGTATATATCGGCTGAAAGAAAAATTTCACAGAAACACCCGGAATATATGTTAAACTATTCCTTGCCATGTAGCTGCAGTTAAAATTTGAGCTCATTTTGACTTACACTAAAGCAGCAATGGACAATTAAAATTTCATCCCCCTTGTTTTCTATTTTTAGCTTGGCGGCCATCTTGGTTGGAAATCGGGATCAATGGACACAATTTTGGAAGGGGGCCATCCAAGAATCATTTCAGCAAAGTTTGGTTGAGATTGGCTCAGTAGTTTCCGAGGAAAAGATTTTTTTTTAATTTCATCCCCCCTTTTTTCTAATTTGCATAATCGGTCAAAATCGACAAAAGTTCAAAGTTCATAAAAAATCATGTAATACATGTTAAAAAGTTCATCATTATGCTTATACAGTTCAAATTTGGGCACATTCTGGCTTAAAATAGAGCAGTTTTGGCCATTTGAAGAAATTTCTATTTTTAGTAACAACGGCCATCTTGAATGGAGGGCGGGGCTGTCGGACACAATTTTGAAAGGGACCCACCCAGGGACCATCCCTGCCAGGTTTGGTTTAATTTGGTTCAGCGGTTTCAGAGGAGAAGATTTAAATGTGATCTTTTATCAAAATATGCCTAATTTGCATAATCGGTATATATCGGCTGAAAGAAAAATTTCACAGAAAAATACGGAATATATGTTAAACTATTCCTTGACAGGTAGCTGCAGTTAAAATTTGAGCTCATTTTGACTTGCACTAAAGCAGCAATGGACAATTAAAATTTCATCCCCCCTTTTTCTATTTTGAGCTTGGCGGCCATCTTGGTTGGAAGTCGGGATCAATGGACACAATTTTGGAAGGGGGCCATCCAAGAATCATCTCAGCAAAGTTTGGTTGATATTGGCTCAGTAGTTTCCGAGGAAAAGATTTTTTTTTTAATTTCATCCCCCCTTTTTTCTAATTTGCATAATCGGTCAAAATCGGCAAAGGTTCAAAGTTCATAAAAAAATCCTGTAATACATGTTAAAAAGCTCATCATTATGCTTATACAGTTCAAATTTGGGCACATTCTGGCTTAAAATAGAGCAGTTTTGGCCATTTGAAGAAATTTCTATTTTTAGTAACAGTGGCCATCTTGAATGGAGGGCGGGGCTGTCGGACACAATTTTGAAAGGGACCCACCCAGGGACCACCCCTGCCAGATTTGGTTTAATTTGGTTCAGAGGTTTCAGAGGAGAAGATTTAAATGTGATCTTTTATCAAAATATGCCTAATTTGCATAATCGGTTTATATCGGCTGAAAGAAAAATTTCACAGATAAACCCGGAATATATGTTAAACTATTCCTTGCCATGTAGCTGCAGTTAAAATTTGAGCTCATTTTGACTTACACTAAAGCAGCAATAGAGAATTAAAATTTCATCCCCCCTTTTTTCTATTTTTAGCTTGGTGGCCATCTTGGTTGGAAGTCGGGAACACCGGACACAATTTTGGAAGGGGGCCATCCAAGAATCATTTCAGCAAAGTTTGGTTGAGATTGGCTCAGTAGTTTCAGAGGATAAGATTTTTTTAAAATTTCATCCCCCCTTTTTTCTAATTTGCATAATCGGTCAAAATCGACAAAAGTTCAAAGTTCATAAAAAATCCTGTAATACATGTTAAAAAGCTCATCATTATGCTTATACAGTTCAAATTTGGGCACATTCTGGCTTAAAATAGAGCAGTTTTGGCCATTTGAAGAAATTTCTATTTTTAGTAACAGTGGCCATCTTGAATGGAGGGCGGGGCTGTCGGACACAATTTTGAAAGGGACCCACCCAGGGACCACCCCTGCCAGATTTGGTTTAATTTGGTTCAGAGGTTTCAGAGGAGAAGATTTAAATGTGATCTTTTATCAAAATATGCCTAATTTGCATAATCGGTTTATATCGGCTGAAAGAAAAATTTCACAGATAAACCCGGAATATATGTTAAACTATTCCTTGCCATGTAGCTGCAGTTAAAATTTGAGCTCATTTTGACTTACACTAAAGCAGCAATAGACAATTAAAATTTCATCCCCCCTTTTTTCTATTTTTAGCTTGGTGGCCATCTTGGTTGGAAGTCGGGAACACCGGACACAATTTTGGAAGGGGGCCATCCAAGAATCATCTCAGCAAAGTTTGGTTGAGATTGGCTCAGTAGTTTCAGAGGATAAGATTTTTTTTAAATTTCATCCCCCCTTTTTTCTAATTTGCATAATCGGTCAAAATCGGCAAAGGTTCAAAGTTCATAAAAAATCCTGTAATACATGTTAAAAAGCTCATCATTATGCTTATACAGTTCAAATTTGGGCACATTCTGGCTTAAAATAGAGCAGTTTTGGCCATTTGAAGAAATTTCTATTTTTAGTAACAGCGGCCATCTTAAATGGAGGGCGGGGCTGTCGGACACAATTTTGAAAGGGACCCACCCAGGGACCATCCCTGCCAGATTTGGTTTAATTTGGTTCAGCGGTTTCAGAGGAGAAGATTTAAATGTGATCTTTTATCAAAATATGCCTAATTTGCATAATCGGTATATATCGGATGAAAGAAAAATTTCACAGAAAAACACGGAATATATGTTAAACTATTCCTTGCCATGTAGCTGCAGTTAAAATTTGAGCTCATTTTGACTTGCACTAAAGCAGCAATGGACAATTAAAATTTCATCCCCCCTGTTTTCTATTTTGAGCTTAGCGACCATCTTGGTTGGAAGTCGGGATCAATGGACACAATTTTGGAAGGGGGCCATCCAAGAATCATTTCAGCAAAGTTTGGTTGATATTGGCTCAGTAGTTTCCGAGGAAAAGATTTTTTTAAATTTCATCCCCCCTTTTTTCTAATTTGCATAATCGGTCAAAATCGGCAACGGTTCAAAGTTCATAAAAAATCCTGTAATACATGTTAAAAAGCTCATCATTATGCTTATACAGTTCAAATTTGAGCACATTCTGGAAATAAAATAGAGCAGTTTTGGCCATTTGAAGAAATTTCTATTTTTAGTAACAGCGGCCATCTTGAATGGAGGGCGGGGCTGTCGGACACAATTTTGAAAGGGACCCACCCAGGGACCACCCCTGCCAGATTTGGTTTAATTTGGTTCAACGGTTTCAGAGGAGAAGATTTAAATGTGATCTTTTATCAAAATATGCCTAATTTGCATAATCGGTATATATCGGCTGAAAGAAAAATTTCACAGATAAACCCAGAATATATGTTAAACTATTCCTTGCGATGTAGCTGCAGTTAAAATTTGAACTCATTTTGACTTGCACTAAAGCAGCAATGGACAATTAAAATTTCATCCCCCCTGTTTTCTATTTTGAGCTTGGCGGCCATCTTGGTTGGAAGTCGGGATCAACGGACACAATTTTGGAAGGGGGCCATCCAAGAATCATCTCAGCAAAGTTTGGTTGATATTGGCTCAGTAGTTTCCGAGGAAAAGATTTTTTTTAAATTTCATCCCCCCTTTTTTCTAATTTGCATAATCGGTCAAAATCGGCAAAGGTTCAAAGTTCATAAAAAATCCTGTAATACATGTTAAAAAGCTCATCATTATGCTTATACAGTTCAAATTTGGGCACATTCTGGCTTAAAATAGAGCAGTTTTGGCCATTTGAAGAAATTTCTATTTTTAGTAACAGTGGCCATCTTGAATGGAGGGCGGGGCTGTCGGACACAATTTTGAAAGGGACCCACCCTGCCAGGTTTGGTTTAATTTGGTTCAGCGGTTTCAGAGGAGAAGATTTAAATGTGATCTTTTATCAAAATATGCCTAATTTGCATAATCGGTATATATCGGCTGAAAGAAAAATTTCACAGAAAAACCCAGAATATATATTAAACTATTCCTTGCCATGTAGCTGCAGTTAAAATTTGAGCTCATTTTGACTTACACTAAGGCAGCAATGGACAATTAAAATTTCATCCCCCCTGTTTTCTATTTTTAGCTTGGCGGCCATCTTGGTTGGAAGTCGGGAACACCGGACACAATTTTGAAAGGGGGCCATCCAAGAATCATTTCAGCAAAGTTTGGTTGAGATTGGCTCAGTAGTTTCAGAGGATAAGATTTTTTTTAAATTTCATCCCCCCTTTTTTCTAATTTGCATAATCGGTCAAAATCGGCAAAGGTTCAAAGTTCATAAAAAATCCTGTAATACATGTTAAAAAGCTCATCATTATGCTTATACAGTTCAAATTTGGGCACATTCTGGCTTAAAATAGAGCAGTTTTGGCCATTTGAAGAAATTTCTATTTTTAGTAACAGCGGCCATCTTGAATGGAGGGCGGGGCTGTCGGACACAATTTTGAAAGGGACCCACCCAGGGACCATCCCTGCCAGATTTGGTTTAATTTGGTTCAGCGGTTTCAGAGGAGAAGATTTAAATGTGATCTTTTATCAAAATATGCCTAATTTGCATAATCGGTATATATTGGCTGAAAGAAAAATTTCACAGAAAAATACGGAATATATGTTAAACTATTCCTTGCCATGTAGCTGCAGTTAAAATTTGAGCTCATTTTGACTTGCACTAAAGCAGCAATGGACAATTAAAATTTCATCCCCCCTGTTTTCTATTTTGAGCTTGGTGGCCATCTTGGTTGGAAGTCGGGATCAACGGACACAATTTTGGAAGGGGGCCATCCAAGAATCATCTCAGCAAAGTTTGGTTGATATTGGCTCAGTAGTTTCCGAGGAAAAGATTTTTTTTTAATTTCATCCCCCCTTTTTTCTAATTTGCATAATCAGTCAAAATCGGCAAAGGTTCAAAGTTCATAAAAAATCCTGTAATACATGTTAAAAAGCTCATCATTATGCTTATACAGTTCAAATTTGGGCACATTCTGGCTTAAAATAGAGCAGTTTTGGCCATTTGAAGAAATTTCTATTTTTAGTAACAGTGGCCATCTTGAATGGAGGGCAGGGCTGTCGGACACAATTTTGACAGGGACCCACCCAGGGACCATCCCTGCCAGGTTTGGTTTAATTTGGTTCAGCGGTTTCAGAGGAGAAGATTTAAATGTGATCTTTTATCAAAATATGCCTAATTTGCATAATCGGTATATATCGGCTGAAAGAAAAATTTCACAGAAAAACCCAGAATATATGTTAAACTATTCCTTGCGATGTAGCTGCAGTTAAAATTTGAGCTCATTTTGACTTACACTAAAGCAGCAATGGACAATTAAAATTTCATCCCCCCTGTTTTCTATTTTTAGCTTGGTGGCCATCTTGGTTGGAAGTCGGGATCAACGGACACAATTTTGGAAGGGGGCCATCCAAGAATCATCTCAGCAAAGTTTGGTTGATATTGGCTCAGTAGTTTCCGAGGAAAAGATTTTTTTAAATTTCATCCCCCCTTTTTTCTAATTTGCATAATCGGTCAAAATCGGCAAAGGTTCAAAGTTCATAAAAAATCCTGTAATACATGTTAAAAAGCTCATCATTATGCTTATACAGTTCAAATTTGGGCACATTCTGGCTTAAAATAGAGCAGTTTTGGCCATTTGAAGAAATTTCTATTTTTAGTAACAGCGGCCATCTTGAATGGAGGGCGGGGCTGTCGGACAAAATTTTGAAAGGGACCCACCCAGGGACCACCCCTGCCAGATTTGGTTTAATTTGGTTCAACGGTTTCAGAGGAGAAGATTTAAATGTGATCTTTTATCAAAATATGCCTAATTTGCATAATCGGTATATATCGGCTGAAAGAAAAATTTCACAGATAAACCCAGAATATATGTTAAACTATTCCTTGCCATGTAGCTGCAGTTAAAATTTGAACTCATTTTGACTTGCACTAAAGCAGCAATGGACAATTAAAATTTCATCCCCCCTGTTTTCTATTTTGAGCTTGGTGGCCATCTTGGTTGGAAGTCGGGATCAACGGACACAATTTTGGAAGGGGGCCATCCAAGAATCATCTCAGCAAAGTTTGGTTGATATTGGCTCAGTAGTTTCCGAGGAAAAGATTTTTTTTTAATTTCATCCCCCCTTTTTTCTAATTTGCATAATCGGTCAAAATCGACAAAGGTTCAAAGTTCATAAAAAATCCTGTAATACATGTTAAAAAGCTCATCATTATGCTTATACAGTTCAAATTTGGGCACATTCTGGCTTAAAATAGAGCAGTTTTGGCCATTTGAAGAAATTTCTATTTTTAGTAACAGTGGCCATCTTGAATGGAGGGCGGGGCTGTCGGACACAATTTTGAAAGGGACCCACCCAGGGACCATCCCTGCCAGGTTTGGTTTAATTTGGTTCAGCGGTTTCAGAGGAGAAGATTTAAATGTGATCTTTTATCAAAATATGCCTAATTTGCATAATCGGTATATATTGGCTGAAAGAAAAATTTCACAGAAAAATACGGAATATATGTTAAACTATTCCTTGCCATGTAGCTGCAGTTAAAATTTGAACTCATTTTGACTTGCACTAAAGCAGCAATGGACAATTAAAATTTCATCCCCCCTGTTTTCTATTTTGAGCTTGGTGGCCATCTTGGTTGGAAGTCGGGATCAACGGACACAATTTTGGAAGGGGGCCATCCAAGAATCATCTCAGCAAAGTTTGGTTGATATTGGCTCAGTAGTTTCCGAGGAAAAGATTTTTTTTTAATTTCATCCCCCCTTTTTTCTAATTTGCATAATCAGTCAAAATCGGCAAAGGTTCAAAGTTCATAAAAAATCCTGTAATACATGTTAAAAAGCTCATCATTATGCTTATACAGTTCAAATTTGGGCACATTCTGGCTTAAAATAGAGCAGTTTTGGCCATTTGAAGAAATTTCTATTTTTAGTAACAGTGGCCATCTTGAATGGAGGGCGGGGCTGTCGGACACAATTTTGAAAGGGACCCACCCAGGGACCATCCCTGCCAGGTTTGGTTTAATTTGGTTCAGCGGTTTCAGAGGAGAAGATTTAAATGTGATCTTTTATCAAAATATGCCTAATTTGCATAATCGGTATATATCGGCTGAAAGAAAAATTTCACAGATAAACCCAGAATATATGTTAAACTATTCCTTGCGATGTAGCTGCAGTTAAAATTTGAACTCATTTTGACTTGCACTAAAGCAGCAATGGACAATTAAAATTTCATCCCCCCTGTTTTCTATTTTGAGCTTGGCGGCCATCTTGGTTGGAAGTCGGGATCAACGGACACAATTTTGGAAGGGGGCCATCCAAGAATCATCTCAGCAAAGTTTGGTTGAGATTGGCTCAGTAGTTTCCGAGGAAAAGATTTTTTTAAAATTTCATCCCCCCTTTTTTCTAATTTGCATAATCGGTCAAAATCGGCAAAGGTTCAAAGTTCATAAAAAATCCTGTAATACATGTTAAAAAGCTCATCATTATGCTTATACAGTTCAAATTTGGGCACATTCTGGCTTAAAATAGAGCAATTTTGGCCATTTGAAGAAATTTCTATTTTTAGTAACAGTGGCCATCTTGAATGGAGGGCGGGGCTGTCGGACACAATTTTGAAAGGGACCCACCCTGCCAGGTTTGGTTTAATTTGGTTCAGCGGTTTCAGAGGAGAAGATTTAAATGTGATCTTTTATCAAAATATGCCTAATTTGCATAATCGGTATATATCGGCTGAAAGAAAAATTTCACAGAAAAACCCAGAATATATGTTAAACTATTCCTTGCGATGTAGCTGCAGTTAAAATTTGAGCTCATTTTGACTTACACTAAAGCAGCAATGGACAATTAAAATTTCATCCCCCCTGTTTTCTATTTTTAGCTTGGTGGCCATCTTGGTTGGAAGTCGGGATCAACGGACACAATTTTGGAAGGGGGCCATCCAAGAATCATCTCAGCAAAGTTTGGTTGATATTGGCTCAGTAGTTTCCGAGGAAAAGATTTTTTTAAAATTTCATCCCCCCTTTTTTCTAATTTGCATAATCGGTCAAAATCGGCAAAGGTTCAAAGTTCATAAAAAATCCTGTAATACATGTTAAAAAGCTCATCATTATGCTTATACAGTTCAAATTTGGGCACATTCTGGCTTAAAATAGAGCAGTTTTGGCCATTTGAAGAAATTTCTATTTTTAGTAACAGCGGCCATCTTGAATGGAGGGCGGGGCTGTCGGACACAATTTTGAAAGGGACCCACCCAGGGACCACCCCTGCCAGATTTGGTTTAATTTGGTTCAACGGTTTCAGAGGAGAAGATTTAAATGTGATCTTTTATCAAAATATGCCTAATTTGCATAATCGGTATATATCGGCTGAAAGAAAAATTTCACAGATAAACCCAGAATATATGTTAAACTATTCCTTGCCATGTAGCTGCAGTTAAAATTTGAACTCATTTTGACTTGCACTAAAGCAGCAATGGACAATTAAAATTTCATCCCCCCTGTTTTCTATTTTGAGCTTGGTGGCCATCTTGGTTGGAAGTCGGGATCAACGGACACAATTTTGGAAGGGGGCCATCCAAGAATCATCTCAGCAAAGTTTGGTTGATATTGGCTCAGTAGTTTCCGAGGAAAAGATTTTTTTTAAATTTCATCCCCCCTTTTTTCTAATTTGCATAATCGGTCAAAATCGACAAAGGTTCAAAGTTCATAAAAAATCCTGTAATACATGTTAAAAAGCTCATCATTATGCTTATACAGTTCAAATTTGGGCACATTCTGGCTTAAAATAGAGCAGTTTTGGCCATTTGAAGAAATTTCTATTTTTAGTAACAGTGGCCATCTTGAATGGAGGGCGGGGCTGTCGGACACAATTTTGAAAGGGACCCACCCAGGGACCATCCCTGCCAGGTTTGGTTTAATTTGGTTCAGCGGTTTCAGAGGAGAAGATTTAAATGTGATCTTTTATCAAAATATGCCTAATTTGCATAATCGGTATATATTGGCTGAAAGAAAAATTTCACAGAAAAATACGGAATATATGTTAAACTATTCCTTGCCATGTAGCTGCAGTTAAAATTTGAACTCATTTTGACTTGCACTAAAGCAGCAATGGACAATTAAAATTTCATCCCCCCTGTTTTCTATTTTGAGCTTGGTGGCCATCTTGGTTGGAAGTCGGGATCAACGGACACAATTTTGGAAGGGGGCCATCCAAGAATCATCTCAGCAAAGTTTGGTTGATATTGGCTCAGTAGTTTCCGAGGAAAAGATTTTTTTTTAATTTCATCCCCCCTTTTTTCTAATTTGCATAATCAGTCAAAATCGGCAAAGGTTCAAAGTTCATAAAAAATCCTGTAATACATGTTAAAAAGCTCATCATTATGCTTATACAGTTCAAATTTGGGCACATTCTGGCTTAAAATAGAGCAGTTTTGGCCATTTGAAGAAATTTCTATTTTTAGTAACAGTGGCCATCTTGAATGGAGGGCGGGGCTGTCGGACACAATTTTGAAAGGGACCCACCCAGGGACCATCCCTGCCAGGTTTGGTTTAATTTGGTTCAGCGGTTTCAGAGGAGAAGATTTAAATGTGATCTTTTATCAAAATATGCCTAATTTGCATAATCGGTATATATCGGCTGAAAGAAAAATTTCACAGATAAACCCAGAATATATGTTAAACTATTCCTTGCCATGTAGCTGCAGTTAAAATTTGAACTCATTTTGACTTGCACTAAAGCAGCAATGGACAATTAAAATTTCATCCCCCCTGTTTTCTATTTTGAGCTTGGCGGCCATCTTGGTTGGAAGTCGGGATCAACGGACACAATTTTGGAAGGGGGCCATCCAAGAATCATCTCAGCAAAGTTTGGTTGAGATTGGCTCAGTAGTTTCCGAGGAAAAGATTTTTTTTAAATTTCATCCCCCCTTTTTTCTAATTTGCATAATCGGTCAAAATCGGCAAAGGTTCAAAGTTCATAAAAAATCCTGTAATACATGTTAAAAAGCTCATCATTATGCTTATACAGTTCAAATTTGGGCACATTCTGGCTTAAAATAGAGCAGTTTTGGCCATTTGAAGAAATTTCTATTTTTAGTAACAGTGGCCATCTTGAATGGAGGGCGGGGCTGTCGGACACAATTTTGAAAGGGACCCACCCAGGGACCATCCCTGCCAGGTTTGGTTTAATTTGGTTCAGCGGTTTCAGAGGAGAAGATTTAAATGTGATCTTTTATCAAAATATGCCTAATTTGCATAATCGGTATATATCGGCTGAAAGAAAAATTTCACAAAAAAACCCAGAATATATGTTAAACCATTCCTTGCCATGTAGCTGCAGTTAAAATTTGAGCTCATTTTGACTTACACTAAGGCAGCAATGGACAATTAAAATTTCATCCCCCCTTTTTTCTATTTTTAGCTTGGCGGCCATCTTGGTTGGAAGTCGGGAACACCGGACACAATTTTGAAAGGGGGCCATCCAAGAATCATTTCAGCAAAGTTTGGTTGAGATTGGCTCAGTAGTTTCAGAGGATAAGATTTTTTTTAAATTTCATCCCCCCTTTTTTCTAATTTGCATAATCGGTCAAAATCCGGCAAAGGTTCAAAGTTCATAAAAAATCCTGTAATACATGTTAAAAAGCTCATCATTATGCTTATACAGTTCAAATTTGGGCACATTCTGGCTTAAAATAGAGCAGTTTTGGCCATTTGAAGAAATTTCTATTTTTAGTAACAGCGGCCATCTTGAATGGAGGGCGGGGCTGTCGGACACAATTTTGAAAGGGACCCACCCAGGGACCATCCCTGCCAGATTTGGTTTAATTTGGTTCAGCGGTTTCAGAGGAGAAGATTTAAATGTGATCTTTTATCAAAATATGCCTAATTTGCATAATCGGTATATATTGGCTGAAAGAAAAATTTCACAGAAAAACCCAGAATATATGTTAAACTATTCCTTGCCATGTAGCTGCAGTTAAAATTTGAGCTCATTTTGACTTGCACTAAAGCAGCAATGGACAATTAAAATTTCATCCCCCCTTTTTTCTATTTTGAGCTTGGTGGCCATCTTGGTTGGAAGTCGGGATCAACGGACACAATTTTGGAAGGGGGCCATCCAAGAATCATCTCAGCAAAGTTTGGTTGATATTGGCTCAGTAGTTTCCGAGGAAAAGATTTTTTTTTAATTTCATCCCCCCTTTTTTCTAATTTGTATAATCAGTCAAAATCGGCAAAGGTTCAAAGTTCATAAAAAATCCTGTAGTACATGTTAAAAAGCTCATCATTATGCTTATACAGTTCAAATTTGGGCACATTCTGGCTTAAAATAGAGCAGTTTTGGCCATTTGAAGAAATTTCTATTTTTAGTAACAGCGGCCATCTTGAATGGAGGGCGGGGCTGTCGGACACAATTTTGAAAGGGACCCACCCAGGGACCATCCCTGCCAGATTTGGTTTAATTTGGTTCAGCGGTTTCAGAGGAGAAGATTTAAATGTGATCTTTTATCAAAATATGCCTAATTTGCATAATCGGTATATATCGGCTGAAAGAAAAATTTCACAGAAAAACCCAGAATATATGTTAAACTATTCCTTGCCATGTAGCTGCAGTTAAAATTTGAGCTCATTTTGACTTGCACTAAAGCAGCAATGGACAATTAAAATTTCATCCCCCCTGTTTTCTATTTTGAGCTTAGCGACCATCTTGGTTGGAAGTCGGAATCAATGGACACAATTTTGGAAGGGGGCCATCCAAGAATCATCTCAGCAAAGTTTGGTTGATATTGGCTCAGTAGTTTCCGAGGAAAAGATTTTTTTTTAATTTCATCCCCCCTTTTTTCTAATTTGCATAATCAGTCAAAATCGGCAAAGGTTCAAAGTTCATAAAAAATCCTGTAATACATGTTAAAAAGCTCATGATTATGCTTATACAGTTCAAATTTGGGCACATTCTGGCTTAAAATAGAGCAGTTTTGGCCATTTGAAGAAATTTCTATTTTTAGTAACAGTGGCCATCTTGAATGGAGGGCGGGGCTGTCGGACACAATTTTGAAAGGGACCCACCCAGGGACCATCCCTGCCAGGTTTGGTTTAATTTGGTTCAGCGGTTTCAGAGGAGAAGATTTAAATGTGATCTTTTATCAAAATATGCCTAATTTGCATAATCGGTATATATCGGCTGAAAGAAAAATTTCACAGATAAACCCAGAATATATGTTAAACTATTCCTTGCGATGTAGCTGCAGTTAAAATTTGAACTCATTTTGACTTGCACTAAAGCAGCAATGGACAATTAAAATTTCATCCCCCCTGTTTTCTATTTTGAGCTTGGCGGCCATCTTGGTTGGAAGTCGGGATCAACGGACACAATTTTGGAAGGGGGCCATCCAAGAATCATCTCAGCAAAGTTTGGTTGAGATTGGCTCAGTAGTTTCCGAGGAAAAGATTTTTTTTAAATTTCATCCCCCCTTTTTTCTAATTTGCATAATCGGTCAAAATCGGCAAAGGTTCAAAGTTCATAAAAAATCCTGTAATACATGTTAAAAAGCTCATCATTATGCTTATACAGTTCAAATTTGGGCACATTCTGGCTTAAAATAGAGCAGTTTTGGCCATTTGAAGAAATTTCTATTTTTAGTAACAGTGGCCATCTTGAATGGAGGGCGGGGCTGTCGGACACAATTTTGAAAGGGACCCACCCTGCCAGGTTTGGTTTAATTTGGTTCAGCGGTTTCAGAGGAGAAGATTTAAATGTGATCTTTTATCAAAATATGCCTAATTTGCATAATCGGTATATATCGGCTGAAAGAAAAATTTCACAAAAAAACCCAGAATATATGTTAAACCATTCCTTGCCATGTAGCTGCAGTTAAAATTTGAGCTCATTTTGACTTACACTAAGGCAGCAATGGACAATTAAAATTTCATCCCCCCTTTTTTCTATTTTTAGCTTGGCGGCCATCTTGGTTGGAAGTCGGGAACACCGGACACAATTTTGAAAGGGGGCCATCCAAGAATCATTTCAGCAAAGTTTGGTTGAGATTGGCTCAGTAGTTTCAGAGGATAAGATTTTTTTTAAATTTCATCCCCCCTTTTTTCTAATTTGCATAATCGGTCAAAATCGGCAAAGGTTCAAAGTTCATAAAAAATCCTGTAATACATGTTAAAAAGCTCATCATTATGCTTATACAGTTCAAATTTGGGCACATTCTGGCTTAAAATAGAGCAGTTTTGGCCATTTGAAGAAATTTCTATTTTTAGTAACAGTGGCCATCTTGAATGGAGGGCGGGGCTGTCGGACACAATTTTGAAAGGGACCCACCCAGGGACCATCCCTGCCAGGTTTGGTTTAATTTGGTTCAGCGGTTTCAGAGGAGAAGATTTAAATGTGATCTTTTATCAAAATATGCCTAATTTGCATAATCGGTATATATCGGCTGAAAGAAAAATTTCACAAAAAAACCCAGAATATATGTTAAACCATTCCTTGCCATGTAGCTGCAGTTAAAATTTGAGCTCATTTTGACTTACACTAAGGCAGCAATGGACAATTAAAATTTCATCCCCCCTTTTTTCTATTTTTAGCTTGGCGGCCATCTTGGTTGGAAGTCGGGAACACCGGACACAATTTTGAAAGGGGGCCATCCAAGAATCATTTCAGCAAAGTTTGGTTGAGATTGGCTCAGTAGTTTCAGAGGATAAGATTTTTTTTAAATTTCATCCCCCCTTTTTTCTAATTTGCATAATCGGTCAAAATCCGGCAAAGGTTCAAAGTTCATAAAAAATCCTGTAATACATGTTAAAAAGCTCATCATTATGCTTATACAGTTCAAATTTGGGCACATTCTGGCTTAAAATAGAGCAGTTTTGGCCATTTGAAGAAATTTCTATTTTTAGTAACAGCGGCCATCTTGAATGGAGGGCGGGGCTGTCGGACACAATTTTGAAAGGGACCCACCCAGGGACCATCCCTGCCAGATTTGGTTTAATTTGGTTCAGCGGTTTCAGAGGAGAAGATTTAAATGTGATCTTTTATCAAAATATGCCTAATTTGCATAATCGGTATATATTGGCTGAAAGAAAAATTTCACAGAAAAACACGGAATATATGTTAAACTATTCCTTGCCATGTAGCTGCAGTTAAAATTTGAGCTCATTTTGACTTGCACTAAAGCAGCAATGGACAATTAAAATTTCATCCCCCCTTTTTTCTATTTTGAGCTTGGTGGCCATCTTGGTTGGAAGTCGGGATCAACGGACACAATTTTGGAAGGGGGCCATCCAAGAATCATCTCAGCAAAGTTTGGTTGATATTGGCTCAGTAGTTTCCGAGGAAAAGATTTTTTTTTAATTTCATCCCCCCTTTTTTCTAATTTGTATAATCAGTCAAAATCGGCAAAGGTTCAAAGTTCATAAAAAATCCTGTAGTACATGTTAAAAAGCTCATCATTATGCTTATACAGTTCAAATTTGGGCACATTCTGGCTTAAAATAGAGCAGTTTTGGCCATTTGAAGAAATTTCTATTTTTAGTAACAGCGGCCATCTTGAATGGAGGGCGGGGCTGTCGGACACAATTTTGAAAGGGACCCACCCAGGGACCATCCCTGCCAGATTTGGTTTAATTTGGTTCAGCGGTTTCAGAGGAGAAGATTTAAATGTGATCTTTTATCAAAATATGCCTAATTTGCATAATCGGTATATATCGGCTGAAAGAAAAATTTCACAGAAAAACCCAGAATATATGTTAAACTATTCCTTGCCATGTAGCTGCAGTTAAAATTTGAGCTCATTTTGACTTGCACTAAAGCAGCAATGGACAATTAAAATTTCATCCCCCCTGTTTTCTATTTTGAGCTTAGCGACCATCTTGGTTGGAAGTCGGAATCAATGGACACAATTTTGGAAGGGGGCCATCCAAGAATCATCTCAGCAAAGTTTGGTTGATATTGGCTCAGTAGTTTCCGAGGAAAAGATTTTTTTTTAATTTCATCCCCCCTTTTTTCTAATTTGCATAATCAGTCAAAATCGGCAAAGGTTCAAAGTTCATAAAAAATCCTGTAATACATGTTAAAAAGCTCATGATTATGCTTATACAGTTCAAATTTGGGCACATTCTGGCTTAAAATAGAGCAGTTTTGGCCATTTGAAGAAATTTCTATTTTTAGTAACAGTGGCCATCTTGAATGGAGGGCGGGGCTGTCGGACACAATTTTGAAAGGGACCCACCCAGGGACCATCCCTGCCAGGTTTGGTTTAATTTGGTTCAGCGGTTTCAGAGGAGAAGATTTAAATGTGATCTTTTATCAAAATATGCCTAATTTGCATAATCGGTATATATCGGCTGAAAGAAAAATTTCACAGATAAACCCAGAATATATGTTAAACTATTCCTTGCGATGTAGCTGCAGTTAAAATTTGAACTCATTTTGACTTGCACTAAAGCAGCAATGGACAATTAAAATTTCATCCCCCCTGTTTTCTATTTTGAGCTTGGCGGCCATCTTGGTTGGAAGTCGGGATCAACGGACACAATTTTGGAAGGGGGCCATCCAAGAATCATCTCAGCAAAGTTTGGTTGAGATTGGCTCAGTAGTTTCCGAGGAAAAGATTTTTTTTAAATTTCATCCCCCCTTTTTTCTAATTTGCATAATCGGTCAAAATCGGCAAAGGTTCAAAGTTCATAAAAAATCCTGTAATACATGTTAAAAAGCTCATCATTATGCTTATACAGTTCAAATTTGGGCACATTCTGGCTTAAAATAGAGCAGTTTTGGCCATTTGAAGAAATTTCTATTTTTAGTAACAGTGGCCATCTTGAATGGAGGGCGGGGCTGTCGGACACAATTTTGAAAGGGACCCACCCTGCCAGGTTTGGTTTAATTTGGTTCAGCGGTTTCAGAGGAGAAGATTTAAATGTGATCTTTTATCAAAATATGCCTAATTTGCATAATCGGTATATATCGGCTGAAAGAAAAATTTCACAAAAAAACCCAGAATATATGTTAAACCATTCCTTGCCATGTAGCTGCAGTTAAAATTTGAGCTCATTTTGACTTACACTAAGGCAGCAATGGACAATTAAAATTTCATCCCCCCTTTTTTCTATTTTTAGCTTGGCGGCCATCTTGGTTGGAAGTCGGGAACACCGGACACAATTTTGAAAGGGGGCCATCCAAGAATCATTTCAGCAAAGTTTGGTTGAGATTGGCTCAGTAGTTTCAGAGGATAAGATTTTTTTTAAATTTCATCCCCCCTTTTTTCTAATTTGCATAATCGGTCAAAATCCGGCAAAGGTTCAAAGTTCATAAAAAATCCTGTAATACATGTTAAAAAGCTCATCATTATGCTTATACAGTTCAAATTTGGGCACATTCTGGCTTAAAATAGAGCAGTTTTGGCCATTTGAAGAAATTTCTATTTTTAGTAACAGCGGCCATCTTGAATGGAGGGCGGGGCTGTCGGACACAATTTTGAAAGGGACCCACCCAGGGACCATCCCTGCCAGATTTGGTTTAATTTGGTTCAGCGGTTTCAGAGGAGAAGATTTAAATGTGATCTTTTATCAAAATATGCCTAATTTGCATAATCGGTATATATTGGCTGAAAGAAAAATTTCACAGAAAAACACGGAATATATGTTAAACTATTCCTTGCCATGTAGCTGCAGTTAAAATTTGAGCTCATTTTGACTTGCACTAAAGCAGCAATGGACAATTAAAATTTCATCCCCCCTTTTTTCTATTTTGAGCTTGGTGGCCATCTTGGTTGGAAGTCGGGATCAACGGACACAATTTTGGAAGGGGGCCATCCAAGAATCATCTCAGCAAAGTTTGGTTGATATTGGCTCAGTAGTTTCCGAGGAAAAGATTTTTTTTTAATTTCATCCCCCCTTTTTTCTAATTTGTATAATCAGTCAAAATCGGCAAAGGTTCAAAGTTCATAAAAAATCCTGTAGTACATGTTAAAAAGCTCATCATTATGCTTATACAGTTCAAATTTGGGCACATTCTGGCTTAAAATAGAGCAGTTTTGGCCATTTGAAGAAATTTCTATTTTTAGTAACAGCGGCCATCTTGAATGGAGGGCGGGGCTGTCGGACACAATTTTGAAAGGGACCCACCCAGGGACCATCCCTGCCAGATTTGGTTTAATTTGGTTCAGCGGTTTCAGAGGAGAAGATTTAAATGTGATCTTTTATCAAAATATGCCTAATTTGCATAATCGGTATATATCGGCTGAAAGAAAAATTTCACAGAAAAACCCAGAATATATGTTAAACTATTCCTTGCCATGTAGCTGCAGTTAAAATTTGAGCTCATTTTGACTTGCACTAAAGCAGCAATGGACAATTAAAATTTCATCCCCCCTGTTTTCTATTTTGAGCTTAGCGACCATCTTGGTTGGAAGTCGGAATCAATGGACACAATTTTGGAAGGGGGCCATCCAAGAATCATCTCAGCAAAGTTTGGTTGATATTGGCTCAGTAGTTTCCGAGGAAAAGATTTTTTTAAAATTTCATCCCCCCTTTTTTCTAATTTGCATAATCGGTCAAAATCGGCAACGGTTCAAAGTTCATAAAAAATCCTGTAATACATGTTAAAAAGCTCATCATTATGCTTATACAGTTCAAATTTGAGCACATTCTGGCAATAAAATAGAGCCGTTTTGGCCATTTGAAGAAATTTCTATTTTTAGTAACAGCGGCCATCTTGAATGGAGGGCGGGGCTGTCGGACACAATTTTGAAAGGGACCCACCCTGCCAGACTTGGTTTAATTTGGTTCAGCGGTTTCAGAGGAGAAGATTTAAATGTGATCTTTTATCAAAATATGCCTAATTTGCATAATCGGTATATATCGGCTGAAAGAAAAATTTCACAGAAAAACACGGAAAATATGTTAAACTATTCCTTGCCATGTAGCTGCAGTTAAAATTTGAGCTCATTTTGACTTACACTAAGGCAGCAATGGACAATTAAAATTTCATCCCCCCTTTTTCTATATTTAGCTTGGCGGCCATCTTGGTTGGAAGTCGGGAACACCGGACATAATTTTGAAAGGGGGCCATCCAAGAATCATCTCAGCAAAGTTTGGTTGAGATTGGCTCAGTAGTTTCAGAGGATAAGATTTTTTTTAAATTTCATCCCCCCTTTTTTCTAATTTGCATAATCGGTCAAAATCGGCAAAGGTTCAAAGTTCATAAAAAATCCTGTAATACATGTTAAAAAGCTCATCATTATGCTTATACAGTTCAAATTTGGGCACATTCTGGCTTAAAATAGAGCAGTTTTGGCCATTTGAAGAAATTTCTATTTTTAGTAACAGCGGCCATCTTAAATGGAGGGCGGGGCTGTCGGACACAATTTTGAAAGGGACCCACCCAGGGACCATCCCTGCCAGATTTGGTTTAATTTGGTTCAGCGGTTTCAGAGGAGAAGATTTAAATGTGATCTTTTATCAAAATATGCCTAATTTGCATAATCGGTATATATCGGCTGAAAGAAAAATTTCACAGAAAAACCCAGAATATATGTTAAACTATTCCTTGCCATGTAGCTGCAGTTAAAATTTGAGCTCATTTTGACTTGCACTAAAGCAGCAATGGACAATTAAAATTTCATCCCCCCTGTTTTCTATTTTGAGCTTAGCGACCATCTTGGTTGGAAGTCGGAATCAATGGACACAATTTTGGAAGGGGGCCATCCAAGAATCATCTCAGCAAAGTTTGGTTGATATTGGCTCAGTAGTTTCCGAGGAAAAGATTTTTTTTTAATTTCATCCCCCCTTTTTTCTAATTTGCATAATCAGTCAAAATCGGCAAAGGTTCAAAGTTCATAAAAAATCCTGTAATACATGTTAAAAAGCTCATGATTATGCTTATACAGTTCAAATTTGGGCACATTCTGGCTTAAAATAGAGCAGTTTTGGCCATTTGAAGAAATTTCTATTTTTAGTAACAGTGGCCATCTTGAATGGAGGGCGGGGCTGTCGGACACAATTTTGAAAGGGACCCACCCAGGGACCATCCCTGCCAGGTTTGGTTTAATTTGGTTCAGCGGTTTCAGAGGAGAAGATTTAAATGTGATCTTTTATCAAAATATGCCTAATTTGCATAATCGGTATATATCGGCTGAAAGAAAAATTTCACAGATAAACCCAGAATATATGTTAAACTATTCCTTGCGATGTAGCTGCAGTTAAAATTTGAACTCATTTTGACTTGCACTAAAGCAGCAATGGACAATTAAAATTTCATCCCCCCTGTTTTCTATTTTGAGCTTGGCGGCCATCTTGGTTGGAAGTCGGGATCAACGGACACAATTTTGGAAGGGGGCCATCCAAGAATCATCTCAGCAAAGTTTGGTTGAGATTGGCTCAGTAGTTTCCGAGGAAAAGATTTTTTTTAAATTTCATCCCCCCTTTTTTCTAATTTGCATAATCGGTCAAAATCGGCAAAGGTTCAAAGTTCATAAAAAATCCTGTAATACATGTTAAAAAGCTCATCATTATGCTTATACAGTTCAAATTTGGGCACATTCTGGCTTAAAATAGAGCAGTTTTGGCCATTTGAAGAAATTTCTATTTTTAGTAACAGTGGCCATCTTGAATGGAGGGCGGGGCTGTCGGACACAATTTTGAAAGGGACCCACCCTGCCAGGTTTGGTTTAATTTGGTTCAGCGGTTTCAGAGGAGAAGATTTAAATGTGATCTTTTATCAAAATATGCCTAATTTGCATAATCGGTATATATCGGCTGAAAGAAAAATTTCACAAAAAAACCCAGAATATATGTTAAACCATTCCTTGCCATGTAGCTGCAGTTAAAATTTGAGCTCATTTTGACTTACACTAAGGCAGCAATGGACAATTAAAATTTCATCCCCCCTTTTTTCTATTTTTAGCTTGGCGGCCATCTTGGTTGGAAGTCGGGAACACCGGACACAATTTTGAAAGGGGGCCATCCAAGAATCATTTCAGCAAAGTTTGGTTGAGATTGGCTCAGTAGTTTCAGAGGATAAGATTTTTTTTAAATTTCATCCCCCCTTTTTTCTAATTTGCATAATCGGTCAAAATCCGGCAAAGGTTCAAAGTTCATAAAAAATCCTGTAATACATGTTAAAAAGCTCATCATTATGCTTATACAGTTCAAATTTGGGCACATTCTGGCTTAAAATAGAGCAGTTTTGGCCATTTGAAGAAATTTCTATTTTTAGTAACAGCGGCCATCTTGAATGGAGGGCGGGGCTGTCGGACACAATTTTGAAAGGGACCCACTCAGGGACCATCCCTGCCAGATTTGGTTTAATTTGGTTCAGCGGTTTCAGAGGAGAAGATTTAAATGTGATCTTTTATCAAAATATGCCTAATTTGCATAATCGGTATATATTGGCTGAAAGAAAAATTTCACAGAAAAACACGGAATATATGTTAAACTATTCCTTGCCATGTAGCTGCAGTTAAAATTTGAGCTCATTTTGACTTGCACTAAAGCAGCAATGGACAATTAAAATTTCATCCCCCCTTTTTTCTATTTTGAGCTTGGTGGCCATCTTGGTTGGAAGTCGGGATCAACGGACACAATTTTGGAAGGGGGCCATCCAAGAATCATCTCAGCAAAGTTTGGTTGATATTGGCTCAGTAGTTTCCGAGGAAAAGATTTTTTTTTAATTTCATCCCCCCTTTTTTCTAATTTGTATAATCAGTCAAAATCGGCAAAGGTTCAAAGTTCATAAAAAATCCTGTAGTACATGTTAAAAAGCTCATCATTATGCTTATACAGTTCAAATTTGGGCACATTCTGGCTTAAAATAGAGCAGTTTTGGCCATTTGAAGAAATTTCTATTTTTAGTAACAGCGGCCATCTTGAATGGAGGGCGGGGCTGTCGGACACAATTTTGAAAGGGACCCACCCAGGGACCATCCCTGCCAGATTTGGTTTAATTTGGTTCAGCGGTTTCAGAGGAGAAGATTTAAATGTGATCTTTTATCAAAATATGCCTAATTTGCATAATCGGTATATATCGGCTGAAAGAAAAATTTCACAGAAAAACCCAGAATATATGTTAAACTATTCCTTGCCATGTAGCTGCAGTTAAAATTTGAGCTCATTTTGACTTGCACTAAAGCAGCAATGGACAATTAAAATTTCATCCCCCCTGTTTTCTATTTTGAGCTTAGCGACCATCTTGGTTGGAAGTCGGAATCAATGGACACAATTTTGGAAGGGGGCCATCCAAGAATCATCTCAGCAAAGTTTGGTTGATATTGGCTCAGTAGTTTCCGAGGAAAAGATTTTTTTTTAATTTCATCCCCCCTTTTTTCTAATTTGCATAATCAGTCAAAATCGGCAAAGGTTCAAAGTTCATAAAAAATCCTGTAATACATGTTAAAAAGCTCATGATTATGCTTATACAGTTCAAATTTGGGCACATTCTGGCTTAAAATAGAGCAGTTTTGGCCATTTGAAGAAATTTCTATTTTTAGTAACAGTGGCCATCTTGAATGGAGGGCGGGGCTGTCGGACACAATTTTGAAAGGGACCCACCCAGGGACCATCCCTGCCAGGTTTGGTTTAATTTGGTTCAGCGGTTTCAGAGGAGAAGATTTAAATGTGATCTTTTATCAAAATATGCCTAATTTGCATAATCGGTATATATCGGCTGAAAGAAAAATTTCACAGATAAACCCAGAATATATGTTAAACTATTCCTTGCGATGTAGCTGCAGTTAAAATTTGAACTCATTTTGACTTGCACTAAAGCAGCAATGGACAATTAAAATTTCATCCCCCCTGTTTTCTATTTTGAGCTTGGCGGCCATCTTGGTTGGAAGTCGGGATCAACGGACACAATTTTGGAAGGGGGCCATCCAAGAATCATCTCAGCAAAGTTTGGTTGAGATTGGCTCAGTAGTTTCCGAGGAAAAGATTTTTTTTAAATTTCATCCCCCCTTTTTTCTAATTTGCATAATCGGTCAAAATCGGCAAAGGTTCAAAGTTCATAAAAAATCCTGTAATACATGTTAAAAAGCTCATCATTATGCTTATACAGTTCAAATTTGGGCACATTCTGGCTTAAAATAGAGCAGTTTTGGCCATTTGAAGAAATTTCTATTTTTAGTAACAGTGGCCATCTTGAATGGAGGGCGGGGCTGTCGGACACAATTTTGAAAGGGACCCACCCAGGGACCATCCCTGCCAGGTTTGGTTTAATTTGGTTCAGCGGTTTCAGAGGAGAAGATTTAAATGTGATCTTTTATCAAAATATGCCTAATTTGCATAATCGGTATATATCGGCTGAAAGAAAAATTTCACAGATAAACCCAGAATATATGTTAAACTATTCCTTGCGATGTAGCTGCAGTTAAAATTTGAACTCATTTTGACTTGCACTAAAGCAGCAATGGACAATTAAAATTTCATCCCCCCTGTTTTCTATTTTGAGCTTGGCGGCCATCTTGGTTGGAAGTCGGGATCAACGGACACAATTTTGGAAGGGGGCCATCCAAGAATCATCTCAGCAAAGTTTGGTTGAGATTGGCTCAGTAGTTTCCGAGGAAAAGATTTTTTTTAAATTTCATCCCCCCTTTTTTCTAATTTGCATAATCGGTCAAAATCGGCAAAGGTTCAAAGTTCATAAAAAATCCTGTAATACATGTTAAAAAGCTCATCATTATGCTTATACAGTTCAAATTTGGGCACATTCTGGCTTAAAATAGAGCAGTTTTGGCCATTTGAAGAAATTTCTATTTTTAGTAACAGTGGCCATCTTGAATGGAGGGCGGGGCTGTCGGACACAATTTTGAAAGGGACCCACCCAGGGACCATCCCTGCCAGGTTTGGTTTAATTTGGTTCAGCGGTTTCAGAGGAGAAGATTTAAATGTGATCTTTTATCAAAATATGCCTAATTTGCATAATCGGTATATATCGGCTGAAAGAAAAATTTCACAGATAAACCCAGAATATATGTTAAACTATTCCTTGCGATGTAGCTGCAGTTAAAATTTGAACTCATTTTGACTTGCACTAAAGCAGCAATGGACAATTAAAATTTCATCCCCCCTGTTTTCTATTTTGAGCTTGGCGGCCATCTTGGTTGGAAGTCGGGATCAACGGACACAATTTTGGAAGGGGGCCATCCAAGAATCATCTCAGCAAAGTTTGGTTGAGATTGGCTCAGTAGTTTCCGAGGAAAAGATTTTTTTTAAATTTCATCCCCCCTTTTTTCTAATTTGCATAATCGGTCAAAATCGGCAAAGGTTCAAAGTTCATAAAAAATCCTGTAATACATGTTAAAAAGCTCATCATTATGCTTATACAGTTCAAATTTGGGCACATTCTGGCTTAAAATAGAGCAGTTTTGGCCATTTGAAGAAATTTCTATTTTTAGTAACAGTGGCCATCTTGAATGGAGGGCGGGGCTGTCGGACACAATTTTGAAAGGGACCCACCCTGCCAGGTTTGGTTTAATTTGGTTCAGCGGTTTCAGAGGAGAAGATTTAAATGTGATCTTTTATCAAAATATGCCTAATTTGCATAATCGGTATATATCGGCTGAAAGAAAAATTTCACAAAAAAACCCAGAATATATGTTAAACCATTCCTTGCCATGTAGCTGCAGTTAAAATTTGAGCTCATTTTGACTTACACTAAGGCAGCAATGGACAATTAAAATTTCATCCCCCCTTTTTTCTATTTTTAGCTTGGCGGCCATCTTGGTTGGAAGTCGGGAACACCGGACACAATTTTGAAAGGGGGCCATCCAAGAATCATTTCAGCAAAGTTTGGTTGAGATTGGCTCAGTAGTTTCAGAGGATAAGATTTTTTTTAAATTTCATCCCCCCTTTTTTCTAATTTGCATAATCGGTCAAAATCCGGCAAAGGTTCAAAGTTCATAAAAAATCCTGTAATACATGTTAAAAAGCTCATCATTATGCTTATACAGTTCAAATTTGGGCACATTCTGGCTTAAAATAGAGCAGTTTTGGCCATTTGAAGAAATTTCTATTTTTAGTAACAGCGGCCATCTTGAATGGAGGGCGGGGCTGTCGGACACAATTTTGAAAGGGACCCACCCAGGGACCATCCCTGCCAGATTTGGTTTAATTTGGTTCAGCGGTTTCAGAGGAGAAGATTTAAATGTGATCTTTTATCAAAATATGCCTAATTTGCATAATCGGTATATATTGGCTGAAAGAAAAATTTCACAGAAAAACACGGAATATATGTTAAACTATTCCTTGCCATGTAGCTGCAGTTAAAATTTGAGCTCATTTTGACTTGCACTAAAGCAGCAATGGACAATTAAAATTTCATCCCCCCTTTTTTCTATTTTGAGCTTGGTGGCCATCTTGGTTGGAAGTCGGGATCAACGGACACAATTTTGGAAGGGGGCCATCCAAGAATCATCTCAGCAAAGTTTGGTTGATATTGGCTCAGTAGTTTCCGAGGAAAAGATTTTTTTTTAATTTCATCCCCCCTTTTTTCTAATTTGTATAATCAGTCAAAATCGGCAAAGGTTCAAAGTTCATAAAAAATCCTGTAGTACATGTTAAAAAGCTCATCATTATGCTTATACAGTTCAAATTTGGGCACATTCTGGCTTAAAATAGAGCAGTTTTGGCCATTTGAAGAAATTTCTATTTTTAGTAACAGCGGCCATCTTGAATGGAGGGCGGGGCTGTCGGACACAATTTTGAAAGGGACCCACCCAGGGACCATCCCTGCCAGATTTGGTTTAATTTGGTTCAGCGGTTTCAGAGGAGAAGATTTAAATGTGATCTTTTATCAAAATATGCCTAATTTGCATAATCGGTATATATCGGCTGAAAGAAAAATTTCACAGAAAAACCCAGAATATATGTTAAACTATTCCTTGCCATGTAGCTGCAGTTAAAATTTGAGCTCATTTTGACTTGCACTAAAGCAGCAATGGACAATTAAAATTTCATCCCCCCTGTTTTCTATTTTGAGCTTAGCGACCATCTTGGTTGGAAGTCGGAATCAATGGACACAATTTTGGAAGGGGGCCATCCAAGAATCATCTCAGCAAAGTTTGGTTGATATTGGCTCAGTAGTTTCCGAGGAAAAGATTTTTTTAAAATTTCATCCCCCCTTTTTTCTAATTTGCATAATCGGTCAAAATCGGCAACGGTTCAAAGTTCATAAAAAATCCTGTAATACATGTTAAAAAGCTCATCATTATGCTTATACAGTTCAAATTTGAGCACATTCTGGCAATAAAATAGAGCCGTTTTGGCCATTTGAAGAAATTTCTATTTTTAGTAACAGCGGCCATCTTGAATGGAGGGCGGGGCTGTCGGACACAATTTTGAAAGGGACCCACCCTGCCAGACTTGGTTTAATTTGGTTCAGCGGTTTCAGAGGAGAAGATTTAAATGTGATCTTTTATCAAAATATGCCTAATTTGCATAATCGGTATATATCGGCTGAAAGAAAAATTTCACAGAAAAACACGGAAAATATGTTAAACTATTCCTTGCCATGTAGCTGCAGTTAAAATTTGAGCTCATTTTGACTTACACTAAGGCAGCAATGGACAATTAAAATTTCATCCCCCCTTTTTCTATATTTAGCTTGGCGGCCATCTTGGTTGGAAGTCGGGAACACCGGACATAATTTTGAAAGGGGGCCATCCAAGAATCATCTCAGCAAAGTTTGGTTGAGATTGGCTCAGTAGTTTCAGAGGATAAGATTTTTTTTAAATTTCATCCCCCCTTTTTTCTAATTTGCATAATCGGTCAAAATCGGCAAAGGTTCAAAGTTCATAAAAAATCCTGTAATACATGTTAAAAAGCTCATCATTATGCTTATACAGTTCAAATTTGGGCACATTCTGGCTTAAAATAGAGCAGTTTTGGCCATTTGAAGAAATTTCTATTTTTAGTAACAGCGGCCATCTTAAATGGAGGGCGGGGCTGTCGGACACAATTTTGAAAGGGACCCACCCAGGGACCATCCCTGCCAGATTTGGTTTAATTTGGTTCAGCGGTTTCAGAGGAGAAGATTTAAATGTGATCTTTTATCAAAATATGCCTAATTTGCATAATCGGTATATATCGGCTGAAAGAAAAATTTCACAGAAAAACCCAGAATATATGTTAAACTATTCCTTGCCATGTAGCTGCAGTTAAAATTTGAGCTCATTTTGACTTGCACTAAAGCAGCAATGGACAATTAAAATTTCATCCCCCCTGTTTTCTATTTTGAGCTTAGCGACCATCTTGGTTGGAAGTCGGAATCAATGGACACAATTTTGGAAGGGGGCCATCCAAGAATCATCTCAGCAAAGTTTGGTTGATATTGGCTCAGTAGTTTCCGAGGAAAAGATTTTTTTTAAATTTCATCCCCCCTTTTTTCTAATTTGCATAATCGGTCAAAATCGGCAACGGTTCAAAGTTCATAAAAAATCCTGTAATACATGTTAAAAAGCTCATCATTATGCTTATACAGTTCAAATTTGAGCACATTCTGGCAATAAAATAGAGCCGTTTTGGCCATTTGAAGAAATTTCTATTTTTAGTAACAGCGGCCATCTTGAATGGAGGGCGGGGCTGTCGGACACAATTTTGAAAGGGACCCACCCTGCCAGATTTGGTTTAATTTGGTTCAGCGGTTTCAGAGGAGAAGATTTAAATGTGATCTTTTATCAAAATATGCCTAATTTGCATAATCGGTATATATCGGCTGAAAGAAAAATTTCACAGAAAAACACGGAAAATATGTTAAACTATTCCTTGCCATGTAGCTGCAGTTAAAATTTGAGCTCATTTTGACTTACACTAAGGCAGCAATGGACAATTAAAATTTCATCCCCCCTTTTTCTATATTTAGCTTGGCGGCCATCTTGGTTGGAAGTCGGGAACACCGGACATAATTTTGAAAGGGGGCCATCCAAGAATCATTTCAGCAAAGTTTGGTTGAGATTGGCTCAGTAGTTTCAGAGGATAAGATTTTTTTTAAATTTCATCCCCCCTTTTTTCTAATTTGCATAATCGGTCAAAATCGGCAAAGGTTCAAAGTTCATAAAAAATCCTGTAATACATGTTAAAAAGCTCATCATTATGCTTATACAGTTCAAATTTGGGCACATTCTGGCTTAAAATAGAGCAGTTTTGGCCATTTGAAGAAATTTCTATTTTTAGTAACAGCGGCCATCTTAAATGGAGGGCGGGGCTGTCGGACACAATTTTGAAAGGGACCCACCCAGGGACCATCCCTGCCAGATTTGGTTTAATTTGGTTCAGCGGTTTCAGAGGAGAAGATTTAAATGTGATCTTTTATCAAAATATGCCTAATTTGCATAATCGGTATATATCGGCTGAAAGAAAAATTTCACAGAAAAATACGGAATATATGTTAAACTATTCCTTGCCATGTAGCTGCAGTTAAAATTTGAGCTCATTTTGACTTGCACTAAAGCAGCAATGGACAATTAAAATTTCATCCCCCCTGTTTTCTATTTTGAGCTTAGCGACCATCTTGGTTGGAAGTCGGGATCAATGGACACAATTTTGGAAGGGGGCCATCCAAGAATCATCTCAGCAAAGTTTGGTTGATATTGGCTCAGTAGTTTCCGAGGAAAAGATTTTTTTAAAATTTCATCCCCCCTTTTTTCTAATTTGCATAATCGGTCAAAATCGGCAACGGTTCAAAGTTCATAAAAAATCCTGTAATACATGTTAAAAAGCTCATCATTATGCTTATACAGTTCAAATTTGAGCACATTCTGGAAATAAAATAGAGCAGTTTTGGCCATTTGAAGAAATTTCTATTTTTAGTAACAGCGGCCATCTTGAATGGAGGGCGGGGCTGTCGGACACAATTTTGAAAGGGACCCACCCTGCCAGATTTGGTTTAATTTGGTTCAGCGGTTTCAGAGGAGAAGATTTAAATGTGATCTTTTATCAAAATATGCCTAATTTGCATAATCGGTATATATCGGCTGAAAGAAAAATTTCACAGAAAAACCCAGAATATATGTTAAACTATTCCTTGCGATGTAGCTGCAGTTAAAATTTGAGCTCATTTTGACTTACACTAAGGCAGCAATGGACAATTAAAATTTCATCCCCCCTTTTTTCTATATTTAGCTTGGCGGCCATCTTGGTTGGAAGTCGGGAACACCGGACATAATTTTGAAAGGGGGCCATCCAAGAATCATTTCAGCAAAGTTTGGTTGAGATTGGCTCAGTAGTTTCAGAGGATAAGATTTTTTTTTAATTTCATCCCCCCTTTTTTCTAATTTGCATAATCGGTCAAAATCGGCAAAGGTTCAAAGTTCATAAAAAATCCTGTAATACATGTTAAAAAGCTCATCATTATGCTTATACAGTTCAAATTTGGGCACATTCTGGCTTAAAATAGAGCAGTTTTGGCCATTTGAAGAAATTTCTATTTTTAGTAACAGCGGCCATCTTAAATGGAGGGCGGGGCTGTCGGACACAATTTTGAAAGGGACCCACCCAGGGACCATCCCTGCCAGATTTGGTTTAATTTGGTTCAGCGGTTTCAGAGGAGAAGATTTAAATGTGATCTTTTATCAAAATATGCCTAATTTGCATAATCGGTATATATCGGCTGAAAGAAAAATTTCACAGAAAAACCCAGAATATATGTTAAACTATTCCTTGCCATGTAGCTGCAGTTAAAATTTGAGCTCATTTTGACTTGCACTAAAGCAGCAATGGACAATTAAAATTTCATCCCCCCTGTTTTCTATTTTGAGCTTAGCGACCATCTTGGTTGGAAGTCGGAATCAATGGACACAATTTTGGAAGGGGGCCATCCAAGAATCATCTCAGCAAAGTTTGGTTGATATTGGCTCAGTAGTTTCCGAGGAAAAGATTTTTTTTAAATTTCATCCCCCCTTTTTTCTAATTTGCATAATCGGTCAAAATCGGCAACGGTTCAAAGTTCATAAAAAATCCTGTAATACATGTTAAAAAGCTCATCATTATGCTTATACAGTTCAAATTTGAGCACATTCTGGCAATAAAATAGAGCCGTTTTGGCCATTTGAAGAAATTTCTATTTTTAGTAACAGCGGCCATCTTGAATGGAGGGCGGGGCTGTCGGACACAATTTTGAAAGGGACCCACCCTGCCAGATTTGGTTTAATTTGGTTCAGCGGTTTCAGAGGAGAAGATTTAAATGTGATCTTTTATCAAAATATGCCTAATTTGCATAATCGGTATATATCGGCTGAAAGAAAAATTTCACAGAAAAACACGGAAAATATGTTAAACTATTCCTTGCCATGTAGCTGCAGTTAAAATTTGAGCTCATTTTGACTTACACTAAGGCAGCAATGGACAATTAAAATTTCATCCCCCCTTTTTCTATATTTAGCTTGGCGGCCATCTTGGTTGGAAGTCGGGAACACCGGACATAATTTTGAAAGGGGGCCATCCAAGAATCATTTCAGCAAAGTTTGGTTGAGATTGGCTCAGTAGTTTCAGAGGATAAGATTTTTTTTAAATTTCATCCCCCCTTTTTTCTAATTTGCATAATCGGTCAAAATCGGCAAAGGTTCAAAGTTCATAAAAAATCCTGTAATACATGTTAAAAAGCTCATCATTATGCTTATACAGTTCAAATTTGGGCACATTCTGGCTTAAAATAGAGCAGTTTTGGCCATTTGAAGAAATTTCTATTTTTAGTAACAGCGGCCATCTTAAATGGAGGGCGGGGCTGTCGGACACAATTTTGAAAGGGACCCACCCAGGGACCATCCCTGCCAGATTTGGTTTAATTTGGTTCAGCGGTTTCAGAGGAGAAGATTTAAATGTGATCTTTTATCAAAATATGCCTAATTTGCATAATCGGTATATATCGGCTGAAAGAAAAATTTCACAGAAAAATACGGAATATATGTTAAACTATTCCTTGCCATGTAGCTGCAGTTAAAATTTGAGCTCATTTTGACTTGCACTAAAGCAGCAATGGACAATTAAAATTTCATCCCCCCTGTTTTCTATTTTGAGCTTAGCGACCATCTTGGTTGGAAGTCGGGATCAATGGACACAATTTTGGAAGGGGGCCATCCAAGAATCATCTCAGCAAAGTTTGGTTGATATTGGCTCAGTAGTTTCCGAGGAAAAGATTTTTTTTAAATTTCATCCCCCCTTTTTTCTAATTTGCATAATCGGTCAAAATCGGCAACGGTTCAAAGTTCATAAAAAATCCTGTAATACATGTTAAAAAGCTCATCATTATGCTTATACAGTTCAAATTTGAGCACATTCTGGAAATAAAATAGAGCAGTTTTGGCCATTTGAAGAAATTTCTATTTTTAGTAACAGCGGCCATCTTGAATGGAGGGCGGGGCTGTCGGACACAATTTTGAAAGGGACCCACCCTGCCAGATTTGGTTTAATTTGGTTCAGCGGTTTCAGAGGAGAAGATTTAAATGTGATCTTTTATCAAAATATGCCTAATTTGCATAATCGGTATATATCGGCTGAAAGAAAAATTTCACAGAAAAACCCAGAATATATGTTAAACTATTCCTTGCGATGTAGCTGCAGTTAAAATTTGAGCTCATTTTGACTTACACTAAGGCAGCAATGGACAATTAAAATTTCATCCCCCCTTTTTTCTATATTTAGCTTGGCGGCCATCTTGGTTGGAAGTCGGGAACACCGGACATAATTTTGAAAGGGGGCCATCCAAGAATCATTTCAGCAAAGTTTGGTTGAGATTGGCTCAGTAGTTTCAGAGGATAAGATTTTTTTTTAATTTCATCCCCCCTTTTTTCTAATTTGCATAATCGGTCAAAATCGGCAAAGGTTCAAAGTTCATAAAAAATCCTGTAATACATGTTAAAAAGCTCATCATTATGCTTATACAGTTCAAATTTGGGCACATTCTGGCTTAAAATAGAGCAGTTTTGGCCATTTGAAGAAATTTCTATTTTTAGTAACAGCGGCCATCTTAAATGGAGGGCGGGGCTGTCGGACACAATTTTGAAAGGGACCCACCCAGGGACCATCCCTGCCAGATTTGGTTTAATTTGGTTCAGCGGTTTCAGAGGAGAAGATTTAAATGTGATCTTTTATCAAAATATGCCTAATTTGCATAATCGGTATATATCGGCTGAAAGAAAAATTTCACAGAAAAATACGGAATATATGTTAAACTATTCCTTGCCATGTAGCTGCAGTTAAAATTTGAGCTCATTTTGACTTGCACTAAAGCAGCAATGGACAATTAAAATTTCATCCCCCCTGTTTTCTATTTTGAGCTTAGCGACCATCTTGGTTGGAAGTCGGGATCAATGGACACAATTTTGGAAGGGGGCCATCCAAGAATCATCTCAGCAAAGTTTGGTTGATATTGGCTCAGTAGTTTCCGAGGAAAAGATTTTTTTTAAATTTCATCCCCCCTTTTTTCTAATTTGCATAATCGGTCAAAATCGGCAACGGTTCAAAGTTCATAAAAAATCCTGTAATACATGTTAAAAAGCTCATCATTATGCTTATACAGTTCAAATTTGAGCACATTCTGGAAATAAAATAGAGCAGTTTTGGCCATTTGAAGAAATTTCTATTTTTAGTAACAGCGGCCATCTTGAATGGAGGGCGGGGCTGTCGGACACAATTTTGAAAGGGACCCACCCTGCCAGATTTGGTTTAATTTGGTTCAGCGGTTTCAGAGGAGAAGATTTAAATGTGATCTTTTATCAAAATATGCCTAATTTGCATAATCGGTATATATCGGCTGAAAGAAAAATTTCACAGAAAAACCCAGAATATATGTTAAACTATTCCTTGCGATGTAGCTGCAGTTAAAATTTGAGCTCATTTTGACTTACACTAAGGCAGCAATGGACAATTAAAATTTCATCCCCCCTTTTTTCTATATTTAGCTTGGCGGCCATCTTGGTTGGAAGTCGGGAACACCGGACATAATTTTGAAAGGGGGCCATCCAAGAATCATTTCAGCAAAGTTTGGTTGAGATTGGCTCAGTAGTTTCAGAGGATAAGATTTTTTTTTAATTTCATCCCCCCTTTTTTCTAATTTGCATAATCGGTCAAAATCGGCAAAGGTTCAAAGTTCATAAAAAATCCTGTAATACATGTTAAAAAGCTCATCATTATGCTTATACAGTTCAAATTTGGGCACATTCTGGCTTAAAATAGAGCAGTTTTGGCCATTT
The DNA here is from genome assembly GCA_963680875.1 of Bathymodiolus brooksi. Lineage (NCBI taxonomy): Eukaryota > Metazoa > Mollusca > Bivalvia > Mytilida > Modiolidae > Bathymodiolus > Bathymodiolus brooksi. The sequence goes on along the minus strand of OY804578.1, from coordinate 67,316,584 downwards.
GAAGAAATTTCTATTTTTAGTAACAGTGGCCATCTTGAATGGAGGGCGGGGCTGTCGGACACAATTTTGAAAGGGACCCACCCAGGGACCATCCCTGCCAGATTTGGTTTAATTTGGTTCAGCGGTTTCAGAGGAGAAGATTTAAATGTGATCTTTTATCAAAATATGCCTAATTTGCATAATCGGTATATATTGGCTGAAAGAAAAATTTCACAGAAAAATACGGAATATATGTTAAACTATTCCTTGCCATGTAGCTGCACTTAAAATTTCAGCTCATTTTGACTTGCACTAAAGCAGCAATGGCCAATTAAAATTTCATCCCCCCTGTTTTCTATTTTGAGCTTGGTGGCCATCTTGGTTGGAAATCGGGATCAACGGACACAATTTTGGAAGGGGGCCATCCAAGAATCATTTCAGCAAAGTTTGGTTGATATTGGCTCAGTAGTTTCCGAGGAAAAGATTTTTTTTTAATTTCATCCCCCCTTTTTTCTAATTTGCATAATCGGTCAAAATCGGCAAAGGTTCAAAGTTCATAAAAAATCCTGTAATACATGTTAAAAAGCTCATCATTATGCTTATACAGTTCAAATTTGGGCACATTCTGGCTTAAAATAGAGCAGTTTTGGCCATTTGAAGAAATTTCTATTTTTAGTAACAGTGGCCATCTTGAATGGAGGGCGGGGCTGTCGGACACAATTTTGAAAGGGACCCACCTAGGGACCATCCCTGCCAGGTTTGGTTTAATTTGGTTCAGCGGTTTCAGAGGAGAAGATTTAAATGTGATCTTTTATCAAAATATGCCTAATTTGCATAATCGGTATATATCGGCTGAAAGAAAAATTTCACAGAAAAATACGGAATATATGTTAAACTATTCCTTGCCATGTAGCTGCAGTTAAAATTTGAGCTCATTTTGACTTACACTAAAGCAGCAATGGACAATTAAAATTTCATCCCCCCTGTTTTCTATTTTGAGCTTGGCGGCCATCTTGGTTGGAAGTCGGGATCAACGGACACAATTTTGGAAGGGGGCCATCCAAGAATCATCTCAGCAAAGTTTGGTTGATATTGGCTCAGTAGTTTCCGAGGAAAAGATTTTTTTTAAATTTCATCCCCCCTTTTTTCTAATTTGCATAATCGGTCAAAATCGGCAAAGGTTCAAAGTTCATAAAAAATCCTGTAATACATGTTAAAAAGCTCATCATTATGCTTATACAGTTCAAATTTGGGCACATTCTGGCTTAAAATAGAGCAGTTTTGGCCATTTGAAGAAATTTCTATTTTTAGTAACAGCGGCCATCTTGAATGGAGGGCGGGGCTGTCGGACACAATTTTGAAAGGGACCCACCCAGGGACCATCCCTGCCAGATTTGGTTTAATTTGGTTCAGCGGTTTCAGAGGAGAAGATTTAAATGTGATCTTTTATCAAAATATGCCTAATTTGCATAATCGGTATATATCGGCTGAAAGAAAAATTTCACAGAAAAATACGGAATATATGTTAAACTATTCCTTGCCATGTAGCTGCAGTTAAAATTTGAGCTCATTTTGACTTGCACTAAAGCAGCAATGGACAATTAAAATTTCATCCCCCCTGTTTTCTATTTTGAGCTTAGCGACCATCTTGGTTGGAAGTCGGGATCAATGGACACAATTTTGGAAGGGGGCCATCCAAGAATCATCTCAGCAAAGTTTGGTTGATATTGGCTCAGTAGTTTCCGAGGAAAAGATTTTTTTTAAATTTCATCCCCCCTTTTTTCTAATTTGCATAATCGGTCAAAATCGGCAACGGTTCAAAGTTCATAAAAAATCCTGTAATACATGTTAAAAAGCTCATCATTATGCTTATACAGTTCAAATTTGAGCACATTCTGGAAATAAAATAGAGCAGTTTTGGCCATTTGAAGAAATTTCTATTTTTAGTAACAGCGGCCATCTTGAATGGAGGGCGGGGCTGTCGGACACAATTTTGAAAGGGACCCACCCTGCCAGATTTGGTTTAATTTGGTTCAGCGGTTTCAGAGGAGAAGATTTAAATGTGATCTTTTATCAAAATATGCCTAATTTGCATAATCGGTATATATCGGCTGAAAGAAAAATTTCACAGAAAAACCCAGAATATATGTTAAACTATTCCTTGCGATGTAGCTGCAGTTAAAATTTGAGCTCATTTTGACTTACACTAAGGCAGCAATGGACAATTAAAATTTCATCCCCCCTTTTTTCTATATTTAGCTTGGCGGCCATCTTGGTTGGAAGTCGGGAACACCGGACATAATTTTGAAAGGGGGCCATCCAAGAATCATTTCAGCAAAGTTTGGTTGAGATTGGCTCAGTAGTTTCAGAGGATAAGATTTTTTTTTAATTTCATCCCCCCTTTTTTCTAATTTGCATAATCGGTCAAAATCGGCAAAGGTTCAAAGTTCATAAAAAATCCTGTAATACATGTTAAAAAGCTCATCATTATGCTTATACAGTTCAAATTTGGGCACATTCTGGCTTAAAATAGAGCAGTTTTGGCCATTTGAAGAAATTTCTATTTTTAGTAACAGTGGCCATCTTGAATGGAGGGCGGGGCTGTCGGACACAATTTTGAAAGGGACCCACCCAGGGACCATCCCTGCCAGATTTGGTTTAATTTGGTTCAGCGGTTTCAGAGGAGAAGATTTAAATGTGATCTTTTATCAAAATATGCCTAATTTGCATAATCGGTATATATTGGCTGAAAGAAAAATTTCACAGAAAAATACGGAATATATGTTAAACTATTCCTTGCCATGTAGCTGCACTTAAAATTTCAGCTCATTTTGACTTGCACTAAAGCAGCAATGGCCAATTAAAATTTCATCCCCCCTGTTTTCTATTTTGAGCTTGGTGGCCATCTTGGTTGGAAATCGGGATCAACGGACACAATTTTGGAAGGGGGCCATCCAAGAATCATTTCAGCAAAGTTTGGTTGATATTGGCTCAGTAGTTTCCGAGGAAAAGATTTTTTTTTAATTTCATCCCCCCTTTTTTCTAATTTGCATAATCGGTCAAAATCGGCAAAGGTTCAAAGTTCATAAAAAATCCTGTAATACATGTTAAAAAGCTCATCATTATGCTTATACAGTTCAAATTTGGGCACATTCTGGCTTAAAATAGAGCAGTTTTGGCCATTTGAAGAAATTTCTATTTTTAGTAACAGTGGCCATCTTGAATGGAGGGCGGGGCTGTCGGACACAATTTTGAAAGGGACCCACCTAGGGACCATCCCTGCCAGGTTTGGTTTAATTTGGTTCAGCGGTTTCAGAGGAGAAGATTTAAATGTGATCTTTTATCAAAATATGCCTAATTTGCATAATCGGTATATATCGGCTGAAAGAAAAATTTCACAGAAAAATACGGAATATATGTTAAACTATTCCTTGCCATGTAGCTGCAGTTAAAATTTGAGCTCATTTTGACTTACACTAAAGCAGCAATGGACAATTAAAATTTCATCCCCCCTTTTTTCTATTTTGAGCTTGGCGGCCATCTTGGTTGGAAGTCGGGATCAACGGACACAATTTTGGAAGGGGGCCATCCAAGAATCATCTCAGCAAAGTTTGGTTGATATTGGCTCAGTAGTTTCCGAGGAAAAGATTTTTTTAAAATTTCATCCCCCCTTTTTTCTAATTTGCATAATCGGTCAAAATCGGCAAAGGTTCAAAGTTCATAAAAAATCCTGTAATACATGTTAAAAAGCTCATCATTATGCTTATACAGTTCAAATTTGGGCACATTCTGGCTTAAAATAGAGCAGTTTTGGCCATTTGAAGAAATTTCTATTTTTAGTAACAGCGGCCATCTTGAATGGAGGGCGGGGCTGTCGGACACAATTTTGAAAGGGACCCACCCAGGGACCATCCCTGCCAGATTTGGTTTAATTTGGTTCAGCGGTTTCAGAGGAGAAGATTTAAATGTGATCTTTTATCAAAATATGCCTAATTTGCATAATCGGTATATATCGGCTGAAAGAAAAATTTCACAGAAAAACCCAGAATTTATGTTAAACTATTCCTTGCCATGTAGCTGCAGTTAAAATTTGAGCTCATTTTGACTTGCACTAAAGCAGCAATGGACAATTAAAATTTCATCCCCCCTGTTTTCTATTTTGAGCTTAGCGACCATCTTGGTTGGAAGTCGGGATCAATGGACACAATTTTGGAAGGGGGCCATCCAAGAATCATCTCAGCAAAGTTTGGTTGATATTGGCTCAGTAGTTTCCGAGGAAAAGATTTTTTAAAAATTTCATCCCCCCTTTTTTCTAATTTGCATAATCGGTCAAAATCGGCAACGGTTCAAAGTTCATAAAAAATCCTGTAATACATGTTAAAAAGCTCATCATTATGCTTATACAGTTCAAATTTGAGCACATTCTGGCAATAAAATAGAGCCGTTTTGGCCATTTGAAGAAATTTCTATTTTTAGTAACAGCGGCCATCTTGAATGGAGGGCGGGGCTGTCGGACACAATTTTGAAAGGGACCCACCCTGCCAGATTTGGTTTAATTTGGTTCAGCGGTTTCAGAGGAGAAGATTTAAATGTGATCTTTTATCAAAATATGCCTAATTTGCATAATCGGTATATATCGGCTGAAAGAAAAATTTCACAGAAAAACACGGAAAATATGTTAAACTATTCCTTGCCATGTAGCTGCAGTTAAAATTTGAGCTCATTTTGACTTACACTAAGGCAGCAATGGACAATTAAAATTTCATCCCCCCTTTTTCTATATTTAGCTTGGCGGCCATCTTGGTTGGAAGTCGGGAACACCGGACATAATTTTGAAAGGGGGCCATCCAAGAATCATTTCAGCAAAGTTTGGTTGAGATTGGCTCAGTAGTTTCAGAGGATAAGATTTTTTTTAAATTTCATCCCCCCTTTTTTCTAATTTGCATAATCGGTCAAAATCGGCAAAGGTTCAAAGTTCATAAAAAATCCTGTAATACATGTTAAAAAGCTCATCATTATGCTTATACAGTTCAAATTTGGGCACATTCTGGCTTAAAATAGAGCAGTTTTGGCCATTTGAAGAAATTTCTATTTTTAGTAACAGCGGCCATCTTAAATGGAGGGCGGGGCTGTCGGACACAATTTTGAAAGGGACCCACCCAGGGACCATCCCTGCCAGATTTGGTTTAATTTGGTTCAGCGGTTTCAGAGGAGAAGATTTAAATGTGATCTTTTATCAAAATATGCCTAATTTGCATAATCGGTATATATTGGCTGAAAGAAAAATTTCACAGAAAAATACGGAATATATGTTAAACTATTCCTTGCCATGTAGCTGCACTTAAAATTTCAGCTCATTTTGACTTGCACTAAAGCAGCAATGGCCAATTAAAATTTCATCCCCCCTGTTTTCTATTTTGAGCTTGGTGGCCATCTTGGTTGGAAATCGGGATCAACGGACACAATTTTGGAAGGGGGCCATCCAAGAATCATTTCAGCAAAGTTTGGTTGATATTGGCTCAGTAGTTTCCGAGGAAAAGATTTTTTTTTAATTTCATCCCCCCTTTTTTCTAATTTGCATAATCGGTCAAAATCGGCAAAGGTTCAAAGTTCATAAAAAATCCTGTAATACATGTTAAAAAGCTCATCATTATGCTTATACAGTTCAAATTTGGGCACATTCTGGCTTAAAATAGAGCAGTTTTGGCCATTTGAAGAAATTTCTATTTTTAGTAACAGTGGCCATCTTGAATGGAGGGCGGGGCTGTCGGACACAATTTTGAAAGGGACCCACCTAGGGACCATCCCTGCCAGGTTTGGTTTAATTTGGTTCAGCGGTTTCAGAGGAGAAGATTTAAATGTGATCTTTTATCAAAATATGCCTAATTTGCATAATCGGTATATATCGGCTGAAAGAAAAATTTCACAGAAAAATACGGAATATATGTTAAACTATTCCTTGCCATGTAGCTGCAGTTAAAATTTGAGCTCATTTTGACTTACACTAAAGCAGCAATGGACAATTAAAATTTCATCCCCCCTTTTTTCTATTTTTAGCTTGGCGGCCATCTTGGTTGGAAGTCGGGAACACCGGACACAATTTTGGAAGGGGGCCATCCAAGAATCATTTCAGCAAAGTTTGGTTGAGATTGGCTCAGTAGTTTCAGAGGATAAGATTTTTTTTAATTTCATCCCCCCTTTTTTCTAATTTGCATAATCGGTCAAAATCGACAAAAGTTCAAAGTTCATAAAAAATCCTGTAATACATGTTAAAAAGCTCATCATTATGCTTATACAGTTCAAATTTGGGCACATTCTGGCTTAAAATAGAGCAGTTTTGGCCATTTGAAGAAATTTCTATTTTTAGTAACAGCAGCCATCTTGAATGGAGGGCGGGGCTGTCGGACACAATTTTGAAAGGGACCCACCCAGGGACCATCCCTGCCAGATTTGGTTTAATTTGGTTCAACGGTTTCAGAGGAGAAGATTTAAATGTGATCTTTTATCAAAATATGCCTAATTTGCATAATCGGTATATATCGGCTGAAAGAAAAATTTCACAGATAAACCCGGAATATATGTTAAACTATTCCTTGCGATGTAGCTGCAGTTAAAATTTGAACTCATTTTGACTTGCACTAAAGCAGCAATGGACAATTAAAATTTCATCCCCCCTGTTTTCTATTTTGAGCTTGGCGGCCATCTTGGTTGGAAGTCGGGATCAACGGACACAATTTTGGAAGGGGGCCATCCAAGAATCATCTCAGCAAAGTTTGGTTGATATTGGCTCAGTAGTTTCCGAGGAAAAGATTTTTTTAAAATTTCATCCCCCCTTTTTTCTAATTTGCATAATCGGTCAAAATCGGCAAAGGTTCAAAGTTCATAAAAAATCCTGTAATACATGTTAAAAAGCTCATCATTATGCTTATACAGTTCAAATTTGGGCACATTCTGGCTTAAAATAGAGCAGTTTTGGCCATTTGAAGAAATTTCTATTTTTAGTAACAGCGGCCATCTTGAATGGAGGGCGGGGCTGTCGGACACAATTTTGAAAGGGACCCACCCAGGGACCATCCCTGCCAGATTTGGTTTAATTTGGTTCAGCGGTTTCAGAGGAGAAGATTTAAATGTGATCTTTTATCAAAATATGCCTAATTTGCATAATCGGTATATATCGGCTGAAAGAAAAATTTCACAGAAAAACCCAGAATTTATGTTAAACTATTCCTTGCCATGTAGCTGCAGTTAAAATTTGAGCTCATTTTGACTTGCACTAAAGCAGCAATGGACAATTAAAATTTCATCCCCCCTGTTTTCTATTTTGAGCTTAGCGACCATCTTGGTTGGAAGTCGGGATCAATGGACACAATTTTGGAAGGGGGCCATCCAAGAATCATCTCAGCAAAGTTTGGTTGATATTGGCTCAGTAGTTTCCGAGGAAAAGATTTTTTAAAAATTTCATCCCCCCTTTTTTCTAATTTGCATAATCGGTCAAAATCGGCAACGGTTCAAAGTTCATAAAAAATCCTGTAATACATGTTAAAAAGCTCATCATTATGCTTATACAGTTCAAATTTGAGCACATTCTGGCAATAAAATAGAGCAGTTTTGGCCATTTGAAGAAATTTCTATTTTTAGTAACAGCGGCCATCTTGAATGGAGGGCGGGGCTGTCGGACACAATTTTGAAAGGGACCCACCCTGCCAGATTTGGTTTAATTTGGTTCAGCGGTTTCAGAGGAGAAGATTTAAATGTGATCTTTTATCAAAATATGCCTAATTTGCATAATCGGTATATATCGGCTGAAAGAAAAATTTCACAGAAAAACACGGAAAATATGTTAAACTATTCCTTGCCATGTAGCTGCAGTTAAAATTTGAGCTCATTTTGACTTACACTAAGGCAGCAATGGACAATTAAAATTTCATCCCCCCTTTTTCTATATTTAGCTTGGCGGCCATCTTGGTTGGAAGTCGGGAACACCGGACATAATTTTGAAAGGGGGCCATCCAAGAATCATTTCAGCAAAGTTTGGTTGAGATTGGCTCAGTAGTTTCAGAGGATAAGATTTTTTTTAAATTTCATCCCCCCTTTTTTCTAATTTGCATAATCGGTCAAAATCGGCAAAGGTTCAAAGTTCATAAAAAATCCTGTAATACATGTTAAAAAGCTCATCATTATGCTTATACAGTTCAAATTTGGGCACATTCTGGCTTAAAATAGAGCAGTTTTGGCCATTTGAAGAAATTTCTATTTTTAGTAACAGCGGCCATCTTAAATGGAGGGCGGGGCTGTCGGACACAATTTTGAAAGGGACCCACCCAGGGACCATCCCTGCCAGATTTGGTTTAATTTGGTTCAGCGGTTTCAGAGGAGAAGATTTAAATGTGATCTTTTATCAAAATATGCCTAATTTGCATAATCGGTATATATTGGCTGAAAGAAAAATTTCACAGAAAAATACGGAATATATGTTAAACTATTCCTTGCCATGTAGCTGCACTTAAAATTTCAGCTCATTTTGACTTGCACTAAAGCAGCAATGGCCAATTAAAATTTCATCCCCCCTGTTTTCTATTTTGAGCTTGGTGGCCATCTTGGTTGGAAATCGGGATCAACGGACACAATTTTGGAAGGGGGCCATCCAAGAATCATTTCAGCAAAGTTTGGTTGATATTGGCTCAGTAGTTTCCGAGGAAAAGATTTTTTTTTAATTTCATCCCCCCTTTTTTCTAATTTGCATAATCGGTCAAAATCGGCAAAGGTTCAAAGTTCATAAAAAATCCTGTAATACATGTTAAAAAGCTCATCATTATGCTTATACAGTTCAAATTTGGGCACATTCTGGCTTAAAATAGAGCAGTTTTGGCCATTTGAAGAAATTTCTATTTTTAGTAACAGTGGCCATCTTGAATGGAGGGCGGGGCTGTCGGACACAATTTTGAAAGGGACCCACCTAGGGACCATCCCTGCCAGGTTTGGTTTAATTTGGTTCAGCGGTTTCAGAGGAGAAGATTTAAATGTGATCTTTTATCAAAATATGCCTAATTTGCATAATCGGTATATATCGGCTGAAAGAAAAATTTCACAGAAAAATACGGAATATATGTTAAACTATTCCTTGCCATGTAGCTGCAGTTAAAATTTGAGCTCATTTTGACTTACACTAAAGCAGCAATGGACAATTAAAATTTCATCCCCCCTTTTTTCTATTTTTAGCTTGGCGGCCATCTTGGTTGGAAGTCGGGAACACCGGACACAATTTTGGAAGGGGGCCATCCAAGAATCATTTCAGCAAAGTTTGGTTGAGATTGGCTCAGTAGTTTCAGAGGATAAGATTTTTTTTAATTTCATCCCCCCTTTTTTCTAATTTGCATAATCGGTCAAAATCGACAAAAGTTCAAAGTTCATAAAAAATCCTGTAATACATGTTAAAAAGCTCATCATTATGCTTATACAGTTCAAATTTGGGCACATTCTGGCTTAAAATAGAGCAGTTTTGGCCATTTGAAGAAATTTCTATTTTTAGTAACAGCAGCCATCTTGAATGGAGGGCGGGGCTGTCGGACACAATTTTGAAAGGGACCCACCCAGGGACCATCCCTGCCAGATTTGGTTTAATTTGGTTCAACGGTTTCAGAGGAGAAGATTTAAATGTGATCTTTTATCAAAATATGCCTAATTTGCATAATCGGTATATATCGGCTGAAAGAAAAATTTCACAGATAAACCCGGAATATATGTTAAACTATTCCTTGCGATGTAGCTGCAGTTAAAATTTGAACTCATTTTGACTTGCACTAAAGCAGCAATGGACAATTAAAATTTCATCCCCCCTGTTTTCTATTTTGAGCTTGGCGGCCATCTTGGTTGGAAGTCGGGATCAACGGACACAATTTTGGAAGGGGGCCATCCAAGAATCATCTCAGCAAAGTTTGGTTGATATTGGCTCAGTAGTTTCCGAGGAAAAGATTTTTTTTAAATTTCATCCCCCCTTTTTTCTAATTTGCATAATCGGTCAAAATCGGCAAAGGTTCAAAGTTCATAAAAAATCCTGTAATACATGTTAAAAAGCTCATCATTATGCTTATACAGTTCAAATTTGGGCACATTCTGGCTTAAAATAGAGCAGTTTTGGCCATTTGAAGAAATTTCTATTTTTAGTAACAGCGGCCATCTTGAATGGAGGGCGGGGCTGTCGGACACAATTTTGAAAGGGACCCACCCAGGGACCATCCCTGCCAGATTTGGTTTAATTTGGTTCAGCGGTTTCAGAGGAGAAGATTTAAATGTGATCTTTTATCAAAATATGCCTAATTTGCATAATCGGTATATATCGGCTGAAAGAAAAATTTCACAGAAAAACCCAGAATTTATGTTAAACTATTCCTTGCCATGTAGCTGCAGTTAAAATTTGAGCTCATTTTGACTTGCACTAAAGCAGCAATGGACAATTAAAATTTCATCCCCCCTGTTTTCTATTTTGAGCTTAGCGACCATCTTGGTTGGAAGTCGGGATCAATGGACACAATTTTGGAAGGGGGCCATCCAAGAATCATCTCAGCAAAGTTTGGTTGATATTGGCTCAGTAGTTTCCGAGGAAAAGATTTTTTAAAAATTTCATCCCCCCTTTTTTCTAATTTGCATAATCGGTCAAAATCGGCAACGGTTCAAAGTTCATAAAAAATCCTGTAATACATGTTAAAAAGCTCATCATTATGCTTATACAGTTCAAATTTGAGCACATTCTGGCAATAAAATAGAGCAGTTTTGGCCATTTGAAGAAATTTCTATTTTTAGTAACAGCGGCCATCTTGAATGGAGGGCGGGGCTGTCGGACACAATTTTGAAAGGGACCCACCCTGCCAGATTTGGTTTAATTTGGTTCAGCGGTTTCAGAGGAGAAGATTTAAATGTGATCTTTTATCAAAATATGCCTAATTTGCATAATCGGTATATATCGGCTGAAAGAAAAATTTCACAGAAAAACACGGAAAATATGTTAAACTATTCCTTGCCATGTAGCTGCAGTTAAAATTTGAGCTCATTTTGACTTACACTAAGGCAGCAATGGACAATTAAAATTTCATCCCCCCTTTTTCTATATTTAGCTTGGCGGCCATCTTGGTTGGAAGTCGGGAACACCGGACATAATTTTGAAAGGGGGCCATCCAAGAATCATTTCAGCAAAGTTTGGTTGAGATTGGCTCAGTAGTTTCAGAGGATAAGATTTTTTTTAAATTTCATCCCCCCTTTTTTCTAATTTGCATAATCGGTCAAAATCGGCAAAGGTTCAAAGTTCATAAAAAATCCTGTAATACATGTTAAAAAGCTCATCATTATGCTTATACAGTTCAAATTTGGGCACATTCTGGCTTAAAATAGAGCAGTTTTGGCCATTTGAAGAAATTTCTATTTTTAGTAACAGCGGCCATCTTAAATGGAGGGCGGGGCTGTCGGACACAATTTTGAAAGGGACCCACCCAGGGACCATCCCTGCCAGATTTGGTTTAATTTGGTTCAGCGGTTTCAGAGGAGAAGATTTAAATGTGATCTTTTATCAAAATATGCCTAATTTGCATAATCGGTATATATTGGCTGAAAGAAAAATTTCACAGAAAAATACGGAATATATGTTAAACTATTCCTTGCCATGTAGCTGCACTTAAAATTTCAGCTCATTTTGACTTGCACTAAAGCAGCAATGGCCAATTAAAATTTCATCCCCCCTGTTTTCTATTTTGAGCTTGGTGGCCATCTTGGTTGGAAATCGGGATCAACGGACACAATTTTGGAAGGGGGCCATCCAAGAATCATTTCAGCAAAGTTTGGTTGATATTGGCTCAGTAGTTTCCGAGGAAAAGATTTTTTTTTAATTTCATCCCCCCTTTTTTCTAATTTGCATAATCGGTCAAAATCGGCAAAGGTTCAAAGTTCATAAAAAATCCTGTAATACATGTTAAAAAGCTCATCATTATGCTTATACAGTTCAAATTTGGGCACATTCTGGCTTAAAATAGAGCAGTTTTGGCCATTTGAAGAAATTTCTATTTTTAGTAACAGTGGCCATCTTGAATGGAGGGCGGGGCTGTCGGACACAATTTTGAAAGGGACCCACCTAGGGACCATCCCTGCCAGGTTTGGTTTAATTTGGTTCAGCGGTTTCAGAGGAGAAGATTTAAATGTGATCTTTTATCAAAATATGCCTAATTTGCATAATCGGTATATATCGGCTGAAAGAAAAATTTCACAGAAAAATACGGAATATATGTTAAACTATTCCTTGCCATGTAGCTGCAGTTAAAATTTGAGCTCATTTTGACTTACACTAAAGCAGCAATGGACAATTAAAATTTCATCCCCCCTTTTTTCTATTTTTAGCTTGGCGGCCATCTTGGTTGGAAGTCGGGAACACCGGACACAATTTTGGAAGGGGGCCATCCAAGAATCATTTCAGCAAAGTTTGGTTGAGATTGGCTCAGTAGTTTCAGAGGATAAGATTTTTTTTAATTTCATCCCCCCTTTTTTCTAATTTGCATAATCGGTCAAAATCGACAAAAGTTCAAAGTTCATAAAAAATCCTGTAATACATGTTAAAAAGCTCATCATTATGCTTATACAGTTCAAATTTGGGCACATTCTGGCTTAAAATAGAGCAGTTTTGGCCATTTGAAGAAATTTCTATTTTTAGTAACAGCAGCCATCTTGAATGGAGGGCGGGGCTGTCGGACACAATTTTGAAAGGGACCCACCCAGGGACCATCCCTGCCAGATTTGGTTTAATTTGGTTCAACGGTTTCAGAGGAGAAGATTTAAATGTGATCTTTTATCAAAATATGCCTAATTTGCATAATCGGTATATATCGGCTGAAAGAAAAATTTCACAGATAAACCCGGAATATATGTTAAACTATTCCTTGCGATGTAGCTGCAGTTAAAATTTGAACTCATTTTGACTTGCACTAAAGCAGCAATGGACAATTAAAATTTCATCCCCCCTGTTTTCTATTTTGAGCTTGGCGGCCATCTTGGTTGGAAGTCGGGATCAACGGACACAATTTTGGAAGGGGGCCATCCAAGAATCATCTCAGCAAAGTTTGGTTGATATTGGCTCAGTAGTTTCCGAGGAAAAGATTTTTTTAAAATTTCATCCCCCCTTTTTTCTAATTTGCATAATCGGTCAAAATCGGCAAAGGTTCAAAGTTCATAAAAAATCCTGTAATACATGTTAAAAAGCTCATCATTATGCTTATACAGTTCAAATTTGGGCACATTCTGGCTTAAAATAGAGCAGTTTTGGCCATTTGAAGAAATTTCTATTTTTAGTAACAGCGGCCATCTTGAATGGAGGGCGGGGCTGTCGGACACAATTTTGAAAGGGACCCACCCAGGGACCATCCCTGCCAGATTTGGTTTAATTTGGTTCAGCGGTTTCAGAGGAGAAGATTTAAATGTGATCTTTTATCAAAATATGCCTAATTTGCATAATCGGTATATATCGGCTGAAAGAAAAATTTCACAGAAAAACCCAGAATTTATGTTAAACTATTCCTTGCCATGTAGCTGCAGTTAAAATTTGAGCTCATTTTGACTTGCACTAAAGCAGCAATGGACAATTAAAATTTCATCCCCCCTGTTTTCTATTTTGAGCTTAGCGACCATCTTGGTTGGAAGTCGGGATCAATGGACACAATTTTGGAAGGGGGCCATCCAAGAATCATCTCAGCAAAGTTTGGTTGATATTGGCTCAGTAGTTTCCGAGGAAAAGATTTTTTAAAAATTTCATCCCCCCTTTTTTCTAATTTGCATAATCGGTCAAAATCGGCAACGGTTCAAAGTTCATAAAAAATCCTGTAATACATGTTAAAAAGCTCATCATTATGCTTATACAGTTCAAATTTGAGCACATTCTGGCAATAAAATAGAGCAGTTTTGGCCATTTGAAGAAATTTCTATTTTTAGTAACAGCGGCCATCTTGAATGGAGGGCGGGGCTGTCGGACACAATTTTGAAAGGGACCCACCCTGCCAGATTTGGTTTAATTTGGTTCAGCGGTTTCAGAGGAGAAGATTTAAATGTGATCTTTTATCAAAATATGCCTAATTTGCATAATCGGTATATATCGGCTGAAAGAAAAATTTCACAGAAAAACACGGAAAATATGTTAAACTATTCCTTGCCATGTAGCTGCAGTTAAAATTTGAGCTCATTTTGACTTACACTAAGGCAGCAATGGACAATTAAAATTTCATCCCCCCTTTTTCTATATTTAGCTTGGCGGCCATCTTGGTTGGAAGTCGGGAACACCGGACATAATTTTGAAAGGGGGCCATCCAAGAATCATTTCAGCAAAGTTTGGTTGAGATTGGCTCAGTAGTTTCAGAGGATAAGATTTTTTTTAAATTTCATCCCCCCTTTTTTCTAATTTGCATAATCGGTCAAAATCGGCAAAGGTTCAAAGTTCATAAAAAATCCTGTAATACATGTTAAAAAGCTCATCATTATGCTTATACAGTTCAAATTTGGGCACATTCTGGCTTAAAATAGAGCAGTTTTGGCCATTTGAAGAAATTTCTATTTTTAGTAACAGCGGCCATCTTAAATGGAGGGCGGGGCTGTCGGACACAATTTTGAAAGGGACCCACCCAGGGACCATCCCTGCCAGATTTGGTTTAATTTGGTTCAGCGGTTTCAGAGGAGAAGATTTAAATGTGATCTTTTATCAAAATATGCCTAATTTGCATAATCGGTATATATTGGCTGAAAGAAAAATTTCACAGAAAAATACGGAATATATGTTAAACTATTCCTTGCCATGTAGCTGCACTTAAAATTTCAGCTCATTTTGACTTGCACTAAAGCAGCAATGGCCAATTAAAATTTCATCCCCCCTGTTTTCTATTTTGAGCTTGGTGGCCATCTTGGTTGGAAATCGGGATCAACGGACACAATTTTGGAAGGGGGCCATCCAAGAATCATTTCAGCAAAGTTTGGTTGATATTGGCTCAGTAGTTTCCGAGGAAAAGATTTTTTTTTAATTTCATCCCCCCTTTTTTCTAATTTGCATAATCGGTCAAAATCGGCAAAGGTTCAAAGTTCATAAAAAATCCTGTAATACATGTTAAAAAGCTCATCATTATGCTTATACAGTTCAAATTTGGGCACATTCTGGCTTAAAATAGAGCAGTTTTGGCCATTTGAAGAAATTTCTATTTTTAGTAACAGTGGCCATCTTGAATGGAGGGCGGGGCTGTCGGACACAATTTTGAAAGGGACCCACCTAGGGACCATCCCTGCCAGGTTTGGTTTAATTTGGTTCAGCGGTTTCAGAGGAGAAGATTTAAATGTGATCTTTTATCAAAATATGCCTAATTTGCATAATCGGTATATATCGGCTGAAAGAAAAATTTCACAGAAAAATACGGAATATATGTTAAACTATTCCTTGCCATGTAGCTGCAGTTAAAATTTGAGCTCATTTTGACTTACACTAAAGCAGCAATGGACAATTAAAATTTCATCCCCCCTTTTTTCTATTTTTAGCTTGGCGGCCATCTTGGTTGGAAGTCGGGAACACCGGACACAATTTTGGAAGGGGGCCATCCAAGAATCATTTCAGCAAAGTTTGGTTGAGATTGGCTCAGTAGTTTCAGAGGATAAGATTTTTTTTAATTTCATCCCCCCTTTTTTCTAATTTGCATAATCGGTCAAAATCGACAAAAGTTCAAAGTTCATAAAAAATCCTGTAATACATGTTAAAAAGCTCATCATTATGCTTATACAGTTCAAATTTGGGCACATTCTGGCTTAAAATAGAGCAGTTTTGGCCATTTGAAGAAATTTCTATTTTTAGTAACAGCAGCCATCTTGAATGGAGGGCGGGGCTGTCGGACACAATTTTGAAAGGGACCCACCCAGGGACCATCCCTGCCAGATTTGGTTTAATTTGGTTCAACGGTTTCAGAGGAGAAGATTTAAATGTGATCTTTTATCAAAATATGCCTAATTTGCATAATCGGTATATATCGGCTGAAAGAAAAATTTCACAGATAAACCCGGAATATATGTTAAACTATTCCTTGCGATGTAGCTGCAGTTAAAATTTGAACTCATTTTGACTTGCACTAAAGCAGCAATGGACAATTAAAATTTCATCCCCCCTGTTTTCTATTTTGAGCTTGGCGGCCATCTTGGTTGGAAGTCGGGATCAACGGACACAATTTTGGAAGGGGGCCATCCAAGAATCATCTCAGCAAAGTTTGGTTGATATTGGCTCAGTAGTTTCCGAGGAAAAGATTTTTTTAAAATTTCATCCCCCCTTTTTTCTAATTTGCATAATCGGTCAAAATCGGCAAAGGTTCAAAGTTCATAAAAAATCCTGTAATACATGTTAAAAAGCTCATCATTATGCTTATACAGTTCAAATTTGGGCACATTCTGGCTTAAAATAGAGCAGTTTTGGCCATTTGAAGAAATTTCTATTTTTAGTAACAGCGGCCATCTTGAATGGAGGGCGGGGCTGTCGGACACAATTTTGAAAGGGACCCACCCAGGGACCATCCCTGCCAGATTTGGTTTAATTTGGTTCAGCGGTTTCAGAGGAGAAGATTTAAATGTGATCTTTTATCAAAATATGCCTAATTTGCATAATCGGTATATATCGGCTGAAAGAAAAATTTCACAGAAAAACCCAGAATTTATGTTAAACTATTCCTTGCCATGTAGCTGCAGTTAAAATTTGAGCTCATTTTGACTTGCACTAAAGCAGCAATGGACAATTAAAATTTCATCCCCCCTGTTTTCTATTTTGAGCTTAGCGACCATCTTGGTTGGAAGTCGGGATCAATGGACACAATTTTGGAAGGGGGCCATCCAAGAATCATCTCAGCAAAGTTTGGTTGATATTGGCTCAGTAGTTTCCGAGGAAAAGATTTTTTAAAAATTTCATCCCCCCTTTTTTCTAATTTGCATAATCGGTCAAAATCGGCAACGGTTCAAAGTTCATAAAAAATCCTGTAATACATGTTAAAAAGCTCATCATTATGCTTATACAGTTCAAATTTGGGCACATTCTGGCTTAAAATAGAGCAGTTTTGGCCATTTGAAGAAATTTCTATTTTTAGTAACAGCGGCCATCTTGAATGGAGGGCGGGGCTGTCGGACACAATTTTGAAAGGGACCCACCCAGGGACCATCCTGCCAGATTTGGTTTAATTTGGTTCAGCGGTTTCAGAGGAGAAGATTTAAATGTGATCTTTTATCAAAATATGCCTAATTTGCATAATCGGTATATATCGGCTGAAAGAAAAATTTCACAGAAAAACCCAGAATATATGTTAAACTATTCCTTGCCATGTAGCTGCAGTTAAAATTTGAGCTCATTTTGACTTGCACTAAAGCAGCAATGGACAATTAAAATTTCATCCCCCCTGTTTTCTATTTTGAGCTTAGTGACCATCTTGGTTGGAAGTCGGGATCAATGGACACAATTTTGGAAGGGGGCCATCCAAGAATCATCTCAGCAAAGTTTGGTTGATATTGGCTCAGTAGTTTCCGAGGAAAAGATTTTTTTTAAATTTCATCCCCCCTTTTTTCTAATTTGCATAATCGGTCAAAATCGGCAACGGTTCAAAGTTCATAAAAAATCCTGTAATACATGTTAAAAAGCTCATCATTATGCTTATACAGTTCAAATTTGAGCACATTCTGGCAATAAAATAGAGCAGTTTTGGCCATTTGAAGAAATTTCTATTTTTAGTAACAGCGGCCATCTTGAATGGAGGGCGGGGCTGTCGGACACAATTTTGAAAGGGACCCACCCTGCCAGATTTGGTTTAATTTGGTTCAGCGGTTTCAGAGGAGAAGATTTAAATGTGATCTTTTATCAAAATATGCCTAATTTGCATAATCGGTATATATCGGCTGAAAGAAAAATTTCACAGAAAAACACGGAAAATATGTTAAACTATTCCTTGCCATGTAGCTGCAGTTAAAATTTGAGCTCATTTTGACTTGCACTAAAGCAGCAATGGACAATTAAAATTTCATCCCCCCCTTTTTTCTATTTTGAGCTTGGCGGCCATCTTGGTTGGAAGTCGGGATCAATGGACACAATTTTGGAAGGGGGCCATCCAAGGACCATTCCACCAAAGTTTGGTTACAATTGGCCCAGTGGTTTCTGAGGAGAAGATTAAAATGTGAAATGTTGACGGACGGACGACGGACGACAGACAACGGAGAAAAGTGATGGCAATAGCTCACATGGCCTAAAAAGGGCAATAACTCCAAGATGGGTAATCAGATCTTGCTGTGCTGATCATTTTTACCCCTGTCAGATTTTTGATATTATTAACGGTTTTTGAGTTATTACCCAAAACCTGCAATTTTACCATATGTTACATTTTTAGTAACAGCGGGCATGTTGGTTGGTGCACGGCATCACCGGACATAATTTTGAAACTAGACACCCTAGTGATGATTCTGACCAAGTTTGGTTTCCATTGGTCTAGTACTTACAGAAGAGAAGATTTTTGAAAAAGTTTACGACGGACGACGACGACAAGTGATGGCAATAGCTCACCTGATAATTGGTATCGAGATGCTATCAAAATGGCAACATCCATCTATCGTCGACCGAATTTTAAATTCGATTTCATTCCGTTATCCAACATAATAAAACGCTAATATACATATAAACATCCATATTTATACATCAGGAAAAACATATAAAAAAATAATTTTTTTGCGAAGTTTCCCTTTAATAAGAAATATTAGGGCTGCTGTCATAAAATAAGGAAAATTAGGAAAATAAGGGCCCACTTGAAAGCCTGTACTAATGATTACCTTAAAATCTAGACCAATACTTAAATTATACTAATGATTACCCTAAATCTAGACAAATACTTATTGTAAAACAGTGTGAGATTCTCAATGACTTTTTTTTATTGTTAAAATTGGTGTGTTGTTAAAAGGAAAACATCATCTATATTGTGACGTAACTTGTGAAATTTGATGTCCCTGTGGTTGTTGTTATTTTAAGAAACGATTGAAAGGAAGATTTTTTTTTCTGATGACAGGATTGTAAATTATCATTGTATGTGTAACATCATGTATACATATTAAATAAAATGCAGCTAAAACTAGTAAACAAGTAGTTCTATTCAACAAAAACATTTTGCTTTTTGCATCACTAACTCTCAATACTAGATGTTTTCTTCCTTAATAAATGGTTTATTATAATACAAACATGTACTTATATTTTTCTAATACAACTTCCTAGTACATTGTAAAAAGCTTAGGAATGTAAGATGAAAAGATTCATGTATACATTTATAAAATTTTAAATCTAAAATTTTTAAAAAGAGTTTTAAACTTCCTTAATAATCACAGTTATGATTTAAACAAAATAAAAAGTTGACTTGTTATATGGTTTGTCAATATTTTATGTAGAATTGGTGATTCAGTGTACTTTGTTAAATTAAAATATTTTACATGCATCTGAAAGTTCAAGCTAACAGTTTAAGAGTAAGATTTTTTTATCTGACAATTTTTTCGGTTTTTTTTCTTCCTCCCTCAGCACGATTTGAACTTACGTTGGCACACTGTAGCACCTCGACCAAATCAACTATAAATACAATACATGCTTGGGATACAAGCACAAAATCATCCATGCAATACACATTACAAAAGATATCAAAAACAATTAATTTGTATTGTAGTTCTAATGACTGCTGTAATAAAGAATATATCCAGTGCTGTATTATCCTATAGGGCATAGGCTAGTATAGGCTGCAGCCTAGGACCCCTCAAGCTTGGGGCCCTTCAGCTATGTAAATGTCTGAGGAGGTCCCATAATTTCATTAGCCTTAAGTTAAGGGGCACCAAAAGGTCATAATTTGGTCCTGAATATAACCATTGTAATATCAGATGGCATTGATTTGACTCAAAGGCTTTTTCAATTGATCAACATCTGTATTGTTTTAAAATTCATGTTCTACTTTATCAAAATGATTCAAGTTTTGTATGCATATTCATATTTCTTTGACAATGAAGAAAGAAATGACACTCATCATCAATATCATTTTTACATTTAATAAATACAGGTACTATATCTTCTTTTGGTATCGCTTTATAATGACCTACTTCAAATTGAAGCCTGTGGTCACAAATTCTGAACTTTTTAAATATTTTTCATGTCTTAATATATGAAATTTGAATTTGGAAAGACAGTGATACAACTGAAACCTGTCTAAGCCAAACCCTGAATAAAATGGAATCCTGCATCAACTTTAATTATAAATAAAGTCCTAATGTAAAGAAATCTTTGTAAAAAAACCTTTAACCTATAAACACTGAATACAAAAGCTGGTACCAAGGAGGTTCGGTTTAGACAGGTTTCTTCACATGTATAAAGTAAGTATACAATAATAATTTCACTTTCAGTCAATTAACTATACAAGAAATATCTTTCTATAGCTTATTATCTATACAAACTCACCTTCATCTGCAGAACTACAAAAAAGACAAACAATATGACAGGATGAGCTTTATATTCAAATTTCATAATCTGACTTTAAATTGGTGTTTCTACTATTATAAGACATTACATGTTTCCAATGTTTTAGTTAATGATTATACAGTAGTCCCCCCTCTTATATAATGCCACTCCCACTAAAGGTCATCCCCATTATCAGGCTAGATTTCACATTAAATAAGATAGTAAAATTCTACTGAATTGTCTCTTCAAGAGAGGCTATCCCTCTTATATGGCCACTTTTTAACTGAAGAAAGGATGGTCTTATAAAAGGAGAACTACCATACAGCAATAAATAAAGTGTTTTATTTAAAACCATGTAGACTTGACTTGGATGGCATTCTAAAATATGATTTTAAAATTTGTCTATGTGTTTCCAACCTTCTGACAGTGACACCAATGTATGTTCTTCATTACAAAAGGTTGTAAATAAATTATATACTTATGGTTACCATAATAGAGTTTGAGATCAATAAAAAGGTCACATAATGTTTTGCTATGATGATGTATGTTTAACCTGTATGGCTAAAATGAGTGTGGACATATAAAGATGTCCATGTGTCCCTGCAGGAACAAAGAAAAAGTACATGTGGACACATGTGTAAATGATTAAAATTGACTCTGTGGTTTCTTTGGAGATGTCAAATGTTACAGATGGATCAAGGACATCAAACAACAGATGACGGACACCATGTGATGGCAATAGCTCACATGAATCTTTGGTCCTGGTGAGCTAATAAAAAGTCTTTACCATTATATCTTCAAATATATTGTTAACAATTTGACAAAAAGAATGAGTGAGTGATTATTGTTTAACACCAAATGAGCTATTTTTCAGCAATATCATGGAGGGAACAAGTTACATTTTGATGACAATGATGTCTGCTTTGTACTAGACCAACATGCTGAGTTGGGCTAGCTCACTGAAACAACAGTCTGTGGATAGACATGTCACTCCACTTGGACATATTATTCTGATTCTGAGCCAGTCAGTCTTTGCTCTTACTCCTTGGTGCTGCATGCTCAGCGGAGAAGGAACAAATACCAATTTCATAGTCTGCTTTGACTCGACCAGGTTTTGAGCCCATGATCTACTGTACTCAAGGCTAGCATGCTGACCATTACCTCATTAATGCAGTTTTTACAAAAAGAAACCATGATATACCTTCAAAGTATTTATCACCAAATAATGTTTGTTCAGTCCATTAATTCCAGTGTTTAAGGGTTAGGGTTTCAACTTTCAACAATATTTCAGCTATATCATGTCGGCCAGTTTCATTGGTGGAAGAAACCGAATTATCCAGACCAAACCACAGACCTGCCGCAAATCACTGACAAATTTTATCACATAATGTTGTATGTATCGAGTACAACTCACCATGAGCGGGATTCGAACTCACAAAGTTAGTAGTGATAGGTACTGATAGCATAGGTAGTTGTGAATCCAACTACCATACCAGTCTTTGTCTTAATTTTTGTCACCTACTTGCCCGAAAGCCAAATAGAAAATTTTCTATTTTTTCCCCCAAAAAAATCATAATTTTTACTTGTCCTAGGCTTCGAGCAAGTGGGTTAACATGAAGACAGCTATACGACCATGACAGACCCTCAGTGTTTTTAAGACAATACACTAA
Organism: Bathymodiolus brooksi; assembly: GCA_963680875.1. Taxonomy (NCBI): domain Eukaryota; kingdom Metazoa; phylum Mollusca; class Bivalvia; order Mytilida; family Modiolidae; genus Bathymodiolus; species Bathymodiolus brooksi. The sequence goes on along the minus strand of OY804578.1, from coordinate 67,294,438 downwards.
GAAATTCTCTTGTTGTCCTTTAATTGGTACCATCTCAAGTGTAAATCAATTTGATGACCCAGAAACTCACATTTTCAAAACGATGCACCTTCAGTACTGGGTGTCCCAAAGGAGGGTAGCTATATATGATACAGGGCTGTTGTGATGAACACTGTTTTGACAACTGTAATACATTTCTTAAGTCAGGAAAGGTAAGTCATATCAAAAGTCTGTTAAGAAGGAATATGTAGTTAGTATCGATGGATCAATGTAAAATCCGAAGGGGAAACAACACCTCAATCCATTTTATAACTGATATAGCGTCTGAATTATCAAATGAACGAAAATAATATGCAAAATAGGTTAAGCTAACATATACCTTGTCCTCCTGCTGTGTTTATTCTTATCTGTAAGGAAAGTAATACAACCAAAGGGTAAAATAAAATAAATAAATTCAAGCATAAATAAAAATAAAATGCAAATAAAATTAATTATGTAAGAGAAACACTATATATAGCCAAGTTGCAAAGAAAGTTTGAGAAATAATTAATTTATAACTTGTAACAAATCATGATACATACATGTATTTAAGTATGGCTCCACCTAAGAATCATGGAGTGGGTGATATATTGATAGTTTCAAAATTGGAGTCTATATGGTTCATATGTTGCATTTTGATGGAAAACTCATAAAAATAATAAAAGAACACATGTATTGACTTTGATTGCTATGGTTACAACTTCATCATAGAACCCATTTTATTTCAGTCTTCAAATCACTAAATTTGCAATTTTGCCACACAGATTTCTCAAAAAAATATTTAAAAAAATTCATAATATAATTACATATTAGTGATGTTGAAGATTTCTTCTAAAAATTAAAGTATATGTACAGAAAATACAAGTTTGCCAATTATTGTTACCATGGCAACCAAACAGCCTCATTTCGCATCTTCAAAAAAACGCAACAAATTAGGATTTTCATGATCTATTATCTCCTGTGAACAGGGTGGTATGTGAATGATGCTTGTTTGTATCCGTTCAATAGACACTTGTCTAAAACATATAAAAAATAATTAAGGATTGATCGCAATTTTTGTTCGGTTCATTTGAAATAACCTCAATCAGGTTGTACACACCGCGTAACCCGCGGATTACGCAAGGGTGTGTACAACCTGATTGAGGTTATTTCAAATGAACCGAACAAATAATTTTGATCAATCCTTATAAATTAATTCAAACTTTTTTTGTTATGATATTGAAAAATACAAAAAATGTATATTTATTTTTTCAAAATAAGGCAAATAATCAGAAATAAATTTAAATAACCCGAAAGGTGCCTCATTTAAAGAAATTTGCCTGATGACAACGGCACGCGACATCTTGGGAACGACGTCTATTTTCAGATTCAGTACATACGAAAATAACCTCAACTTTGTAAACCAATCAAAATACGTATTTAATGACATGTGACTCTAAAATTAATTTATTCGTTTGTAGCCTCTTTTAGATTTTTTGGAAAAAAGTGTTTTTTGTCCCATACTTTTGGTCTTTTAGCAAATAATATACAACTACATTTTTTACAAAATATTTCTACTTCTCTAAAATGTATTTACTGATATTATTTTTTTCACATATAACTAAAATATTTCATATATAATCACAAGAATTATATATATATATATATATATATATATATAGTGGATGTAGTCGAGTGGTCTAGGGGGCTGGACGTAAGGCTAAGCGAATGGTGCTGCAGTGTAACAATGGTGTGGGTTCAAATCCCGTCGAGGGAAGAACAAAAATTTGACAGCTCTAAAATCTAATTCTAACACTGTTTGGTTTAATTTTCAGACGTATATCTAAAATCTAATTCTAACACTGTTTGGTTTAATTTTCAGACGTATATATATATATATATATATATATATTAGATTTTAGAGCTGTCAAATTTTTGTTCTTCCCTCGACGGGATTTGAACCCACACCATTGATACACTGCAGCACCATTCGCTTAGCCTTACGTCCAGCGCCCTAGACCACTCGACTACATCCACTCCCTTTAAAAGGAGCTTCAATAGTCGTAGTGTTACCTTGTCTCCTTAAAACCTTATCACCGAATGGAATCAATGAGAAAAAGTAATATCCTCTCTTGACTCCTATTCGTGTTGATCTCCTCCAGTCGTATTAGGACATACAGTTTGCTCTATTGGCCCAAAGTATATATTCCACACTGTGGCGGGCCGTTTTTTTGAATGAGTTTGGGTATCATACCGTTTTCAACAATATTTTGACAGTGCTATTTGATACATTTACCAATAATGTCTCATTTTTATATTTATTTTTATTTCTAATTTAACATTTATTTAAATGTGTAGCCCTATTGTATATTTATATTATTGTTATTGTACTTTTATTAATTTATATGTAGGATTTCCATTCTTTTATGCATGTAGTTTCATATGTGCATTTTCTGGTTCTTTTGTGCCGTACATGGACCGTCAAAAACTTTTTTGAAATTTGAAAAGTCGCCATATTGTTTCGAGATTTTATTTAATTAGACATTGATAAAGTCCCTCGGTGGGACGAAAATTTTGTCATTCTACGAAGTGTTTAATTCTTTATCACTTTGTTTTGTGTACTTGGTGTTGTTTTACAAACCATTTTAGACGTTTATATATATATATATACATTGTAGTAATTGTGACATTGACCTCTGAATTACTAAACCCACATTCAATACACTTCTTTCCCACTCCCCAAGGTCATAGGCATGTTAACTGATCAAGCTTGGCAAGATCAAATATAAGGTACTTCAGATAATATCCAGAAATGAGAATGAAATGTATAGTAACAGTGACCTTGACCATTGACCTCTTAACCCCAAATTAAATAGGTTTCTTTCTCTCTTTATACCATACCCTCTTAAAAAGCTCACTTGATATCTAATATAGATAATGAGTGAAATCAAAGTGAAAACTTTTCAGAATCTGTGACCTTGACCTTTTTGACAAGCTCCAAATTAATTGGTGTTCTTCTACTGCGATTATTGAGTCATATTTAAATTAAAGAAGATAATGTTCAGAAACTAATTTTGGATAATCTGCATGCCCTTCATCGCAACTTGGCTAATAATATAAAATAAAAACAATACAGAATATATCATTTAAATAACAACATTCCAAGTATCATGCAAAACTGTCAATCCATTAATTAAAATTATATGTTAGTTGTATCTTTTTTTATTTTCATCTGATGATCAATTATAATCCAATGTCATTCAGTATGAGGTCGCATCTGAGGTCAGAGTCCAATTGACCAATAGATGACAAGCCAACTGAATCTAGAGATACTGAACAATATAGTGGTTATTAAGAAAGAAAAAAAGCTTCTGAATGTGAAAGAAAGATTACCTGAAATATAAAAGTTTAAGGATGACCAAAAAGATGGGCATAAAGTGATGACAGCAACTCTCATCACACTTTGGGTCAGGTTAGCGAAAAATAATAAAATATATTTACCTTGTTTTGCCCTGAAGTAAAATACAGCAGCAAGAAGTAGTAGTATAACACCAATAAGTCCTCCTGCTACCCCTCCTATTATAGCACCTGTTTGGCTCTCTGTAAATACATAAAACTTGAGGTTCACATAGTATATTTGTCAAAATTTGATCTACACTAGACTTAAAAATTGACAGTGAGGGCCGGCTAAGAAAGAAACCTTACGACAAATGACATGATTTAAACTTTGTCATTGTGAATTTTTCGTTTATATGAAGCAAAATCTCAGTTGATACAATATTCCAAAGTTTGTTGCCTCCATGATTTTCTTGATTGGGGGTTGCTGCTAACAAGGAAGCTACTTAACCAAAGGTTCCCAGTGCAATTTGCTATTTATCTTAATTTGATATAGTGGTTCACTGCTCAAAGTGGTCAGTGGTCATCATACTTATTCATGAATCAAAAAGCAATAGGCAGATTTAATTTTCAAACTTAAATAGCAGGAGTGATTTCGTAAAGATAAGAAATTTCACCAAATGCAACCAAAATTCTGAGATGTTCCAAGACTGACTAGTTAACTAAATAAACAAATATTTGTGACTAGTAAATTACTAAAAGGACAGTTATATTCAGAACTTATTTCATATTTTTTTTTATCCAGTTCACAAAGAGCAGAAATTCACAAAATAAAATATTTTGTCTCAAAAACTTAATCATACTATGTACATGTATCCAAAGCATAAAGTCAACACCACAAACATCTATGTGGTTAGATGACAAAGTGATCATGATTATTCTTTGAAATGGTGGGGGAAATTGCAGTGAAATGGCTGAGAAGATGGTTGTTGACAACAATGTACAGAGTAAGCAAAAACATCATCGGGATATGTTCATTTAAAATATTTTGTTGAGAAATCTAATATCCTTCACATAAAGGAGACCTGCATAAAGAGGTTATTCTGTCAACCTTCTCCAAGTCACCACTATAGACAGATTTGACTGTAGATTATAATCACATTTAACTTGTCATTTCAGTTATAACGGGTGCCACATGTGAAGCAGGAACTGCTTACTCTTTCGGAGCACTTGAGTTCACCCCTGGTTTTTGATGGGGTTCATGTTACTTGATCTTTGGTTTTTAGTGTAGTGTTTTGTGAGTCTTTGTTTGTCCTTTTAATTTTCTTTCGGCTATTGTATTGTCTACCCTTCTTTGATTTGAGGTTTCTGATTACCCCTTTGGTATCTTCAAACTTTTTTCACAAATATCTTACTTTTAATGGATATTTTTCCCAGTATAGATAGTCTTTATCGATCCAAACCTTATTTTACTGGATCAAAATAAATCATAAAACAACTATTATTTTTTAAGTTTAATCTCTAGAAAATTCATATATTATGAGAGCTTGATTGTTTTATTTCTGGGATTTTTTCATCGGTTTCTATATGCTAAATTTTAATTTTTTTTCCCAAAGACTGCTCCATCAACATGTTTTAACTTAATGCTTTTCCACAATTCATCCCACAACCATTACATCTGTTGCATAATAAAGGTACACAAATAAATTTTGGTTTATTTTAGTATACAAATTACAATCTCATGTTACCTTATTAATGTAGAGTGAGTGTTAAGAAATAGTAGTACAGTGCAGAAGGAAAATTTTGAAAATGATGGATGCTTATTTCTGCTCTTTCCAGTCAAATTTTGTATTTGTTTTTTGAACTTTTTGACATTGCAGGATAAATATAAAATTGTTACATTGTCGGTAAAAATAAAACTTTCTTTGCAATCGCTGTGTTAATAGGCCAGAAAAGCTTGCCAAATGATTGCTTTTCGACCTGTTTCTAAAGCTTATACCATGTAGACCTTGTGTATAAATTTGCTTAAGGGGAACTTAAGTTATTGAGCAGAAACCAAAATATGTGACATACAGATGGAGGACATTGGAAAAACTTAATGTCACTAACACACCTAGCAGTGTGTTCATAAAAAATGTGAGAGAACAAAATATGGATACTTTAGTTAGAAGACATACCTTTTTCAACAGATGGTGGCAATGTTGATCTACTTTGTATATCTGTAGCATTGCTTTTATCAAACTTATTTTCGGCAAACATTTTCAGTTCATACCATGTGTTACTCTGTAATTCTGATAGTATGTAGGTCTGTATATTATATCGTGGAATGTCTCGTGTAATCCACACCTGGGATTCATTAACAATACGATAGTGTATGCTAAAAGTTTGTTCATGTCCTCCATTATATCCAGGAATCCACTCAACCTCAATACTTGTGTCTGTAGAACTAACTAAAGTAAAATTTGTGGGAGTCCGTGGGGCGCCTACAAAATAATAATAGGGTTTGAATAAATTTGAGTTCAATCAGATTAATAATTTATAAAAATAGTTTTAGACAATTGACTCAACTTATTGGGGGAGGTTTATGAGTTGATTTGGTGAAACCTGCCCCCTTAAAATAGGTGCCAGGAGAAAACACTTTCAAGACTTGAATCTGATGTCAGTGGTGTAACTGTTGTTAGACTTGTGGTCAGATGACAACAATTTTTAAAAAGTTGAAACCAAGGCAAGTCCTGTAACAGATCAAATGCAAATGATTTTCAAACTTTTAGCTTAAATACTGAGAGAAATTCTATTCAATCCTTTCACAGGTTTCTTTTTTCACAGTTTGTGCTAAACTAGTCTGTTTTCCAGTAGAGTCCTTTGTTTTGCTGTCCATCTTGGGACATAATCTAAAAACTTGTAAACAAATATCCAATGATCATATGCATGCATAGTTTCAATGAAGTTTATGTTTTATGCATTTAAATTATTTTTAAAAAAAATTGACAGAAAAACAAATTAGGAATACATGTATATGGCACCAGAAAAGTGATGATTTGGACAAATATACCAATATGTTTATATTTCCTTATTATTGCTAAGAATCAAACCATTAGTAAATATACAATACTTGTGCACTGTCGAAGCATATAGGAAAGCCGAGCCTTTTCCTGCGTTTCGTGCCGAATACACATATTTACCTATATGCTTCGACAGTGCACATGTATTGTATTTATCCTGCAATTTTAAATCGTAAATAAACGTTTACTGGACGATGATAAAAGTATTTGAAATAATTTTGTGTATGTATTTGAAAACAATATCCCCTGATGTGCCCCGATGAGTTTGCTATATGTTCTATTTATAACTGACCAATATCAAAAAAAATATTGGGCAGGCTATATTGGTCGGTAAGTGCTGTCATTGCAGGATAAAATAACAGAGGGTACAATATTTTTAATATTTCATAATTTCTGATTTTGCTATTCTTAATACTTACTTGCAGATTCTAACACAACAGTATACTGTACAGCTTGACTAATACCATTTGACAGTTGTAATCTATAGCTAACATTGAAGTCAGATTCTTTCAAATTTGTGATGGTCAACATAACACTGTAACCATCCAGTTGTACATCTTTACCATGGAATGTATCATTAACTATTGCTAGACTTTCTGACACGACATATTTGGTTGATGATGACACTGATTTGTTATCAATGTACCACTGTTTTGTTGTATATTTAGGTATACTGTATACATAAACATTGACATCTACATTTTTACCAAATTCACCATACTGTGTTAATCGGTTATCATTTGTAAATACTGGTTGAGCTGAAATTTATACAGAAAAATATAAAAGAAATTTTTTACTGATCAATGAAAATATAAAATAAGCTAAGTGTGTCCCCACTTTACTTGAAGTACACAATGTACTTGTGTTATGAAATGACAAGTGCAGACAAAGACATGCATGTACATGATATACAGTGCAACCTGTTTAAACAGACCAATGAATAAACTGGAATCCTGTCTAAACTAAACATTAAATAAAGTCTAAATGCAGAAAATCTTTGTTAATTTAACCTGTATAAAACTCTTAATAAACCAGAATTATATATAAACTAAACATTAAATAAAGTCCTAATGTAGAAAATCTTTGTTAATTTAACCTGAATAAACCTCTTAATAAACCAGTATTATATATAAACTAAACATTAAATAAAGTCCTAATGTAGAAAATCTTTGTTAATTTAACCTGTATAAAACTCTTAATAAACCAGAATTATATATAAACTAAACATTAAATAAAGTCGTAATGTAGAAAATCTTTGTTAATTTAACCTGAATAAACCTCTTAATAAACCAGTATTATATATAAACTAAACATTAAATAAAGTCCTAATGTAGAAAATCTTTGTTAATTTAACGTGTATAAACCTCTTAATAAACCAGAATTATATATAAACTAAACATTAAATAAAGTCCTAATGTAGAAAATCTTTGTTAATTTAACCTGAATAAACCTCTTAATAAACCAGAATTATATATAAACTAAACATTAAATAAAGTCCTAATGTAGAAAATCTTTGTTAATTTAACGTGTATAAACCTCTTAATAAACCAGAATTATATATAAACTAAACATTAAATAAAGTCCTAATGTAGAAAATCTTTGTTAATTTAACCTGAATAAACCAGTATTATATATAAACTAAACATTAAATAAAGTCCTCATGTAGAAAATCTTTGTTAATTTAACCTGTATAAAACTCTTAATAAACCAGAATTATATATAAACTAAACATTAAATAAAGTCACCATGTAGAAAATCTTTGTTAATTTAACCTGTATAAAACTCTTAATAAACCAGAATTATATATAAACTAAACATTAAATAAAGTCACCATGTAGAAAATCTTTGTTAATTTAACCTGAATAAACCTCTTAATAAACCAGAATTATATATAAACTAAACATTAAATAAAGTCACCATGTAGAAAATCTTTGTTAATTTAACCTGAACAAACCTCTTAATAAACCAGAATTATATATAAACTAAACATTAAATAAAGTCCTAATGTAGAAAATCTTTGTTAATTTAACCTGAATAAACCTCTTAATAAACCAGAATTATATATAAACTAAACATTAAATAAAGTCCTCATGTAGAAAATCTTTGTTAATTTAATCTGAATAAACCTCTTAATAAACCAGAATTATATAAAAACTAAACATTAAATAAAGTCCTCATGTAGAAAATCTTTGTTAATTTAATCTGAATAAACCTCTTAATAAACCAGAATTATATATAAACTAAACATTAAATAAAGTCCACATGTAGGAAATCTTTGTTAATTTAACCTGAATAAACCTCTTAATAAACCAGAATTATATATAAACTAAACATTAAATAAAGTCCTAATGTAGAAAATCTTTGTTAATTTAACCTGAATAAACCTCTTAATAAACCAGTATTATATATAAACTAAACATTAAATAAAGTCCTAATGTAGAAAATCTTTGTTAATCTAACCTCTATAAACCTCTTAATAAACCAGAATTATATATAAACTAAACATTAAATAAAGTCCTAATGTAGAAAATCTTTGTTAATTTAACCTGAATAAACCTCTTAATAAACCAGTATTATATATAAACTAAACATTAAATAAAGTCCTAATGTAGAAAATCTTTGTTAATCTAACCTGTATAAACCTCTTAATAAACCAGAATTATATATAAACTAAACATTAACAGGGGTTTCAAAGTGGGCCGGTACCCGGTACTTTTACCCGCCTGAGATCGTGTATAGTACCGGCAGAAATTACTGAACCCCCCAAAATTAGCGGTGGTCAAAACCACAAGTACGATGGTCGATAGGCTTGTGGAATATTTTTCATAAAAAATCAATGATCACGTCAATTGCTGAATTCTCGCATTCAAATCGAACAACTGCGTCACGACCAAGTTGATGGGATATTCCCTGTTTTAAAAATAACTTTACTTTAGAATCATAAATAGCAGTTTGCGCATGCGGTAAATAGATATGTTTTCGCCCCAATATCTTTTCATCCTTGTGTAAAACTCGGACCGGAACAAAGCTGACATCATTTCAAAATAAAAAAAATGACCGATTACAAATTATGTTCAAACACAATTTAGTGTAATCTCCAGTAATATAAGTATGATCATTATGTATTATGAATATATGACTACACAATATTTTGTGCGATATTTTTTATCCATTTAAAACCCAGGGTCGAATCATTCGTGTACTGTCTTGTTGCTTAACGCCGTCTATATTGTTTAACTTCCGGTATATAAAAATAAAAACCTACATGTATGGCTAATTTATTTACATATTTTGACGGGGCCCTACCGCGGTTGTTCACGGAAATGAAAGTGTGCTGAAAAACATTTTTAAAAGGGGGTACGAGGAGATAAGGGATAGAAAATTACTAGAAATCTTGAAAAAGGACCGAACATGGCTCAAATGTCAAAACGCCGGTCCCCCTTTTTTTCCAAAATAATTTAACTTTTGTGATTCAAATGTTAATAAATGTCTTCCCGCGAATCGTTTTTGTTCGAACATTGTTTTTGTACATAAGTCGTGAAAGTAACAATATATATTGTTTTTGTTTAATTATATTTGTATTGATCTACATGTATTAAAATTATAAATTTTATTAAAGATTGATGATTGCAAATTAAATTTATATGTTTCATCAAGGACGTATTCTATATACGTCCTTGGTTTCATTAATTATGACACTTATATGTCTTGATCCGTGCCAATGGTCTTTGATGAGTTTAATTACTGGTAATAAAGTAAAAAAAACACACAAGCCAAGGTATTGTGAAAAAGAAAAGGACAAAGCCAACAAAAGAATTTTGAGAAGTTTAAGCTTTGATAACAATGGCTTGGTCAAGCCTAGCTGCGGAACCGTAGCTCTTTATGGTCCTTTTGGTTTTTTTTAAGATATGGCAGACTATCTATGAATAATCTTGGCTGAAGTCTGTAAACTGAAATATTCAATAAAGAAATTGGGGGGGGGGGGGGGAATCCAGGCATTATGCATGGTCTTCACTCTTGGTGAAATCTGAACTCTAAAGTTAATGGGATTTTTCTTTCAAAAACACTTAATGTTTTGCAGTCTCTGAAGTACATTTTTTGATCCACAAAATGCTAGATTTCAGGAGCTTCCGCCCCCTGGACCCCTTACGGCCCCCAGCCTAATTTTTAAGGTACCTCCTAAAATTTAAGAAGTACCTCCTATTATAAAAAACTTTGAAACCCCTGCATTAAATAAAGTCCTAATGTAGAAAATCTTTGTTAATTTAACCTGTATAAAACCAGGACTTGTCTATTCTAAAGACAAACGTTTGTCACAATGAGGTTCAGTTTAGACAGAATTTACTGTTCATATAAATGTAAAATAATAAGAAGTAAATCATCTCATATGTGTCACGGCATCCTGTTTGAATGTGGAGAGTGAGTGATTGTTGTTTAACACCAATAAGTCCAAGTCACAGTGAGCTATTTGTCATGTCAAGAACCACTTACTGATGATGATGAACATCCATGTATTTATTAATATCTTTAGAGTGCTTAAGTTCATAGAAACAACAGGACACAATAATTTGTTGGACCCCCTTTAATATTGGAAAACATAAGAACTTTGTAGATCAAATCTGAATGAATAACATAGGCAAGGAAATGTTATAAGGAACATAATTGAAAATAATTAAACAATTCAAATAATAAATGCATTAAACATGTAAAAATTAGATAAAAAATATAAATTGTGTATATCTAAATAATCTTCCATATGATATTTGGGTCCCATTTAGCCTCTTTGCCTTTAAAAATAGTAATATACTGAATTGACTCAACAGTTGACTTATAAAAATCAGCATTTTGCCCCAAAAATTCATTAAAATTGGATGAAAAAGAAGAAAGCAAATGTGTTATTACTTTTGGCTGATTCTATCTTGGGGAACTAAAGAAATAAAGGAAATCCACCAATATATCAACAAAAGCTCTCGTAGCAATCAATTCAAAGAAAAAAAATCATAATGATGAATGAATGGATGAAAAATAAACAATCAATATACCTTCCAAATATGCAAAATATTTCAGCCAAATCAAGTATTATACCCTAATGGCAGCCATTTTGTTTTACAGGTCTGAAGGAAATAATCAAGTCCAATTCCAGCAGTGCAAATGGCCCATAGGTTTTTGAAGGAGATGTTTTCACAATTCAGCCAATCAGAACTATTATACCCACTCCAGTGGTGACCATATTGTAATAATTTGTATGCCAGATTGGAACAAGATTGAGAATATTCTTGAAGGACCATCCACAGACTATTTCCTGCAGTTTCATATCAAATGGACAAGTGATTTCTGGTGGGAATATTCAAATTTGACTTTAAAGTTAGCAATAGATCAAAACAAAATGATGACAAACTCATGCAATGGGTAGGTCAGCTAATACAACAAGATATAAATGTTATAAAACTTAGCATTGTGTAATTCTGGTTTAAATATCAGCAATCATTGTCTTCAAATGTATAACTTTTGGCCATTTGAAGAAGTTTTTATTTTTAGTAATTTTACAGCCATCATATATGTAGTGTAGAGTTATTGAATATTACTGGTATTTAAAAGGAAAACATAGACAGATCCTGTATGTGTTACATACATAACTTGATCCTGTTGGTTTTACATACCTCTGACTATGACATAAAGATATTCTGTCTGTTTCATATCCATTTATAATGAATTATTCAGACCCATTCTGCTTTACCGTTTATTATGACATAGCCATATCCAGTCTGTTTTACATACCGTTTATTATGACATAACCACATCCTGTCTGTTTTACATACCGTTTATTATGACATAACCAGATCCTGTCTGTTTTACATACCATTTATTATGACATAGCCAGATCCTGTCTGTTTTACATACCACTTATATTGACATAGCCAGATCCTGTCTGTTTTACCTACCACTTATATTGACATAGCCAGATCCTGTCTGTTTTACATACTGTTTTATTATGACATAGCCAGATCCTGTCTGTTTTACATACCATTTATTATGACATAGCCAGATCCTGTCTGTTTAACATACCACTTATATTGACATAGCCAGATCCTGTCTGTTTTACATACTGTTTTATTATGACATAGCCAGATCCTGTCTGTTTTACATACTGTTTATTATGACATAACCAGATCCTGTCTGTTTACATACCACTTATATTGACATAACCAGATCCTGTCTGTTTTACATACTGTTTATTATGACATAACCAGATCCTGTCTGTTTTACATACTGTTTATTATGACATAACCAGATCCTGTCTGCTTTACATACCACTTATATTGACATAACCAGATCCTGTCTGTTTTACATACCATTTATTATGACATAACCAGATCTTGTCTGTTTCACATACCGTTTATTATGACATAACCAGATCCTGTCTGTTTTACATACTGTTTATTATGACATAACCAGATCCTGTCTGTTTTACATACTGTTTATTATGACATAACCAGATCCTGTCTGTTTACATACCGTTTATTATGACATAACCAGATCCTGCCTGTTTTACATACTGTTTATTATGACATAACCAGATCCTGTCTGTTTACATACCGTTTATTATGACATAACCAGATCCTGTCTGTTTTACATACCACTTATATTGACATAACCAGATCCTGTCTGTTTACATACCACTTATATTGACATAACCAGATCCTGTCTGTTTTACAAACTGCTTATTATGACATAACCAGATCCTGTCTGTTTACATACCACTTATATTGACATAACCAGATCCTGTCTGTTTTACATACTGTTTATTATGACATAACCAGATCCTGTCTGTTTTACATACTGTTTATTATGACATAACCAGATCCTGTCTGTTTTACATACTGTTTATCCAGATCCTGTCTGCTTTACATACCACTTATATTGACATAACCAGATCCTGTCTGTTTTACATACCGTTTATTATGACATAACCAGATCCTGTCTGTTTTACATACTGTTTATTATGACATAACCAGATCCTGTCTGTTTTGCATACTGTTTATTATGACATAGCCAGATCCTGTCTGTTTACATACCACTTATATTGACATAACCAGATCCTGTCTGTTTTACATACCGTTTATTATGACATAACCAGATCCTGTCTGTTTTACATACCGTTTATTATGACATAACCAGATCCTGTCTGTTTTACATACTGTTTATTATGACATAGCCAGATCCTGTCTGTTTACATACCACTTATATTGACATAACCAGATCCTGTCTGTTTTACATACTGTTTATTATGACATAACCAGATCCTGTCTGTTTACATACCGTTTATTATGACATAACCAGATCCTGCCTGTTTTACATACTGTTTATTATGACATAACCAGATCCTGTCTGTTTACATACCGTTTATTATGACATAACCAGATCCTGTCTGTTTTACATACCACTTATATTGACATAACCAGATCCTGTCTGTTTACATACCACTTATATTGACATAACCAGATCCTGTCTGTTTTACAAACTGCTTATTATGACATAACCAGATCCTGTCTGTTTACATACCACTTATATTGACATAACCAGATCCTGTCTGTTTTACATACTGTTTATTATGACATAACCAGATCCTGTCTGTTTTACATACTGTTTATTATGACATAACCAGATCCTGTCTGTTTTACATACTGTTTATCCAGATCCTGTCTGCTTTACATACCACTTATATTGACATAACCAGATCCTGTCTGTTTTACATACCGTTTATTATGACATAACCAGATCCTGTCTGTTTTACATACTGTTTATTATGACATAACCAGATCCTGTCTGTTTTGCATACTGTTTATTATGACATAGCCAGATCCTGTCTGTTTACATACCACTTATATTGACATAACCAGATCCTGTCTGTTTTACATACCGTTTATTATGACATAACCAGATCCTGTCTGTTTTACATACCGTTTATTATGACATAACCAGATCCTGTCTGTTTTACATACTGTTTATTATGACATAGCCAGATCCTGTCTGTTTACATACCACTTATATTGACATAACCAGATCCTGTCTGTTTTACATACTGTTTATTATGACATAACCAGATCCTGTCTGTTTTACATACTGTTTATTATGACATAACCAGATCCTGTCTGTTTACATACTGTTTATTATGACATAACCAGATCCTGTCTGTTTACATACCGTTTATTATGACATAACCAGATCCTGTCTGTTTTACATACCGTTTATTATGACATAACCAGATCCTGTCTGTTTTACATACCGTTTATTATGACATAACCAGATCATGTCTGTTTTACATACCACTTATATTGACATAACCAGATCCTGTCTGTTTACATACCACTTATATTGACATAACCAGATCCTGTCTGTTCTACATTTCCATCCTTTCCTACAATACCATTGCCAGCTGTACATACATATTCCCCACTGTCCTGGTATCTATTGTCTACAGTAATATCTGGTAAAGTGAGTACACCATTAGTTCCTCCAACCAACTCACGAATCAGTACACCATACTTAGACTTGTGCTGCCATTTATAGTAGGTATATGATTGAGGATTACCATCAGGGACACAATTCACTGCTCTTGTCGATTCACTTTGATCTGTTTTACATACCACTTATATTGACATAGCCAGATCCTGTCTGTTTTACATACCACTTATATTGACATAACCAGATCCTGTCTGTTTTACCTACCACTTATATTGACATAACCAGATCCTGTCTGTTTTACATACCACTTATATTGACATAACCAGATCCTGTCTGTTTTACATACCACTTATATTGACATAACCAGATCCTGTCTGTTTTACCTACCACTTATATTGACATAACCAGATCCTGTCTGTTTTACAATTCCATCCTTTCCTACAATACCATTATCAGCTGTACATATATATTCACCACTGTCCTGGTATCTATTGTCTACAGTAATATCTGGTAAAGTGAGTACACCATTAGTTCCTCCAACCAACTCACGAATCAACACACCATACTTAGACTTGTGCTGCCATTCATAGAAGGTATATGATTGAGGATTACCATCAGGGACACATGTCAATGTTCTGGTGGCTACATTTTGATCATAGGTGATATGTACTGATACAGTTGGAGCATCTGTAAAAGAAAGGAAACAACAAGTCCATTCCAGTCAGTAATACCTTTACTTAACAATGTATCAGTGGAATACTATTTGGCTGAGAGTTATCATGTTAAGATATACATTACAATTATTAGAGAGCCCAAGCAAATATTAATGGACACAAAAAAAACATCAAGTCTAGTGCTGTTATTATAAAATGAAAAATCATGTTTTTACTTTGAAATAATTAATTTACAGGATGTATATTATTTTTTTTCACAAACTATTCATCTAACAAGGTAACACTACGACTATTGAAGCTCCTTTTTTAGGGAGTGGATGTAGTCGAGTGGTCTAGGGCGCTGGACGTAAGGCTAAGCGAATGGTGCTGCAGTGTAACAATGGTGTGGGTTCAAATCCCATCGAGGGAAGAACAAAAAATTTGACAGCTCTAAAATCTAATTCTAACACTGTTTGGTTTAATTTTCAGACGTATATAATATTTAGTATTAACCTAGTATCCTTTAAAGTAACTTTGAGATCCAGTGGGACAGATATATTGTATGGTTGTCACTTGCTTCTAGACGTTTGTATAATATACTTTATTTCCTGTGACTGTATAGTGAATAATTCTTCATTATCCTATCCAATATATTAAAAATTGCTGAGTTAGATTGCTGTCAAATTATAATATTAAGTATATATGTACCATCTACACACGCTTATACACATGTCTTACGCCTATCCCTAGATTTGCCTTACGAGACAAGGTAACACTACGACTATTGAAGTTCCTTTTTTAGGGAGTGGATGTAGTCGAGTGGTCTAGGGCGCTGGACGTAAGGCTAAGCGCATGGTGCTGCAGTGTAACAATGGTGTGGGTTCAAATCCCGTCGAGGGAAGAACAAAAAATTTGACAGCTCTAAAATCTAATTCTAACACTGTTTGGTTTAATTTTCAGACGTATATATATATAATATAAATGGTCTTAGTACCATTATTAAAGCTATTATCATAACTTGTGCCCAATCATAATTGCTTATATTTTTAGCAATCAATGTTCATTTCAAATAATCAAAAAGTACTCCTCTGGGATTTTTTCAAAATGGTTGTTGTAATTTTACCCCATGAGACACTTATAAAAAACGAATATACAAACTCTAATTATGAGCTAAAAAAAAACACAAAAAAAACCCACTACTACTGCATATAATGATTGATTATTGATTAACGTCCAGTGAGCAGTATTTCAGCTATATTTGAGATGAGGACAAGCTCAATAGTATATAAAAACTATACATAAAAGACGGATGGACGGGTCAACCGGGTCAATCACTTTTTACTGCCAATGAAAAAATAAGGAGAGTTCAGTAGGGACGAAAAATTTTGTATTTTGTAGCAGCTCTAATGTGCCTGCCTGCTCTTTATCGAAATCGACAAGACATCTTTGGCCAGCAAAGAGCATTGTACTCTCCAAACCTGTAACCCACTATGGTCCACTGAGTCAGGCTTGCAGTATTATAACCTGACAACCCCCATACCCATCTAGAGGGCTCCCCCTATCCACGGGGCCGCACTGTACATATAAAATTTTGCATTACAAGGTAAATGTACAAAAGCTACTTTGTAAAAATTCTTGCAACATCTAGAAACAGGGGGTGAATGTAATATGTCACAAAGTAAGAAAACTGAAAGCCATTTTGTGCTGCTTGAAGGTAATTTTTTACTTATAGCATTAGTTATTGTGTGTCCATCATTCAAAAACTTGTTGTCAAACTCTACAACACTTTGACAATGTTATATCCACCTGTTGCGAAAATGTCGTCGAAGTGTTTGAGAGTTTGACAACAAGTTTTTGAATGATGGACACACCGTTGTTTAGCAGATATTTAGGGGCATTTGACGCACCTCACACTTAATGTTATCCTTACAATAACTAATGCAATAAGTAAAAATTTACCTTCATTCGGCACAACATGGCTTCCAGT
Organism: Bathymodiolus brooksi; assembly: GCA_963680875.1. Lineage (NCBI taxonomy): Eukaryota > Metazoa > Mollusca > Bivalvia > Mytilida > Modiolidae > Bathymodiolus > Bathymodiolus brooksi. Next base: position 67,276,937 of record OY804578.1, on the reverse strand, counting down.
TTTCCTAACTCTAAAAGTATTGGCTTTATTCAACCTACTTCACTAAAAGTTAAATACATAATGGCATTTTCAAAAAAATACATAGAAACTTGATATTAAAGTTAATGATGTTATATGATTGTCCACACTGCCCCCTTCTATAGATATCAACGTCAAAACATTCAATCCAACAGTGTTAGACTTAAGATTGTTTAGCTCAAAAATGTTCTGTTCTTCCCTCAACGTTAATACACTGCATCACTGAAGATTCAAGTGCCAAGTTTGCTTTCAAATGGTTCACTCAGGTATCTATATCTATAAACCTTGTAAGGTGCCATCCAATGATTATTCAGGTACAGTTTGGGTTCATGTGGTTTCTGAGAAAAATCTTTTTATTAATTTTTCCAAAGTCAAACAATGTCAAGCAGGTACAGCCATCTTTTATCTCAGATTGATGCAAAAAACATACCCTTTGCAGAGGACCACAAAAAAGAATATCCTATCATTCCATTTCAGAGAAGACCTTCATCATAAAAGAAAAATACCCCACTGACCGGGGCATATCTTTTTTCCGTGTTGATGCCCATATAGGATTTTCGCTCCATACAAAAAGTTCATTAAGAGTGGACATATAAAAATTCAAAATGGGAAACTCCTAACTTTCTCATTGTTCCAAATCACTAACAATTTTTTTTAGTACATTTCTATTCTTTAAATTCTATTTAGAATTGTCCTCATTTACTTATGAAGAAGTATAAAAACATATTTCTTAAACTTACATTTTACATTTAAAGTTTTGGTGGTCTGTATACCACTAGGAGCAGCCACATTAACAGCTTTACAAGTTAACACCTGTCCATTATCACTCTTTCCTACACTGTATGTCAAGTCAGATATCACTGTATATGTATCACTAGCTATGTTATGACTGGGCCATTCTGTAGCATTAGATGTAACATTCTTCTGTCCTATTGTCCATTGTAATGTAGCTTTAGGACGACTACCTGTTGTTCTACAGGTTACATCTAGTGGTTTTGTCTCCTCTATACTGTCTACATATCCAGTAATGGTTGGTTGGAGTGGTTTCACTGAAATAATATAAAAAATTTATTACTGGCAACAGGGTCAGCAGGGTGACAGCTACCCATTGTTGTACAGAATACAACCAGTTATGTCTTCTCTACTGGTGTCACAAAACTTCTTGGAGCACATCAATTCTCGGAGAAGAAATAATATTTTCAAAAAGGATACTAGTATATATTAAGTGGCTATAAACAAATACTGTAAAACTTGTTTAAATCAAACCCTTTAGGAACTAAGAATGTACTCAGATTAGACAGGTGTTTGGTTTATACAGGTTCAAACAAGATGAACTGTGAGCTAATGCTCACCTATGATACCCCCGTTCCTTGGCAAACAGGAAATAGGAATCTGACAGGTCAAAAAACGCTTCCCACGATATGGGGTACCTATATGAAGCTTGTGACCAAATATCAGATTTCTGCCATCAATAGTTGCTGAGAAAAATGTGACGAAAAATGTGCATATATGTTCAATGTGTATAAAGACCAACTAAGTCGGCAAACAGGAAGTAGGAATCTGACGGGTCCAAAAACGCTACCCACAATATGGTATACCTATATGATGCTTGTGACCAAATATCAGATTTCTGCCATCAACAGTTACTGAGAAAAATGCGATGAAAAATATCTTGGACAGACGGAAGGACGGACAGAGGTAAAACAGTATACCCCCCTCCCACTTCGGGGAGCGGGGGTATAATTACAAAAAACCAGAGGCTCTCAAGAGCCTGTATCGTTCACCTGGTAATAAAAAAAACCAATTGGTCCTATGTAAAAACTATGTCCTGCGTCATCTTGGAATTAAGATCAACATAAAAAACACAAAGTTTGTAAAGGACCTTCCAATGATTGATGCACAGTTTAGGTTCAATCAGTGCAATAGCTTCAGAGAAGAATATATTTCTGTATTTTCCCCATATGGTTCTGTGTTAATACTATGACCTGTGGTGGCAGCCATCTTGGATTTCCGATCGGCATAAAAAACAGGACCTTCCAATGATCATTCCTGGGAAGTTTGGTTTCAACTGTCCAAGTGGTTTCAGAGAAGAAGCATTTTGAAACATTTTTCCCATAGGGTCCAATGTTAAACTAAGTCCTGCCGTAGCCGCCATTTTGAATTTCATATCAGAATGAAAAACGTATATTTTGTAGAGGACCATTCAATGAACATTCATGTACAGTTTGGCTTTAATCATATTTGTAGTTTCTGAGAAGAAGGCATTTGAACATTTTCCCATAGGGTCCAATGTTAATCTATGTCCTGCGGTGGTGGCCATCTTGGATTTCCGATCGGCATAAAAAAACAGAAACTTTGTAGAGGACCTTCCAATGATCATTCCTGTGCAGTTTGGATTCAATTGTCCAAGTGGTTTCAGAGAAGAAGCGTTTTGAAACATTTTTCCCATAGGGTCCAATGTTAAACTAAGTCCTGCCGTAGCCGCCATTTTGAATTTCATATCGGAACAAAAAACCTAACGTTTGTAGAGGACCATCCAATGAACATTCATGTACAGTTTGGCTTTAATAATATTTGTAGTTTCTGAGAAGAAGGCATTTGAACATTTTCCCATAGGGTCCAATGTTAATCTATGTATTGTGGTGGCGGCCATCTTGGATTTCCGATCGGCATAAAAAACATAAAATTTGTAGAGGACCTTCCAATGATCATTCCTGGGCAGTTTGGTTTCAACTGTTCTAGTGGTTTCAGAGAAGAAGCGTTTTCAAACATTTCCCCCATAGGGTCCAATGTTAAACTAAGTCCTGCCGTAGCCGCCATTTTGAATTTCATATCGGAACAAAAAACGTAAAGTTTGTAGAGGACCATCCAATGAACATTCATGTACAGTTTGGCTTTAATCATATTTGTAGTTTCTGAGAAGAAGGCATTTGAACATTTTCCCATAGGGTCCAATGTTAATCTATGTCCTGCGGTGGTGGCCATCTTGGATTTCCGATCGGCATAAAAAACACACACCTTGTAGAGGACCTTCCAATGATCATTTCTGGGCAGTTTGGTTTCAATTATCCAAGTGGTTTCAGAGAAGAAGCGTTTTGAAACATTTTTCCCATAGGGTCCAATGTTAAACTAAGTCCTGCCGTAGCCGCCATTTTGAATTTTATATCGGAACAAAAAACGCAAAGTTTGTAGAGGACCATCCAATGAACATTCATGTACAGTTTGGCTTTAATCATATTTGTAGTTTCTGAGAAGAAGGCATTTGAACATTTTCCCATAGGGTCCAATGTTAATCTATGTCCTGCGGTGGTGGCCATCTTGGATTTCCGACCGGCATAAAAAACAGAAACTTTGTAGAGGACCTTCCAATGATCATCCCTGGGCAGTTTGGTTTCAACTGTCCAAGTGGTTTCAGAGAAGAAGCATTTTGAAACATTTTTCCCATAGGGTCCAATGTTAAACTAAGTCCTGCCGTAGCCGCCATTTTGAATTTCATATCGGAACAAAAAACGTAAAGTTTGTAGAGGACCATCCAATGAACATTCTTGTACAGTTTGGCTTTAATCATATTTGTAGTTTCTGAGAAGAAGGCATTTGAACATTTTCCCATAGGGTCCAATGTTAATCTATGTCCTGCGGTGGTGGCCATCTTGGATTTCCGATCGGCATAAAAAACACACACCTTGTAGAGGACCTTCCAATGATCATTCCTGGGCAGTTTGGTTTCAATTATCCAAGTGGTTTCAGAGAAGAAGCGTTTTGAAACATTTTTCCCATAGGGTCCAATGTTAAACTAAGTCCTGCCGTAGCCGCCATTTTGAATTTTATATCGGAACAAAAAACGCAAAGTTTGTAGAGGACCATCCAATGAACATTCATGTACAGTTTGGCTTTAATCATATTTGTAGTTTCTGAGAAGAAGGCATTTGAACATTTTCCCATAGGGTCCAATGTTAATCTATGTCCTGCGGTGGTGGCCATCTTGGATTTCCGACCGGCATAAAAAACAGAAACTTTGTAGAGGACCTTCCAATGATCATTCCTGGGCAGTTTGGTTTCAACTGTCCAAGTGGTTTCAGAGAAGAAGCATTTTGAAACATTTTTCCCATAGGGTCCAATGTTAAACTAAGTCCTGCCGTAGCCGCCATTTTGAATTTCATATCGGAACAAAAAAGGTATTGTTTGTAGAGAATCATCCAATGAACATTCATGTACAGTTTGGATTTAATCATATTTGTAGTTTCTGAGAAGAAGGCATTTGAACATTTTCCCATAGGGTCCAATGTTAATCTATGTCCTGCGGTGGCGGCCATCTTGAATTTCCGATCGGCAAAAAAAAACAGAAACATTGTAGAGGACCTTCCAATGATCATTCCTAGGCAGTTTGGTTTCAATTATCCAAGTGGTTTCAGAGAAGAAGCGTTTTGAAACATTTTTCCCATAGGGTCCAATGTTAAACTAAGTCCTGCCGTAGCCGCCATTTTGAATTTCATACCAGAACAAAAAACGTAAAGTTTGTAGAGAACCATCTAATGAACATTCATGTACAGTTTGGCTTTAATCATATTTGTAGTTTCTGAGTAGAAGGCATTTGAATATTTTCCCATAGGGTCCAATGTTAATCTATGTCCTGCGGTGGCGGCCATCTTGGATTTCCGACCGGCATAAAAAACAAAAAATTTGTAGAGGACCTTCCAATGATCATTCCTGGGCAGTTTAGTTTCATCTGTCCAAGTGGTTTCAGAGAAGAAGCATTTTGAAACATTTTTCCCATAGGGTCCAATGTTAAACTAAGTCCTGCTGTAGCCGCCATTTTGAATTTCATACCAGAACAAAAAACGTAAAGTTTGTAGAGGACCATCTAATGAACATTCATGTACAGTTTGGCTTTAATCATATTTGTAGTTTCTGAGAAGAAGGCATTTGAACATTTTCCCATAGGGTCCAATGTTAATCTATGTCCTGCGGTGGCGGCCATCTTGAATTTCCGATCGGCAAAAAAAAACAGAAACATTGTAGAGGACCTTCCAATGATCATTCCTAGGCAGTTTGGTTTCAATTATCCAAGTGGTTTCAGAGAAGAAGCGTTTTGAAACATTTTTCCCATAGGGTCCAATGTTAAACTAAGTCCTGCCGTAGCCGCCATTTTGAATTTCATACCAGAACAAAAAACGTAAAGTTTGTAGAGAACCATCTAATGAACATTCATGTACAGTTTGGCTTTAATCATATTTGTAGTTTCTGAGTAGAAGGCATTTGAATATTTTCCCATAGGGTCCAATGTTAATCTATGTCCTGCGGTGGCGGCCATCTTGGATTTCCGACCGGCATAAAAAACAAAAAATTTGTAGAGGACCTTCCAATGATCATTCCTGGGCAGTTTAGTTTCAACTGTCCAAGTGGTTTCAGAGAAGAAGCATTTTGAAACATTTTTCCCATAGGGTCCAATGTTAAACTAAGTCCTGCTGTAGCCGCCATTTTGAATTTCATACCAGAACAAAAAACGTAAAGTTTGTAGAGGACCATCTAATGAACATTCATGTACAGTTTGGCTTTAATCATATTTGTAGTTTCTGAGAAGAAGGCATTTGAACATTTTCCCATAGGGTCCAATGTTAATCTATGTCCTGCGGTGGTGGCCATCTTGGATTTCCGACCGGCATAAAAAACAGAAACTTTGTAGAGGACCTTCCAATGATCATCCCTGGGCAGTTTGGTTTCAACTGTCCAAGTGGTTTCAGAGAAGAAGCATTTTGAAACATTTTTCCCATAGGGTCCAATGTTAAACTAAGTCCTGCCGTAGCCGCCATTTTGAATTTCATATCGGAACAAAAAACGTAAAGTTTGTAGAGGACCATCCAATGAACATTCTTGTACAGTTTGGCTTTAATCATATTTGTAGTTTCTGAGAAGAAGGCATTTGAACATTTTCCCATAGGGTCCAATGTTAATCTATGTCCTGCGGTGGTGGCCATCTTGGATTTCCGATCGGCATAAAAAACACACACCTTGTAGAGGACCTTCCAATGATCATTCCTGGGCAGTTTGGTTTCAATTATCCAAGTGGTTTCAGAGAAGAAGCGTTTTGAAACATTTTTCCCATAGGGTCCAATGTTAAACTAAGTCCTGCCGTAGCCGCCATTTTGAATTTTATATCGGAACAAAAAACGCAAAGTTTGTAGAGGACCATCCAATGAACATTCATGTACAGTTTGGCTTTAATCATATTTGTAGTTTCTGAGAAGAAGGCATTTGAACATTTTCCCATAGGGTCCAATGTTAATCTATGTCCTGCGGTGGTGGCCATCTTGGATTTCCGACCGGCATAAAAAACAGAAACTTTGTAGAGGACCTTCCAATGATCATTCCTGGGCAGTTTGGTTTCAACTGTCCAAGTGGTTTCAGAGAAGAAGCATTTTGAAACATTTTTCCCATAGGGTCCAATGTTAAACTAAGTCCTGCCGTAGCCGCCATTTTGAATTTCATATCGGAACAAAAAAGGTATTGTTTGTAGAGAATCATCCAATGAACATTCATGTACAGTTTGGATTTAATCATATTTGTAGTTTCTGAGAAGAAGGCATTTGAACATTTTCCCATAGGGTCCAATGTTAATCTATGTCCTGCGGTGGCGGCCATCTTGAATTTCCGATCGGCAAAAAAAAACAGAAACATTGTAGAGGACCTTCCAATGATCATTCCTAGGCAGTTTGGTTTCAATTATCCAAGTGGTTTCAGAGAAGAAGCGTTTTGAAACATTTTTCCCATAGGGTCCAATGTTAAACTAAGTCCTGCCGTAGCCGCCATTTTGAATTTCATACCAGAACAAAAAACGTAAAGTTTGTAGAGAACCATCTAATGAACATTCATGTACAGTTTGGCTTTAATCATATTTGTAGTTTCTGAGTAGAAGGCATTTGAATATTTTCCCATAGGGTCCAATGTTAATCTATGTCCTGCGGTGGCGGCCATCTTGGATTTCCGACCGGCATAAAAAACAAAAAATTTGTAGAGGACCTTCCAATGATCATTCCTGGGCAGTTTAGTTTCAACTGTCCAAGTGGTTTCAGAGAAGAAGCATTTTGAAACATTTTTCCCATAGGGTCCAATGTTAAACTAAGTCCTGCTGTAGCCGCCATTTTGAATTTCATACCAGAACAAAAAACGTAAAGTTTGTAGAGGACCATCTAATGAACATTCATGTACAGTTTGGCTTTAATCATATTTGTAGTTTCTGAGAAGAAGGCATTTGAACATTTTCCCATAGGGTCCAATGTTAATCTATGTCCTGCGGTGGTGGCCATCTTGGATTTCCGACCGGCATAAAAAACAGAAACTTTGTAGAGGACCTTCCAATGATCATCCCTGGGCAGTTTGGTTTCAACTGTCCAAGTGGTTTCAGAGAAGAAGCATTTTGAAACATTTTTCCCATAGGGTCCAATGTTAAACTAAGTCCTGCCGTAGCCGCCATTTTGAATTTCATATCGGAACAAAAAACGTAAAGTTTGTAGAGGACCATCCAATGAACATTCTTGTACAGTTTGGCTTTAATCATATTTGTAGTTTCTGAGAAGAAGGCATTTGAACATTTTCCCATAGGGTCCAATGTTAATCTATGTCCTGCGGTGGTGGCCATCTTGGATTTCCGATCGGCATAAAAAACACACACCTTGTAGAGGACCTTCCAATGATCATTCCTGGGCAGTTTGGTTTCAATTATCCAAGTGGTTTCAGAGAAGAAGCGTTTTGAAACATTTTTCCCATAGGGTCCAATGTTAAACTAAGTCCTGCCGTAGCCGCCATTTTGAATTTTATATCGGAACAAAAAACGCAAAGTTTGTAGAGGACCATCCAATGAACATTCATGTACAGTTTGGCTTTAATCATATTTGTAGTTTCTGAGAAGAAGGCATTTGAACATTTTCCCATAGGGTCCAATGTTAATCTATGTCCTGCGGTGGTGGCCATCTTGGATTTCCGACCGGCATAAAAAACAGAAACTTTGTAGAGGACCTTCCAATGATCATTCCTGGGCAGTTTGGTTTCAACTGTCCAAGTGGTTTCAGAGAAGAAGCATTTTGAAACATTTTTCCCATAGGGTCCAATGTTAAACTAAGTCCTGCCGTAGCCGCCATTTTGAATTTCATATCGGAACAAAAAAGGTATTGTTTGTAGAGAATCATCCAATGAACATTCATGTACAGTTTGGATTTAATCATATTTGTAGTTTCTGAGAAGAAGGCATTTGAACATTTTCCCATAGGGTCCAATGTTAATCTATGTCCTGCGGTGGCGGCCATCTTGAATTTCCGATCGGCAAAAAAAAACAGAAACATTGTAGAGGACCTTCCAATGATCATTCCTAGGCAGTTTGGTTTCAATTATCCAAGTGGTTTCAGAGAAGAAGCGTTTTGAAACATTTTTCCCATAGGGTCCAATGTTAAACTAAGTCCTGCCGTAGCCGCCATTTTGAATTTCATACCAGAACAAAAAACGTAAAGTTTGTAGAGAACCATCTAATGAACATTCATGTACAGTTTGGCTTTAATCATATTTGTAGTTTCTGAGTAGAAGGCATTTGAATATTTTCCCATAGGGTCCAATGTTAATCTATGTCCTGCGGTGGCGGCCATCTTGGATTTCCGACCGGCATAAAAAACAAAAAATTTGTAGAGGACCTTCCAATGATCATTCCTGGGCAGTTTAGTTTCAACTGTCCAAGTGGTTTCAGAGAAGAAGCATTTTGAAACATTTTTCCCATAGGGTCCAATGTTAAACTAAGTCCTGCTGTAGCCGCCATTTTGAATTTCATACCAGAACAAAAAACGTAAAGTTTGTAGAGGACCATCTAATGAACATTCATGTACAGTTTGGCTTTAATCATATTTGTAGTTTCTGAGAAGAAGGCATTTGAACATTTTCCCATAGGGTCCAATGTTAATCTATGTCCTGCGGTGGTGGCCATCTTGGATTTCCGACCGGCATAAAAAACAGAAACTTTGTAGAGGACCTTCCAATGATCATCCCTGGGCAGTTTGGTTTCAACTGTCCAAGTGGTTTCAGAGAAGAAGCATTTTGAAACATTTTTCCCATAGGGTCCAATGTTAAACTAAGTCCTGCCGTAGCCGCCATTTTGAATTTCATATCGGAACAAAAAACGTAAAGTTTGTAGAGGACCATCCAATGAACATTCTTGTACAGTTTGGCTTTAATCATATTTGTAGTTTCTGAGAAGAAGGCATTTGAACATTTTCCCATAGGGTCCAATGTTAATCTATGTCCTGCGGTGGTGGCCATCTTGGATTTCCGATCGGCATAAAAAACACACACCTTGTAGAGGACCTTCCAATGATCATTCCTGGGCAGTTTGGTTTCAATTATCCAAGTGGTTTCAGAGAAGAAGCGTTTTGAAACATTTTTCCCATAGGGTCCAATGTTAAACTAAGTCCTGCCGTAGCCGCCATTTTGAATTTTATATCGGAACAAAAAACGCAAAGTTTGTAGAGGACCATCCAATGAACATTCATGTACAGTTTGGCTTTAATCATATTTGTAGTTTCTGAGAAGAAGGCATTTGAACATTTTCCCATAGGGTCCAATGTTAATCTATGTCCTGCGGTGGTGGCCATCTTGGATTTCCGACCGGCATAAAAAACAGAAACTTTGTAGAGGACCTTCCAATGATCATTCCTGGGCAGTTTGGTTTCAACTGTCCAAGTGGTTTCAGAGAAGAAGCATTTTGAAACATTTTTCCCATAGGGTCCAATGTTAAACTAAGTCCTGCCGTAGCCGCCATTTTGAATTTCATATCGGAACAAAAAAGGTATTGTTTGTAGAGAATCATCCAATGAACATTCATGTACAGTTTGGATTTAATCATATTTGTAGTTTCTGAGAAGAAGGCATTTGAACATTTTCCCATAGGGTCCAATGTTAATCTATGTCCTGCGGTGGCGGCCATCTTGAATTTCCGATCGGCAAAAAAAAACAGAAACATTGTAGAGGACCTTCCAATGATCATTCCTAGGCAGTTTGGTTTCAATTATCCAAGTGGTTTCAGAGAAGAAGCGTTTTGAAACATTTTTCCCATAGGGTCCAATGTTAAACTAAGTCCTGCCGTAGCCGCCATTTTGAATTTCATACCAGAACAAAAAACGTAAAGTTTGTAGAGAACCATCTAATGAACATTCATGTACAGTTTGGCTTTAATCATATTTGTAGTTTCTGAGTAGAAGGCATTTGAATATTTTCCCATAGGGTCCAATGTTAATCTATGTCCTGCGGTGGCGGCCATCTTGGATTTCCGACCGGCATAAAAAACAAAAAATTTGTAGAGGACCTTCCAATGATCATTCCTGGGCAGTTTAGTTTCAACTGTCCAAGTGGTTTCAGAGAAGAAGCATTTTGAAACATTTTTCCCATAGGGTCCAATGTTAAACTAAGTCCTGCTGTAGCCGCCATTTTGAATTTCATACCAGAACAAAAAACGTAAAGTTTGTAGAGGACCATCTAATGAACATTCATGTACAGTTTGGCTTTAATCATATTTGTAGTTTCTGAGAAGAAGGCATTTGAACATTTTCCCATAGGGTCCAATGTTAATCTATGTCCTGCGGTGGTGGCCATCTTGGATTTCCGACCGGCATAAAAAACAGAAACTTTGTAGAGGACCTTCCAATGATCATCCCTGGGCAGTTTGGTTTCAACTGTCCAAGTGGTTTCAGAGAAGAAGCATTTTGAAACATTTTTCCCATAGGGTCCAATGTTAAACTAAGTCCTGCCGTAGCCGCCATTTTGAATTTCATATCGGAACAAAAAACGTAAAGTTTGTAGAGGACCATCCAATGAACATTCTTGTACAGTTTGGCTTTAATCATATTTGTAGTTTCTGAGAAGAAGGCATTTGAACATTTTCCCATAGGGTCCAATGTTAATCTATGTCCTGCGGTGGTGGCCATCTTGGATTTCCGATCGGCATAAAAAACACACACCTTGTAGAGGACCTTCCAATGATCATTCCTGGGCAGTTTGGTTTCAATTATCCAAGTGGTTTCAGAGAAGAAGCGTTTTGAAACATTTTTCCCATAGGGTCCAATGTTAAACTAAGTCCTGCCGTAGCCGCCATTTTGAATTTTATATCGGAACAAAAAACGCAAAGTTTGTAGAGGACCATCCAATGAACATTCATGTACAGTTTGGCTTTAATCATATTTGTAGTTTCTGAGAAGAAGGCATTTGAACATTTTCCCATAGGGTCCAATGTTAATCTATGTCCTGCGGTGGTGGCCATCTTGGATTTCCGACCGGCATAAAAAACAGAAACTTTGTAGAGGACCTTCCAATGATCATTCCTGGGCAGTTTGGTTTCAACTGTCCAAGTGGTTTCAGAGAAGAAGCATTTTGAAACATTTTTCCCATAGGGTCCAATGTTAAACTAAGTCCTGCCGTAGCCGCCATTTTGAATTTCATATCGGAACAAAAAAGGTATTGTTTGTAGAGAATCATCCAATGAACATTCATGTACAGTTTGGATTTAATCATATTTGTAGTTTCTGAGAAGAAGGCATTTGAACATTTTCCCATAGGGTCCAATGTTAATCTATGTCCTGCGGTGGTGGCCATCTTGGATTTCCGACCGGCATAAAAAACAGAAACTTTGTAGAGGACCTTCCAATGATCATTCCTGGGCAGTTTGGTTTCAACTGTCCAAGTGGTTTCAGAGAAGAAGCATTTTGAAACATTTTTCCCATAGGGTCCAATGTTAAACTAAGTCCTGCCGTAGCCGCCATTTTGAATTTCATATCGGAACAAAAAAGGTATTGTTTGTAGAGAATCATCCAATGAACATTCATGTACAGTTTGGATTTAATCATATTTGTAGTTTCTGAGAAGAAGGCATTTGAACATTTTCCCATAGGGTCCAATGTTAATCTATGTCCTGCGGTGGCGGCCATCTTGAATTTCCGATCGGCAAAAAAAACCAGAAACATTGTAGAGGACCTTCCAATGATCATTCCTAGGCAGTTTGGTTTCAATTATCCAAGTGGTTTCAGAGAAGAAGCGTTTTGAAACATTTTTCCCATAGGGTCCAATGTTAAACTAAGTCCTGCCGTAGCCGCCATTTTGAATTTCATACCAGAACAAAAAACGTAAAGTTTGTAGAGAACCATCTAATGAACATTCATGTACAGTTTGGCTTTAATCATATTTGTAGTTTCTGAGTAGAAGGCATTTGAATATTTTCCCATAGGGTCCAATGTTAATCTATGTCCTGCGGTGGCGGCCATCTTGGATTTCCGACCGGCATAAAAAACAAAAAATTTGTAGAGGACCTTCCAATGATCATTCCTGGGCAGTTTAGTTTCAACTGTCCAAGTGGTTTCAGAGAAGAAGCATTTTGAAACATTTTTCCCATAGGGTCCAATGTTAAACTAAGTCCTGCTGTAGCCGCCATTTTGAATTTCATACCAGAACAAAAAACGTAAAGTTTGTAGAGGACCATCTAATGAACATTCATGTACAGTTTGGCTTTAATCATATTTGTAGTTTCTGAGAAGAAGGCATTTGAACATTTTCCCATAGGGTCCAATGTTAATCTATGTCCTGCGGTGGTGGCCATCTTGGATTTCCGACCGGCATAAAAAACAGAAACTTTGTAGAGGACCTTCCAATGATCATCCCTGGGCAGTTTGGTTTCAACTGTCCAAGTGGTTTCAGAGAAGAAGCATTTTGAAACATTTTTCCCATAGGGTCCAATGTTAAACTAAGTCCTGCCGTAGCCGCCATTTTGAATTTCATATCGGAACAAAAAACGTAAAGTTTGTAGAGGACCATCCAATGAACATTCTTGTACAGTTTGGCTTTAATCATATTTGTAGTTTCTGAGAAGAAGGCATTTGAACATTTTCCCATAGGGTCCAATGTTAATCTATGTCCTGCGGTGGTGGCCATCTTGGATTTCCGATCGGCATAAAAAACACACACCTTGTAGAGGACCTTCCAATGATCATTCCTGGGCAGTTTGGTTTCAATTATCCAAGTGGTTTCAGAGAAGAAGCGTTTTGAAACATTTTTCCCATAGGGTCCAATGTTAAACTAAGTCCTGCCGTAGCCGCCATTTTGAATTTTATATCGGAACAAAAAAGGTATTGTTTGTAGAGAATCATCCAATGAACATTCATGTACAGTTTGGCTTTAATCATATTTGTAGTTTCTGAGAAGAAGGCATTTGAACATTTTCCCATAGGGTCCAATGTTAATCTATGTCCTGCGGTGGTGGCCATCTTGGATTTCCGACCGGCATAAAAAACAGAAACTTTGTAGAGGACCTTCCAATGATCATCCCTGGGCAGTTTGGTTTCAACTGTCCAAGTGGTTTCAGAGAAGAAGCATTTTGAAACATTTTTCCCATAGGGTCCAATGTTAAACTAAGTCCTGCCGTAGCCGCCATTTTGAATTTCATATCGGAACAAAAAACGTAAAGTTTGTAGAGGACCATCCAATGAACATTCTTGTACAGTTTGGCTTTAATCATATTTGTAGTTTCTGAGAAGAAGGCATTTGAACATTTTCCCATAGGGTCCAATGTTAATCTATGTCCTGCGGTGGTGGCCATCTTGGATTTCCGATCGGCATAAAAAACACACACCTTGTAGAGGACCTTCCAATGATCATTCCTGGGCAGTTTGGTTTCAATTATCCAAGTGGTTTCAGAGAAGAAGCGTTTTGAAACATTTTTCCCATAGGGTCCAATGTTAAACTAAGTCCTGCCGTAGCCGCCATTTTGAATTTTATATCGGAACAAAAAACGCAAAGTTTGTAGAGGACCATCCAATGAACATTCATGTACAGTTTGGCTTTAATCATATTTGTAGTTTCTGAGTAGAAGGCATTTGAATATTTTCCCATAGGGTCCAATGTTAATCTATGTCCTGCGGTGGCGGCCATCTTGGATTTCCGACCGGCATAAAAAACAAAAAATTTGTAGAGGACCTTCCAATGATCATTCCTGGGCAGTTTAGTTTCAACTGTCCAAGTGGTTTCAGAGAAGAAGCATTTTGAAACATTTTTCCCATAGGGTCCAATGTTAAACTAAGTCCTGCTGTAGCCGCCATTTTGAATTTCATACCAGAACAAAAAACGTAAAGTTTGTAGAGGACCATCTAATGAACATTCATGTACAGTTTGGCTTTAATCATATTTGTAGTTTCTGAGAAGAAGGCATTTGAACATTTTCCCATAGGGTCCAATGTTAATCTATGTCCTGCGGTGGTGGCCATCTTGGATTTCCGACCGGCATAAAAAACAGAAACTTTGTAGAGGACCTTCCAATGATCATCCCTGGGCAGTTTGGTTTCAACTGTCCAAGTGGTTTCAGAGAAGAAGCATTTTGAAACATTTTTCCCATAGGGTCCAATGTTAAACTAAGTCCTGCCGTAGCCGCCATTTTGAATTTCATATCGGAACAAAAAACGTAAAGTTTGTAGAGGACCATCCAATGAACATTCTTGTACAGTTTGGCTTTAATCATATTTGTAGTTTCTGAGAAGAAGGCATTTGAACATTTTCCCATAGGGTCCAATGTTAATCTATGTCCTGCGGTGGTGGCCATCTTGGATTTCCGACCGGCATAAAAAACAGAAACTTTGTAGAGGACCTTCCAATGATCATTCCTGGGCAGTTTAGTTTCAACTGTCCAAGTGGTTTCAGAGAAGAAGCATTTTGAAACATTTTTCCCATAGGGTCCAATGTTAAACTAAGTCCTGCCGTAGCCGCCATTTTGAATTTTATATCGGAACAAAAAACGCAAAGTTTGTAGAGGACCATCCAATGAACATTCATGTACAGTTTGGCTTTAATCATATTTGTAGTTTCTGAGAAGAAGGCATTTGAACATTTTCCCATAGGGTCCAATGTTAATCTATGTCCTGCGGTGGTGGCCATCTTGGATTTCCGACCGGCATAAAAAACAGAAACTTTGTAGAGGACCTTCCAATGATCATTCCTGGGCAGTTTGGTTTCAACTGTCCAAGTGGTTTCAGAGAAGAAGCATTTTGAAACATTTTTCCCATAGGGTCCAATGTTAAACTAAGTCCTGCCGTAGCCGCCATTTTGAATTTCATATCGGAACAAAAAAGGTATTGTTTGTAGAGAATCATCCAATGAACATTCATGTACAGTTTGGATTTAATCATATTTGTAGTTTCTGAGAAGAAGGCATTTGAACATTTTCCCATAGGGTCCAATGTTAATCTATGTCCTGCGGTGGTGGCCATCTTGGATTTCCGACCGGCATAAAAAACAGAAAATTTGTAGAGGACCTTCCAATGATCATTCCTGGGCAGTTTGGTTTCAACTGTCCAAGTGGTTTCAGAGAAGAAGCATTTTGAAACATTTTTCCCATAGGGTCCAATGTTAAACTAAGTCCTGCCGTAGCCGCCATTTTGAATTTCATATCGGAACAAAAAAGGTATTGTTTGTAGAGAATCATCCAATGAACATTCATGTACAGTTTGGATTTAATCATATTTGTAGTTTCTGAGAAGAAGGCATTTGAACATTTTCCCATAGGGTCCAATGTTAATCTATGTCCTGCGGTGGCGGCCATCTTGAATTTCCGATCGGCAAAAAAAAACAGAAACATTGTAGAGGACCTTCCAATGATCATTCCTAGGCAGTTTGGTTTCAATTATCCAAGTGGTTTCAGAGAAGAAGCGTTTTGAAACATTTTTCCCATAGGGTCCAATGTTAAACTAAGTCCTGCCGTAGCCGCCATTTTGAATTTCATACCAGAACAAAAAACGTAAAGTTTGTAGAGAACCATCTAATGAACATTCATGTACAGTTTGGCTTTAATCATATTTGTAGTTTCTGAGTAGAAGGCATTTGAATATTTTCCCATAGGGTCCAATGTTAATCTATGTCCTGCGGTGGCGGCCATCTTGGATTTCCGACCGGCATAAAAAACAAAAAATTTGTAGAGGACCTTCCAATGATCATTCCTGGGCAGTTTAGTTTCAACTGTCCAAGTGGTTTCAGAGAAGAAGCATTTTGAAACATTTTTCCCATAGGGTCCAATGTTAAACTAAGTCCTGCTGTAGCCGCCATTTTGAATTTCATACCAGAACAAAAAACGTAAAGTTTGTAGAGGACCATCTAATGAACATTCATGTACAGTTTGGCTTTAATCATATTTGTAGTTTCTGAGAAGAAGGCATTTGAACATTTTCCCATAGGGTCCAATGTTAATCTATGTCCTGCGGTGGTGGCCATCTTGGATTTCCGACCGGCATAAAAAACAGAAACTTTGTAGAGGACCTTCCAATGATCATCCCTGGGCAGTTTGGTTTCAACTGTCCAAGTGGTTTCAGAGAAGAAGCATTTTGAAACATTTTTCCCATAGGGTCCAATGTTAAACTAAGTCCTGCCGTAGCCGCCATTTTGAATTTCATATCGGAACAAAAAACGTAAAGTTTGTAGAGGACCATCCAATGAACATTCTTGTACAGTTTGGCTTTAATCATATTTGTAGTTTCTGAGAAGAAGGCATTTGAACATTTTCCCATAGGGTCCAATGTTAATCTATGTCCTGCGGTGGTGGCCATCTTGGATTTCCGATCGGCATAAAAAACACACACCTTGTAGAGGACCTTCCAATGATCATTCCTGGGCAGTTTGGTTTCAATTATCCAAGTGGTTTCAGAGAAGAAGCGTTTTGAAACATTTTTCCCATAGGGTCCAATGTTAAACTAAGTCCTGCCGTAGCCGCCATTTTGAATTTTATATCGGAACAAAAAACGCAAAGTTTGTAGAGGACCATCCAATGAACATTCATGTACAGTTTGGCTTTAATCATATTTGTAGTTTCTGAGAAGAAGGCATTTGAACATTTTCCCATAGGGTCCAATGTTAATCTATGTCCTGCGGTGGTGGCCATCTTGGATTTCCGACCGGCATAAAAAACAGAAACTTTGTAGAGGACCTTCCAATGATCATTCCTGGGCAGTTTGGTTTCAACTGTCCAAGTGGTTTCAGAGAAGAAGCATTTTGAAACATTTTTCCCATAGGGTCCAATGTTAAACTAAGTCCTGCCGTAGCCGCCATTTTGAATTTCATATCGGAACAAAAAAGGTATTGTTTGTAGAGAATCATCCAATGAACATTCATGTACAGTTTGGATTTAATCATATTTGTAGTTTCTGAGAAGAAGGCATTTGAACATTTTCCCATAGGGTCCAATGTTAATCTATGTCCTGCGGTGGCGGCCATCTTGAATTTCCGATCGGCAAAAAAAAACAGAAACATTGTAGAGGACCTTCCAATGATCATTCCTAGGCAGTTTGGTTTCAATTATCCAAGTGGTTTCAGAGAAGAAGCGTTTTGAAACATTTTTCCCATAGGGTCCAATGTTAAACTAAGTCCTGCCGTAGCCGCCATTTTGAATTTCATACCAGAACAAAAAACGTAAAGTTTGTAGAGAACCATCTAATGAACATTCATGTACAGTTTGGCTTTAATCATATTTGTAGTTTCTGAGTAGAAGGCATTTGAATATTTTCCCATAGGGTCCAATGTTAATCTATGTCCTGCGGTGGCGGCCATCTTGGATTTCCGACCGGCATAAAAAACAAAAAATTTGTAGAGGACCTTCCAATGATCATTCCTGGGCAGTTTAGTTTCAACTGTCCAAGTGGTTTCAGAGAAGAAGCATTTTGAAACATTTTTCCCATAGGGTCCAATGTTAAACTAAGTCCTGCTGTAGCCGCCATTTTGAATTTCATACCAGAACAAAAAACGTAAAGTTTGTAGAGGACCATCTAATGAACATTCATGTACAGTTTGGCTTTAATCATATTTGTAGTTTCTGAGAAGAAGGCATTTGAACATTTTCCCATAGGGTCCAATGTTAATCTATGTCCTGCGGTGGTGGCCATCTTGGATTTCCGACCGGCATAAAAAACAGAAACTTTGTAGAGGACCTTCCAATGATCATCCCTGGGCAGTTTGGTTTCAACTGTCCAAGTGGTTTCAGAGAAGAAGCATTTTGAAACATTTTTCCCATAGGGTCCAATGTTAAACTAAGTCCTGCCGTAGCCGCCATTTTGAATTTCATATCGGAACAAAAAACGTAAAGTTTGTAGAGGACCATCCAATGAACATTCTTGTACAGTTTGGCTTTAATCATATTTGTAGTTTCTGAGAAGAAGGCATTTGAACATTTTCCCATAGGGTCCAATGTTAATCTATGTCCTGCGGTGGTGGCCATCTTGGATTTCCGATCGGCATAAAAAACACACACCTTGTAGAGGACCTTCCAATGATCATTCCTGGGCAGTTTGGTTTCAATTATCCAAGTGGTTTCAGAGAAGAAGCGTTTTGAAACATTTTTCCCATAGGGTCCAATGTTAAACTAAGTCCTGCCGTAGCCGCCATTTTGAATTTTATATCGGAACAAAAAACGCAAAGTTTGTAGAGGACCATCCAATGAACATTCATGTACAGTTTGGCTTTAATCATATTTGTAGTTTCTGAGAAGAAGGCATTTGAACATTTTCCCATAGGGTCCAATGTTAATCTATGTCCTGCGGTGGTGGCCATCTTGGATTTCCGACCGGCATAAAAAACAGAAACTTTGTAGAGGACCTTCCAATGATCATTCCTGGGCAGTTTGGTTTCAACTGTCCAAGTGGTTTCAGAGAAGAAGCATTTTGAAACATTTTTCCCATAGGGTCCAATGTTAAACTAAGTCCTGCCGTAGCCGCCATTTTGAATTTCATATCGGAACAAAAAAGGTATTGTTTGTAGAGAATCATCCAATGAACATTCATGTACAGTTTGGATTTAATCATATTTGTAGTTTCTGAGAAGAAGGCATTTGAACATTTTCCCATAGGGTCCAATGTTAATCTATGTCCTGCGGTGGCGGCCATCTTGAATTTCCGATCGGCAAAAAAAAACAGAAACATTGTAGAGGACCTTCCAATGATCATTCCTAGGCAGTTTGGTTTCAATTATCCAAGTGGTTTCAGAGAAGAAGCGTTTTGAAACATTTTTCCCATAGGGTCCAATGTTAAACTAAGTCCTGCCGTAGCCGCCATTTTGAATTTCATACCAGAACAAAAAACGTAAAGTTTGTAGAGAACCATCTAATGAACATTCATGTACAGTTTGGCTTTAATCATATTTGTAGTTTCTGAGTAGAAGGCATTTGAATATTTTCCCATAGGGTCCAATGTTAATCTATGTCCTGCGGTGGCGGCCATCTTGGATTTCCGACCGGCATAAAAAACAAAAAATTTGTAGAGGACCTTCCAATGATCATTCCTGGGCAGTTTAGTTTCAACTGTCCAAGTGGTTTCAGAGAAGAAGCATTTTGAAACATTTTTCCCATAGGGTCCAATGTTAAACTAAGTCCTGCTGTAGCCGCCATTTTGAATTTCATACCAGAACAAAAAACGTAAAGTTTGTAGAGGACCATCTAATGAACATTCATGTACAGTTTGGCTTTAATCATATTTGTAGTTTCTGAGAAGAAGGCATTTGAACATTTTCCCATAGGGTCCAATGTTAATCTATGTCCTGCGGTGGTGGCCATCTTGGATTTCCGACCGGCATAAAAAACAGAAACTTTGTAGAGGACCTTCCAATGATCATCCCTGGGCAGTTTGGTTTCAACTGTCCAAGTGGTTTCAGAGAAGAAGCATTTTGAAACATTTTTCCCATAGGGTCCAATGTTAAACTAAGTCCTGCCGTAGCCGCCATTTTGAATTTCATATCGGAACAAAAAACGTAAAGTTTGTAGAGGACCATCCAATGAACATTCTTGTACAGTTTGGCTTTAATCATATTTGTAGTTTCTGAGAAGAAGGCATTTGAACATTTTCCCATAGGGTCCAATGTTAATCTATGTCCTGCGGTGGTGGCCATCTTGGATTTCCGATCGGCATAAAAAACACACACCTTGTAGAGGACCTTCCAATGATCATTCCTGGGCAGTTTGGTTTCAATTATCCAAGTGGTTTCAGAGAAGAAGCGTTTTGAAACATTTTTCCCATAGGGTCCAATGTTAAACTAAGTCCTGCCGTAGCCGCCATTTTGAATTTTATATCGGAACAAAAAACGCAAAGTTTGTAGAGGACCATCCAATGAACATTCATGTACAGTTTGGCTTTAATCATATTTGTAGTTTCTGAGAAGAAGGCATTTGAACATTTTCCCATAGGGTCCAATGTTAATCTATGTCCTGCGGTGGTGGCCATCTTGGATTTCCGACCGGCATAAAAAACAGAAACTTTGTAGAGGACCTTCCAATGATCATTCCTGGGCAGTTTGGTTTCAACTGTCCAAGTGGTTTCAGAGAAGAAGCATTTTGAAACATTTTTCCCATAGGGTCCAATGTTAAACTAAGTCCTGCCGTAGCCGCCATTTTGAATTTCATATCGGAACAAAAAAGGTATTGTTTGTAGAGAATCATCCAATGAACATTCATGTACAGTTTGGATTTAATCATATTTGTAGTTTCTGAGAAGAAGGCATTTGAACATTTTCCCATAGGGTCCAATGTTAATCTATGTCCTGCGGTGGCGGCCATCTTGAATTTCCGATCGGCAAAAAAAAACAGAAACATTGTAGAGGACCTTCCAATGATCATTCCTAGGCAGTTTGGTTTCAATTATCCAAGTGGTTTCAGAGAAGAAGCGTTTTGAAACATTTTTCCCATAGGGTCCAATGTTAAACTAAGTCCTGCCGTAGCCGCCATTTTGAATTTCATACCAGAACAAAAAACGTAAAGTTTGTAGAGAACCATCTAATGAACATTCATGTACAGTTTGGCTTTAATCATATTTGTAGTTTCTGAGTAGAAGGCATTTGAATATTTTCCCATAGGGTCCAATGTTAATCTATGTCCTGCGGTGGCGGCCATCTTGGATTTCCGACCGGCATAAAAAACAAAAAATTTGTAGAGGACCTTCCAATGATCATTCCTGGGCAGTTTAGTTTCAACTGTCCAAGTGGTTTCAGAGAAGAAGCATTTTGAAACATTTTTCCCATAGGGTCCAATGTTAAACTAAGTCCTGCTGTAGCCGCCATTTTGAATTTCATACCAGAACAAAAAACGTAAAGTTTGTAGAGGACCATCTAATGAACATTCATGTACAGTTTGGCTTTAATCATATTTGTAGTTTCTGAGTAGAAGGCATTTGAACATTTTCCCATAGGGTCCAATGTTAATCTATGTATTGCGGTGGTGGCCATCTTGGATTTCCGATCGGCATAAAAAACATAAAATGTGTAGAGGACCTTCCAATGATCATTCCTAGGCAGTTTGGTTTCAATTATCCAAGTGGTTTCAGAGAAGAAGCGTTTTGAAACATTTTTCCCATAGGGTCCAATGTTAAACTAAGTCCTGCCGTAGCCGCCATTTTGAATTTCATACCAGAACAAAAAACGTAAAGTTTGTAGAGGACCATCTAATGAACATTCATGTACAGTTTGGCTTTAATAATATTTGTAGTTTCTGAGTAGAAGGCATTTGAATATTTTCCCATAGGGTCCAATGTTAATTTATGTCCTGCGGTGGCGGCCATCTTGGATTTCCGACCGGCATAAAAAACCTTAAATTTGTAGAGGACCTTCCAATGATCATTCCTGGGCAGTTTGGTTTCAACTGTCCAAGTGGTTTCAGAGAAGAAGCATTTTGAAACATTTTTCCCATAGGGTCCAATGTTAAACTAAGTCCTGCCGTAGCCGCCATTTTGAATTTCATATCGGAACAAAAATCCTTAAGATTGTAGAGGACCATCCAATGAACATTCATGTACAGTTTGGCTTTAATCATATTTGTAGTTTCTGAGAAGAAGGCATTTGAACATTTTCCCATAGGGTCCAATGTTAATCTATGTCCTGCGGTGGCGGCCATCTTGGATTTCCGACCGGCATAAAAAACAGAAAATTTGTAGAGGACCTTCCAATGATCATTCCTGGGCAGTTTGGTTTCAACTGTCCAAGTGGTTTCAGAGAAGAAGCATTTTGAAACATTTTTCCCATAGGGTCCAATGTTAAACTAAGTCCTGCCGTAGCCGCCATTTTGAATTTCATATCGGAACAAAAAACCTTAAGATTGTAGAGGACCATCCAATGAACATTCATGTACAGTTTGGCTTTAATAATATTTGTAGTTTCTGAGAAGAAGGCATTTGAATATTTTCCCATAGGGTCCAATGTTAATCTATGTCCTGCGGTGGCAGCCATCTTGGATTTCCGACCGGCATAAAAAACAGAAAATTTGTAGAGGACCTTCCAATGATCATTCCTGGGCAGTTTGGTTTCAACTGTCCAAGTGGTTTCAGAGAAGAAGCATTTTGAAACATTTTTCCCATAGGGTCCAATGTTAAACTAAGTCCTGCCGTAGCCGCCATTTTGAATTTCATATCGGAACAAAAAACCTTAAGATTGTAGAGGACCATCCAATGAACATTCATGTACAGTTTGGCTTTAATAATATTTGTAGTTTCTGAGAAGAAGGCATTTGAACATTTTCCCATAGGGTCCAATGTTAATCTATGTCCTGCGGTGGCGGCCATCTTGGATTTCCGACCGGCATAAAAAACTAAAAATTTGTAGAGGACCTTCCAATGATCATTCCTGGGCAGTTTGGTTTCAACTGTCCAAGTGGTTTCAGAGAAGAAGCATTTTGAAACATTTTTGCCATAGGGTCCAATGTTAAACTAAGTCCTGCCGTAGCCGCCATTTTGAATTTCATATCGGAACAAAAAACCTTAAGATTGTAGAGGACCATCCAATGAACATTCATGTACAGTTTGGCTTTAATCATATTTGTAGTTTCTGAGAAGAAGGCATTTGAACATTTTCCAATAGGGTCCAATGTTAATCTATGTCCTGCGATGGCGGCCATCTTGGATTTCCGATCGGCATAAAAAACAGTAACTTGGTAAAGGACATTCCAATGATCATTCCTTTACAGTTTGGGTTCAGTCAGTTCATTAGTTTCGGAGAAGAAGATCTTTGAAATTTCAGCCAATCAGAGCATATTATTGGCCCTGGCAGCCATATTGAATACCCGACTGGAACGAAAAACAGTAACTTTGTAGAGGACCATCCAAGGAACATTCCTGCTAAGTTCGGTTCCAATCGGCCAAGTGGTTTCGGAGAAGAAGCTTGAAATGTGAAAAGTTTACAGACGACAGACGACAGACGACAGACGACGGACGCCAAGTGATGGCAATAGTTCACATGGACCTTTGGTCCAGGTGAACTAAAAAGTACATAGACATTTAGTAGATGGGACTGTAAAATCTGTTTGGTTTAGGCAGGTTTTCGGTTTACACAGGTTTCACTGTACTTAATAATGGTATGTGGTGAGAATTGTTTTTATACACAGTAATTAATGTCTACCAATATTTCAACATTCAATTCACTGAAATAATACTAGAGGCTCAAACAATTCCATATCGCTCACCTGTTAAAGAAGATATAACCATAGCCTATCGCTGCATATTAGATTTTGAGACTCCAGGATTTGATTGAAGGGCAACCATTGGTATAAAATTTAATCTTCATAACAAAATGCAAAATACAATTCACATTCCTGGTTCTTCAGAAGTTTTTTTTTTCTCCATTGAAGCCTACTTTATTTAAACTTTGGACCACAATGACTTTGAAACCATAGACCTTAGGCATACAATTGAATCTACATGTACATAGAACAATGTTTCATGCTCTTTTTGACTTTTTCTTCTGTGCAATCTTTGCTAATGACACAAGCCAAGGGATTATTTCCATAACTGATTCTGAAGAATATGCTCTTTCTTAAAATTTTCATTATTGCAGTCCATATTTTGGACCTCAAGGGACAGATCCCATATGGAACCTAATGTCTACATTTGTATTAGATTGAATCTGCATATCACATTGATGATTCAATCAATCCATATGTGGTTCTGAGAGAAAAAAAAAGTTTCCTCATTGTAATCTATGTTCAAAATTGGCCCCCCATGGCTTGGACCACATATATACTCTGGGCAGTGGTTACATTAAGATTTTGAATAGAAGGATTTTTTTTTAGAATAGGCGAAAAATGGAGCGAGCAACCCTTCAGGCGAGCTGATAACAAAATGATGCAAAATCCTGGCATCTGGGCATTGCCCGTAGCAGGAGATTCCGAATATTAGCTCGGAAAATAGAGTTCGGAGTATTCGGACTTTTCCGAATGAGAAAAAAAATATTTTCGTGAAAAAACAGAGGATTTTGATGAATTTCCATATTATTTCCGCATATAATTTGGAAATCAGTTCGGAATTGTCCGAATACTCGAAAAAAAATTCGGAATTGTCCGAATACTCCGAATTGACCTCGGAAAAAAATTCGGAATTGTCCGAATTGACCTCGGAAAAAAATTCGGAATTCCGAATTAAGGTCGGAAACTACCACCCTTATTCGGAAAATATTGTCAGATTCGGAAATTATTCCAAGCTAGCTCTCAGAAAATTTCCGCATTAGCTTTGCCACTTTTGGTGCAATTTCTGAACTTCATTCGGAAAAAAATTCCGAACTTCATTCGGGAAAAATTTCCGAACTATATCTGGAAAAAATCCCCAAACTACATTTGTTAAAAAGTTTCAGAACTACATTCGGACAAAAATTCTGTATAAATTTTTTTATACATAAATTTCCATAAAATCAGAAAAAGTAGATTTATGTCTGACAATGAAATCATTTAACATAATATACTTTTTGTTTTATTTTAATTCTTCAAAGAAAAAACAATGTCCACTATCTTTGTAAAAAAGTGTTTTTGGCACTATTGTCTAAGTAGATATCTAATTTTAAAACTCCTTGAACAGGTTTGGCTTCAAGGCTTCTGCCAACTTCCCAGTAACATCCTTTTTAGTTACATCTGGCCACCTTTTACCAATAATATCTGAAAAAGAAAGATTTTTTTTAATGCATGTAAATATCAAAGCATGTTTTTTTTTATTCGTGCTTATCACTACCAGTATCAGTTTATAATGTGATTTTGTTTCATATACATTTATTGCACATCAACTCAGATTGAAATATTATTTGTTGTTATTTTACATCATGTACAGGAATATCAATTATATTAATTAATATTTTTAAACATTTAAAAGCTTATATCAACTTCCCTACATTAACATGTCTATCTCTTTCTCTAATAATTTGTTTACGACTTAGAAAATGTGATGTCATTTAATCATTTGCAGCATAGAAGACAAATTCTGGACATTTTATTTCTATATGGGGCTATAATGGTCATAATCGTATGCAAGTTGCAATTACCTATGCAAAACTTGCAACCCTGCTTATGGTGAGGTGTCCTCGATAGAACATCAATATCAAATTCACTTGCAGTATTATGTCAATTTTCCCAAATAATTTTGAACGAAATAATGTTTTGTTTTGGTAATATATTGTCTTTTTAATGATTTATATGTAACAGAGAAGACATCGTAACTTTATAACTTGTGTCTAATTCATTGTCAATAAAATATGTCTTGAGTAAAGTACAACATTATGTGACAAAGATTGTTAGTGACTTATGACAGGTCGTGGTTTTCTCCAGGTCCTATGGCTTCCTTCACCAATAAAAGTGGCCGCCACAATGTAACTAAAATACTATTGAAAGTGGTGTTAAACATCATGATCAAAACCCTCTTTTACTATATGCAAGTATTAAACTATAATAAATTTAACAAAAACTGGTTTTTATGGTAGATATTTTCATTCTTCTATCATTCATATTGCATTTATTAACATGATGGTTATCAAGAATTCATAATGGCAGCTCCCTTAGAGTAGAAGACAATCGAATGATAAGCAGATTTTGAACTTGACACCAAATGCATGCCAATGTATAATTTACCTGATGTTTATTCCACAACTAGTACTGTACCTAGTACCGCAAATTTACAAGTTGTTGCTGCATGTTCTGTGTGGTTATCTGTAAATACTGGTTCTCAATCTTGGGGGTATTGAGTTGATTATGTAGACATTGTATTTGTTGGTTGTTGCGTGTGACCTCTTGTAGAATGGTACAATCTACACATACTTCGTGATTTTGCGTGCTGGTTGAAGGCTCTGGAGACATTAGGATGTCCATGGATTCTTTGAAGAGTTGACTTGCTGGTAAATAACTATAATATAATTGTATTTGCATTCAGTTTTAGGATATATAATTGTTAACAAAGCTAATAATCAATTTAGAAATACAACTGTCTTTTAAGTTTTTCTGAAATATTTGTTTCAATATTTAGTGTTTGACATAACTAGTTGCTGCTTTTTTACTGATTATTGGTTTCCTAAGTAAGGTGTACTTGTGCATTATTTTTTGTCAACAAGCTTGTTTTTTATGTTTTAGTTACTATATTGGAAATTGTTGGGTATGTACATGTATAGATACAGTATGAGTGGGACTAAAATTCACGAGAAAGCTTTGCTTTCGAGTTAATTTTGTCCTACCCATGCTGTATCTATACATACCCATCATTTCCAATATAGTAAGTCATACAATGTATGTACCTTGGTCGTTCGACTTTCCTTTGTTAAAAGTGTGATGATGAAATGGCAAATGCCTTGACTCCTCCTATGTGATACATTTATGTGCAGATATCATCACACTTTTAACAAAGGAAAGTCGAATGACCATGGTACATGTACATTGGGTAATATAGGATAAAGTTTGATTTAACACATTAGCATGTCATTGGCTTAAAGACAAAATCAATGCCAGAAAGTTTCAAAATCATAATTCTTGTGCATATTCTGCTAGTACATGTATACTTTAAAATTTACATAATAAGAATAGTTTATATAAATTAACCCAGCTTATATTACAATATATACCGTTACATAATATATATGCACGACCTCATTTTTTATTTTTTTTTACATGTTTCTTTTTTTTAACCTGGGTCCATTCACCCTTATTTTGGTCAATAAAGAAAGTCATGAGTCTCACTTGTAAAAAAAATAGTGAGTTCTAACTTAGAATCTAAGCACAAGTAATGAGCACAGGCACTTGTTTCTGGTAATTTTTTTTTTACCTAGACAGAGGCTAGATACTGTGGTAATGAGTCCAGGATTCACCCATACGAGTTGCAAGCATTTCTGGTTGGGTTAGGGTTAGTTTTGTATTATTTTTTATGATAATCCATTTACTGGATTTTATATCAATAAATAATTTGAATTTGGTCGGGAGTAGTTCCCCCCCCTTTTTTTCCCCTAATTTGACCTAAAAAACACAGGGTAGTTGCATTACATTTTAAGAAAACTTGTTGAGCCAGATGGGTGTGTAGATAGCTTTTGAGAGATAAATCATCCAGTTCTTGGTCTATACATTGTTATAAATTACATATGATATATGATACTTACGACGAATCATTGATGCATTCCTAATCCTGGCCCTAGGCCTAGGCTAGCCACAGGGCCTTGTCACTATCCAGGTAAATATACTATCAATGTATAAACACTTTGGGTCCATGTTGTTCTCTACTCGGGCGAATTCCTGACAAAAACGACCGCTGCGCCTTCACAAGAGGTAGTCGAGGGGAGGTCATGATATTTTTTGAAAAGAATAAGGTCTTGGGAGTTGAACCAAACAGGATTTTGAATATATTAGAAGGAATTTAAAAAACAAACACGACTTGAAGCGAGCGGGGGTAAAAAAAGATGTCCGCCCTTGTATATGTTTATACATTGATAGTATATTTACCTGGATAGTGACAAGGCCCTGTGCCTGTGGGCTAGCTATGTCTGACCACAGGGGCTTGTTACGATTTTTTTTTTTTCCGAGTACTCGGAAAAAAAAAAAATCGTAACAAGCCCCTGTGGTCTGACTGCCTTTACCAAATCTAACAAGAAGTCAAGATTTTGCGAGACTCTATTATGTTGCTGACATTAAGAAAGTTGCCGGTAATTGGGTTGTCGTTTGTCCATATAATAAATTCAAATATGCGTGATATCCATACTGAACGTAGCGATAATTTTTGTTGTTTACATTTTTTATATTAAAAATATTTACAAAATTGGCGCCTCCCACGCTTCTCGATGATTGGTCGTTGAATCGGATTCCCTGCATTTCCGATGCGTGTCTACGAAAGTTTGTTTAATCAACTCATAGATATGGATGTTTAAAGTAATGTTAAATTTGATCTTTAGTAAAAAAATAAATAAATAAAGAGTTTTAATTTGCTGGATTTTCTTTTTCAACAATATTTATTAAATATTTTTCTCCCATAATGCCATTTGTAAACAACCCGCCATCTTTAAATCTGTTAGTGTTAGATGAAAACACGAACTAGTACTAAAAACGTGTTCTTGGTAGCATCGAAGGTAATTTGTTTACAAAACGACTTATGAAGCACACAGTCAAGTCTATTCTTAGACATAAATTGAATCCCAAATGGATTCAAAGGCACTATAAACAACAGAAAATAGTAACCCCCCCCCCCCCCCCCCATTTGAATGGTCAATGCAACCTGGCTAGCGGTCGTAGGGAATCTAATCATGCACAGACACCATTTGTAATTAGGTATCGTTTCTTTCCTTTGAAACTCTTTCTGCATTAAAGTAACATTTCAAGATCCTATATATCATAACTTAACCCATTTTCGACGGTTTGTTTCACGTTAACTTATGATTGATCTTCTACATCCTACGATGTTCCATCACTCGTGATGATTATACATCGGCGCGAACAGACAAGATTAAAAATTCCAAATTGATAAAATAACAACATTTATATACACTGTACATAATAAATAGAAAATTAGAATTTTCAAACTCAAAGACAAAGGTAAAAGTATCACCTATCAATGGAATGCCATTTCCAATTGGATTAGTTTATATAAATAATGATCTAAAAAAATAATCATATATACATTATATTTCAATGACCTCTGCAGTTCGTTATGCAAACAAATTGACACATTTATTTTTTTTGTCCTGTCATGAATGCATGATGCACAAATATAAAAAGCAAAGACTTGGTGTTTATCCATATTGGTCAAGTTCAGTGTTTACTATGATTATTTAGAAAGACATGACATTTCACTGTAATAATCTTTTATATATATATAGAACACCATAAGTTTTATGTAATATTTTAAATGTGTTTTATTTGTTTTCAGCTGGTACAAATTGTATGTAGCCAAAAGAAGATGTTCCCTTGCCCAAGACCCCTTATTATCGCAGGTATTTATTCATTGTGTATTTGTCTATGTTATGCCTGGTACATTTTCCACTGCTTCATGCTTAAGTGAATAGTGCATTATGGTGTGGTAGATCATGGGTTTGAGCTCCGGTAAGGTTAAAACAAAGACTCAAATTGGTTCTTGTGCTCCACTAATCACACAGCATAATGTTCCAGGTTGGAGAGGCATGCCTTATTCCAGACTGTTATTTCAGTGATCTGGCACTAAAAATCGTGTTGGTCTACAAGAAGCAGACACCATCTCATCAAATTGTAACTTGTTTTCGCCATGATATAGCTAAAACGTTGCTCACTTGGCATTAAACAACTAAACAACAATCATTCACTTACTAAATGTATAGATGTATAGTGTCTACAATTTTGGTTATTTGTTCCCATAAATATTTAAACTAGGACTTAACTTAGAGCAAGGTAAAATAATTATAAAATCTGATGATTAAGAAAATAATTGAGTTGCTAAATCAATTATTTGTAACTTACACAATATGATTTCAAAATGGAACAAATATATTATGAAAAAAACCAACTTAATTAGTGCTGGTCATGCAGAAATAAAACATGCAATTTTTTTTTTTAATATATTTAATTTCATTTTACCTATAAATTTCCATGTATAATTCTATTGTCTGAAGTTGTAATTTGACAGCAGGATACAACTGTAATAACCTACTATATTGTATTAATATGTGAAATCTTTACATTTTGTACATTTAAATGTAATAAGTTATTTTAAGGTTTGTTTTTCTTACATATTTTGTAATTTTATTTCAGGAAAATTGAAGAACAAGATGATCAGTCAGTCATAGAGGAACCACAACATACATATTTTCAATTCAGGGAATATTGACACGTGTGGATCAAGTGTAAATGTCTGTTGAAGACAGAAAAGCACAGCTAAATTTAACTGTAGTACAGACCAATCACTTGTTACAGATAGACATGGACATTTGAAGAAGAACTGGTTGAGAACTTTGTTGAGAGAGATTGAACTGGGACATACTCTTATTCTGAATGTTTGGGAGAATCTCGAGTTGGGGGAAAATCAATGAAAAATGATTAAGACACTTTATTATATTGAAGTGTTAGGGTGTTTATCGCCACTTTTAACAATCTTTCAGTTGTATCACAGTGCATGAAGCTCAGTTTTATTGGTGGAGGAAAATGGAAAAAACCACCGAGCAGGATTTGAACTCACAACTTTAGTGGTGATAGGCACTGATTGCACATGTAGTTGAAAATCAAACTACCATACGATCAAGATGGCCATTTTTATTATAATATTAAAAGCATGCAACAGACAATATAGTGACTATTCCTGAAGTCTTTTTTTTTTAGAAGCCTTTGTATTCTATTTATTTTCTACTTTGTTATCCTATGTTTATGTACTATAAATATATAAATATTATTATCAGCAAGTAAAAGTTGCCATATTCAGATTTCTTCCTTTCGTTTTTATGAAAAAATGATTTTCTGTACAATGAGGTTTGCTGAACAATGTTGAAAAGTGTTGTATATACAGTCATACCTGGTTATGTCAATATCAGATACACCTCGAGTGCACTAGATTGTGGGTTCGAGCCCTGTTTGGGTCAAATTAAAGAATATAAAATTGGTATCTGTTGCTTCTCCACTAAGCAGGTTGGCTCGGAATCAGAATAATGTGTCCGAGTTGAGTGACATGTCTACCTGCAGATTGTTGTTTCAGTGAGCTAGCACTATAAAATTCAACTCGGCGTGTTGGTCTAGTACAAAGTGGACCTGAACATGTTCTCATTGAAAATTAACTTGTTCTCGCCATGATATAGCTGAAAAATTACTGAATTGGTGTTAAGCAACAATCTCTCACTCAATCTCAGATAAGTTGTTTCTTTGGATAACTAAAAGTAAGAAGTTTGACATTATGAGGTTCGACTGTATACAATATTTAAACTTCAATCATCATTAGAAACCTCAAGACCTCAGTAATTGCATGTACATGATGAGTGATCAATATAGATGAGTGATCAATATAGTACCTATTAACTTTCTTATGCATACTATGATGGAAACTTAATCTAATTTTGAATATTTGATGAGGAGTAAATTTTCAGAACCCAGAAAAAATGTAATCTGCATCCATCAAACTAATAACTATGTGTAGCACAGTGAATGCTCAATTTTCTGGAGAACACAAGTTTTCACTATTTTAGTGAAGTTCATGTTACTTGTTTTCAATTTTCTATGTTTTATGCTGGTCTTTGTCTAATTTTCTTTGAAAAAATTTGAATATACCAAAGAGTTGAACAGTTTTAACACCTGTTTCAGTGAAGATTAGAAACATCACTATTTATTAAATTTTTATTCTAACTGAAGACTTGGCAGTATTAATCAATTAGTTAATATTAGTTGATATTCTTCATTCAATTAGATATTAATTAAATTTAAAAATAAAACCTTAAGAAATGACTAAATCAACTTTTCCACAAAAAAATGTTTTTTTCTGGCCTAAAAAATGAGTCAAACTTTCTGAACTTTTTCCAACATTAAAAAATTCAAAGTCCAACTTTCCAAGCTTTATCCAACATAAAATATGACAAAGTCCTATTTTCCGAATTTATTCTAACCATAAAATATTGCAAAGTCTATTTTCCAAACTTTTCCGCCATCAAAAATGACAAAGTCCAACTTTCCGCATCTTTTTCCGCCATTAAAAATGATAAAGTTCAACTTTCCAAGCTTTTTCCGCCAATATAAATGACAAAGTCTAACTTTCCGAACTTTTTTTGCCAATAAAAATAATAAAGTCCAACTTTCCAAGCTTTTTCCAACATAAAAAATTACAAAGTTCAAATTTCCGCACTTTTTCCGACCTAAAAAATGACAAAGTCCAAATTTCCGCATCTTTTTCCTGGGAGCTAAATAAAGCTTTGAATTTATCACTTTTTACACATAATTTTTTTTTTTTAAGGTTTTCAGTGGATTATATTTTGATATACTGACTAGCACTAATCAGGATTATTTTTTGAAAATAGAGATTTGATTTGTTTATATCTTTTATTCAAAGAAATCCTCAAAATCAAAGTCATCTAGGTCAGTTGTGCAGAACTGCTTGGCAATCTTTAGCTGAAGTAAAGTCTGTTCTAACTGTCTTTCATGGTTTTCAATTTCAGCATCAGAGTCCATAGAATCAGTGCCAGGAGCAAAATTTCCAATGTTCATTGGAGTAATCGGATCACTTGGCTCAATAATATTAACTTGTTCTTCCTCTGTCTGAGTTTCTGGCTCCATTGTTACACTAACAGTAGGATTAGACTGTCTTGAAACTTGTGTCCCTGCAGAAAAAAAGATTCTTAAAAGTTATAGCAAATAAATGATAGTAAAACAGGGAACTAACAGATATTTCTGTTTCACTAGGAAAGCTGATTTCATATTGGAAATTGTAATGGTTTTTTTTATGTAAAGAAATATTGCTTTTTGGATAAAGTTTATCTGCAAGCATCATTGGTTTGAAAAGGACTTAGAGAATCATTAAAACTCCCAAATAATAATTATAGTGTATTGTTAATGAAACATTTTCAGGTGTATTGACAGACTTGTCTGAGTGAGACAATCTGATGAAGGTACATTTTCTGAGGAATGTATGGCATAATGGATTTTTTTTTAAAACAAAGACAATGTACTAAGATATTGTTTTTTTTCTGGCCATGCTTTTTTTTTCATAAAACTGGCATGTTTGCATACTGTATTACAGATGACAGTTACTAGTACATTGATTAAAAATCCCTGAGATACGTTAGGGTTAGGGTTATCTGTTTTGTTTGTTCTACAACATAAAAAGGTACCCTTTCAAAAGCTGCCAATACTAATTTATAGTAAAAAATAATAACATGTAAATGGATATGGGGTAAATGTGCAATTGACAAAATCACACATGATAAACATGAAGCATACAAACACTTTGATTGCTGCTCTTCATCTTTTAAGTTCTTCAAGCATGAGTATAATATCATACACTATCTCGACAGCACGCTGAAGATGGCTCCTAGTCAAGTACAAATGAAAATTTTAACATTTTTTTTTTCTGTGCTTAAATTTGAATAGCGGATTGTTTGCTTTATAGATGTTTATGCACTTTAGTGGCTTTGAGAACTGGGGTGTTGGAGTACAGATCCCTCCAAGTGTATCAACGATCATACTCTCAGGTCGGACACAGAGTTTTGTCGGATTTCACTCTTAAAATTGTCCAACAAATGTCCGACAAAATCCTCCCAGGTCGGAGTGAGAGTCTCCACTCTCAGATAGTTAAACTGTAAACGCCCCCAAATTCTGCTAACCAATAAATTCGTGCATAAAGAAACATGTGTATCTTAGTAAAGCTGAAGTAAAAGAGTGACATACAGTACGGAAAGCATAGATATGTTAACGGCTGTCACAGGCGATATATACAATAATATCCATGAATAAAATGTATTAACATGCAGTACCCATGTTTTAAGTGCACTAGAAGTGAATATTAATATGTCCATTATGTACTCGCGACAATCGATGCCAAGGCCCTTTCACTTGCTGCAGACAGTTGCCGGTTTACGATATCGGGTGCGTTTGCTCTTTTACGTGTTTGCCAAATGTAGGGCGAACGAACCCTGGTAAATAATTCTAATTTATACATTTATTTCTTTAAAGGCAAATTTGGATTAAAATTAATTAGTAAAATTTAAGTTTTATTTTGTTTATGGCGAATGGGTCATAAATCCGTAAATTCCGGTTTTTTCCCTTGAAAATTGGCACTCTGCGGAGTCCTGATATAGGTGAAATAATATTTTATTAGTGTATTCTACGTTTTTTTTCACAGTTTACCTGTCAAAACATCACCCATCTCAGCATGTCGTTGCATCGTGCATTCATGATATACAAATACACCTATCACAGGTGCGGAAAAAAAATGTTGCTTAAGACTCCTTTTACTAAGACTTATAAACATAGATAACTATTTTGCGTTTTCGATTTTCAAGCCGTCTTCCAATTTATTTGTACTTAAACCAGAGGCTCCCAGGAGCCTGTAATCGCTCACCTGGATCAAATCTGCTTTCAATAACAACACAACTGCACTGTGGCGGCCATCTTGGTGGGAGAGCGCAACTGCCGGACACCATTTTGGAAGAGGACCATCCAATGACTATTTCATCAAAGTTTGGTTTTAATTGAGCTACTGGTTCCAGACAAGATGGTTTTTATGTGAATTTCCCATAGGGTCCTATGTTAAACTAAGTACAGCTGTGCAGCCATCTTGGTCAGAGGGCGGGACTACCAGACACAAATTTGGTTCATCGGTTTCAGAGGAGAAGATTTAAATGTGATCTTTTATCAAAATATGCCTAATTTGCATAATCGGTATAAATCGGCTGAAAGAAAAATTTCAAAAAAAAAAACCGAACATATGCTTAACTACTCCTTGCCATGTAGCTGCAGTTCAAATTTGAGCTCATTTTGACTTATACTAAAGCAGCAATGGACAATTGAAGAAATTTCTATTTTTAGTAACAGCAGCCATCTTGAATGGAGGGCGGGGCTGTCAGACATAATTTTGAAAGGGAACCACCCAGGGACCATCCCTGCCAGGTTTGGTTTAATTTGGTTCAGCGGTTTCAGAGGAGAAGATTTAAATGCGATCTTTTATCAAAATATGCCTAATTTGCATAATCGGTATATATCGGCTGAAAGAAAAATTTCACAGAAAAACACGGAATATATGCTAAACTACTTCTTGCCATGTAGCTGCAGTTAAAATTTCATCCCCCCCTTTTTTCTATTTTTAGCTTGGCGGCCATCTTGGTTGGAAGTCGGGATCACCGGACACAGTTTTGAAAGGGGGCCGTCCAAGAATCATTTCAGCAAAGTTTGGTTGAGATTGGCTCAGTAGTTTCAGAGGAGAAGATTTTTTTTAAATTTCATCCCCCCTTTTTTCTAATTTGCATAATCGGTCAAAATCGGTAAAAGTTCGAAGTTCATAAAAAATCCTGTCATACATGCTGAAAAGCTCATCATGCTTATACAGTTCAAATTTGGGCACATTCTGGCTTAAAATAGAGCAGTTTTGGCCATTTGAAGAAATTTCTATTTTTAGTAACAGCGGCCATCTTGAATGGAGGGCAGGCTGTCGGACACAATTTTGAAAGGGACCCACCCAGGGACCATCCCTGCCAGGTTTGGTTTAATTTGGTTCAGCGGTTTCAGAGGAGAAGATTTAAATGTGATCTTTTATCAAAATATGCCTAATTTGCATAATCGGTATATATCGGCTGAAAGAAAAATTTCACAGAAACACCCGGAATATATGTTAAACTATTCCTTGCCATGTAGCTGCAGTTAAAATTTCAGCTCATTTTGACTTACACTAAAGCAGCAATGGACAATAAAAATTTCATCCCCCCTTTTTTCTATTTTGAGCTTGGCGGCCATCTTGGTTGGAAGTCGGGATCAACGTACACAAATTTGGAAGGGGGCCATCCAAGAATCATTTCAGCAAAGTTTGGTTGATATTGGCTCAGTAGTTTCCGAGGAGAAGATTTTTTTTAAATTTCATCCCCCCTTTTTTCTAATTTGCATAATCGGTCAAAATCGACAAAAGTTCAAAGTTCATAAAAAATCCTGTCATACATGCTGAAAAGCTCATCATTATGCTTATACAGTTCAAATTTGGGCACATTCTGGCTGAAAATAAAGCAGTTTTGGCCATTTGAAGAAATTTCTATTTTTAGTAACAGTGGCCATCTTGAATGGAGGGCGGAGCTGTCGGACACAATTTTGAAAGGGACCCACCCAGGGACCATCCCTGCCAGGTTTGGTTTAATTTGGTTTAGCGGTTTCAGAGGAGAAGATTTAAATGTGATCTTTTATCAAAATATGCCTAATTTGCATAATCGGTATATATCGGCTGAAAGAAAAATTTCACAGAAACACCCGGAATATATGTTAAACTATTCCTTGCCATGTAGCTGCAGTTAAAATTTGAGCTCATTTTGACTTACACTAAAGCAGCAATGGACAATTAAAATTTCATCCCCCCTGTTTTCTATTTTGAGCTTGGCGGCCATCTTGGTTGGAAGTCGGGATCAACGGACACAATTTTGGAAGGGGGCCATCCAAGAATCATTTCAGCAAAGTTTGGTTGATATTGGCTCAGTAGTTTCAGAGGAGAAATTTTTTTTTAAATTTCATCCCCCCTTTTTTCTAATTTGCATAATCGGTCAAAATCGACAAAAGTTCAAAGTTCATAAAAAATCCTGTCATACATGCTGAAAAGCTCATCATTATGCTTATACAGTTCAAATTTGGGCACATTCTGGCTTAAAATAGAGCAGTTTTGGCCATTTGAAGAAATTTCTATTTTTAGTAACAGCGGCCATCTTGAATGGAGGGCGGGGCTGTCGGACACAATTTTGAAAGGGACCCACCCAGGGACCATCCCTGCCAGGTTTGGTTTAATTTGGTTCAGCGGTTTCAGAGGTTTCACAGAAAAACCCGGAATATATGCTAAACTACTCCTTGCCATGTAGCTGCAGTTAAAATTTCAGCTCATTTTGACTTACACTAAAGCAGCAACGGACAATTAAAATTTCATCCCCCCTGTTTTCTATTTTTAGCTTGGCGGCCATCTTGGTTGGAAGTCGGGATCACCGGACACAATTTTGAAAGGGGGCCATCCAAGGACCATTCTACCAAAGTTTGGTTGCAATTGGTCCAGTGGTTTCTGAGGAGAAGATTAAAATGTTAAATGTTGACGGACGGACGACGGATGACAGACGACGGGCGAAAAGTGATGACAATAGCTCACATGGCCTAAAGGCCAGGTGAGCTAAAAATTAATTTATATCTTTTTTCTTATATATGTGTATAAATATCTTAATAAAATAAATACATTTATGGTGAGAAATTATTATACGTCATGATATCGTTATTTAGGTAAATAATTATTAGACAGATATTTTTTTAAACCATTTTTGTCTTTTTAATTGATAACTGACCCAAGCTAAATAAATGAAATGTGACTTAATGTGTTAATTATATAAATCCTTGCCTTCTATAAATTTTAATTTCTTATCTAATTCTTATTCTTATTTAACAATATGGTCAGGTTGTTATTTTCATTGAATGGCATCTCAAAATAGATGGCTTCACAGTATTTAATCAGCCATCTTTATCATAAAATACATTTTTTTAATCTTTATTTTGATGATGGCACCTAATACCCATCACCTAATCCAAATTAGTATAGTAGAGGAGTACTGTATTTTTCGGATGATAAATCTAGATAAAAATGACGATTTTGTTTACTGTACAAAAAATGAATACCTTTATTTTGCTGTAGGTTTATTTCTGAATAAGAAGACTCATATCATCACTGTTCTTGGTGTTATTTTTTTTTAAATAAAGCAATAAAAGTATACTAACAGGGGGTGCGATTCTGGGGATAAAATATTCAACATCCGAAAAAAAATCAATATTCAATGATTGAAGTGTTAGCGAAAATCAGTTCAATATTGTATTTTATAATAAAATATATACTATAAAAAAATGTATTTTGTTGAAAAAAATCACAGGGTGGATCGATTTACAATATAAAATTATTATCACAAAATATCTAAATATAGCTATAGCCTTCCATCAAACACGAGCATGCGCACATGGTTGTAGTAAAAAATGGTGGTTGCAATACATCTCACAATAAACGTGTAGAACAAGCTTTTTATACTAAATATACTGGAAAATAATTTATATCGATTTCATTACTTAATCGATATTTTATTGCAATAATTTATATGAGGCT
Organism: Bathymodiolus brooksi; assembly: GCA_963680875.1. NCBI lineage: Eukaryota > Metazoa > Mollusca > Bivalvia > Mytilida > Modiolidae > Bathymodiolus > Bathymodiolus brooksi. The sequence goes on along the minus strand of OY804578.1, from coordinate 67,238,862 downwards.
ATGGGTGTTTAAACATCACTTTTCAACAATATTTCAGTTATATATTGACCTTTGAGCTACCTTTCCTGGCGCGAATATGGGGCAAGGTAGAAATACACTAGGGTATTTACGTAACCGGACATTCTACATACCGGAAAGAAAGTACGCTTACAAATATGCATCGATCACAAAATGTTTGACATGTTCACCTCGAAAAATGTAAAAAAAAAAATCTTTAAATATCCACTCTCACGTCCTACCACGACCACGATGTCCGACCAAATAGTCGGACTTAGAGAGTGTTGACTCTCAAATTTGTCGGACATTTTGGGAGGAATATGTCCGACCTGAGAGTATGATCGTTGATACACTTGGAGCGTACTGTAGCTAAGCTTACATTGAATTTAAAGTTTGATGGTTTTGTAACACATTTACACATGTTTTCATGTCTATTTTCATTTGAGTTTGACCTGAATTTCCGGTAGTTAGAAACTGTAAATGTTTGCAAAATTTACATTGATAGTCGCCAGTTGAGCGCCATTATTTTATTTATTCACTTCATAAATTTATGAAATACAAACCTCTAGACTGCTTAGCTGACTGGAAGAAGTTCAGTCTTCTAGCCGATTTATTTTTATACTCATATGAGTCGGAGTTTCTTCAAAAGCTTGTAAAAGATAAGAAGATTCATGAGGCTAGAGCCTTTAATTTCACATACAGGTATATTGATGACGTTTTATCTATCAATAATTCTAGATTTGCAGAATTTCTTCCATTGATATATCCTCCAGAGCTGGAAGTTAAAGAGACCACCGATACAGCTTCGTCCGCATCATTTTTGGACTTATACCTCGAATTTGACGACAGTGGTCAACTCAGTACTAAAATTTATGATAAGCGGGACGACTTCAATTTTAAAATCATACATTTTCCAAATATGTGCAGCAATATACCAGCTTCTCCTGCATATGGTGTTTACATCTCGCAATTGATTCGCTATGCAAGGGGCAGTAGCAATTATTCTGATTTCCTGAAACGTCATCTTCATCTGAGAAACAGGCTACTGGACCAGGGCTATAAAAAGATTCGCCTTATTCGATCTCTTAAAAAGTTTATATTCCGATACCAATATCTTGTCGAAATATATTCCGTCTCTGCAGAAAAAATTATAAGCGATGCATTTTCATATAGTGAAAATGTATAAAGATAAAGAGTCAAATATGTCAAGAATTTTTTTTGGTCAATGTGTGACGTAAAAATATTTTTGACATTTACGTCACCGAATATGGTACTGCTTTGACAACTATTTTACCTATTTTGTTCCTGTATTTAAATACTGTTACAGTGACAGCCGGAACCTTTGAACCGTAATGAGAGCGGGAGGTTTGGCGCCTTAAAATCTGATTCAACCCACCATTTCTTTAGAAATGCCTGTACCAAGTCAGGGTCATTACGGTTTTCACAGTTTTCCGGTTGTTGACTGATTTTGTCTGTTTATATAATTATGAGTTTTGACTTTCCCTTTGTAAGATTGTTCGGAGTTCGGTAATTTTGTTATTACCTTTATCCTCAGACTCCTTTTTAGACATATTAATGATATTTCAACCGTTTCTCACGTTGTTCTATTCTGCGTTGTCAAATAATCACGTGACAGGAAATCAAGATGGAAGCTAAAATTTTACATGCTCTGTGTTGATTTAAAAATCCATTGCAATCACTCGATTAAAGTTTGAACTGAGTGTCAAAATCAGGGAATATAGACATTTTGAACATTAATCTTCACATTTGTGTAAATAATTTGTAAGTTTGTCTTCATTTTATAACCGTTTTGGAACTTTTGAAAAATGGAATGTCATTGATGAAAAAATTGAACAACAACTACAAGAAACTCTATAATCTCTATAAAAGAGTGAACATAAATAGAAAAGTGTTTCTATATAGTGATAGTAAAGGACTATCTTTGAAGGAATTCATTCCCAGTAACCTAAAGGACAAAATAACAGTTGTGACGACAGTAGCCGACCGGAAATTGAAGGATAAACTGTTAGAGTTAGTGGAAAAATCAAGAGACCCAATAGTACTGGTGTGGCTTGGTACTTGTGAATTGACTGACAAAAAAGGGAAGTATATTAGCATAAGACATTAAAATTATAAATATCAAAATGTTGAATATAAACTAGATGAGTACAGAGAGCTACTATCAAAGATAAAGGAAGCTAACCCAACTGCCACAGTCTTCTTTCTAGAATGTCCATACTATTCTATTTATGCTTATAATAGTAGAAATAATACAGTCAATAGAATGTCTAAAGACAATAACAACAATACAACAATTGTGAAAAGAAAAGGTCGATCACTACAAGTAACTAAACGTAAACAATATCCAGTCCTGATAATAAACAAATATAGAAAATCGAGAGTGGTTACTAGTAAATCCAAGGTTGACAAGGAACTGTGTACTTTAGTGGACTACTATAACGAACAGTTGCGATTATTGAACAAACACAAGACACCTAGAATATCACAAGACATAATAGTTTCTAGGAAGGGCAAACACATAGCCAAAGTACAATACCCAAAAAACTTTACCAATGGAATACATCCAAGCAGAAAACTAGCCAAACTATGGTTGTACAAGTTTATTGAGGTAATTATTGAAGTTGACGAGTACCTACTGGGCTGTGGCCAATAAAGTAAGCCAAAAAACAAAAAAAAAGGTGCAAAGAAGCTGCTCTGCAAATAACTATTTGTTTTTTGCATGTTATAAGCATAGAAGCTCTCCTTAAAAAGATAGTTAAACTATACTTAAGTTATATATGCAAGGACGCCTTGCATTATACAATACACCGTCTGACTAGAGTTTTACTGCAGGGAAGCTTTGCAGTATATATAAATAAAATAGGAAGTCTAGATAGCTAAAATATACTAAGAGTTATAAACAGGGACGTCTTGCATTATACAATACACCGTCTGACTAGAGTTAACTGCAGGGAAGCTTTGCAGTATATATAAATAAAATAGGAAGTCTAGATAGCTAAAATATACTAAGAGATATAAACAGGGACGCCTTGCATTATACAATACACCGTCTGACTAGAGTTAACTGCAGGGAAGCTTTGCAGTATATATAAACCTAAAAGAAAAACATAATAAATACATATAGCTGGAAAGTCCAGCTAAAAACCCTAATAACGTGCATCAAAATAATTTATATCAGAGGTAGTCGGCAGGGAAGCCCTGCTTATTACTAGGAAGAAAGAAATAGCACGGAAGCCGTGCATTATAAAACATACACTGATACAAAAAATTTTACTGCAAGGAAGCCTTGCATTGTAATAAAAAACTTACGCATTGTCAATATTTTACGGCAAGGAAGCCTTGCATTATAAAAACTTGAGCTTTGAAAAGAAAAAATACTGCAGGGAAGCTCTGCAGAAAAATGGCGGGAAGAAACAGTAGATCCGGCAGTATAAGCAAAGGAGCAGAAAATGATGCTTGGACATGTAAAGAGTGTGACAAGGTCTTTTCAGAATCAGACCCAAGACTATTAGAATGCCAAAGATGTAGGGATCATTTCTGCATTAAATGCTTGAAAAAAACAAAAGGTGAATATGAAGTATTGACTAAATCTGACTCAATGTGGTTCTGTACACCATGTAAAGCTAATGTAGAAAAGAATATCACATCAGGGTTGAAAATCGAAAATATGTGTGATAAAATCATACAAATGTTTGAGTCTAGGCTAAATGTGATTGAGCAAAAGATAGACACAAAGTGTGATGAGTGTCAGAGACATTGTAAAAGATGAACTAGCAAAAGCTCAAGATCAAATAACATCCTATGCAGATATAGCAGCTCCAGAATCGGGTAAGAGAGTGGATAAGGTAGAAATGACAACTGTTGTAGTGGATGAAATAAATGAAAGAAAGAAAAGAGAAAACAACATTGTTATCTTTGGACTACAAGAAAGTGAATCAGATGAAAAGAAAGAAAGAGGAGAACATGACTTAAGGCAGATAAAAGAAATGTTTATAGACAGTAAAGTACAAGTGGAAGGGGATGCTATAAAAAAACTACAAGAGATTAGGTCGCTACGATAGTAAAAAACCGTCTAGGCCATTACTGGCAACTCTTGAACATACAAATCAGAAGATAATATTATTCAAAAACTTCCATTATGCGAAACAAATCCAAAAATATGAAAATGTCAGTGTAAGTAATGACCTTACACAAACAGAAAGGGAAAAGGAAAAAAAGCTCTGGTCATAGGCAAAAAGACAACAAATCAGTGATGTTTCAGGGGACTACATGTACATGTACAAGGTCAGAGGCCCACCTTGGGCAAGACGGATAGTGAAAATCAAAAAGTAAAGTCACGAAATATAAATAGAAATGTAAATAGTTCAACAGGTTCAAATTTTAACGGTGATGATGTAAATAGAACTATAGTGTTACCTATTTTAAAATGTTTATATACAAATGCAGATCAATTGACAAATAAAATCACAGAGCTGATTGTTAGGGCTAGAGATAAAAAACTTGACATAATTGGAATAACAGAAGTGAAACCAAAGAACAGTAGATATAAACCACATTTAGCAGAGTACTCGCTAACAGAAGTTGGAAATTACAAAATGTTTGGAAAGAACTTCGAAAAGGACAATGGGAGAGGACTATTACTGTACATAAATAAAGAGTTAAATGGGAATGAGGTGCAAATGGAGTCAAATTTTGAAGAAAACCTATTTGTACAGATAAAACTTAATAACAACGACAAGTTATTAATAGGCATTATATATAGGTCACCATCAGAAAGATCAATAGAGCACAATATAAATTAGGAGAATTACTAGTGGAAGCTAGTAATAAAGGATTCACCCATATATTAATCATGGGAGATTTTAATTATCCTCAAATAGATTGGGAAAACTATAACTCGAGAGGGGACAAAACAGATACATGTAGTCCAGAATACAAATTTGTTGATACTGTGCAAGACTGTTTTCTATTCCAACATATTAACAAACCGACAAGATGGAAGGGCATGCAGAAGCCAAACATTTTAGACCTGATACTTACTAATGAGGAACAGATGGTTAACAACATAGAATACTCAAGTCCTCTGGGTAAGAGTGATCATTGTATGCTGTCATTTGATTTTAACTGTTATATAAAAATTAATATTTCACAAAGAAATATTAGGTTATACAATAGAGGGAGATTCCAAGAATTTAGAGAAAGCCTAGACAAGATGGAATGGGAATCATTATTAAGTGACCCAAATGATATTGACCAGAACTGGAATAAATTTAACAAAATAATAAAAAAAAAATAGAGACAATGTATATATATACCAACAAGGAAATATAGGCAAATAGGTAAAATGGATGAGAAAACAAGAGAGAAAATTAGGGAAAAAAATAGACTATCAAAGATGGCAATACCCAGTTGAGATCCTGAAATCCGGAAGAAGTACAACAGAGTGAGAAACCAGGTTAAGAGCCATGTGAATAAACTGAAAAAAAAATATGAAAAAGATCTGGTACAAAGAGCCAAGGAAAACCCCAAAGTAATATGGAAATATATTAAATCTAAATCTAAGACTAGAGACGGTATCAGTGATCTTTATATGAACCCAGCAGATACGAAATCACCAAAAACAGATATCGACGAAGAAAAAGCTAAAATTTTAGCTAAGTATTTTCTAAGTGTTTTTACTACAGAAACGAATGGAAATGTTCCAAACCTAGAATTAAATCAAAGTATCAATCCAATTTCAAGTTTAGAAATATCTGAAGAAAACATTCTAAAAATGCTGAATACACTAAAAATAGACAAATCACCAGGCCCAGATGAACTAAAGGAAATATCAAGCTCCATTAAAAACCACTATACCATATATTCAAACAATCACTAGAAATAGGAAAACTACCATCAGACTGGAAGACAGCATTAGCAAGTGCCATATTCAAATAAGTCACTAGCAAGCAATTATAGACCAGTTAGCCTCGCATCTGCGGTGTGTAAAATTATGGAGAAACTAGTAAGGGAACGACCATTTAACTTGAAGGGGGGGGGGGGGGGGTTATGTTTTTTTTCTAAAAAAATATTCTGATTCCCAATGTTGCCGAAAAAAATATTCTGATTTTGGTGGAGGAAAAAAAAAATAATCTGATTCAGAGTTTGTGTCATATAACCTAATGTTAAATTCTGGAAAAAACAGAAAAATATTCTAACTCTTGTGTTGTCCGAAAAAAAAATTCTGAACGAAACAAAAAACCATAACCCCCCCCTTCAAGTTAAATGGTCGGTCCCTAAGACCTCACATATTAAATCACATGAAAAGCCAAAACTTATTCACTAAAAGGCAATATGGCTTCATATCTGGCCCTTCCACTTCACTACAATTACTGGAAGTATTGGATAAATGGACTGAAGCTTTAGACAATGGCCATTATGTAGACTGCATATATATGGACTTCCAGAAGGCTTTTGACAAGGTGTCACACAAGAGATTATTAGAGAAAATAAAAAGTTATGGTATAGTAGGTCTAACACTAAACTGGATAGAAGACTTCCTAAAAAATAGAACACAAAAAGTCATGGTAAATGGGGCTGGTTCAGAATGGGAAAATGTAACATCTGGTATACCGCAAGGTTCAGTACTAGGCCCAATTCTCTTTGTTATATGTATATATAAATGATCTACCAGACACTGTTGAATCGTACTCATACTTATTTGCTGATGATACCAAAATATTCAGAATAATCAAGGGCGAAGATGACAAGGAAATATTACAAGATGATCTCGCCAAACTAGAAGAATGGAGTGATAAGTGGCTTCTCAAATTTCATCCTGAGAAATGTAAGCACATGAAGATTAGCAAAAGTAAAAACGAAGAAACCAATACATATAAACTACTTGGTCAAGATATTGAGACAGTAACCCAAGAAAAAGATATAGGGGTCATAATTGACTCTGAGCTTACATTTGAAAACCACATATGTGAGAAAAAGCTACTTCCATATTTGCAGCAATTAGGAGAACTTTCAAGTATTTAGATACAAAGTCATTTTTGGTGATATACAAAACTCTAGTCAGAACTCATTTAGACTATGCCAGCTTTGTCTGGGCACCATACAAAATGAAGTACATAGAAAAGATAGAAAGTGTCCAAAAACAAGTAACTAAACAATTCCCTGGAATGAAAAACTTGTCATAGGCCAAAAAAAATATATGTGTGTTTACTGTCACATGTCAAAAAAATCTAGGGTCGGTCGGTCGGCATAATTTTTTTTTTTTAAACTATCGGCAAAACCGGAAATAGTCGTTCCCGGTATTTCATTTTCGAAATTTCCGGTAAGCCGTCATTTGTCAGGCTATGGAAATGATTATCTCCCTTGGCTATATAATCAGCCATTACAAAATTTAGGGGGGTGCTAATGTGTGTATCGTGTTAGGTAAATGAGTTTGCCAGACATTTATTTATGGATATATTGTGACAAAATATGGATGTAATTGTTTGAAATATACATTTCCCAAGGGGGTTTGTATTATTTTACATTCAATATACGTCTTCATGTAAAATTTTGGATGTGAAGTAAAATACAATCAAATTTTGGGCCAAATGTTACCAGCGAGCTGCTGGTAAGATCAGGATCAGAATCAGGAAGATTTTTAGTTTGACAAATTTTTCTGAATGGCTTTTTGTTCTTTTGTAAGGTATTTTTACCATAATAATTATATATAAAAACAGAAAATATAGGTTATATATTTTTATGAAATAAAATAGTAAAAAAAACCCACTGTTTTCTTAGAATATGGTAAATCCGAGGATTTATGATATGCAAAGCAGATGTTTGTTTACAAACAATAATTATATATATAAGTGTATTTTGTAAACAACTAATGGTACTAGATACATTGTATCTAACATAGTTAACACTTAATCCAAATTTTATTTAGCATACATATGCATTTTGATTATTTTATTTTATGAATATAAATTGTTATTAAAAACAGAGGATCTATTTAGATCATAGATGGGCTTCACACACTCCTACAGGAGTACAGACAGTATTGTAAAATATTTATTTCATTTTTTTTTAAAATATAAGCTTATAGACAAACTGTGTTAATCACTTATTGGTTCATTTTTTTTTTTATCATACAGTACTATGATTATCTCCCTTTATTTATATTCCTTAAAAAGCATTTTCCCCAATAATTATAGTTAATTCAACTTTTTTGCATTTAATTGTTATATTTTGAAATTGGTATCAATATTAAACAATAAAAAAATTTTATGTTCATATTTATATGAATATTATAGTTGCAATTATTTAAATTAAATATACCTACCTTGAAGAACTTTCGATTTATTTATATAATCAACGCCCACTTTCTTATAAATATATTGCAGAATTTCCTTTGATATATTCTGTATATTACAATTATACTTCGGTATTTTCCGATTTAGTTAGGTCGTTTCTAAATTTGCATAGACACCTTAAATATGTCAACAAATTATCCAATGAAAAGTTTCTCGATATACGAGAATTCCCTTACTTATTATAAAATCCCGAGATACATCGAATGGTAAATTCTGCCATTTTCTAGCATCATTATTTGCTGATTCCATCCTCTTTCCCTATGACATCCCCTGCATTTGTAGAAACTGTTTTATGACGAGTTTCACAGTTTTTCTACCTTCTTTGCTCTCAATTTCGACAAAAAGCTAGTAGTTGAATAAATAAAACATTGCTGCAGATTAAACAAGAAAAATGGTTATCCGAATTCTGTGTAAAAATTGATAGGGTCGCTAGCAAAAATTAGTGTCAAATAATTGCCGATAAAAAAGGTTAGGGTCGGCGGCTGAAAAATAGGGTGGGTCGGGTGACCATAAACACACATATTTTTTTTTTTGCCATATCCCGAAAGATTAAAAAAATTAGGGTTACCTACATTAACTTACAGACGAATAAGAGGGGATATGATTGAAGTATACAAAATTATTAAGGGATGCTACGACAGAGAGGCTAGTTCATTCTTGAAATTGATGAATGAAACTGGATTAAGATTCAGCTCTAGAATTAACTTGAACAAGATAGTTCACCAACATGTAAAATCAAACATGAGAAGGTATGCATTTACATTAAGGGTATCAAGATGATGGAACAAACTACCAGACACAGTAGTAAACGCCCCGAAACTAAATACATTCAAGAATAGGCTGGATAGATATTGGAAAAATCAAGATCTATTTTTCAATAATTACAAATCAGACATTCAATGGGACTGTCACGTGACCAATGAATGTTTGGAAGTGGAAAGTGTAGAGTCTGGCGAAGAGGACCTGTAGGTCCTGGGCTGGAAAATCACCATAAGTAACCATAAGTAAGTAAGTAAATAATTGTACATATTTAACACAGAAAACTCACCAGGGTTAAATCGCGGAAATGATTTAGATCGAGTAATAACTGGTTTCCCGTTTCAAATCTGAAAAATGGGCTAAAGCACACACTATCAAATACGGAACCAGAATAAAGACAATCCCAAAAAACGTATAACTGGTCCTGGAAAAGTACCGATCTATTTTTGTCGGAAATAAAATTGCCGGAAAAAATACCTCAATAGAGGCTCTTAATGAAAACACTGCTGGGCAATTAATATGTACAAGGTTGAATCTGCAGTTAATGAGGAAACTTCATAGTAGGGTGCCCAGTGTTAAAAAAGACGCTTAGTTATCGAGTTTGGGTTAACGGAATTACACACTGCTAATTTTGGTTTTAAACGCTAGAAAAATTATTACATTTTGTATTTTTAATTGTCGTCATAAGTTTCTGTGGTCACAATTTTTTTAATTTCACGTTTTTCAAAGGTACCCTCAGCTGACACATTGTACATGGTATTTTCAGGATGAAAAATAAAAATATTCTCCTCTATCTAAATAGCTAAAAAGGTTTCTACATAAGAGATAATGTATCAAAGATATAATTAAAATAAAAACGGGATGTAAATAATTGATTTTTGAAAGAGTATATCAGCCTTACTTTAAGCCTCAAATTTGACCCCAAATTAACCGTATTTTCAACAAAAGCAAAGTAATTACATTACATTATAAATGTACTTTGATTTTGAAGAAAACATATTGATGAAATGTACATGTGTGCCAAAAATCATAATATAAATGTCAGCGGTTGTTGAGAAATTGGCAAAATATAAACTCAAATAACAGTGTAAATTTCCTCTTCGTCATACACAGATTGTCATGTACCGGTTTTTGTTAATGATGTGTCGCTCGCCGGTCATTAACTAGCACGATCTCTGTCTCAATGCATTTAGTATTTTCTCTTCTTTTATGGCAAATATATTGGTTTTAATTGTTCAGTAGAATTGTTTGTGGTTTTTATGTTTTAAAAACATTCAATTTTATGTCGGCCTTTGATTGGTTTTAAAATTTGTTTAATTCATGTGTTTCTAATATATGGACCAATCCTGCAGGATACGTTATAAGTCCGGAAATTTACTTTGATTTTGAAGAAAACATATTGATGAAATGAAAGGCCGACCGATTCCTGATTGGAAAAGGTTTCTTGCAGTCGCTGCCAACAAACAAGCATTGATAAAATTTCTTGGCAAATCGATTGTGCAACACTATCATTTATCATCTTTTGAGATGTCATCCGGGGAAGTTCTGTATCTTTCTGGTGCTTCTAATCATTGCCAAAAAAATCTGCAGAGATGGAGTCTCCGATTGCCAAGAGTTATACTGTACACATGAAGAGGCGAACACTCGTATGATTTTACATTCTATCCATGCAGACAAAACGTTCGGTGAAAGTGGAATCAAATGTCTGATCATTGTTAAATCGCCTGATACAGATGTCTTGATTCTATGCATCCATTACTTTCCTTCAATGCAACATACACAGGAATTATGGTTTCATACGGATTCTATCACAAACACCAAGGATGGGCGTTTTCATTCCCGTACATTCGATCTGTAGCATCCTCAATCCTGTTTTATGTAACATTTTACCAGTTGCACATGCCATCACAGGATGTGATTCCACATCATCGTTGTTCGGGATCGGCAAACGAACCGTTTTTAAAGTACTTATAGACAGTCCAGAAAACTTTAGAGATGTGTCCATCCTTGCAGACTGTGACACTGATAAATCTATAGATGCCGCCAGGAAATTTGTTTGTCGACTGTACGACCAAAAAGGAAAACTGAAGGAAGATCACGTCGATCTTAACAAATTAAAGGTAAGGTTAGCGACACTAAGGGATGCATGTTTGGCCAAACTTCCATCCTGTGAGGCCACCTTCACTCAGCATGTTTTGCGATCCTCACTACAGATAAATATTTGGATGACTGCCCATGTTGCAAAACCGTCAATGAAGTCTGCAGTGCTATTTGGATGGGAAGACAGGAATGGATTAGTTCCAGTTTATTTCAAAGGCCAGATGTCTTCTGATTTTTTGCAAGACCTTGTTTGTACTTGCAAAGGAAAATCTGTGTGCATGAAAGGATGCATTTGTTTTGAGCAAATTCTATCTTGCACGGACCTTTGCCCTTGCCAAGCTGGCGACTTATGCCGCAATGAAAATACCCACCTAGCAATATCTAGAAATACTGATGAAGATGATGACATATGATCTCAATTTTTTTTCCTTTTTCATCCAGTCTCCATCTATTTCACTGAATAAAACTGTTGTTATCAAAACTATGATCTCAGATAAAACAGTCTTTCATTTCCAACACTGAGACCATCAACTCACGTTAGTCATAGTTGTCCAGTTACCACGACTTCCCGTTGACATCTTTTGTTTCATTGAGACTTAGTCTAATGTCTGTCTTAGGCAAGCATCACTGTTTTCTGTGCTTACTAAACTTAGACAAGTTCATACGTACTATGTGTTTTTCAGTAAATAGCAGTTTCATTTGTTGCAATGTTTTTTAAGGTGTTCTTTTTATATGTTGTGGTGGTTATGTCGTAGCTTGTTTCCGTTTTATGTTTTTTCTGGAATTTGCCCAGTCTCCGGACTATGATTTCTTTAACATTTTCTATGACTTGTTCCTTTGTTCCTTCGGTATACTACTGCCGATGTTTCAAACAAACAAACAAAAAACAAAAAAAAACAAACCTGCCAGTGGACTCTGACCTTGACGTGGTTGGTGGGCTTTCAAACTAACAAGAGACCACTTTTTTATTTGCCAAACACCTGAGATATTTGGAGTGTTCAGAGTTGTTTGTAGCACACATCGTCCAAACGCATAATATGTCCATAGACCTTACCTTTTTAAACAAATGGCATTTGACCTTTCCATAAATTGCCATGTTTTTGCACAGAATATTCGTTAAGTATTGATTGACCTTACAAATGATATGTTGCAAACACATAAGCCATTAAATTTGAATCTTGGTACCTTTTACGAAGTTTCAGGTTAATAGATAATTTACCAGTAATTAGTCAAAGTGTACCATAACTGAAACATGATTTTTTTTTTGGAATCCATCCTCCAGTTGTCAAATGTTAAGGGTTAAAACATAATTTGAAGGTTTCCTTTAAATGAATATCAAATAAAAATGAAAAATGTTCAAACTATGACAGGTCAAGGTCACTTTTATTTCTCATATATATACGAAAATTGTAAAATGGCATTTTTTTTTAGAAAATGGCCTTTTGCTATATATTCAAACAATGAAAAATAAAAAATAAGCATAAAAAATAAAATATTAAGCTTAACAAATAAAATTGGCATTCCAGTTTAAAGTTCTTCACAGTCTTGTCGAAGAAGGAAGCCTTTTAAAACTTGTGGTGTGTTAGTTCCAATTTTTAGATCTTGACTTTTGACCCCAATTTAAGAAGAACGTGACCACAATACATAACGACGACATCTTTATTTCGATGCGGATTGTTCTCCTCATTCCAACGATGTATCATACAGGTGTGTGTAATTCCGTTATGGCAAATTCGCAAAAATCTTTCGTCGGGCACCCTACTATCATGTCAAATACAATGACCATTCCCTTTCTAGTTTTTTCCATTGCAGCTTGTGCAATTGTTGGACCCCATAGACCCTGAGGTCTACATTGGAGTTATCTTGAATATACTTATCAAAATCTTACTTGCACTTACATTGCTGATTCTTTAGAAAAATCATTTATTGTCATTTACCACAATGCAGACTATGTTAAACTTTGGACTCCCTAGGACCTTCATTTGAACAAATTTAAATTTACATATCATAATGATGCTACACATAAAATATTGTAGCATTGCAATTGCTAATTCTTTAGAAGAAAATATTTAAAGAATTACTTTAATTCACCATTTAAGGCCCCTTAATAGCCCCTCCCTATGAAGGATCACATTCATTTGAGTAAATCTGTATGTCCTCATCTCAAGGACTGGCTGCAAAGTTTGGTTTAGTTTGGTTCAGCAGTTTTAAAGAAGAAGATTAAAATGTGGAAAGTTTACAAGATGCCAAGTGATGGCAAAAGTTCGCCTGATTATCTTTCGGGTCAAATGAGCGGATAATGAGAAAATTCTATGAAATAAAGAAGTATAATACATGGTCACTCTAATATTAATCCACTGTCATTACACTCCACCTATATACAATCATTGTGTAGCAAAGTGATATTTTCAACCACCATATTTATATAGTATTCTGATATTCTTATAAATAAAAATATTATTTGTATTTGCAAAAGATTTATTTTTTAACAATTGCAGAGTATTTTTTTATTAAGGGTTTTACCCTTAGATACCCTTCTATTTTCACTATGGGTACTTTTTACTCAGTAAAGTTTATTTGAATAATTATGAGGGTTATATTTGAAACTGATTCCATTGGTTGTTTTCTTCCTGCAGGAATGTTAATATCCTTGTGCCGGACTGGGAAGAATAGTGGACTTTCAATTGGTTGTACATTGATATAACAACATAAACCAAATGAAAATTGTCCACATCTAGATTGACCAACAGTAACCGTAACAAAGAAATAACAATAACTAATGTAAGTTTTTCATATATATCATGGCAAGAACAAGTTAATTTTCAATGAGATGATGATGAGGTCCAATTTGTTCTAGACCAACACGCTGAGTTGGATTTTTACAGTGCTAGCTCACTGAAACAACAGTCCGTGGATAGACATGTTGCTCCACTCAGACATATTATCCTGATTCCAAGCCAACCATTCTTTGCTCTTTTTCCTTAATGCTGCGTGCTTAGCGGAGAAGCAACAAATACCAATTCTTTAGTCTTTGGTTTGACCCGACCGGGGCTCGAACACAAGATCTACCACACTCGAGGCGAGCAGGTTGGCCATTACGCCACCGATGCGGTTTACATCAAGTAGATGGATTGTATTAATTTATATGTATTTTTTAGTCCTTTTATTATAAATGTGTAATTTTGGTTTGCAGGACTTGATTTGATTATATTGTTAACCTTTGCCATTATCTCCCGGCCAAGTAAACACCTTCCACAAGTGGTAAAAATTATTATTGTTTATATTATCTAATTATTAACACATGATTTTGTTTATTTAGTACATTTGTAAAATGCATCTACAATATTCTCCCTTGCCAGATTTGCTCATTTTTATCAAATCTGGAATACAGACCAAACTTTTATATTAATTTGTATTGTTTGTAATTATTTGCATATTACAATATAGATATACAGAATACTGTATACTAATATATCGTTTTATATAATTAAAAGAATATAATTCAGAAATATTTGATTGTAACCAAACCATTGTAATTTATTGGGATAATATTAGCATAGCTTTGGTATAATACAGTTTCAATCATATTGTTTTATAATAAGAATGAATGCTGACAAAAACTTATAAGTAGAATATATTTTTACTTCCTTGAATTAGGATAAAACTACCAGTAGAAAACATGGTATTGTAAACTATGTCTATGATCAATAATTTTACAACTTGTTAATATGTTTACATCATTATTTCAGTGTTATCTCAATCTTTATTCATTTGGTCAACATTAAAGAACCTGAACCCCTAGATGGTTTTATTGATATAATGTATCATACTGATCATCATTCAAAAGATAAATATTTACATAACAACAAAATAGTGGTAGCTAAGATAATATTAGGTATGGTGGTGATGCTGGAGTTGGAATCCCCCTCCATTCATATATTACCTCAGCATGAAACCCATAACCATTCATATATTGAAAGTATGAAAACTATACCCATTCATATATCATACCAAAATCCAATATGCACACACATACATTGTAGATCAATTGTGCACCTTAATATCATGTTAAATTATTAATATCATAATCATGTCAGAATTTCTCTTGGCAATAAAAGAAGCTGCATGGGCTTGTCAGGCCTCGACAATAACGTTTGTCCGAGACAAGTGGAAACGTCCATTGGACAAGTGAAATTTGTTGGTCACTTGTCCGACGGTACAAGTAAAAAAAAATAAGCCCATACAGAAATACCCTAAAGGATCATCGTAACTTTTCTTGCAAATGCGAGCTTGGTCAATAGTTTTACTTAATTTCATATTAAATAGTTCCAAAATCTGTTTTTTTCATTGCCGATAACGTATATGCAAATTAGGTACATGTTTGTATTACTGGTTATATTTCCTCGATACTGTGTATGGTAGACATAGGTTGACTGTGACGGGACCAGTATAATCTGATTCCTGATCAAGAAAACGCTTGGAGAAACGGAACCTTCTCGCTATACATTTACAATTAATTTGACATCGAGACATAAACAAACCATGGATCTTACGAAGTTTGGATTTACGATATTTAAGAAAAAAAAGACTGACGATCATGACGATGAAAAGAAAGAAAAGAAAAAACAATATGAAACAAAGAGGGAGAGAAACTTCCAGGAAAATTGGGCAGATGAGTTCCCAGGTGTCAGGCATGCAGTACCACTTGACGAGGAGGGGAACATACATGAATCAACACCGAAACTGCCGAAAGTCATGTTTTGCCAGACTAGGAAAGCCTATTTAATAAAAACTAATTGCTGATGTTCAGTATATATCTTTATTAATATGAGATAACTGATCTTTATTAATAACATATATAACAAATTGCTTAATGAGTAAATTCCGGAATACCTCAGTCCTGGGTGGTCACTGGATCTATAGATGCTTTCAAATTTTGTTTAAAATACCAGGGTATTAATTATTTTATAGTCGTTGTTTCATATTTATGAAAAAACCAAAGTTCTGAGTACTTTTAGAACATTTTCAAGAATTTCATGAAAAGCCTATGTCTTGTTTCTACCAAATAACGAAAACTCTTTCATTTTTTGGATCTTTGGGTCAAAATTTTTGGACAAGTGATGTTTTAATTCGGACAAGTCAATCTAGAAAGCTACTTGCCCAAAGGGACAAGTTTGAAAAATAGTTATTGTAGAGGCCTGCTTGTAGAAATATATGACCTATTAATATATCAGCTTAACAATCCCCACCCATTGATATATTGAAGTGAACAATTTACAACCAAAGCATATATCCAAAGCTGAAAAAGTCGACCCATTCCAGTTGCACATCTGTATATACCTTTAAATAGGAAGTACCTCTTCCCTTTGAGTTATAATAGACATATTATATAATAGCCTGTTAATTGGCATATCACATTTCTATATGCATGACATCACAAGGGAAAGACATTTACTTACTCTAATTAAAACTAGATTCTTGACTCTTGTTGTATCTTTTCAAAAAAATATTCTTTGGTTATATAATATATACACTAACATATGGGGTAAATTGTCATGTAATCTTTCATTCATCTTTGACCATCCAATCATATGCAAAATTAATATTGACCAATCAGAAAACAGCTCTCATTGTGACCTCGGTTTTGATACCGAAAGATTAATTGGTCTCATCGCTGACTGGTCAGTTGAAACTATGAATCCTGATATGATCCTAGATGGGATGTCATTAGATGTTAGTGTGTTATCAAAAAAAAACAATTTAAAAAGATACAACAAATGTCTCATTTTCATAAACTTAATTTGGAACTGTCAAACCGACAATTTACGTCCACAAAGCTTAAAATACAATACAGTTATCTCCTAATTACACATGTCAGCCATGTTTCCCTGGATCAAGATGAAATGAGATATTTATGTGGAGAACATGACATACATATTAGTTGCACTAAATAACAGAAGATTTACTTTGGACGTGTATTTTAAGAGAAGAATTTCAACCAAGAATTGCACATGGTGGCCATGTTTTTGCAGGAATGTGACAAAATTTGTATTTTTTAACATGACCTCATAGAAGTCTTTACCGAAAGATTGGTTCCAGATTTGATTCTAAAATTATATGTTTTTTCCCTTAATTTTTTAGAAAATGAAAAATTCACAAGTTTATACAACATTAATATTTTGAACAGATAATTGGAAAAAAATATACATTATTTTCATTGAACTTTGCATAAAAGGGGGCCCTTTCCCCGTCGAAAAGGGAAATAACTTTTGAAAATAGTAAAATTTTAGAATCAAAGTCGAAAATGTGCAAAATGGTCTTTTTGGCCATTGGCATTCAGATTTTAAAACATTCAGCCTATCAGAACCAAATAAACCAAGAACTACCCATGGCAGCAATGTTGTTAATGAATGAAGATATAATGGTGAATATTTGTAGAAGACCTCATAAACATGATTTCTGCAAAGTTTGATTTCAATTGGCCCAGTAGTTTTATATTATCAAAATGTGAACGACGATTGATGGTTGTACAATGGTCAACAGACACAGAGTGATGGCAATAGCTGACATGACCCTTTAGGTCAGGTGAGCTAAAAACCACAAAAATTACAAATGTCAAACCAGAGGCTCTCAAGAGCCTGTATCGTTCACCTGGTTATAAAAAAAACCAATTGGTCCTATGTAAAAACTATGTCCTGCAGTGGTAGTCATCTTGGAATTACGATCAACATAAAAAACACAAAGTTTGTAAACGACCTTCCAAAGATTGATGCACAGTTTAGGTTCAATCAGTGCAATAGCTTCAGAGAAGAAGTTATTTCTGTATTTTCCCGATATGGTCCTGTGTTAATACTATGACCTGTGGTGGCAGCCATCTTGAATTTCCGATCGGCATAAAAAACAAAAAATTTGTAGAGGACCTTCCAATGATCATTCCTGGGCAGTTTGGTTTCAACTGTCCTAGTGGTTTCAGAGAAGAAGCGTTTTGAAACCTTTTCCCTATAGAGTCCAATGTTAAACTAAGTCCTACCGTAGCCGCCATTTTGAATTTCATATCGGAACAAAAAACCTAAAATTTGTAGAGGACCATCCAATGAACATTCATGTACAGTTTGGCTTTAATAATATTTGTAGTTTCTGAGAAGAAGGCATTTGAACATTTTCCCATAGGGTTCAATGTTAATCTATGTATTGCGGTGGTGGCCATCTTGGATTTCCGATCGGCATAAAAAACATAAAATTTGTAGAGGACCTTCCAATGATCATTCCTGGGCAGTTTGGTTTTAACTGTCCTAGTGGTTTCAGAGAAGAAGCGTTTTGAAACATTTTCCCCATAGGGTCCAATGTTAAACTAAGTCCTGCCGTAGCCGCCATTTTGAATTTCATATCGGAACAAAAAACGTAAAGTTTGTAGAGGACCATCCAATGAACATTCATGTACAGTTTGGCTTTAATCATATGTGTAGTTTCTGAGAAGAAGGCATTTGAACATTTTCCCATAGGGTCCAATGTTAATCTATGTATTGCGGTGGCGGCCATCTTGGATTTCCGATCGACATAAAAAACAATGATCATTCCTGGGCAGTTTGGTTTCAATTGTCCAAGTGGTTTCAGAGAAGAAGCGTTTTGAAACATTTTCCCCATAGGGTCCAATGTTAAACTAAGTCCTGCTGTAGCCGCCATTTTGAATTTCATACCGGAACAAAAAACGTAAAGTTTGTAGAGGACCATCCAATGAACATTCATGTACAGTTTGGCTTTAATAATATTTGTAGTTTCTGAGAAGAAGGCATTTGAACATTTTCCCATAGGGTTCAATGTTAATCTATGTCCTGCGGTGGCGGCCATCTTGGATTTCCGATCGGCATAAAAAGCATAAAATTTGTAGAGGACCTTCCAATGATCATTCCTGGGCAGTTTGGTTTCAACTGTCCTAGTGGTTTCAGAGAAGAAGCGTTTTGAAACATTTTCCCCATAGGGTCCAATGTTAAACTAAGTCCTGCCGTAGCCGCCATTTTGAATTTCATATCGGAACAAAAAACGTAAAGTTTGTAGAGGACCATCCAATGAACATTCATGTACAGTTTGGCTTTAATCATATGTGTAGTTTCTGAGAAGAAGGCATTTGAACATTTTCCCATAGGGTCCAATGTTAATCTATGTATTGCGGTGGCGGCCATCTTGGATTTCCGATCGGCATAAAAAGCATAAAATTTGTAGAGGACCTTCCAATGATCATTCCTGGGCAGTTTGGTTTCAACTGTCCTAGTGGTTTCAGAGAAGAAGCGTTTTGAAACATTTTCCCCATAGGGTCCAATGTTAAACTAAGTCCTGCCGTAGCCGCCATTTTGAATTTCATATCGGAACAAACAATGTACTTGGATTACTTGCCCTTGAGTATGAAGGCGTAAGAAAATTTACGAGTTTCAAAATAGGGAAAATGTTATAATATTGATCGTAAATTACTATTTCCAGCCACTAAGTTATGTAATTTGATGTTGTGGAACAAAGTCTGAGTGTACTTTTGACATTTTTTGTGCATATATAGTGACTTTCTGTGATTTTGTGGACGACAAAGGATTGTAAACAACATTCAAGATGGCGAAGGATGGTAAACAAGAATCATTAGATAGGTTTCTGACACAAACTCCTAAAAATAACAATAAAAGATCAGATCCATTTAGTCCAGATAACATATCACCATCCCTACTCCAAGTGCAGAAACAAGCCAGATTAAACTCTAGTCCTACCACACCTGAACACCCTAGTAGACTTGCATCTAACTCTGATCCACCACCCTGTTCAGAAGTACAAGAAGTACAAGATGATACAGTTGTTCAGTTGTCGCACGTCGTTTGTGCCACCCTACAAAATCAAAAATTTATGGACCAACTGATACCTATGATAAGTCAGAAAGTCATTGAGTCAATTAAACCCACTCTGAAAAAAATGGTAGATGATAGCCTTCTCCCACACATTGAAAAAATCCAAAGTGCTCACCATGTAATTAACTTACAAAGAGAAGAAATTGACAAACAAAACACAATTATTCAGACATTACAAGACAAGTTGGACAAAGTCGAGGAAAGGGTTGAAGAACAGGAACAATACAGTAGACGAACAAGTCTGAGATTCAACAATGTCAGAGTTCCAACTAACAGTAATGGTGACATTATCCAACCCATTGATACTGACTCTATTGTCCTCCAAATCTGTAAAAATCAGCTTGGTGTTAAGCTCAATCTTAATGACATAGGCAGATCTCATCCAATAGGTCAATCTAGAGATGGCAAAATCTCAATTATTGTCAGGTTCCTAACCTACAGACAACGAGCAATGGTCTTCAGTAATAAAAAAAAAACTCAAAGGAAACAAGGACAAAATATTCATATGTGAAAACCTCACCAAACACAGATATGACATGTTAAAACGTCTGAATACCCATCGAATAAACAACAAAGTTCACTCCTACTGGACTCATGATGGTTCCATCATTGTGAAGAAGAGCGAACATTCGGGTACTAAAGTTGTTAGGAACCTAGAAGATGTTGACAGACTTGCTCTTGGTTCCCTAAATTAAATTGAAATGATGATTGCTGTTTTATATTTGAACTCACAATGTGAACACTATGCTTTACTTGTAATTTGTCATAAGTACCAATTTGCTTATTTACTTTGTTACCCTTTTTGTCCCTTCTTTACATACATTACTCGACCACGTGCATTTGTTTATACATATATACCGCATGTTTACAAACAGTATTCACGCAATCATGGCAATAGTGTATCGTTATTTAAATACATTATATTTTGTATTGGTCATTTAAATTCATCTCGGCCTTCATGCTTCACTGCGCAAATATATTGCTCTACCTACAAGTTTTTGTATAAAAATATATATTAGTTCGCCTATATATACTTTAGATTTGCCACAAACATCATACCAAGAGTGACATGAAATAAAACTGAAACATAAATAACTCGACCACGTGCATTTGTATACAAATATACCGCAGGTTTACAAACATTACACACTCATTATTGTGTTGTTATCCAAATATAACAATTTAAATACACTATATATATAATAGTTTGTATTGGTCATTTAAATCCATCTCATCTGTCATGCTCTACTGAGTAACCTAAGAGTTGTTTGTGTATATGAACGCGTTTACATATAGATTTGCCAAAGGAAAGAAAGGGGAAAGGAAAAAAAAAGAAAAAAAAAAAGAGGCATGAAAATCAACTGATTTTACACGTATTGCAATATTAATAATGTAAATTTCAACATGTTCTAGATCTGTTGACCACACATTATAAAATGAACCCTGACTTGCCTACTATTTATTAAAAAAAAAGAAAAAAAGAAAAAAAAGAAAGACATTTATCTACTGAATATTTTATTTTAGTGATATAAGTCGAATAGCTGTTAGCACATACCCGAGGTCAATGATGCTACAGCTATCCGTCCTATAGCTACATGTACATAGATTTATTTATTTAGTAGATACTATTCATTTGGTTACAAGTAAATAACGCAACCACGTGTATGTGTATACAAGCACAGTCACGTTTACCGTATGTTTATAAACAATCAAGCAATTGTTCATTCAATGTCGTATTGGTCATTTAATTCCACCTCACCCAGCACGCTTAACCACATAGCTATTTTTTCTACTTAAAAGAGTATTGTTTTATTCTGAATATATGAACACTTAAATATGCATACATAATAATACCCTCGCTTCTAAAAAAGAGGCATGAAAAACAACGGATAAATCCCAATATACTATGTCAATTACGCATTATAAATGAACCAGTATTTGGCTAAACCTACATGTATTATTTGTTGCTGTTTTCTTTGGAAAAAAAACCCCAAAAGAAAACCAACATTAAATGCAATGTTATCAAAAGTACAATTTACATTCAAGGTGAACTCGATTGATTCACTTCAAGGCATTGAAATTGAAATTCATGGTTGACCGACCGTAACAATGTAATCATGTAATCAAACGGGACGGTTAACAGTAAACCCGAATTGTTTTCAAAAAGAATATACAAATCGTCCTATTATACAATATGTGTGTGTGTGTATGTGTATTTGTATGAATCTATACGTATATATATAATGTATGGATATTATTTTTGCATATATATATATGTATTTTTTTTTTTCTTTGGCATATATATATATATATTTATATATAATATGTAATTCTCTTCTTTTAAATGACGGTGATCTAGTGAATTTAGATCAAACAATATTAATAATTTGAATTACTTAGCAATTTCCCTATTTTTGCTTACTTAAAATTCCATCCATACAAGATCGATGGAAAAAGTTTCCTTTGCATCTTGTATATACATGTATTTTCTTTCCCTTATGTTTTTCACTCGATACCTACAGTGCGACCATTTGAAGTTTATTTTCATGTTTTTCCTGTATTATGACTGTTGTCTACATGTACTAATAAAGCAACCCAATTTTTCTTATGTAATGTTGTTTATTTTTGATAATGGGTAATGATATTGTAGCACATAGAATTGTAATTGGGTTGTTTTATCATAAAATAGGTATGACTTGTTGTAGAAAAGTTAAACTGATTGTATCTTTTGATTTATATGACAATTTACATTGGTTAATATTATATGTACATGCCTTATGTAGGACTGCGTTGACCAGGTTCAGATCTACATACTCTATTATCTCATTTAACTTGCTTCTCATCAGCTTATTGTTATTATCTGGCGATGTTGAAATAAACCCTGGCCCAGGAGGCACATCCAATATTGCGAATGAAAATATATTGTCCATCTTCCATTGCAACATTAGAAGTCTCAGAAATAAACTTAATTATATAGCTGATATTATCGAAGAGTTCGATATTGTATTTTTTACTGAGACCCATCTAGATAATCAAGTATTAGACAGCGATATTATTATCGAGGGTTTTGAAACACCAAGTAGGAAAAATAGGGATTCAAGAGGGGGTGGAATTATTACGTATCATAAAAGTTGTGTAAATTTGACTAGGAGGTTGGATTTAGAACATGAACATGTTGAAAGTATGTGGTACGAGCTTAAGACAAAATTACATAATATTTTAATAAATATAAATTACAGATCTGAGAGACAATCTCATATTTATTACTGGCAATATTTTGAGCATATGCTTAAGCAGGCTCATGATGAGAATAATAATATTATCTGTTTGGGAGATATGAACAAAAATTTTCTTGGTAATCTTCCTCATAACGTTAATGACATTCTTGTCATCAACGGATTAGTTAATATAATAAATAAACCTACACATTTCGACGCACGATCAGGCAACACGTCTCTATTGGACCCAATTTTAATTACCGATTCAATACCGGTTATTGATTGTGATACAATACCTATTGACAGGGAAATAAGTGACCATGACGGCACTTATGTCAGTATAGACTGTGGCTATTGTAACAGGAAAACCTTTCAGCGTACCATCTGGGATTATAAGAGGGGGGACTATTTACTTATGAAAAACAAAATAATTGAAACAGACTGGGAAAACGTGATTGATGCAGAAATTGATATTAACTCGGCATGTTCAAACTTTACTAAAACATTTCTTAATATAGCAAAAACGTGCATTCCTACAAGGGAGGTAACTATTCGTAGTGATGATAAAGTTTGGTTCGATTCGGATTTACGGCGTGAATCGCGTAAACGCGACAGACTACGGCAAATATTTTTTAGGACGAAAACGGAAACAGCCGAAAAAAATTTTAAAACACAAAGAAACAAATTTAATAACTTAAAGAAACAGGCGAAACAACGGTTTTACGATAATATTAACGAACATCTTGATGATCTCAAAACAGTAAATAGCAAAATGTATTGGAAAACAATTCACATGTTACTTAAAAATGACCGCTCTACGAATGAGTTACCTCCACTTCATGATCCATTCAATAATTTTAATTTGGCATATGATGCCACTCAGAAATCCAATGTTTTGAACAAATATTTTTGCTCGATTACCAAGTTGAACGACGATGATGCTGTCTTGCCAGATTTTCATGACAGATGTGAAAATATTATATCCCAAGTTATCGTTACTGAACAAGAAGTAATCGATATGTTATGTACTCTTAATGCTAATAAAGCTGTTGGTCCCGATATAATTAGTAATAGGATGTTGGTGTCTGTAAAGGAGGAGATATCGAAACCATTGTGTAGTTTATTTAATAAATCCTTACGTGAAAAAGTATTTCCATCGGACTGGAAAATCGCCCATGTAATCCCTTTGTTTAAAAATGGGGACAAATCTTTACCGTCTAACTATAGACCTATTTCTTTACTTTCTTGTGTAAGTAAGGTGCTGGAAAAAATAATTTTCAAGCATGTGTTTAATCACCTACTTGAAAATAAACTATTATACAAGTTCCAGTCGGGATTTATACCAGGTCACTCTACAAGTCATCAACTAATAGAGTTGTATCATACAATATTACTTGCATTAGAGGCAAAACAAGTGACCAGCGTTACATTTGCTGATATAAGCAAAGCATTTGATACAGTTTGGGTAAAAGCACTTTTATATAAACTTGGCAAATATGGTATTAAAGGTGATCTGCTTTGTTGGTTAAAAAGTTATTTTTCTAACCGTACTCAAAGGGTTATGATAAAAGATGCTTTATCCGGGATTGGTCATTTGCATGCGGGTGTGCCTCAGGGGTCAGTATTGGGTCCTTTAATGTTCTTGATCTTCATAAACGATATTACTGATGAGATAGTAGGTCTAGGTCGTCTTTTTGCTGATGACACGTCTATTGGACATATAGCACAAGATGAAAGCACACTAAGAAATATGATTAATACAGATCTGAATCACCTGAAAAAATGGTCAAACAGGTGGTTATTAAAGTTTAATCCCACCAAAACTGAAATTATTATTTTTAATGTCAATGGGGTTGAATGTAATTTAACATTTAATTTTGACCAAACAACTATTGATCCAGTACATACACACAAACATTTAGGGATTGTATTCAGCAGCGACTGTAAGTGGACTAAGCACATAGACAAATTAATTGAATCAGCTTCGAAACAACTTAATGTACTCAGAAAATTAAAATACCGTCTTAACAGAAATTACTTAGAAAAAATTTATTTAACATTTATTAGACCTGTATTGGAATATGCATCTGAAGTGTGGGATAATTGTGGACAAACAAATTCGGACAGATTAGAAAAAGTACAACTTGAAGCTGCACGTATTGTTACGGGATTACCATCGTTTGCCAGTATACATTCTATTTATATCGAGACGGGGTGGGAAAAGTTGAAAACTAGAAGGGAGGTAAGAAAATTGGTGCTATTTTATAAAATCGTCAACGGTCAAGTACCTGATTATTTAACAGAATTAGTACCACCTACAGTCGCTGACACTAATAATTATAATTTAAGGAACAGACTTAATATTTCACAACCATCATACCGATTATCTACATATCAACAGTCTTATTTTCCCACTACGATTAAATTATGGAACACTCTAGATCTGAACCTTCGTCAACTGCCGACACTCCCGTCTTTTAAATCCAAATTGCAACAAAAATATTTTCAACCGAAAACTGTACCTTCTTACTTTTCTTTTGGAGACCGATATCTTAGTGTATTGCATGCTAGGCTTAGAAATAAATGTAGTTCTCTGAACAGCGATTTATTTAAATCGAAGTTGGTGCCTAGTGCTTCTTGTTCATGTGGATATAAAAACGAGTGTTCCGAGCATTTTCTATTATATTGTAATAAATTCAATTTACTTAGAAATAACATGATCATTGAATTAAATATGCTTGATATGGGGGGTCTACCGGTAAATATCGATATTTTGTTATTTGGAAATGATGACCTGTCTGTAGAAATAAACACGTTTATATTTTCATGTGTACAAAAATACATAAAAGATACACGGCGTTTCGCTTCAACTAACAAGTCAACATGTATAACGTTATTGACAATTGTCAACATTATGTACTTCTACATGTATGTATATTCTTTTCTTGGTCGCGCTGTGGGGTATTGATTGATTGACGTGTCAAAGGTCGATGAAATATACATGTGTTATTCAGTTCAAATTCTACTTACCTATGCAAGATCTCCATGAATTAATTAAATCCCAACATATAAACTATGTCTAATCGTAATACGATCCAAGTATGCAACACACATACACCACGTGTTTAAGAATGGTCTTTGAGGTGTGCTCGACTTGCCATATATTATACCTTAGCACACAGTATGTTTCATCGACCTTTGAAATTTGCATTTTTCGTTCTATTCTATTTTTTTTTTTTTTTTTTTTATTCGTCTTCATATTCTGAACAAATATGTTATTATTATGTAATTAATGCTGTTCTGATTATATGTAAATTGATGTAACTAGCGGAGAAGACATTTCTAAGTTGTAAAACTTGTGTCTGATCCATTTGTTGTTATTATGAACAATAAAATAAGTTTAAATCAACAATGTAAAGTTTGTAGAGGACCATCCAATGAACATTCATGTACAGTTTGGCTTTAATCATATTTGTAGTTTCTGAGAAGAAGGCATTTGAACATTTTCCCATAGGGTCCAATGTTAATCTATGTATTGCGGTGGCGGCCATCTTGGAATTCCGATCGACATAAAAAACAATGATCATTCCTGGGCAGTTTGGTTTCAATTGTCCAAGTGGTTTCAGAGAAGAAGCGTTTTGAAACATTTTTCCTATAGGGTCCAATGTTAAACTAAGTCCTGCGGTAGCCGCCATTTTGAATTTCATACCGGAACAAAAAACGCAAAGTTTGTAGAGGACCATCCAATGAACATTCATGTACAGTTTGGCTTTAATAATATTTGTAGTTTCTGAGAAGAAGGCATTTGAACATTTTCCCATAGGATCCAATGTTAATCTATGTCCTGCGGTGGCGGCCATCTTGGATTTCCGATCGGCATAAAAAGCATAAAATTTGTAGAGGACCTTCCAATGATCATTCCTGGGCAGTTTGGTTTCAACTGTCCTAGTGGTTTCAGAGAAGAAGCGTTTTGAAACATTTTTCCCATAGGGTCCAATGTTAAACTAAGTCCTGCCGTAGCCGCCATTTTGAATTTCATATCGGAACAAAAAACGTAAAGTTTGTAGAGGATCATCCAATGAACATTCATGTACAGTTTGGCTTTAATAATATTTGTAGTTTCTGAGAAGAAGGCATTTGAACATTTTCCCATAGGGTCCAATGTTAATCTATGTATTGCGGTGGCGGCCATCTTGGATTTCCGATCGACATAAAAAACATAAACTTTGTAGAGGACCTTCCAATGATCATTCCTGGGCAGTTTGGTTTCAATTGTCCAAGTGGTTTCAGAGAAGAAGCGTTTTGAAACATTTTTCCCATAGGGTCCAATGTTAAAATAAGTCCTGCCGTAGCCGCCATTTTGAATTTCATACCGGAACAAAAAACTTAAAGTTTGTAGAGGACCATCCAATGAACATTCATGTACAGTTTGGCTTTAATAATATTTGTAGTTTCTGAGAAGAAGGCATTTGAATATTTTCCCATAGAGTCCAATGTTAATCTATGTCCTACGGTGGCGGCCATCTTGGATTTCTGATCGGCATAAAAAAAATATAAACTTTGTAGAGGACCTTCCAATGATCATTCCTGGGCAGTTTGGTTTCAATTGTCCAAGTGGTTTCAGAGAAGAAGCGTTTTGAAACATTTTCCCCATAGGGTCCAATGTTAAAATAAGTCCTGCCGTAGCCGCCATTTTGAATTTCATACCGGAACAAAAAACTTACAGTTTGTAGAGGACCATCCAATGAACATTCATGTACAGTTTGGCTTTAATAATATTTGTAGTTTCTGAGAAGAAGGCATTTGAACATTTTCCCATAGGGTCCAATGTTAATCTATGTATTGCGGTAGCGGCCATCTTGGATTTCCGATCGACATAAAAAAAAAAATTTGTAGAGGACCTTCCAATGATCATTCCTGGGCAGTTTGGCTTCAATTGTCCAAGTGGTTTCAGAGAAGAAGTGTTTTGAAACATTTTTCCCATAGGGTCCAATGTTAAACTAAGTCCTGCCGTAGCCACCATTTTGAATTTCATACCAGAACAAAAAACGTAATTTTGTAGAGGACCATCCAATGAACATTCATGTACAGTTTGGCTTTAATAATATTTGTAATTTCTGAGAAGAAGGCATTTGAATATTTTCCCATAGGGTTCAATGTTAATCTATGTCCTGCGGTGGCGGCCATCTTGGATTTCCGATCGGCATAAAAAACAGAAACTTTGTAGAGGACCTTCCAATGATCATTCCTGGGCAGTTTGGTTTCAACTGTCCAAGTGGTTTCAGAGAAGAAGCGTTTTGAAACATTTTTCCCATAGGGTCCAATGTTAAACTAAGTCCTGCCGTAGTTGCCATTTTGAATTTCATATCGGAACAAAAAACCTTGAGATTGTAGAGGACCATCCAATGAACATTCATGTACAGTTTGGCTTTAATCATATTTGTAGTTTCTGAGAAGAAGGCATTTGAACATTTTCCCATAGGGTCCAATGTTAATCTATGTCCTGCGATGGCGGCCATCTTGGATTTCCGATCGGCATAAAAAACAGACACTTGGTAATTGACATTCCAATGATCATTCATTTACAGTTTGGGTTCAGTCAGTTCATTAATTTCAGAGAAGAAGATCTTTGAAATTTCAGCCAATCAGAGCATATTATTGGCCCTGGCAGCCATATTGAATATCCGACTGGAACGAAAAACAGTAACTTTGTAGAGGACCATCCAAGGAACATTCCTGCTAAGTTTGGTTCCAATCGGCCCAGTGGTTTCGGAGAAGAAGCTTGAAATGTGAAAAGTTTACAGACGACGGACGCCAAGTGATGGCAATAGTTCACATGGACCTTTGGTCCAGGTAAACTAATAAAAACCTGAAATGTTGTGGCCATTGGAATACTTTCTTTTTGGTCATATGGCTGTTTCCAATATCTTGGATGAATGTTAGACTGTCAAATAATTTGACCATGTGGTTTCAGAAAGACTGGAATGTACAAAGTTTAAAAAGGGACAGTACATGTAGCAACAAATCCAGTTGTAACAATAATAGCTGCCTGCTCTTTAAGTAAATGTGGCTAAAAACTGGAACTACTTACAGTATAGATATATCACTGCTGAATCAGTCAATGAATTCTGTGAATAAGCAGGATTACTAGCTTGACATGTGACTGTCTTTCTATCATATGATCTGTTGATGGTAGTCAATGTGTGTAGTGCTGTCTGAGTCTTATTTGCTTTTGACTCTCCGTTTATTATCAGTACAACACTAGGAGCTGGTTTACCTCCTACTGCTTTACATGACACATTTAGATCCTGACCCTCTGTTCCTAATAATCTGTTGTTTGATGTTATAACATTCTCTATACTTAAATTAGATGGTGGTGCTGTAAAATACAACAAATGTCAAAACGTTAATACATAAATTCGTTTTACTTCTCATATTATTTTAGAAGTATTGTTAAATTGAAGTCAAGAATCAGCCAATTGTCCTTTCGTGTTAAATTAAATAACAGATAAACATTCAAAATATACGTTGAATCTAAAAGACCGTCATGGATGCCATTATTTGGTAGTTGTGATTACATTTTACTATGCAACTATTGCTATCAGCACTTGAAGTTGAGATTTGATTCCCGTTCTTGAAGTGTACTGATCAATACATCTTTTTGTGATAAACGTTTGTTAGTGACCTATGGCACATTTCTTTGTGTGCTCCCCTTTCATCAATTAATAATAGACACAGTAGCTAGGATTGTTCAAAAGGGGGAGGAGGTAATGTTCAATAGACTCAAACTCTGGACTTTAATAGTCATAGTTCAACTGAAATCCTGCTTTTCATAGTCAAAGTTCAATCAAAATCTCCACATTAATACTTATACAGCTAGTAGTAGTGCTTCTTTGTTATCAAGGGGAGTATGTATAAGCCCCCCAAACCCCACTGCCTACATTACACGTGCATGGTAAACGACTAACATTATTGAAAGTGGCATAAAACATCAGCCTCCTGAACCCCTCTGCCTACAGCACAGGTGTGGTAAATGACTGAAACATTATTGAAAGTGGCATAAAACAGCCATAACCTATCGCATGCCCCCAGACAACTGTTTATTAACTGTTCTTGTTAAAGCATACTAACTGTTGGGAAAGACATATTTTGGAACTGTTAGTACCGCTATGTTCCATTTATTATGTCATCAAATGTTAATTATTGTACATTCAAACTGGTCTTATACCAGAGGCTCTCAAGAGCCTGTATCGTTCACCTGGTTATAAAAAAAACCAATTGGTCCTATGTAAAAACTATGTCCTGCAGTGGTAGTCATCTTGGAATTACGATCAACATAAAAAACACAAAGTTTGTAAAGGACCTTCCAATGATTGATGCATAGTTTAGGTTCAATCAGTGCAATAGCTTCAGAGAAGAAGATATTTCTGTATTTTCCCGATATGGTCCTGTGTTAATACTATGACCTGTGGTGGCAGCCATCTTGGATTTCTGATCGGCATAAAAAACAGAGGACCTTCCAATGATCATTCCTGGGCAGTTTGGTTTCAGAGAAGAAGCGTTTTGAAACATTTTTCCCATAGGGTCCAATGTTAAACTAAGTCCTGCAGTAGCCGCCATTTTGAATTTCATATCAGAACAAAAATCGTAAAGTTTGTAGAGGACCATCCAATGAACATTCATGTACAGTTTGGCTTTAATCATATTTGTAGTTTCTGAGAAGAAGGCATTTGAACATTTTCCCATAGGGTCCAATGTTAATCTATGTCCTGCGGTGGTGGCCATCTTGGATTTCAAATCGACATAAAAGACACACACTTTGTAGAGGACTTTCCAATGATCATTCCTGGACAGTTGGGTTTCAATTATCCAAGTGGTTTCAGAGAAGAAGCGTCTTGAAACATTTTTCCCATAGGGTCCAATGTTAAACTAAGTCCTGCCGTAGCCACCATTTTGAATTTCACATCGGAACAAAAAACGTAAAGTTTGTAGACGACCATCCAATGAACATTCATGTACAGTTTGGCTTTAATCATATTTGTGGTTTCTGAGAAGAAGGCATTTGAACATTTTCCAATAGGGTCCAATGTTAATCTATGTCCTGCGTTGGTGGCCATCTTGAATTTTCGATCGGCATAAAAAAACAGAAACTTTGTAGAGGACCTTCCAATGATCATTCCTGGGCAGTTTGGTTTCAATTGTCGTGAGTGGTTTCAGAGAAGAAGCGTTTTGAAACATTTTTCCCATAGGGTCCAATGTTAAATTAAGTCCTGCTGTAGCCACCATTTTGAATTTCATATCAGAACAAAAATCGTAAAGTTTGTAGAGGACCATCCAATGAACATTCATGTACAGTTTGGCTTTAATAATATTTGTAGTTTCTGAGAAGAAGGCATTTGAACATTTTCCCATAGGGTCCAATGTTAATCTATGTCCTGCGGTGGTGGCCATCTTGGATTTCCGATCGGCATAAAAAACACACACTTTGTAGAGGACCTTCCAATGACCATTCCTGGGCAGTTTGGCTTCAATTATCCAAGTGGTTTCAGAGAAGCGTTTTGAAACATTTTTCCCATAGGGTCCAATGTTAAATTAAGTCCTGCCGTAGCCGCCATTTTGAATTTCATATCGGAACAAAAACGTAAAATTTGAAGAGGACCATCCAATGAACATTCATGTACAGTTTGGTTTAATCATATTTGTAGTTTCTGAGAAGAAGGCATTTGAACATTTTTCCATAGGGTCCAATGTTAATCTATGTATTGCTGTGGTGGCGTCCATCTTGAATTTTCGATCGGCATAAAAAAACAGAAACTTTGTAGAGGACCTTCCAATGATCATTCCTGGGCAGTTTGGTTTCAATTGTCCAAGTGGTTTCAGAGAAGAAGCGTTTTGAAACATTTTTCCCATAGGGTCCAATGTTAAACTAAGTCTGGCTGTAGCCGCCATTTTGAATTTCATATCGGAACAAAAAACGTAAAGTTTGTAGAGGACCATCCAATGAACATTCATGTACAGTTTGGCTTTAATAATATTTGTAGTTTCTGAGAAGAAGGCATTTGAACATTTTCCCATAGGGTCCAATGTTAATCTATGTATTGCGGTGACGGCCATCTTGGATTTCCAATCGGCATAAAAATATAAAATATGTAGAGGACCATCCAATGAACATTCATGTACAGTTTGGTTTAATCATATTTGTAGTTTCTGAGAAGAAGGCATTTGAACATTTTCCAATAGGGTCCAATGTTAATCTATGTCCTGTGGTGGTGGCCATCTTGAATTTTCGATCAGCATAAAAAAACAGAAACTTTGTAGAGGACCTTCCAATGATCATTCCTGGGCAGTTTGGTTTCAATTGTCCAAGTGGTTT
The DNA here is from genome assembly GCA_963680875.1 of Bathymodiolus brooksi. Classification (NCBI taxonomy): domain Eukaryota; kingdom Metazoa; phylum Mollusca; class Bivalvia; order Mytilida; family Modiolidae; genus Bathymodiolus; species Bathymodiolus brooksi. Next base: position 67,206,155 of record OY804578.1, on the reverse strand, counting down.
CAGAGAAGAAGCGTTTTGAAACATTTTCCCCATAGGGTCCAATGTTAAAATAAGTCCTGCCGTAGCCGCCATTTTGAATTTCATACCGGAACAAAAAACGCAAAGTTTGTAAAGGACCATCCAATGAACATTCATGTACAGTTTGGTTTAATCATATTTGTAGTTTCAGAGAAGAAGGCATTTGAACATTTTCCCATAGGGTCCAATGTTAATCTATGTCCTGTGGTGGCGGCCATCTTGAATTTTCGATCGGCATAAAAAAACAGAAACTTTGTAGAGGACCTTCCAATGATCATTCCTGGGCAGTTTGGTTTCAATTGTCCAAGTGGTTTCAGAGAAGAATCGTTTTGAAACATTTTTCCCATAGGGTCCAATGTTAAACTAAGTCTGGCTGTAGCCGCCATTTTGAATTTCATATCGGAACAAAAAACGTAAAATTTGTAAAGGACCATCCAATGAACATTCATGTACAGTTTGGCTTTAATCATATTTGTAGTTTCTGAGAAGAAGGCATTTGAACATTTTTCCTTAGAGTTCAATGTTAATCTATGTATTGCGGTGGCGGCCATCTTGGATTTCCAATCGACATAAAAAACATAGACTTTGTAGAGGACCTTCCAATGATCATTCCTGGGCAGTTTGGTTTCAATTGTCCTAGTGGTTTCAGAGAAGAAGCGTATCGAAACATTTTTCCCATAGGGTCCAATGTTAAACTAAGTCCTGGCTGCTGTAACCACCATTTTGAATTTCATATCGGAACAAAAAACATAAAGTTTGTAGAGGACCATCCAATGAACATTCATGTACAGTTTGGCTTTAATCATACTTGTAGTTTCTGAGAAGAAGGCATTTGAACATTTTCCCATAGGGTCCAATGTTAATCTATGTATTGCGGTGGTGGCCATCTTGGATTTCCAATCGACATAAAAAACATAGACTTTGTAGAGGACCTTTCAATGATCATTCCTGGGCAGTTTGGTTTCAATTGTCCTAGTGGTTTCAGAGAAGAAGCGTTTTGAAACATTTTCCCCATAGGGTCCAATGTTAAACTAAGTTCAGCCGTAGCCGCCATTTTGAATTTCATATCGGAACAAAAAACGTAAAGTTTGTAGAGGGCCATCCTATGAACATTCATGTACAGTTTGGCTGTAATCATATTTGTAGTTTCTGAGAAGAAGGCATTTGAACATTTTCCTTAGGGTTCAATGTTAATCTATGTATTGCGGTGGTGGCCATCTTGGATTTCCGATCGGCATATAAAACAAAAAATGTGTAGAGGACCTTCCAATGATCATTCCTGGGCAGTTTGGTTTCAATTGTCCAAGTGGTTTCAGAGAAGAAGCGTTTTGAAACATTTTTCCCATAGGGTCCAATGTTAAACTAAGTTCTGCCGTAGCCGCCATTTTGAATTTCATATTGGAACAGAAAACGTAAAGTTTGTAGAGGACCATCCAATGAACATTCATGTACAGTTTGGCTTTAATCATATTTGTAGTTTCTGAGAAGAAGGCATTTGAACATTTTTCCTTAGAGTTCAATGTTAATCTATGTATTGCGGTGGCGGCCATCTTGGATTTCCGATTGGCATATAAAACAGAAAATTTGTAGAGAACCTTCCAATGATCATTCCTGGGCAGTTTGGTTTCAATTGTCCAAGTGGTTTTAGAGAAGAAGCATTTTGAAACATTTTTCCCATAGGGTTAAATGTTAAACTAAGTCCTGCCGTAGCCGCCATTTTGAATTTCATATTGGAACAGAAAACGTAAAGTTTGTAGAGGACCATCCAATGAACATTCATGTACAGTTTGGCTTTAATCATATTTGTAGTTTCTGAGAAGAAGGCATTTGAACATTTTCCCATAGGGTCCAATGTTAATCTATGTCCGGCGGTGGCGGCCATCTTGGATTTCCGATCGGCATAAAAAACAGTATCTTGGTAAAGGTCATTCCAATGATCATTCCTGAGCAGTTTGGTTTCAATTGTCCAAGTGGTTTCAGAGAAGAAGCATTTTGAAACATTTTTCCCATAGGGTCCAATGTTAAACTAAGTCCTGCCGTAGCCGCCATTTTGAATTTCATATCGGAACAAAAAATCTTAAGATTGTAGAGGACCATCCAATGAACATTCATGTACAGTTTGGCTTTAATCATATTTGTAGTTTCTGAGAAGAAGGCATTTGAACATTTTCCTATAGGATCCAATGTTAATCTATGTCCTGCATTGGCGGCTATCTTGGATTTCTGATCGACATAAAAAACAGTAACTTGGTAAAGGACATTCCAATGATCATTCCTGGGCAGTTTGGTTTCAATTGTCCAAGTGGTTTCAGAGAAGAAGCATTTTGAAACATTTTTCCCATAGGGTCCAATGTTAAACTAAGTCCTGCCGTAGCCGCCATTTTGAATTTCATATCGGAACAAAAAACCTTAAGATTGTAGAGGACCATATAATGAACATTCATGTACAGTTTGGCTTTAATCATATTTGTAGTTTCTGAGAAGATGGCATTTGAACATTTTCCCATAGGGTCCAATGTTAATCTATGTCCTGCGGTGGCGGCCATCTTGGATTTCCGATCGGCATAAAAACAGAAACTTGGTAAAGGACATTCCAATGATCATTCATTTACAGTTTGGGTTCAGTCAGTTCATTAGTTTTAGAGAAGAAGATCTTTGAAATTTCAGCCAATCAGAGGATATTATTGGCCCTGGCAGCCATGTTGAATATCCGACTGGAACGAAAAACAGTAACTTTGTAGAGGACCATCCAAGGAACATCCCTGCTAAGTTTGGTTCCAATTGGCCCAGTGGTTTCGGAGAAGAAGCTTGAAATGTGAAAAGTTTACAGACGACAGACGACGGACGCCAAGTGATGGCAATAGTTCCAGGTGAACTAAAAATATCGGATATCAATTTGGTGCCAAATTTAACCTTGTCTTTTGTGCAAAATACGATAGAGGACTTGATTTAGGCTTTTGGGAATAATTGAAACCTTTGAAATGGACAAATATTACAAGCTTTTTTCTGATCTGGTTGAACAGATTCACTAAAATTTTTATTTCTCTGTGAATTTAAATCAAATACTTTGCTTTATTTATATCACAGGCACTTGTTTCTGGTAAAAAAAAATATACCTAGATACTGGTATATATAGTATCTAGGTATATTTTTTTTACCAGAAACAAGGATTTATATAACACAATTATGAGTTATTACAATTTGTGTGGTATTGGATGACAACACAGTAATATTTCAATAGGGAAAAAAAGGGGGGATACATATAAAAATCACTGGTATGCAAGACTCCAATCAAGGTAGACAGAAATAAAAATGTGACATTGAATATATGTCCTTAAGATAGTTATGAATAAAAAAAACCCAGAACAAATCAGTCCAGGCAGCTTTAATTATTTACTAAATTTGGGCAGGGTAACGTCAGAAGGGTCGCGAAACAATGTTTCGATTAATCGCAATTGAAGTCTCCCCACTTCTCTCTGTTGTCTCCCACTTCTCCCTGTGAGCTCTCTGAAAGAGAAATCACTTCTCCCTCTAATTTGAAAGTAGTGGGAGCCCTGGATAATTATTCTCTAGTTTTTGTAATTTTTATTAATTTTTTCGGACAACTAAAAGATTGAGTCGGACAAGTACTTTTTTCAGTTAGTTGTTCGAAGGGACAAGTTGAAAAATATGTTAATGTAGAGGCCTGTGACCTTAAAGACCTCTATTAGTTCCAGCTTGAATATCTTCATATCAATATGATGTTTCATGACAAATACAATTGCATCTCCAAGGAAGGTTTTTTGAACCACCAAGACTGGAACCCCATTAACATTGCAGATCCTAGGTCTACAATCTCTTACCGGTATTTAATTCATACTTCAATCTTTCAACATGGACAAGGGTACTTGATACAACATTATGGGTCCTTCACCAATAAAATGATATAGCTGAAATACTGTGGAAAGTTACATTAAACAGCATACATCATATCATACCCCACCCCCCCCCCCCCCCACCCCCCTCAAATATTTCAAATATATATCCAAATTAAAGCTTTACTTAAATTTCTGACCCCATGAACCCTTGGGAATTAATTTGTATAAAATTTCATCCTAATAATCACAATGGTACGGGTTTTTTTTAAATATATACAGTGAAACCTGTCTAAACCGAACCCTGAGTAAACCGAAAACCTGCCTAAGCCAAACAAACCTTGACATTCCCATCTACTATATGTTTATGTAATTTGAACCTGTGTAAAACCAAATACCTGTCTAAACTGAACAGATTATTCAGACCCATAGAGGTTTGGTTTAGACAGGTTTTACTGTACTTGCATTTTTTTTTATCCTAAACACCCTCAGGGGTTCTTCATTTGAATAAACTTATATCGGCATATCACAAAGATTCTTGTCATATACAGTACGTTATAGTATATTTTGTGTTCAACCACTTGAGGTGTTCATTTTATTGATATTGGTTAAATGTTGACCAAAAATTTTCACACATATCATAGCATTTCTATCACTGGTTCTTTAAATTATTGTTTTTAAAGATTTACATGTACTTGATTTCCCCTTTTTATGACAACTATTGGTCCTCTACTACAAACTTTGAGCTATCTAGCTACATTTGTATCTTATTAAATCAAAACTATGTAACAATAATTACAAATGTAACTGCTAAATTTTACTATCAAACATTAGTAAGATTATTATTTTTTATTTCCAACAATCATAAAGTCTATGTTTCACTACATTAAAGATGACCATTGGATTACACCTACCTAAGAGTTCTAACTTTAAATAGAAGTCTTGAATCACTTCATTAACAACTGCCTCACATCTATACTTCTTTACATCAGACACACCAACATTCAGTATATGTAATCTGTAATACAGTCCTTCTGAGTTTGTAGATACATTATATTTAGATTTATCATTAATATCAGTAACAACTGCTATACTATTCCAACTACCACCATTATACACTCCCCATCTCAGTCTGCTACTTTCAAATTCACATTGTAGAACAGCATCACTATCTTGTACTACATATACTGGAGTAGGATTTGATTCATCATAGGTACAATAGACACTACCTATAAATTAAAAATATTGATTAGTGTGTATGTATTCAGTATTATGTACCATATTTGAAGGATGAAATAGCTAGTACATGTAATTATAAATATAATCTGGATATTTTTGTACAGTTATAATATAATATATTTTAGCTTTAATAGTTCTGAAAAGTACATGATTAATTTCCTTCATTGGGATACCAGTAAGCAGTTCCAGACCTTCATTAGGTGCCTTTTTCAATACTGAAATTTTATTATATTCTTGTTAGTGCAGACAATTTTCAAAAAGGCACTTAGTTTTCAAGCTTAATGCATCCACCTGACATGCAGCTAATTTTTGTTTTAAATAAAAGTAAAATGATTATATTTTATGTTTTAAACTGTCATCACGAAATCGTACGGTACAATTTTTGTTAATTTGACATTCATTTTCAAATTTCATTGTAATCAACTGATACATGTACTACTGCAGAAAATCATATATTCTTAGTAAATGTACTTTTGAAAATAAATGCATGCATTTTATCTATGCATTATTAATCAGATAACATGACATATATATCCTTATGTTTAGCAATAATGCAGTTTTCTAATATAATTTGCGATTTTGTTCGGTTTTGTGAAATTTTTCTCTACATTGAGCATAAACTTTGTACATTTGTACATAGTGTTTGCAAATTATATTCCGATTTTAAATGTTTTAAATAGTATTGACAATGTCAATACATTTCACATTAAGATCGATTCCTGGAAACACCGGAAAGGGTATTTTTTGTTTTTTATTTAAATTGCTATTATGTTCCAGAATTGATTGCTCATCATCTACAGAAGTGTGTTCCGAATACTAATCACCCTGAATCACTCTGTACATACATTATCACGCATTACTAGATTACTACTATGAGATGAGTTAATAAAGTTAACGTTGTGAGCGAATATTGTACTTGTGTTGACAATAAAGCAAACTAGTTCGACTATGTTACATGCACCACTTATTTCGTTAAAATTAAAGTTATTTTTAAGATATGTCTGATCCCCCAAATCCTGTTAAAGTATGTAGCACCCCCTTCTGATTTAAACTTATTTTATTGTTCATAATAACAACAAATGGATCAGACACAAGTTTTACAACTTAGAAATGTCTTCTCCGCTAGTTACATCAATTTACATATAATCAGAACAGCATTAATTACATAATAATAACATATTTGTTCAGAATATGAAGACGAATAAAAAAAAATAAAAAATACCCCCTTCTTCCAACTAGAGGCTCAGTGGGCTGAGCCTGTGTCGCTCACCTTTCATTCTGCTTTGAGGAAACTTAATAGAGCCTTCCATAGGTGCTTCCCACCAAGTTTCAGTTCATTTGGCTAAGCAGTTTCAGAGAAGAAGATTTTTAGAAATCAACCAACCAGAAACAAGAATTGCCTATGGCAGCCATGTTTGTTAACACATCGGGATGAAATTAGTAATCGTTACAGAGGACCTTCCATAGATGCTTCCTACCAAGATTTGGTTCAATTGGCTAAGCAGTTTCAGGGAAGAATATTTTTAGAAATCGACCAATCTGAACCAAGAATTGCCTGTGGCAGCCATGCTTGCTAACGAATTGGGATGAAATGAGCAATCTTTATAGAGGACCTTCCATAGATGCTTCCTAGCAAGTTGCGGTTCATTTGGTAAAGTGGTTTCAGAGAAGATTTTTAGAAATCCACCAATCAGAAACAAGAATTGCCTGTGGTGGCCATGTTTGTTAACGAATCGGGACGAAATGAGCAATCTTTATAGAGGACCGTCCAAGGATGCTTCCTAACAAGTTTTGATTCATTTGGCCTGGCGATTTCAGAGAAGAAGATTTTTTTAGAAATCAACCAATCAGAAACAAGAATGGCCTGTGGCGGCCATGTTTGTTAACGGATCAAGACAAAATGACCAATATTTATAGAAGATCTTCCATAGATGCTACCTACCAAATTTCAGTTCATTTGGGAAAGCGGTTTCAGAGGAGAAGATTTTTAAAAATAGGTCAATCAGAAACAAGAATTGTCTGTGGTGGCCATGTTTGTTAATGGATCGGGACAAAATGAGCATCTTTATAGAGGACCTTCCATAGATGCTTCCTACCAAGTTTCAGTTCATATGGCCGAGGGGTTTCAGAGGAGAAGATTAAAATGTGATAAGTTAACGGACGACAGACGACGGACGCCAAGTGATGGCAAAAGCTCACATTCCCTTTGGCAAGGTGAGCTAAAAATAACCAGAGGCTCTCAAGAGCCTGTATCGTTCACCTGGTTATAAAAAGAACCAATTGGTCCTATGTAAAAACTATGTCCTGCAGTGGCAATCATCTTGGAATTACGATCAACATAAAAAAACACAAAGTTTGTAAAGGACCTTCCAATGATTGATGCACAGTTTAGGTTCAATCAGTGCAATAGCTTCAGAGAAGAATATATTTCTGTATTTTCCCCATATGGTCCTGTGTTAATACTACATAGATGCCAACCCCTTTTTGGTGCAATCAGTAACAAAAAGTTGAGATGTCAGTAATTTGTGATTTTTTTCAGTAATAATAATTTTTCATAAAATTTTACCATAATCGTACTACAGACTAGGCACAAAGTGATGAGCATATGAGTTCCTTTATTTGTAACAACTAGATGTAAAATTGATGAGCAACAAAAAGAAATAAAAAGTTAAGTTTTAATACATGTATGTTCACTTACAAATGTATTCTATGTTTCAACTTACTGTCAATAAAAATGAAAATTTCCTGAAGTGGCCCTCCCTCACCTCCCATGGAATAATTAATGTCTAATTCTGGAGTGCCTGATATGTTGTTGACTTGGCACTTTTGAACTGTTTTGTTGTATATGTGTGTTCATCCCGACCACCATGCTGAATGGACAAGTCTTGTTTGCAATATTTGCAATAGGCATAATGTTCCCGTATCGATTTCATAAGGCAAGAGAAGAATATTCGGGACGAAATCGTTGTCCCAATTTTCTTTTCTTCGCTGCAGAAGCTTCACTTCTTCTCTCAGACATCACGAAATTGAGAAAAACGTGCTGTGTTCATTAACTACTCGGGATCAAACAAGAAATGGATAGATCGTTTTCTACTATAGATAGTCTCAAGAATCCCTAAAGGATTAAATAATCGAAATCCCTCAAGCGCTTATCATTACGCGATTTTAACATACAATGAAGCGTCTAAATGATCACAATGATATTTAAATGGGGAACGGTTTCGGGCCGGCAATAATCGGAAATCCGTAACAAGTAGACTGTTGACCGTAACACCGTAATTTTGGCCCGAAATTCACAACAATTACGGAAAAATCGTAATGGTTGGCATCTATGATACTATGACCTGTGGTGGCAGCCATCTTGGATTTCCGATCGGCATAAAAAACAGAGGACCTTCCAATGATCATTCCTGGGCAGTTTGGTTTCAACTGTCCAAGTGGTTTCAGAGAAGAAGCGTTTTGAAACATTTTTCCCTTAGGGTCCAATGTTAAACTAAGTCCTGCCGTAGCCGCCATTTTAAATTTCATATCAGAACAAAAAACCTAAAGTTGGTAGAGGACCATCCAATGAACATTCATGTACAGTTTGGCTTTAATCATATTTGTAGTTTCTGAGAAGAAGGCATTTGAACATTTTCCCATAGGGTCCAATGTTAATCTATGTCCTGCGGTGGTGGCCATCTTGGATTTCCGATCGGCATAAAAAGCACACACTTTGTAGAGGACCTTCCAATGATCATTGCTGGGCAGATTGGTTTCAATTATCCAAGTGGCTTCAGAGAAGAAGCGTTTTGAAACATTTTTTCCATATGGTCCAATGTTAAACTAAGTCCTGCGTAGCCGCCACTTTGAATTTCATATCGGAACAAAAAACGTAAAGTTTGTAGAGGACTATCCAATGAACATTCATGTACAGTTTGGCTTTAATCATATTTGTAGTTTTTGAGAAGAAGGCATTTGAAAATTTTCCCATAAGGTCCAATGTTAATCTATGTCCTGCGGTGGTGGCCATCTTGAATTTTTGATCGGCATAAAAAAACAGAAACTTTGTAGAGGACCTTCCAATGATCATTCCTGGGCAGTTTGGTTTCAATTGTCCTAGTGGTTTCAGAGAAGAAGCGTTTTGAAACATTTTTCCCATAGGGTCCAATGTTAAACTAAGTCCTGCCGTAGCCGCCATTTTGAATTTCATATCGGAACAAAAAACGTAAAGTTTCTAGAGGATCATCCAATGAACATTCATGTACAGTTTGTCTTTAATCATATTTGTAGTTTCTGAGAAGAAGGCATTTGAACATTTTCCCATAGGGTCCAATGTTAATCTATGTCCTGCGGTGGTGGCCATCTTGGATTTCCGATCGGCATAAAAAACACAGACTTTGTAGAGGACCTTCCAATGATCATCCCTGGGCAGTTTGGTTTCAATTATCCAAGTGGTTTCAGAGAAGAAGCGTTTCGAAACATTTTTCCCATAGGGTCCAATGTTAAACTAAGTCCTGCAGTAGCCGCCATTTTGAATTTCATATCGGAACAAAAAACGTAAAGTTTGTAGAGGACCATCCAATGAACATTCATGTACAGTTTGGCTTTGATCATATTTGTAGTTTCTGAGAAGAAGGCATTTGAACATTTTCCCATAGGGTTCAATGTTAATCTATGTCCTGCGGTGGCGGCCATCTTGAATTTTTGATCGGCATAAAAAAACAGAAACTTTGTAGAGGACCTTCCAATGATCATTCCTGGGCAGTTTGGTTTCAATTGTCCTAGTGGTTTCAGAGAAGAAACCTTTTGAAACATTTTTCCCATAGGGTCCAAAGTTAAACTAAGTCCTGCCGTAGCCGCCATTTTGAATTTCATATCGGAACAAAAACGTAAAGTTTGTAGAGGACCATCCAATGAATATTCATGTACAGTTTGGCTTTAATCATATTTGTAGTTTCTGAGAAGAAGGCATTTGAACATTTTCCCATAGGGTTCAATGTTAATCTATGTCCTGCGGTGGTGGCCATCTTGGATTTCCGATCGGCATAAAAAACAGAAACTTTGTAGAGGACCTTCCAATGATCATTCCTGGGCAGTTTGATTTCAACTGTCCTAGTGGTTTCAGAGAAGAAACGTTTTGAAACATTTTTCCCATAGGGTCCAATGTTAAACTAAGTCCTGCCGTAGCCGCCATTTTGAATTTCATATCGGAACAAAAAACATACAGTTTGTAGATGACCATCCAATGAACATTCATGTACAGTTTGGCTTTAATCATATTTGTAGTTTCTGAGAAGAAGGCATTTGAACATTTTCCCATAGGGTCCAATGTTAAACTAAGTCCTGCAGTAGCCGCCATTTTGAATTTCATATCGGAACAAAAAACGTAAAACTTGTAGAGGACAATCCAATGAACATTCATGTACAGTTTGGCTTTAATCATATTTGTAGTTTCTGAGAAGAAGGCATTTGAACATTTTCCCATAGGGTTCAATGTTAATCTATGTATTACAGTGGCGGCCATCTTGGATTTCCAATCGGCATATATATAACATTCTGTAGAAGACCTTCCAATGATCATTCCTGGGCAGTTTGGTTTCAATTGTCCAAGTGGTTTCAGAGAAGAAGCGTTTTGAAACATTTTTCCCATAGGGTCCAATGTTAAACTAAGTCCTGCCGTAGCCGCCATTTTGAATTTCATATCGGAACAAAAAACGTAAAGTTTCTAGAGGACCATCCAATGAACATTCATGTACAGTTTGGCTTTAATCATATTTGTAGTTTCTGAGAAGAAGGCATTTGAACATTTTCCCATAGGGTCCAATGTTAATCTATGTCCTGCGGTGGTGGCCATCTTGGATTTCCGATCGGCATAAAAAACACATACTTTGTAGAGGACCTTCCAATGATCATTCCTGGGCAGTTTGGTTTCAATTATCCAAGTGGTTTCAGAGAAGAAGCGTTTCGAAACATTTTTCCCATAGGGTCCAATGTTAAACTAAGTCCTGCAGTAGCCGCCATTTTGAATTTCATATCGGAACAAAAAACGTAAAGTTTGTAGAGGTCCATCCAATGAACATTCATGTACAGTTTGGCTTTGATCATATTTGTAGTTTCTGAGAAGAAGGCATTTGAACATTTTCCCATAGGGTTCAATGTTAATCTATGTCCTGCGGTGGTGGCCATCTTGAATTTTTGATCGGCATAAAAAAACAGAAACTTTGTAGAGGACCTTCCAATGATCATTCCTGGGCAGTTTGGTTTCAATTGTCCTAGTGGTTTCAGAGAAGAAACGTTTTGAAACGTTTTTCCCATAGGGTCCAAAGTTAAACTAAGTCCTGCCGTAGCCGCCATTTTGAATTTCATATCGGAACAAAAACGTAAAGTTTGTAGAGGACCATCCAATGAATATTCATGTACAGTTTGGCTTTAATCATATTTGTAGTTTCTGAGAAGAAGGCATTTGAACATTTTCCCATAGGGTTCAATGTTAATCTATGTCCTGCGGTGGTGGTCATCTTGGATTTCCGATCGGCATAAAAAACACATACTTTGTAGAGGACCTTCCAATGATCATTCCTGGGCAGTTTGCTTTCAATTGTCCAAGTGGTTTCAGAGAAGAAGCGTTTTGAAACATTTTTCCCATAGGGTCCAATGTTAAACTAAGTCCTGCCATAGCCGCCATTTTGAATTTCATATCGGAACAGAAAACGTAAAGTTTGTAGAGGACCATCCACTGAACATTCATGTACAGTTTGGCTTTAATCATATTTGTAGTTTCTGAGAAGAAGGCATTTGAACATTTTCCCATAGGGTTCAATGTTAATCTATGTCCTGCGGTGGTGGCCATCTTGGATTTCCGATCGGCATAAAAAACAGAAACTTTGTAGAGGACCTTCCAATGATCATTCCTGGGCAGTTTGATTTCAACTGTCCTAGTGGTTTCAGAGAAGAAGCGTTTTGAAACATTTTTCCCATAGGGTCCAATGTTAAACTAAGTCCTGCCGTAGCCGCCATTTTGAATTTCATATCGGAACAAAAAACGTACAGTTTGTAGAGGACCATCCAATGAACATTCATGTACAGTTTGGCTTTAATCATATTTGTAGTTTCTGAGAAGAAGGCATTTGAACATTTTCCCATAGGGTCCAATGTTAAACTAAGTCCTGCAGTAGCCGCCATTTTGAATTTCATATCGGAACAAAAAACGTAAAATTTGTAGAGGACAATCCAATGAACATTCATGTACAGTTTGGCTTTAATCATATATGTAGTTTCTGAGAAGAAGGCATTTGAACATTTTCCCATAGGGTTCAATGTTAATCTATGTATTGCAGTGGCGGCCATCTTGGATTTACAATCGGCATATAAAACAAACATTCTGTAGAGGACCTTCCAATGATCATTCCTGGGCAGTTTGGTTTCAATTGTCCAAGTGGTTTCAGAGAAGAAGCGTTTTGAAACATTTTTCCCATAGGGTCCAATGTTAAACTAAGTCCTGCCGTAGCCGCCATTTTGAATTTCATATCGGAACAAAAAACGTAAAGTTTGTAGAGGACCATCCAATGAACATTCATGTACAGTTTGGCTTTAATCATATTTGTAGTTTCTGAGAAGAAGGCATTTGAAAATTTTCCCATAAGGTCCAATGTTAATCTATGTCCTGCGGTGGTGGCCATCTTGAATTTTTGATCGGCATAAAAAAACAGAAACTTTGTAGAGGACCTTCCAATGATCATTCCTGGGCAGTTTGGTTTCAATTGTCCAAGTGGTTTCAGAGAAGAAGCGTTTTGAAACATTTTTCCCATAGGGTCCAATGTTAAACTAAGTCCTGCCGTAGCCGCCATTTTGAATTTCATATCGGAACAAAAAACGTAAAGTTTCTAGAGGACCATCCAATGAACATTCATGTACAGTTTGTCTTTAATCATATTTGTAGTTTCTGAGAAGAAGGCATTTGAACATTTTCCCATAGGGTCCAATGTTAATCTATGTCCTGCGGTGGTGGCCATCTTGGATTTCCGATCGGCATAAAAAACACATACTTTGTAGAGGACCTTCCAATGATCATTCCTGGGCAGTTTGGTTTCAATTATCCAAGTGGTTTCAGAGAAGAAGCGTTTCGAAACATTTTTCCCATAGGGTCCAATGTTAAACTAAGTCCTGCAGTAGCCGCCATTTTGAATTTCATATCGGAACAAAAAACGTAAAGTTTGTAGAGGACCATCCAATGAACATTCATGTACAGTTTGGCTTTGATCATATTTGTAGTTTCTGAGAAGAAGGCATTTGAACATTTTCCCATAGGGTTCAATGTTAATCTATGTCCTGCGGTGGTGGCCATCTTGAATTTTTGATCGGCATAAAAAAACAGAAACTTTGTAGAGGACCTTCCAATGATCATTCCTGGGCAGTTTGGTTTCAATTGTCCTAGTGGTTTCAGAGAAGAAACGTTTTGAAACATTTTTCCCATAGGGTCCAAAGTTAAACTAAGTCCTGCCGTAGCCGCCATTTTGAATTTCATATCGGAACAAAAACGTAAAGTTTGTAGAGGACCATCCAATGAATATTCATGTACAGTTTGGCTTTAATCATATTTGTAGTTTCTGAGAAGAAGGCATTTGAACATTTTCCCATAGGGTTCAATGTTAATCTATGTCCTGCGGTGGTGGCCATCTTGGATTTCCGATCGGCATAAAAAACACATACTTTGTAGAGGACCTTCCAATGATCATTCCTGGGCAGTTTGCTTTCAATTGTCCAAGTGGTTTCAGAGGAGAAGCGTTTTGAAACATTTTTCCCATAGGGTGCAATGTTAAACTAAGTCCTGCCGTAGCCGCCATTTTGAATTTCATATCGGAACAGAAAACGTAAAGTTTGTAGAGGACCATCCAATGAACATTCATGTACAGTTTGGCTTTAATCATATTTGTAGTTTCTGAGAAGAAGGCATTTGAACATTTTCCCATAGGGTTCAATGTTAATCTATATCCTGCGGTGGTGGCCATCTTGGATTTCCGATCGGCATAAAAAACAGAATCTTTGGAGAGGACCTTCCAATGATCATTCCTGGGCAGTTTGGTTTCAACTGTCCTAGTGGTTTCAGAGAAGAAGCGTTTTGAAACATTTTTCCATAGGGTCCAATGTTAAACTAAGTCCTGCGGTAGCCGCCATTTTGAATTTCATATCGGAACAAAAAACGTACAGTTTGTAGAGGACCATCCAATGAACATTCATGTACAGTTTGTCTTTAATCATATTTGTAGTTTCTGAGAAGAAGGCATTTGAACATTTTCCCATAGGGTTCAATGTTAATCTATGTCCTGCGGTGGTGGCCATCTTGGATTTCCGATCGGCATAAAAAACACATACTTTGTAGAGGACCTTCCAATGATCGTTCCTGGGCAGTTTGGTTTCAATTATCCAAGTGGTTTCAGAGAAGAAGCGTTTCGAAACATTTTTCCCATAGGGTCCAATGTTAAACTAAGTCCTGCAGTAGCCACCATTTTGAATTTCATATCGGAACAAAAAACGTAAAGTTTGTAGAGGACCATCCAATGAACATTCATGTACAGTTTGGCTTTGATCATATTTGTAGTTTCTGAGAAGAAGGCATTTGAACATTTTCCCATAGGGTTCAATGTTAATCTATGTCCTGCGGTGGCGGCCATCTTGAATTTTTGATCGGCATAAAAAAACAGAAACTTTGTAGAAGACCTTCCAATGATCATTCCTGGGCAGTTTGGTTTCAATTGTCCTAGTGGTTTCAGAGAAGAAACGTTTTGAAACATTTTTCCCATAGGGTCCAAAGTTAAACTAAGTCCTGCAGTAGCCGCCATTTTGAATTTCATATCGGAACAAAAACGTAAAGTTTGTAGAGGACCATCCAATGAATATTCATGTACAGTTTGGCTTTAATCATATTTGTAGTTTCTGAGAAGAAGGCATTTGAACATTTTCCCATAGGGTTCAATGTTAATCTATGTCCTGCGGTGGTGGCCATCTTGGATTTCCGATCGGCATAAAAAACACATACTTTGTAGAGGACCTTCCAATGATCATTCCTGGGCAGTTTGTTTTCAATTGTGCAAGTGGTTTCAGAGAAGAAGCATTTTGAAACATTTTTCCCATAGGGTCCAATGTTAAACTAATTCCTGCCATAGCCGCCATTTTGAATTTCATATCGGAACAGAAAACGTAAAGTTTGTAGAGGACCATCCACTGAACATTCATGTACAGTTTGGCTTTAATCATATTTGTAGTTTCTGAGAAGAAGGCATTTGAACATTTTCCCATAGGGTTCAATGTTAATCTATGTCCTGCGGTGGTGGCCATCTTGGATTTCCGATCGGCATAAAAAACAGAAACTTTGTAGAGGACCTTCCAATGATCATTCCTGGGCAGTTTGATTTCAACTGTCCTAGTGGTTTCAGAGAAGAAGCGTTTTGAAACATTTTTCCCATAGGGTCCAATGTTAAACTAAGTCCTGCCGTAGCCGCCATTTTGAATTTCATATCGGAACAAAAAACGTAAAGTTTGTAGAGGACCATCCAATGAACATTCATGTACAGTTTGGCTTTAATCATATTTGTAGTTTCTGAGAAGAAGGCATTTGAACATTTTCCCATAGGGTCCAATGTTAAACTAAGTCCTGCAGTAGCCGCCATTTTGAATTTCATATCGGAACAAAAAACGTACAATTTGTAGAGGACAATCCAATGAACATTCATGTACAGTTTGGCTTTAATCATATTTGTAGTTTCTGAGAAGAAGGCATTTGAACATTTTCCCATAGGGTTCAATGTTAATCTATGTATTGCAGTGGCGGCCATCTTGGATTTCCAATCGGCATATAAAACAAACATTCTGTAGAGGACCTGCCAATGATCATTCCTGGGCAGTTTGGTTTCAATTGTCCATGTGGTTTCAGAGAAGAAGCGTTTTGAAACATTTTTCCCATAGGGTTCAATGTTAAACTAAGTCCTGCCGTAGCCGCCATTTTGAATTTTATACCGGAACAAAAAAACCTAAATTTGTAGAGGACCATCTAATGAGCATTCATGTACAGTTTGGCTTTAATCATATTTGTAGTTTCTGAGAAGAAGGCATTTGAATATTTTCCCATAGGGTTCAATGTTAATCTATGTCCTACGGTGGTGGCCATCTTGGATTTTCGATCGGCATAAAAAGCACATACTTTGTAGAGGACCTTCCAATGATCATTGCTGGGCAGATTCGTTTCAATTATCCAAGTGGTTTCAGAGAAGAAGCATTTTGAAACATTTTCTCCATATGGTCCAATGTTAAACTAAGTCCTGCCGTAGCCGCCATTTTGAATTTCATATCGGAACAAAAAACGTAAAGTTTGTAGAGGACCATCCAATGAACATTCATGTACAGTTTGGCTTTAATCATATTTGTAGTTTCTGAGAAGAAGGCATTTGAAAATTTTCCCATAAGGTCCAATGTTAATCTATGTCCTGCGGTGGCGGCCATCTTGAATTTTTGATCGGCATAAAAAAACAGAAACTTTGTAGAGGACCTTCCAATGATCATTCCTGGGCAGTTTGGTTTCAATTGTCCAAGTGGTTTCAGAGAAGAAGCGTTTTGAAACATTTTTCCCATAGGGTCCAATGTTAAACTAAGTCCTGCCGTAGCCGCCATTTTGAATTTCATATCGGAACAAAAAACGTAAAGTTTCTAGAGGACCATCCAATGAACATTCATGTACAGTTTGTCTTTAATCATATTTGTAGTTTCTGAGAAGAAGGCATTTGAATATTTTCCCATAGGGTCCAATGTTAATCTATGTCCTGCGGTGGTGGCCATCTTGGATTTCCGATCGGCATAAAAAACACATACTTTGTAGAGGACCTTCCAATGATCATTCCTGGGCAGTTTGGTTTCAATTATCCAAGTGGTTTCAGAGAAGAAGCGTTTCGAAACATTTTTTCAATAGGGTCCAATGTTAAACTAAGTCCTGCAGTAGCCGCCATTTTGAATTTCATATCGGAACAAAAAACGTAAAGTTTGTAGAGGACCATCCAATGAACATTCATGTACAGTTTGGCTTTGATCATATTTGTAGTTTCTGAGAAGAAGGCATTTGAACATTTTCCCATAGGGTTCAATGTTAATCTATGTCCTGCGGTGGCGGCCATCTTGAATTTTTGATCGGCATAAAAAAACAGAAACTTTGTAGAGGACCTTCCAATGATCATTCCTGGGCAGTTTGGTTTCAATTGTCCTAGTGGTTTCAGAGAAGAAACGTTTTGAAACATTTTTCCCATAGGGTCCAAAGTTAAACTAAGTCCTGCCGTAGCCGCCATTTTGAATTTCATATCGGAACAAAAACGTAAAGTTTGTAGAGGACCATCCAATGAATATTCATGTACAGTTTGGCTTTAATCATATTTGTAGTTTCTGAGAAGAAGGCATTTGAACATTTTCCCATAGGGTTCAATGTTAATCTATGTCCTGCGGTGGTGGCCATCTTGGATTTCCGATCGGCATAAAAAACAGAAACTTTGTAGAGGACCTTCCAATGATCATTCCTGGGCAGTTTGGTTTCAACTGTCCTAGTGGTTTCAGAGAAGAAGCGTTTTGAAACATTTTTCCATAGGGTCCAATGTTAAACTAAGTCCTGCGGTAGCCGCCATTTTGAATTTCATATCGGAACAAAAAACGTAAAGTTTGTAGAGGACCATCCAATGAACATTCATGTACAGTTTGTCTTTAATCATATTTGTAGTTTCTGAGAAGAAGGCATTTGAACATTTTCCCATAGGGTCCAATATTAATCTATGTCCTGCGGTGGTGGCCATCTTGGATTTCCGATCGGCATAAAAAACACATACTTTGTAGAGGACCTTCCAATGATCATTCCTGGGCAGTTTGGTTTCAATTATCCAAGTGGTTTCAGAGAAGAAGCGTTTCGAAACATTTTTCCCATAGGGTCCAATGTTAAACTAAGTCCTGCAGTAACCACCATTTTGAATTTCATATCGGAACAAAAAACGTAAAGTTTGTAGAGGACCATCCAATGAACATTCATGTACAGTTTGGCTTTGATCATATTTGTAGTTTCTGAGAAGAAGGCATTTGAACATTTTCCCATAGGGTTCAATGTTAATCTATTTCCTGCGGTGGCGGCCATCTTGAATTTTTGATCGGCATAAAAAAACAGAAACTTTGTAGAGGACCTTCCAATGATCATTCCTGGGCAGTTTGGTTTCAATTGTCCTAGTGGTTTCAGAGAAGAAACGTTTTGAAACATTTTTCCCATAGGGTCCAAAGTTAAACTAAGTCCTGCCGTAGCCGCCATTTTGAATTTCATATCGGAACAAAAACGTAAAGTTTGTATAGGACCATCCAATGAATATGCATGTACAGTTTGGCTTTGATCATATTTGTAGTTTCTGAGAAGAAGGCATTTGAACATTTTCCCATAGGGTTCAATGTTAATCTATGTCCTGCGGTGGCGGCCATCTTGAATTTTTGATCGGCATAAAAAAACAGAAACTTTGTAGAGGACCTTCCAATGATCATTCCTGGGCAGTTTGGTTTCAATTGTCCTAGTGGTTTCAGAGAAGAAACGTTTTGAAACATTTTTCCCATAGGGTCCAAAGTTAAACTAAGTCCTGCCGTAGCCGCCATTTTGAATTTCATATCGGAACAAAAACGTAAAGTTTGTAGAGGACCATCCAATGAATATTCATGTACAGTTTGGCTTTAATCATATTTGTAGTTTCTGAGAAGAAGGCATTTGAACATTTTCCCATAGGGTCCAATGTTAATCTATGTCCTGCGGTGGTGGCCATCTTGGATTTCCGATCGGCATAAAAAACACATACTTTGTAGAGGACCTTCCAATGATCATTCCTGGGCAGTTTGGTTTCAATTATCCAAGTGGTTTCAGAGAAGAAGCGTTTCGAAACATTTTTCCCATAGGGTCCAATGTTAAACTAAGTCCTGCAGTAGTCGCCATTTTGAATTTCATATCGGAACAAAAAACGTAAAGTTTGTAGAGGACCATCCAATGAACATTCATGTACAGTTTGGCTTTGATCATATTTGTAGTTTCTGAGAAGAAGGCATTTGAACATTTTCCCATAGGGTTCAATGTTAATCTATGTCCTGCGGTGGTGGCCATCTTGAATTTTTGATCGGCATAAAAAAACAGAAACTTTGTAGAGGACCTTCCAATGATCATTCCTGGGCAGTTTGGTTTCAATTGTCCTAGTGGTTTCAGAGAAGAAACGTTTTGAAACATTTTTCCCATAGGGTCCAAAGTTAAACTAAGTCCTGCCGTAGCCGCCATTTTGAATTTCATATCGGAACAAAAACGTAAAGTTTGTATAGGACCATCCAATGAATATGCATGTACAGTTTGGCTTTAATCATATTTGTAGTTTCTGAGAAGAAGGTATTTGAACATTTTCCCATAGGGTTCAATGTTAATCTATGTCCTGCGGTGGTGGCCATCTTGGATTTCCGATCGGCATAAAAAACACATACTTTGTAGAGGACCTTCCAATGATCATTCCTGGGCAGTTTGCTTTCAATTGTCCAAGTGGTTTCAGAGAAGAAGCATTTTGAAACATTTTTTCCATAGGATCCAATGTTAAACTAAGTCCTGCCATAGCCGCCATTTTGAATTTCATATCAGAACAGAAAACGTAAAGTTTGTAGAGGACCATCCACTGAACATTCATGTACAGTTTGGCTTTAATCATATTTGTAGTTTCTGAGAAGAAGGCATTTGAACATTTTCCCATAGGGTTCAATGTTAATCTATGTCCTGCGGTGGTGGCCATCTTGGATTTCCGATCGGCATAAAAAACAGAAACTTTGTAGAGGACCTTCCAATGATCATTCCTGGGCAGTTTGATTTCAACTGTCCTAGTGGTTTCAGAGAAGAAGCGTTTTGAAACATTTTTCCCATAGGGTCCATTGTTAAACTAAGTCCTGCCGTAGCCGCCATTTTGAATTTCATATCGGAACAAAAAACGTACAGTTTGTAGAGGACCATCCAATGAACATTCATGTACAGTTTGGCTTTAATAATATTTGTAGTTTCTGAGAAGAAGGCATTTGAACATTTTCCCATAGGGTCCAATGTTAAACTAAGTCCTGCAGTAGCCGCCATTTTGAATTTCATATCGGAACAAAAAACGTAAAATTTGTAGAGGACAATCCAATGAACATTCATGTACAGTTTGGCTTTAATCATATTTGTAGTTTCTGAGAAGAAGGCATTTGAACATTTTCCCATAGGGTTCAATGTTAATCTATGTATTGCAGTGGCGGCCATCTTGGATTTCCAATCGGCATTTAAAACAAACATTCTGTAGAGGACCTTCCAATGATCATTCCTGGGCAGTTTGGTTTCAATTGTCCATGTGGTTTCAGAGAAGAAGCGTTTTGAAACATTTTTTCCATAGGGTCCAATGTTAAACTAAGTCCTGCCGTAGCCGCCATTTTGAATTTTATACCGGAACAAAAAACCTAAATTTGTAGAGGACCATCTAATGAGCATTCATGTACAGTTTGGCTTTAATCATATTTGTAGTTTCTGAGAAGAAGGCATTTGAATATTTTCCCATAGGGTTCAATGTTAATCTATGTCCTGCGGTGGTGGCCATCTTGGATTTCCGATCGGCATAAAAAGCACACACTTTGTAGAGGACCTTCCAATGATCATTGCTGGGCAGATTGGTTTCAATTATCCAAGTGGTTTCAGAGAAGAAGCATTTTGAAACATTTTTCCCATATGGTCCAATGTTAAACTAAGTCCTGCCGTAGCCGCCATTTTGAATTTCATATCGGAACAAAAAACGTAAAGTCTGTAGAGGACCATCCAATGAACATTCATGTACAGTTTGGCTTTAATCATATTTGTAGTTTCTGAGAAGAAGGCATTTGAAAATTTTCCCATAAGGTCCAATGTTAATCTATGTCCTGCGGTGGCGGCCATCTTGAATTTTTGATCGGCATAAAAAAACAGAAACTTTGTAGAGGACCTTCCAATGATCATTCCTGGGCAGTTTGGTTTCAATTGTCCAAGTGGTTTCAGAGAAGAAGCGTTTTGAAACATTTTTCCCATAGGGTCCAATGTTAAACTAAGTCCTGCCGTAGCCGCCATTTTGAATTTCATATCGGAACAAAAAACGTAAAGTTTCTAGAGGACCATCCAATGAACATTCATGTACAGTTTGTCTTTAATCATATTTGTAGTTTCTGAGAAGAAGGCATTTGAACATTTTCCCATAGGGTCCAATGTTAATCTATGTCCTGCGGTGGTGGCCATCTTGGATTTCCGATCGGCATAAAAAACACATACTTTGTAGAGGACCTTCCAATGATCATTCCTGGGCAGTTTGGTTTCAATTATCCAAGTGGTTTCAGAGAAGAAGCGTTTCGAAACATTTTTCCCATAGGGTCCAATGTTAAACTAAGTCCTGCAGTAGCCGCCATTTTGAATTTCATATCGGAACAAAAAACGTAAAGTTTGTAGAGGACCATCCAATGAACATTCATGTACAGTTTGGCTTTGATCATATTTGTAGTTTCTGAGAAGAAGGCATTTGAACATTTTCCCATAGGGTTCAATGTTAATCTATGTCCTGCGGTGGCGGCCATCTTGAATTTTTGATCGGCATAAAAAAACAGAAACTTTGTAGAGGACCTTCCAATGATCATTCCTGGGCAGTTTGGTTTCAATTGTCCTAGTGGTTTCAGAGAAGAAACGTTTTGAAACATTTTTCCCATAGGGTCCAAAGTTAAACTAAGTCCTGCCGTAGCCGCCATTTTGAATTTCATATCGGAACAAAAACGTAAAGTTTGTAGAGGACCATCCAATGAATATTCATGTACAGTTTGGCTTTAATCATATTTGTAGTTTCTGAGAAGAAGGCATTTGAACATTTTCCCATAGGGTTCAATGTTAATCTATGTCCTGTGGTGGTGGCCATCTTGGATTTCCGATCGGCATAAAAAACACATACTTTGTAGAGGACATTCCAATGATCATTCCTGGGCAGTTTGCTTTCAATTGTCCAAGTGGTTTCAGAGGAGAAGCGTTTTGAAACATTTTTCCCATAGGGTCCAATGTTAAACTAAGTCCTGCCGTAGCCGCCATTTTGAATTTCATATCGGAACAGAAAACGTAAAGTTTGTAGAGGACCATCCAATGAACATTCATGTACAGTTTGGCTTTAATCATATTTGTAGTTTCTGAGAAGAAGGCATTTGAACATTTTCCCATAGGGTTCAATGTTAATCTATGTCCTGCGGTGGTGGCCATCTTGGATTTCCGATCGGCATAAAAAACAGAAACTTTGTAGAGGACCTTCCAATGATCATTCCTGGGCAGTTTGGTTTCAATTGTCCTAGTGGTTTCAGAGAAGAAGCGTTTTGAAACATTTTTCCATAGGGTCCAATGTTAAACTAAGTCCTGCGGTAGCCGCCATTTTGAATTTCATATCGGAACAAAAAACGTACAGTTTGTAGAGGACCATCCAATGAACATTCATGTACAGTTTGTCTTTAATCATATTTGTAGTTTCTGAGAAGAAGGCATTTGAACATTTTCCCATAGGGTCCAATGTTAATCTATGTCCTGCGGTGGTGGCCATCTTGGATTTTTGATCGGCATAAAAAAACAGAAACTTTGTAGAGGACCTTCCAATGATCATTCCTGGGCAGTTTGGTTTCAATTGTCCAAGTGGTTTCAGAGAAGAAGCGTTTTGAAACATTTTCCCCATAGGGTCCAATGTTAAACTAAGTCCTGCCGTAGCCGCCATTTTGAATTTCATATCGGAACAAAAAACGTAAAGTTTCTAGAGGACCATCCAATGAACATTCATGTACAGTTTGTCTTTAATCATATTTGTAGTTTCTGAGAAGAAGGCATTTGAACATTTTCCCATAGGGTTCAATGTTAATCTATGTCCTGCGGTGGTGGCCATCTTGGATTTCCGATCGGCATAAAAAACACATACTTTGTAGAGGACCTTCCAATGATCGTTCCTGGGCAGTTTGGTTTCAATTATCCAAGTGGTTTCAGAGAAGAAGCGTTTCGAAACATTTTTCCCATAGGGTCCAATGTTAAACTAAGTCCTGCAGTAGCCGCCATTTTGAATTTCATATCGGAACAAAAAACGTAAAGTTTGTAGAGGACCATCCAATGAACATTCATGTACAGTTTGGCTTTGATCATATTTGTAGTTTCTGAGAAGAAGGCATTTGAACATTTTCCCATAGGGTTCAATGTTAATCTATGTCCTGCGGTGGCGGCCATCTTGAATTTTTGATCGGCATAAAAAAACAGAAACTTTGTAGAGGACCTTCCAATGATCATTCCTGGGCAGTTTGGTTTCAATTGTCCTAGTGGTTTCAGAGAAGAAACGTTTTGAAACATTTTTCCCATAGGGTCCAAAGTTAAACTAAGTCCTGCCGTAGCCGCCATTTTGAATTTCATATCGGAACAAAAACGTAAAGTTTGTAGAGGACCATCCAATGAATATTCATGTACAGTTTGGCTTTAATCATATTTGTAGTTTCTGAGAAGAAGGCATTTGAACATTTTCCCATAGGGTTCAATGTTAATCTATGTCCTGTGGTGGTGGCCATCTTGGATTTCCGATCGGCATAAAAAACACATACTTTGTAGAGGACATTCCAATGATCATTCCTGGGCAGTTTGCTTTCAATTGTCCAAGTGGTTTCAGAGGAGAAGCGTTTTGAAACATTTTTCCCATAGGGTCCAATGTTAAACTAAGTCCTGCCGTAGCCGCCATTTTGAATTTCATATCGGAACAGAAAACGTAAAGTTTGTAGAGGACCATCCAATGAACATTCATGTACAGTTTGGCTTTAATCATATTTGTAGTTTCTGAGAAGAAGGCATTTGAACATTTTCCCATAGGGTTCAATGTTAATCTATGTCCTGCGGTGGTGGCCATCTTGGATTTCCGATCGGCATAAAAAACAGAAACTTTGTAGAGGACCTTCCAATGATCATTCCTGGGCAGTTTGGTTTCAATTGTCCTAGTGGTTTCAGAGAAGAAGCGTTTTGAAACATTTTTCCATAGGGTCCAATGTTAAACTAAGTCCTGCGGTAGCCGCCATTTTGAATTTCATATCGGAACAAAAAACGTACAGTTTGTAGAGGACCATCCAATGAACATTCATGTACAGTTTGTCTTTAATCATATTTGTAGTTTCTGAGAAGAAGGCATTTGAACATTTTCCCATAGGGTCCAATGTTAATCTATGTCCTGCGGTGGTGGCCATCTTGGATTTCCGATCGGCATAAAAAACACATACTTTGTAGAGGACCTTCCAATGATCATTCCTGGGCAGTTTGGTTTCAATTATCCAAGTGGTTTCAGAGAAGAAGCGTTTCGAAACATTTTTCCCATAGGGTCCAATGTTAAACTAAGTCCTGCAGTAGTCGCCATTTTGAATTTCATATCGGAACAAAAAACGTAAAGTTTGTAGAGGACCATCCAATGAACATTCATGTACAGTTTGGCTTTGATCATATTTGTAGTTTCTGAGAAGAAGGCATTTGAACATTTTCCCATAGGGTTCAATGTTAATCTATGTCCTGCGGTGGTGGCCATCTTGAATTTTTGATCGGCATAAAAAAACAGAAACTTTGTAGAGGACCTTCCAATGATCATTCCTGGGCAGTTTGGTTTCAATTGTCCTAGTGGTTTCAGAGAAGAAACGTTTTGAAACATTTTTCCCATAGGGTCCAAAGTTAAACTAAGTCCTGCCGTAGCCGCCATTTTGAATTTCATATCGGAACAAAAACGTAAAGTTTGTATAGGACCATCCAATGAATATGCATGTACAGTTTGGCTTTAATCATATTTGTAGTTTCTGAGAAGAAGGCATTTGAACATTTTCCCATAGGGTTCAATGTTAATCTATGTCCTGCGGTGGTGGCCATCTTGGATTTCCGATCGGCATAAAAAACACATACTTTGTAGAGGACCTTCCAATGATCATTCCTGGGCAGTTTGGTTTCAATTGTCCAAGTGGTTTCAGAGAAGAAGCATTTTGAAACATTTTTCCCATAGGGTCCAATGTTAAACTAAGTCCTGCAGTAGCCGCCATTTTGAATTTCATATCGGAACAGAAAACGTAAAGTTTGTAGAGGACCATCCACTGAACATTCATGTACAGTTTGGCTTTAATCATATTTGTAGTTTCTGAGAAGAAGGCATTTGAACATTTTCCCATAGGGTTCAATGTTAATCTATGTCCTGCGGTGGTGGCCATCTTGGATTTCCGATCGGCATAAAAAACAGAAACTTTGTAGAGGACCTTCCAATGATCATTCCTGGGCAGTTTGATTTCAACTGTCCTAGTGGTTTCAGAGAAGAAGCGTTTTGAAACATTTTTCCCATAGGGTCCAATGTTAAACTAAGTCCTGCCGTAGCCGCCATTTTGAATTTCATATCGGAACAAAAAACGTACAGTTTGTAGAGGACCATCCAATGAACATTCATGTACAGTTTGGCTTTAATAATATTTGTAGTTTCTGAGAAGAAGGCATTTGAACATTTTCCCATAGGGTCCAATGTTAAACTAAGTCCTGCAGTAGCCGCCATTTTGAATTTCATATCGGAACAAAAAACCTAAATTTGTAGAGGACCATCTAATGAGCATTCATGTACAGTTTGGCTTTAATCATATTTGTAGTTTCTGAGAAGAAGGCATTTGAATATTTTCCCATAGGGTTCAATGTTAATTTATGTCCTGCGGTGGTGGCCATCTTGGATTTCCGATCGGCATAAAAAGCACACACTTTGTAGAGGACCTTCCAATGATCATTGCTGGGCAGATTGGTTTCAATTATCCAAGTGGTTTCAGAGAAGAAGCATTTTGAAACATTTTTCCCATATGGTCCAATGTTAAACTAAGTCCTGCCGTAGCCGCCATTTTGAATTTCATATCGGAACAAAAAACGTAAAGTCTGTAGAGGACCATCCAATGAACATTCATGTACAGTTTGGCTTTAATCATATTTGTAGTTTCTGAGAAGAAGGCATTTGAAAATTTTCCCATAAGGTCCAATGTTAATCTATGTCCTGCGGTGGCGGCCATCTTGAATTTTTGATCGGCATAAAAAAACAGAAACTTTGTAGAGGACCTTCCAATGATCATTCCTGGGCAGTTTGGTTTCAATTGTCCAAGTGGTTTCAGAGAAGAAGCGTTTTGAAACATTTTTCCCATAGGGTCCAATGTTAAACTAAGTCCTGCGGTAGCCGCCATTTTGAATTTCATATCGGAACAAAAAACGTAAAGTTTCTAGAGGACCATCCAATGAACATTCATGTACAGTTTGTCTTTAATCATATTTGTAGTTTCTGAGAAGAAGGCATTTGAACATTTTCCCATAGGGTCCAATGTTAATCTATGTCCTGCGGTGGTGGCCATCTTGGATTTCCGATCGGCATAAAAAACACATACTTTGTAGAGGACCTTCCAATGATCATTCCTGGGCAGTTTGGTTTCAATTGTCCTAGTGGTTTCAGAGAAGAAACGTTTTGAAACATTTTTCCCATAGGGTCCAAAGTTAAACTAAGTCCTGCCGTAGCCGCCATTTTGAATTTCATATCGGAACAAAAACGTAAAGTTTGTAGAGGACCATCCAATGAATATTCATGTACAGTTTGGCTTTAATCATATTTGTAGTTTCTGAGAAGAAGGCATTTGAACATTTTCCCATAGGGTTCAATGTTAATCTATGTCCTGCGGTGGTGGCCATCTTGGATTTCCGATCGGCATAAAAAACACATACTTTGTAGAGGACATTCCAATGATCATTCCTGGGCAGTTTGCTTTCAATTGTCCAAGTGGTTTCAGAGGAGAAGCGTTTTGAAACATTTTTCCCATAGGGTCCAATGTTAAACTAAGTCCTGCCGTAGCCGCCATTTTGAATTTCATATCGGAACAGAAAACGTAAAGTTTGTAGAGGACCATCCAATGAACATTCATGTACAGTTTGGCTTTAATCATATTTGTAGTTTCTGAGAAGAAGGCATTTGAACATTTTCCCATAGGGTTCAATGTTAATCTATGTCCTGCGGTGGTGGCCATCTTGGATTTCCGATCGGCATAAAAAACAGAAACTTTGTAGAGGACCTTCCAATGATCATTCCTGGGCAGTTTGGTTTCAACTGTCCTAGTGGTTTCAGAGAAGAAGCGTTTTGAAACATTTTTCCATAGGGTCCAATGTTAAACTAAGTCCTGCGGTAGCCGCCATTTTGAATTTCATATCGGAACAAAAAACGTACAGTTTGTAGAGGACCATCCAATGAACATTCATGTACAGTTTGTCTTTAATCATATTTGTAGTTTCTGAGAAGAAGGCATTTGAACATTTTCCCATAGGGTCCAATGTTAATCTATGTCCTGCGGTGGTGGCCATCTTGGATTTCCGATCGGCATAAAAAACACATACTTTGTAGAGGACCTTCCAATGATCATTCCTGGACAGTTTGCTTTCAATTATCCAAGTGGTTTCAGAGAAGAAGCGTTTCGAAACATTTTTCCCATAGGGTCCAATGTTAAACTAAGTCCTGCAGTAGCCGCCATTTTGAATTTCATATCGGAACAAAAAACGTAAAGTTTGTAGAGGACCATCCAATGAACATTCATGTACAGTTTGGCTTTGATCATATTTGTAGTTTCTGAGAAGAAGGCATTTGAACATTTTCCCATAGGGTTCAATGTTAATCTATGTCCTGCGGTGGCGGCCATCTTGAATTTTTGATCGGCATAAAAAAACAGAAACTTTGTAGAGGACCTTCCAATGATCATTCCTGGGCAGTTTGGTTTCAATTGTCCTAGTGGTTTCAGAGAAGAAACGTTTTGAAACATTTTTCCCATAGGGTCCAAAGTTAAACTAAGTCCTGCCGTAGCCGCCATTTTGAATTTCATATCGGAACAAAAACGTAAAGTTTGTAGAGGACCATCCAATGAATATGCATGTACAGTTTGGCTTTAATCATATTTGTAGTTTCTGAGAAGAAGGCATTTGAACATTTTCCCATAGGGTTCAATGTTAATCTATGTCCTGCGGTGGTGGCCATCTTGGATTTCCGATCGGCATAAAAAACACGTACTTTGTAGAGGACCTTCCAATGATCATTCTTGGGCAGTTTGCTTTCAATTGTCCAAGTGGTTTCAGAGAAGAAGCATTTTGAAACATTTTTCCCATAGGGTCCAATGTTAAACTAAGTCCTGCAGTAGCCGCCATTTTGAATTTCATATCGGAACAGAAAACGTAAAGTTTGTAGAGGACCATCCACTGAACATTCATGTACAGTTTGGCTTTAATCATATTTGTAGTTTCTGAGAAGAAGGCATTTGAACATTTTCCCATAGGGTTCAATGTTAATCTATGTCCTGCGGTGGTGGCCATCTTGGATTTCCGATCGGCATAAAAAACAGAAACTTTGTAGAGGACCTTCTAATGATCATTCCTGGGCAGTTTGATTTCAACTGTCCTAGTGGTTTCAGAGAAGAGGCGTTTTGAAACATTTTTCCCATAGGGTCCAATGTTAAACTAAGTCCTGCCGTAGCCGCCATTTTGAATTTCATATCGGAACAAAAAACGTACAGTTTGTAGAGGACCATCCAATGAACATTCATGTACAGTTTGGCTTTAATAATATTTGTAGTTTCTGAGAAGAAGGCATTTGAACATTTTCCCATAGGGTCCAATGTTAAACTAAGTCCTGCCGTAGCCGCCATTTTGAATTTCATATCGGAACAAAAAACGTAAAGTTTGTAGAGGACCATCCAATGAACATTCATGTACAGTTTGGCTTTAATCATATTTGTAGTTTCTGAGAAGAAGGCATTTGAAAATTTTCCCATAAGGTCCAATGTTAATCTATGTCCTGCGGTGGCGGCCATCTTGAATTTTTGATCGGCATAAAAAAACAGAAACTTTGTAGAGGACCTTCCAATGATCATTCCTGGGCAGTTTGGTTTCAATTGTCCTAGTGGTTTCAGAGAGAAGAAACGTTTTGAAACATTTTTCCCATAGGGTCCAAAGTTAAACTAAGTCCTGCCATAGCCGCCATTTTGAATTTCATATCGGAACAGAAAACGTAAAGTTTGTAGAGGACCATCCAATGAACATTCATGTACAGTTTGGCTTTAATCATATTTGTAGTTTCTGAGAAGAAGGCATTTGAACATTTTCCAATAGGGTTCAATGTTAATCTATGTCCTGCGGTGGTGGCCATCTTGGATTTCCGATCGGCATAAAAAACAGAAACTTTGTAGAGGACCTTCCAATGATCATTCCTGGGCAGTTTGATTTCAACTGTCCTAGTGGTTTCAGAGAAGAAGCGTTTTGAAACATTTTTCCCATAGGGTCAATGTTAAACTAAGTCCTGCCGTAGCCGCCATTTTGAATTTCATATCGGAACAAAAAACGTACAGTTTGTAGAGAACCATCCAATGAACATTCATGTACAGTTTGGCTTTAATCATATTTGTAGTTTCTGAGAAGAAGGCATTTGAACATTTTCCCATAGGGTCCAATGTTAAACTAAGTCCTGCAGTAGCCGCCATTTTGAATTTCATATCGGAACAAAAAACGTAAAATTTGTAGAGGACAATCCAATGAACATTCATGTACAGTTTGGCTTTAATCATATTTGTAGTTTCTGAGAAGAAGGCATTTGAACATTTTCCCATAGGGTTCAATGTTAATCTATGTATTGCAGTGGCGGCCATCTTGGATTTCCAATCGGCATATAAAACAAACATTCTGTAGAGGACCTTCCAATGATCATTGCTGGGCAGATTGGTTTCAATTATCCAAGTGGTTTCAGAGAAGAAGCATTTTGAAACATTTTTCCCATATGGTCCAATGTTAAACTAAGTCCTGCCGTAGCCGCCATTTTGAATTTCATATCGGAACAAAAAACGTAAAGTTTGTAGAGGACCATCCAATGAACATTCATGTACAGTTTGGCTTTAATCATATTTGTAGTTTCTGAGAAGAAGGCATTTGAAAATTTTCCCATAAGGTCCAATGTTAATCTATGTCCTGCGGTGGCGGCCATCTTGAATTTTTGATCGGCATAAAAAAACAGAAACTTTGTAGAGGACCTTCCAATGATCATTCCTGGGCAGTTTGGTTTCAATTGTCCAAGTGGTTTCAGAGAAGAAGCGTTTTGAAACATTTTCCCCATAGGGTCCAATGTTAAACTAAGTCCTGCCGTAGCCGCCATTTTGAATTTCATATCGGAACAAAAAACGTAAAGTTTCTAGAGGACCATCCAATGAACATTCATGTACAGTTTGTCTTTAATCATATTTGTAGTTTCTGAGAAGAAGGCATTTGAACATTTTCCCATAGGGTTCAATGTTAATCTATGTCCTGCGGTGGTGGCCATCTTGGATTTCCGATCGGCATAAAAAACACATACTTTGTAGAGGACCTTCCAATGATCGTTCCTGGGCAGTTTGGTTTCAATTATCCAAGTGGTTTCAGAGAAGAAGCGTTTCGAAACATTTTTCCCATAGGGTCCAATGTTAAACTAAGTCCTGCAGTAGCCGCCATTTTGAATTTCATATCGGAACAAAAAACGTAAAGTTTGTAGAGGACCATCCAATGAACATTCATGTACAGTTTGGCTTTGATCATATTTGTAGTTTCTGAGAAGAAGGCATTTGAACATTTTCCCATAGGGTTCAATGTTAATCTATGTCCTGCGGTGGCGGCCATCTTGAATTTTTGATCGGCATAAAAAAACAGAAACTTTGTAGAGGACCTTCCAATGATCATTCCTGGGCAGTTTGGTTTCAATTGTCCTAGTGGTTTCAGAGAAGAAACGTTTTGAAACATTTTTCCCATAGGGTCCAAAGTTAAACTAAGTCCTGCCGTAGCCGCCATTTTGAATTTCATATCGGAACAAAAACGTAAAGTTTGTAGAGGACCATCCAATGAATATTCATGTACAGTTTGGCTTTAATCATATTTGTAGTTTCTGAGAAGAAGGCATTTGAACATTTTCCCATAGGGTTCAATGTTAATCTATGTCCTGCGGTGGTGGCCATCTTGGATTTCCGATCGGCATAAAAAACACATACTTTGTAGAAGACCTTCCAATGATCATTCCTGGGCAGTTTGCTTTCAATTGTCCAAGTGGTTTCAGAGGAGAAGCGTTTTGAAACATTTTTCCCATAGGGTCCAATGTTAAACTAAGTCCTGCCGTAGCCGCCATTTTGAATTTCATATCGGAACAGAAAACGTAAAGTTTGTAGAGGACCATCCAATGAACATTCATGTACAGTTTGGCTTTAATCATATTTGTAGTTTCTGAGAAGAAGGCATTTGAACATTTTCCCATAGGGTTCAATGTTAATCTATGTCCTGCGGTGGTGGCCATCTTGGATTTTCGATCGGCATAAAAAACAGAAACTTTGTAGAGGACCTTCCAATGATCATTCCTGGGCAGTTTGGTTTCAACTGTCCTAGTGGTTTCAGAGAAGCGTTTTGAAACATTTTTCCATAGGATCCAATGTTAAACTAAGTCCTGCGGTAGCCGCCATTTTGAATTTCATATCGGAACAAAAAACGTACAGTTTGTAGAGGACCATCCAATGAACATTCATGTACAGTTTGTCTTTAATCATATTTGTAGTTTCTGAGAAGAAGGCATTTGAACATTTTCCCATAGGGTCCAATGTTAAACTAAGTCCTGCCGTAGCCGCCATTTTGAATTTCATATCGGAACAAAAAACGTAAAGTTTGTAGAGGACAATCCAATGAACATTCATGTACAGTTTGGCTTTAATCATATTTGTAGTTTCTGAGAAGAAGGCATTTGAACATTTTCCCATAGGGTTCAATGTTAATCTATGTATTGCAGTGGCGGCCATCTTGGATTTCCAATCGGCATATAAAACAAACATTCTGTAGAGGACCTTCCAATGATCATTCCTGGGCAGTTTGGTTTCAATTGTCCAAGTGGTTTCAGAGAAGAAGCGTTTTGAAACATTTTTCCCATAGGGTCCAATGTTAAACTAAGTCCTGCCGTAGCCGCCATTTTGAATTTCATACCGGAACAAAAACCTAAATTTGTAGAGGACCATCTAATGAGCATTCATGTACAGTTTGGCTTTAATCATATTTGTAGTTTCTGAGAAGAAGGCATTTGAATATTTTCCCATAGGGTTCAATGTTAATCTATGTCCTGCGGTGGTGGCCATCTTGGATTTCCGATCGGCATAAAAAACAGAAACTTTGTAGAGGACCTTCCAATGATCATTCCTGGGCAGTTTGGTTTCAACTGTCTAAGTGGTTTCAGAGAAGAAGCATTTTGAAACATTTTTCCCATAGGGTCCAATGTTAAACTAAGTCCTGCCGTAGCCGCCATTTTGAATTTCATACCGGAATAAAAAACCTTAAGATTGTAGAGGACCATCCAATGAACATTCGTGTACAGTTTGGCTTTAATCATATTTGCAGTTTCTGAGAAGAAGGCATTTGAACATTTTCCCATAGGGTCCAATGTTAATCTATGTATTGCGGTGGTGGCCATCTTGGATTTCCGATCGGCATTGATCATTCATTTACAGTTTGGGTTCAGTCAGTTCATTAGTTTCAGAGAAGAAGATCTTTGAAATTTCAGCCAATCAGAGCACATTATTGGCCCTGGCAGCCACATTGAATATCCGACTAGAACGAAAAACAGTAACTTTGTAGAGGACCATCCAAGGAACATTCCTGCTAAGTTTGGTTCCAATCAGCCCAGTTGTTTCGGAGAAGAAGCTTGAAATGTGAAAAGTTTACAGACGACGGACGCCAAGTGATGGCAATAGTTCACCTGGACCTTTGGTCCAGGTGAACTAAAAATGGCGCGATCAACAGGAGTTCGCAATCCACCGAACCTACTTTTAACCAAACGAACTTTTGATGTATTTATTTTCTAATATCTCTGAAATGAAATCTTAGTTCTCATATTTAATATGGTCATTTATATGCGAAGGTTGGCCATTCAATTTGTTAAAATGCACTGCACGAGGACGCATAAGTTTTTTATTGATCAACATCTGGGTAACAATTGCGTTCTATTTATAGAACTATTTACAAACAGACACGTGTCTGCAATTAAAATAATAGCCAAAACCAAAACTAGAAAATTGAATGCCCCCGTCTCAACCTTATCCACCTCAACCCCCCAGCCCCCCCCCCAATTTACTACCTTAACTGTTGGTTTGGTTCTGAGGATTGTGTAGGGGTATAATGCAAAGAAAACAACGTCTTGAAGAGCCAAAATGGATTTTCAATATAACTTAATTTCAAGGAATGGTATAATATTCATCGGGTATGATGTAGAAAACTTTTGTATAGACTTTAAAAGGTGTCTTAGTTTGTGTCTGTAAGACACGTACAATGCCCCTGCGGTTATAATTGCAAAAGGGTAAACCAATTTATTCAGCATCAAGCAGAAATGACTGAAATAAATGAATCTGTACCTAACAATGTGATGTTCGATTGATTGATTGATTGAAGTTTAACGCCACTTTCAGCAGTATTTCAGCCATATCGTAAAATTGTTGACAATCAAAATCCATATAATATGCACACCTTCAGTGTTGGTACTAACTGTCTACAAAATATAAAAGGTCTAGCTCAAAAACTGTAGGAGGAGTTAGCCGGACAAACCATATATCCTATAGGGATTTAGCAAAATCTGTCTAAGTTCATGCATCCATAATTTTGTAAAAAATTGTTGAAAGTCAAAATCCACAAAATATGCACACCTTCAGTGTACGTACTAACTGTCTACAAAATATAAAAGGTCTAGCTCAAAAACTGTAGGAGGAGTTAGCCGGACAAACCATATATCCTATAGGGATTTAGCAAAATCTGTCTTAAGTTCATGCATCCATAATTTTGTGAAAAATTGTTGAAAATCAAAATCCATATAATATGCACACCTTCAGTGTTGGTACTAACTGTCTACAAAATAGAAAAGGTCTAGCTCAAAAACTGTAGGAGGAGTTAGCTGAACAAACCATATATCCTATAGGGATTTAACAAAATCTGTCTAAGTTCATGCATCCATAATTTTGTAAAAAAATGTTGAAAGTCAAAATCCATAAAAGATGCACACCTTCAGTGTAAGTACTAACTGCCTACAAAATATTAAAGGTCTAGCTCAAAAACTGTAGGAGGAGTTAACCGGACAAACTATGCATACTAAGTGTGACGAACAGACGGACGGACAGGGCTAAAACAATATGCCCCCCGACCAATAGTCGCGGGGGCATAAAAATATGCACACCTTCAGTGTAAGTAATAACTGTCTACAAAATATAAAAGGTCTAGCTCAAAAACTGTAGGAGGAGTTAGCCGGACAAACTATGCATACTAAGTGTGACGAATGGACGGAGGCACGGACAGACAGACAGGGGTAAAACAATATGCCCCCCGACCAATAGTCGCTGGGGCATAAAAATAACTACAGTATTTATATTCCAATTGTTGCAATTTGATTATGAGGTCTGAGAAATAATTATTTATTTTACAACTTGCTTCATTTTTGACGTTTGTTCTATATATTCGTAATGAATATAAAGAATCTAGAACGGCAAATTGGCAGAGACATATTTTATTCTGCTGAAAACTACACAAATAATTAATATGAGTTATTACAATTGTTGTGGTATTAGACCAAAGCACAGTAACATTTCAAAAAATGGGGGGGGGGGGCTGTTATTACAATTTATGTGGTATTAAGACTAAAGCACAGTAATATTTCAACTAGAGGCTCAGCCCACTGAGCCTGTATCGCTCACCAGAAAATAGAATGATACTGATGCAAATTTCAAAGGGAGATAATCATTACCTTAAAAAACAGCAGCCATCTTGAATGGAGGGTGGGGCTGTCGGACACAATTTTGAAAGGGACACACCCAGGGACCATCTATGTCAGGCTTGGACCTTACATAGATGCTTCCTGCCAAGTTTGGCTCCATTTGGCCAAACTGTTTCAGAGGAGAAGATTTTTTTAACATTAGCCAATCAGAAAAAAGAATTAATATTGGCGGCCATGTTTGTTGGCTGAATGGAACCAAATGAAGAAGGTTAATAGATGATCTTACATAGATGCTTCCTGCCAAGTTTGGCTCCATTTTGCCAAGCAGTTTCAGAGAAGATTTGTTTAAACAGTAGCCAATCAGAAACAAGAATTCTTGGCGGCCATCTTTGTTGGTGGAACGGAACGAAATGGAGAAACTTTATAGAGGACCTTACATAGATGCTTACTGCCAAGTTTGGTTCCATTTGGCCAAGTTGTTTCAGAGGAGGAGATTAAAATTTGGAAAAGTTAACGGACGGACGACGGATGCCAAGTGATGGCAATACCTCACATGGCCAGGTGAGCTAAAAAATGATGAAAAAAGGGCAATAACTCCTAGACAGGTAATCAGATTCACTTCAAAATTGCAGGGCATGTAGATCTTGACATCTATCTCTTATAGTTTTTGAAATAAAGGATGAAAAGTATTAACATTTTTAAAATTTGATGAAAAAAGGGCAATAACTTCAGATTTACTTTTAAAATTGCAGGCTAGGTTGATCTTGACATGCTGAACATGTTTGCTGTTTAAACTTAACATCTATCTCTTATAGTTTTTGAAATAAAGGACAAAAGGTATTAACATTTTGAAAATTTGATGAAAAAGGGCAATTACTCCAAAATGGGTACTCAGATTTACTTAAAAATTAGGTAGATCTTGACATGCTGAACATGTTTGCAGTTTAAACTTAACATCTATCTCTTATAGTTTTTGAAATAAAGGACAAAAAGTATTAAAATTTTGAAAATTTGATGAAAAAAGAGCAATAACTCCAAATTAGGTACTTAGATTAACTTCAAAATTGGAGGGCATGTAGATCATGACATGCTGTACACGTTTGCTGTTTAAACTTAACGTCTATCTCTTATAGTTTTTGAAATAAAAAGCGAAAAGTATTAAATTTTGAAAATTTGATGAAAAAAGGGCAAGATGGGTAATCAGATTTTCTTCACAATTTCAGGGTAGTTAGATCTTGCTGTGCTGATCATTTTTATCCCGTCAGATTTCTGATATTATTAACGGTTTTTGAGTTATTACCAAAAACGTGCAATTTTACCATATGTTCTATTTTTAGTAACAGTGGCCATGTTTCTTGGCCGAATGGAACCAAATGAAGAAGTTTTATAGAGGATCTTACATAGATGCTTCCTGCCAAGATTGGCTCAATTTGGCCAAGCAGTTTCAGAGGAGAAGATTTTTTTAACATTAGCCAATCAGAAAGAAGAATTGCCCTTGGCGGCCATATTTGTTGACGGAATAGGACGAAATGAAGAAACTTTATAGAGGACCTTATATAGATGCTTTCTGCCAAGTTTGGTTCCATTTGGTCCAGTTGTTTCAGAGGAGTAGATTAAAATATGAAAAGTTAACGGACGGACGGATGCCAAGTGATGGCAATAGCTCACATGACCCTTTGGGTCAGGTGAGCTAAAAAGGGGGGGTATTACAATTTGTGTGGTATTAGATCAATATCGTGACAATCTTATATGTTTTATCAGTTGGTTGCTAATTTGCAGAGTATGTTCCCATCCTAGGAGGTTTTCATAGCTTTTAAATCTCCATTACTAACCAGTATGGCAAAGTAGCTGATTATAAGATTAAGCTCATTATATTCTTGTTTATTCATAATTAGAAAAAAAATGTTCTGCAAAAGTGACTAATGGTCTCAAAATCCTGGCTGAATCCCTGAACGCTCTTTGGTCCCAGGCCTCTCGACATGCTTCGATACCATCATTATGCGGGATTTTAGTGTATAATAACCTAACGTCCATCGAAACAAGAATGGTTCCCGAAGGTTCATGGATTCCATTTTTTGAAGATAATCAGTGGTGTCTTTCAAATGTGAGGGTAACACTTCTACATGAGGTCGAAGGTGGAAATCGACGAATTTGGAGATTTTTTCTGTGGGGTGCCCATTTGCTGAAACAATAGGTCTCCTGGGGTTTTTGACTATGAATTTTAGGTAATAGATAGAAGCATCGGGCTTTGGGTTTGTCTGGTTTCAAATAATCGAAAGTGTTCTTGTCGATATGACTATTTTCTTTCATAATTTTTACCTCCTGTGTTATTTCAGTGCTAATTTAGTGCAAAATTTTGTCATTCAACGCAGTGTTTAATTCTTTATCACTTTGTTTTGTGTACTTGGTGTTGTTTTACAAACCATTTTAGACGTTTATAAATTGCATAGTATCTCGTTTATTGGCTATGTCATAATAAAACAGTATGTAAAGCAGACAGTATCTGGTTATGTCACAATAAAACAGTATGTAAAACAGACAGGATCTGGCTATGTCATAATAAAACAGTATGTAAAACAGACAGGATCTGGTTATTTCACAATAAAACAGTATGTAAAACAGACAGTATCTGGTTATGTCACAATAAAACAGTATGTAAAACAGACAGGATCTGGCTATGTCATAATAAAACAGTATGTAAAACAGACAGGATCTGGTTATGTCATAATAAAACAGTATGTAAAACAGACAGGATCTGGTTATGTCACAATAAAACAGTATGTAAAACAGACAGGATCTGGTTATGTCACAATAAATGGTATGTAAAACAGACAGGATCTGGTTATGTCACAATAAAACAGTATGTAAAACAGACAGGATCTGGTTATGTCATAATAAACGGTATGTAAAACAGATAGGATATGGTTATGTCATAATAAAACAGTATGTAAAACAGACAGGATCTGGTTATGTCACAATAAAACAGTATGTAAAACAGACAGGATCTGGTTATGTCACAATAAAACAGTATGTAAAACAGACAGGATCTGGTTGTCATAATAAAACAGTATGTAAAACAGACAGGATCTGATTATGTCATAATAAACGGTATGTAAAGCAGACAGGATCTGGTTATGTCACAATAAAACAGTATGTAAAACAGACAGGATCTGGCTATGTCATAATAAAACAGTATGTAAAACAGACAGGATCTGGTTATGTCACAATAAAACAGTATGTAAAACAGACAGGATCTGGTTATGTCATAATAAAACAGTATGTAAAACAGACAGGATCTGGCTATGTCACAATAAAACAGTATGTAAAACAGACAGGATCTGGTTATGTCATAATAAACGGTATGTAAAACAGACAGGATCTGGTTATGTCACAATAAAAGAGTATGTAAAACAGACAGGATCTGGCTATGTCACAATAAAACAGTATGTAAAACAGACAGGATCTAGTTATGTCAATACAAGTGGTATGTAAAACAGACAGGATCTGGCTATGTCATAATAAAACAGTATGTAAAGCAGACAGTATCTGGTTATGTCACAATAAAACAGTATGTAAAACAGACAGGATCTGGCTATGTCATAATAAAACAGTATGTAAAACAGACAGGATCTGGTTATTTCACAATAAAACAGTATGTAAAACAGACAGTATCTGGTTATGTCACAATAAAACAGTATGTAAAACAGACAGGATCTGGCTATGTCATAATAAAACAGTATGTAAAACAGACAGGATCTGGTTATGTCATAATAAGCGGTATGTAAAACAGACAGGATCTGGTTATGTCGCAATAAAACAGTATGTAAAACAGACAGGATCTGGTTATGTCACAATAAAACAGTATGTAAAACAGACAGGATCTGGTTATGTCATAATAAATGGTATGTAAAACAGACAGGATCTGGTTATGTCACAATAAAACAGTATGTAAAACAAACAGGATCTGGTTATGTCATAATAAACGGTATGTAAAACAGACAGGATATGGTTATGTCATAATAAAACAGTATGTAAAACAGACAGGATCTGGTTATGTCACAGTAAAACAGTATGTAAAACAGACAGGATCTGGTTATGTCACAATAAAACAGTATGTAAAACAGACAGGATCTGGTTGTCATAATAAAACAGTATGTAAAACAGACAGGATCTGATTATGTCATAATAAACGGTATGTAAAGCAGACAGGATCTGGCTATGTCACAATAAAACAGTATGTAAAACAGACAGGATCTGGCTATGTCATAATAAAACAGTATGTAAAACAGACAGGATCTGGTTATTTCACAATAAAACAGTATGTAAAACAGACAGGATCTGGTTATGTCATAATAAAACAGTATGTAAAACAGACAGGATCTGGCTATGTCACAATAAAACAGTATGTAAAACAGACAGGATCTGGTTATGTCATAATAAACGTTATGTAAAACAGACAGGATCTGGTTATGTCACAATAAAAGAGTATGTAAAACAGACAGGTTCTGGCTATGTCACAATAAAACAGTATGTAAAACAGACAGGATCTGGTTATGTCAATACAAGTGGTATGTAAAACAGACAGGATCTGGCTATGTCATAATAAAACAGTATGTAAAGCAGAC
The DNA here is from genome assembly GCA_963680875.1 of Bathymodiolus brooksi. Lineage (NCBI taxonomy): Eukaryota > Metazoa > Mollusca > Bivalvia > Mytilida > Modiolidae > Bathymodiolus > Bathymodiolus brooksi. Next base: position 67,166,567 of record OY804578.1, on the reverse strand, counting down.
AGTATCTGGTTATGTCACAATAAAACAGTATGTAAAACAGACAGGATCTGGCTATGTCATAATAAAACAGTATGTAAAACAGACAGGATCTGGATATGTCACAATAAAACAGTATGTAAAACATACAGGATCTGGTTATGTCATAATAAAACAGTATGTAAAACAGACAGGATCTGGTTATGTCACAATAAAACAGTATGTAAAACAGACAGGATCTGGTTATGTCATAATAAACGGTATGTAAAACAGACAGGATCTGGTTATGTCACAATAAAACAGTATGTAAAACAGACAGGATCTGGCTATGTCATAATAAAACAGTATGTAAAACAGACAGGATCTGGATATGTCACAATAAAACAGTATGTAAAACAGACAGGATCTGGCTATGTCATAATAAAACAGTATGTAAAACAGACAGGATCTGGTTATGTCACAATAAAACAGTATGTAAAACAGACAGGATCTGGTTATGTCATAATAAACGGTATGTAAAACAGACAGGATCTGGTTATGTCACAATAAAACAGTATGTAAAACAGACAGGATCTGGTTATGTCATAATAAACGGTATGTAAAACAGACAGGATATGGTTATGTCATAATAAAACAGTATGTAAAACAAACAGGATCTGGTTATGTCATAATAAACGGTATGTAAAACAGACAGGATATGGTTATGTCATAATAAAACAGTATGTAAAACAGACAGGATCTGGTTATGTCACAGTAAAACAGTATGTAAAACAGACAGGATCTGGTTATGTCACAATAAAACAGTATGTAAAACAGACAGGATCTGGTTGTCATAATAAAACAGTATGTAAAACAGACAGGATCTGATTATGTCATAATAAACGGTATGTAAAGCAGACAGGATCTGGTTATGTCACAATAAAACAGTATGTAAAACAGACAGGATCTGGCTATGTCATAATAAAACAGTATGTAAAACAGACAGGATCTGGTTATTTCACAATAAAACAGTATGTAAAACAGACAGGATCTGGTTATGTCATAATAAAACAGTATGTAAAACAGACAGGATCTGGCTATGTCACAATAAAACAGTATGTAAAACAGACAGGATCTGGTTATGTCATAATAAACGTTATGTAAAACAGACAGGATCTGGTTATGTCACAATAAAAGAGTATGTAAAACAGACAGGATCTGGCTATGTCACAATAAAACAGTATGTAAAACAGACAGGATCTGGTTATGTCAATACAAGTGGTATGTAAAACAGACAGGATCTGGCTATGTCATAATAAAACAGTATGTAAAGCAGACAGTATCTGGTTATGTCACAATAAAACAGTATGTAAAACAGACAGGATCTGGCTATGTCATAATAAAACAGTATGTAAAACAGACAGGATCTGGATATGTCACAATAAAACAGTATGTAAAACATACAGGATCTGGTTATGTCATAATAAAACAGTATGTAAAACAGACAGGATCTGGTTATGTCACAATAAAACAGTATGTAAAACAGACAGGATCTGGTTATGTCATAATAAACGGTATGTAAAACAGACAGGATCTGGTTATGTCACAATAAAACAGTATGTAAAACAGACAGGATCTGGCTATGTCATAATAAAACAGTATGTAAAACAGACAGGATCTGGATATGTCACAATAAAACAGTATGTAAAACAGACAGGATCTGGCTATGTCATAATAAAACAGTATGTAAAACAGACAGGATCTGGATATGTCACAATAAAACAGTATGTAAAACAGACAGGATCTGGTTATGTCATAATAAACGGTATGTAAAACAGACAGGATCTGGTTATGTCACAATAAAACAGTATGTAAAACAGACAGGATCTGGTTATGTCATAATAAAAGGTATGTAAAACAGACAGGATATGGTTATGTCATAATAAAACAGTATGTAAAACAGACAGGATCTGATTATATCACAATAAAACAGTATTTAAAACAGACAGGATCTGGTTGTCATAATAAAACAGTATGTAAAACAGACAGGATCTGGTTATGTCATAATAAACAGTATGTAAAACAGACAGGATATGGTTATGCCATAATAAAACAGTATGTAAAACAGACAGGATCTGGTTATGTCACAATAAAACAGTATGTAAAACAGACAGGATCTGGCTATGTCATAATAAAACAGTATGTAAAACAGACAGGATCTGGTTATGTCACAATAAAACAGTATGTAAAACAGACAGGATCTGGTTATGTCATAATAAAACAGTATGTAAAACAGACAGGATCTGGTTGTCATAATAAAACAGTATGTAAAACAGACAGGATCTGGTTATGTCATAATAAACGGTATGTAAAGCAGACAGGATCTGGTTATGTCACAATAAAACAGTATGTAAAACAGACAGGATCTGGCTATGTCATAATAAAACAGTATGTAAAACAGACAGGATCTGGATATGTCACAATAAAACAGTATGTTAAACAGACAGGATCTGGCTATGTCATAATAAAACAGTATGTAAAACAGACAGGATCTGGTTATGTCACAATAAAACAGTACGTAAAACAGACAGGATCTGGTTATGTCACAATAAAAGAGTATGTAAAACAGACAAGATCTGGCTATGTCACAATAAAACAGTATGTAAAACAGACAGGATCTGGTTATGTCAATACAAGTGGTATGTAAAACAGACAGGATCTGGCTATGTCATAATAAAACAGTATGTAAAGCAGACAGTATCTGGTTATGTCACAATAAAACAGTATGTAAAACAGACAGGATCTGGCTATGTCATAATAAAACAGTATGTAAAACAGACAGGATCTGGATATGTCACAATAAAACAGTATGTAAAACATACAGGATCTGGTTATGTCATAATAAAACAGTATGTAAAACAGACAGGATCTGGTTATGTCACAATAAAACAGTATGTAAAACAGACAGGATCTGGTTATGTCATAATAAACGGTATGTAAAACAGACAGGATCTGGTTATGTCACAATAAAACAGTATGTAAAACAGACAGGATCTGGCTATGTCATAATAAAACAGTATGTAAAACAGACAGGATCTGGATATGTCACAATAAAACAGTATGTAAAACAGACAGGATCTGGCTATGTCATAATAAAACAGTATGTAAAACAGACAGGATCTGGTTATGTCACAATAAAACAGTGTGTAAAACAGACAGGATCTGGTTATGTCATAATAAACGGTATGTAAAACAGACAGGATCTGGTTATGTCACAATAAAACAGTATGTAAAACAGACAGGATCTGGTTATGTCATAATAAACGGTATGTAATACAGACAGGATATGGTTATGTCATAATAAAACAGTATGTAAAACAGACAGGATCTGATTATGTCACAATAAAACAGTATTTAAAACAGACAGGATCTGGTTGTCATAATAAAACAGTATGTAAAACAGACAGGATCTGGTTATGTCATAATAAACAGTATGTAAAACAGACAGGATATGGTTATGCCATAATAAAACAGTATGTAAAACAGACAGGATCTGGTTATGTCACAATAAAACAGTATGTAAAACAGACAGGATCTGGCTATGTCATAATAAAACAGTATGTAAAACAGACAGGATCTGGTTATGTCACAATAAAACAGTATGTAAAACAGACAGGATCTGGTTATGTCATAATAAAACAGTATGTAAAACAGACAGGATCTGGTTATGTCACAATAAAACAGTATCTAAAACAGACAGGATCTGGTTATGTCATAATAAACGGTATGTAAAACAGACAGGATCTGGTTATGTCACAATAAAAGAGTATGTAAAACAGACAGGATCTGGTTATGTCACAATAAAACAGTATGTAAAACAGACAGGATCTGGTTATGTCATAATAAACGGTATGTAAAACAGACAGGATCTGGTTATGTCATAATAAACGGTATGTAAAACAGACAGGATATGGTTATTTCATAATAAAACAGTATGTAAAACAAACAGGATCTGGTTATGTCATAATAAATGGTATGTAAAACAGACAGGATATGGTTATGTCACAATAAAACAGTATGTAAAACAGACAGGATCTGGCTATGTCATAATAAAACAGTATGTAAAACAGACAGGATCTGGTTATTTCACAATAAAACAGTATGTAAAACAGACAGTATCTGGTTATGTCACAATAAAACAGTATGTAAAACAGACAGGATCTGGCTATGTCATAATAAAACAGTATGTAAAACAGACAGGATCTGGTTATGTCATAATAAAACAGTATGTAAAACAGACAGGATCTGGTTATGTCATAATAAAACAGTATGTAAAATAGACAGGATCTGGTTATGTCACAATAAAACAGTATGTAAAACAGACAGGATCTGGTTATGTCATAATAAATGGTATGTAAAACAGACAGGATCTGGTTATGTCACAATAAAACAGTATGTAAAACAGACAGGATCCGGTTATGTCACAATAAAACAGTATGTAAAACAGACAGGATCTGGCTATGTCATAATAAAACAGTATGTAAAACAGACAGGATCTGGATATGTCACAATAAAACAGTATGTAAAACAGACAGGATCTGGCTATGTCATAATAAAACAGTATGTAAAACAGACAGGATCTGGTTATGTCACAATAAAACAGTATGTAAAACAGACAGGATCTGGTTATGTCATAATAAACGGTATGTAAAACAGACAGGATCTGGTTATGTCACAATAAAACAGTATGTAAAACAGACAGGATCTGGTTATGTCATAATAAACGGTATGTAAAACAGACAGGATATGGTTATGTCATAATAAAACAGTATGTAAAACAGACAGGATCTGATTATGTCACAATAAAACAGTATTTAAAACAGACAGGATCTGGTTGTCATAATAAAACAGTATGTAAAACAGACAGGATCTGGTTATGTCATAATAAACAGTATGTAAAACAGACAGGATCTGGTTATGTCATAATAAAACAGTATGTAAAACGGACAGGATCTGGTTATGTCACAATAAAACAGTATGTAAAACAGACAGGATCTGGTTATGTCATAATAAAACAGTATGTAAAACAGACAGGATCTGGTTATGTCACAATAAAACAGTATCTAAAACAGACAGGATCTGGTTATGTCATAATAAACGGTATGTAAACCAGACAGGATCTGGTTATGTCACAATAAAAGAGTATGTAAAACAGACAGAATCTGGTTATGTCACAATAAAACAGTATGTAAAACAGACAGGATCTGGTTATGTCATAATAAACGGTATGTAAAACAGACAGGATATGGTTATTTCATAATAAAACAGTATGTAAAACAGACAGGATCTGGTTATGTCATAATAAATGGTATGTAAAACAGACAGGATATGGTTATGTCACAATAAAACAGTATGTAAAACAGACAGTATCTGGTTATGTCACAATAAAACAGTATGTAAAACAGACAAGATCTGGCTATGTCATAATAAAACAGTATGTAAAACAGACAGGATCTGGTTATGTCATAATAAAACAGTATGTAAAACAGACAGGATCTGGCTATGTCATAATAAAACAGTATGTAAAACAGACAGGATCTGGTTATGTCACAATAAAACAGTATGTAAAACAGACAGGATCTGGTTATGTCATAATAAATGGTATGTAAAACAGACAGGATCTGGTTATGTCACAATAAAACAGTATGTAAAACAGACAGGATCTGGTTATGTCATAATAAACGGTATGTAAACCAGACAGGATCTGGTTATGTCACAATAAAAGAGTATGTAAAACAGACAGAATCTGGTTATGTCATAATAAAACAGTATGTAAAACAGACAGGATCTGGTTATGTCATAATAAACAGTATGTAAAACAGACAGGATATGGTTATGTCATAATAAAACAGTATGTAAAACAGACAGGATCTGGTTATGTCACAATAAAACAGTATGTAAAACAGACAGGATCTGGTTATGTCATAATAAAACAGTATGTAAAACAGACAGGATCTGGTTATGTCACAATAAAACAGTATGAAAAACAGACAGGATCTGGTTATGTCATAATAAACGGTATGTAAAACAGACAGGATCTGGTTATGTCACAATAAAAGAGTATGTAAAACAGACAGGATCTGGCTATGTCACAATAAAACAGTATGTAAAACAGACAGGATCTGGTTATGTCACAATAAAACAGTATGTAAAACAGACAGGATCTGGTTATGTCATAATAAAACAGTATGTAAAACAGACAGGATCTGGATATGTCACAATAAAACAGTATGTAAAACAGACAGGATATGGTTATGTCATAATAAAACAGTATGTAAAACAGACAGGATCTGATTATGTCACAATAAAACAGTATTTAAAACAGACAGGATCTGGTTGTCATAATAAAACAGTATGTAAAACAGACAGGATCTGGTTATGTCATAATAAACAGTATGTAAAACAGACAGGATCTGGTTATGTCATAATAAAACAGTATGTAAAACGGACAGGATCTGGTTATGTCACAATAAAACAGTATGTAAAACAGACAGGATCTGGTTATGTCATAATAAAACAGTATGTAAAACAGACAGGATCTGGCTATGTCACAATAAAACAGTATCTAAAACAGACAGGATCTGGTTATGTCATAATAAACGGTATGTAAACCAGACAGGATCTGGTTATGTCACAATAAAAGAGTATGTAAAACAGACAGGATCTGGTTATGTCACAATAAAACAGTATGTAAAACAGACAGGATCTGGTTATGTCATAATAAACGGTATGTAAAACAGACAGGATATGGTTATTTCATAATAAAACAGTATGTAAAACAGACAGGATCTGGCTATGTCATAATAAATGGTATGTAAAACAGACAGGATATGGTTATGTCACAATAAAACAGTATGTAAAACAGACAGGATCTGGTTATTTCACAATAAAAAGGTATGTAAAACCGACAGTATCTGGTTATGTCACAATAAAACAGTATGTAAAACAGACAAGATCTGGCTATGTCATAATAAAACAGTATGTAAAACAGACAGGATCTGGTTATGTCATAATAAAACAGTATGTAAAACAGACAGGATCTGGTTATGTCATAATAAAACAGTATGTAAAACAGACAGGATCTGGTTATGTCACAATAAAACAGTATGTAAAACAGACAGGATCTGGTTATGTCATAATAAACGGTATGTAAAACAGACAGGATCTGGTTATGTCACAATAAAACAGTATGTAAAACAGACAGGATCTGGTTATGTCATAATAAACGGTATGTAAAACAGACAGGATATGGTTATGTCATAATAAAACAGTATGTAAAACAGACAGGATCTGATTATGTCACAATAAAACAGTATTTAAAACAGACAGGATCTGGTTGTCATAATAAAACAGTATGTAAAACAGACAAGATCTGGTTATGTCATAATAAACAGTATGTAAAACAGACAGGATCTGGTTATGTCATAATAAAACAGTATGTAAAACGGACAGGATCTGGTTATGTCACAATAAAACAGTATGTAAAACAGACAGGATCTGGTTATGTCATAATAAAACAGTATGTAAAACAGACAGGATCTGGTTATGTCACAATAAAACAGTATCTAAAACAGACAGGATCTGGTTATGTCATAATAAACGGTATGTAAACCAGACAGGATCTGGTTATGTCACAATAAAAGAGTATGTAAAACAGACAGAATCTGGTTATGTCACAATAAAACAGTATGTAAAACAGACAGGATCTGGTTATGTCATAATAAACGGTATGTAAAACAGACAGGATATGGTTATTTCATAATAAAACAGTATGTAAAACAGACAGGATCTGGTTATGTCATAATAAATGGTATGTAAAACAGACAGGATATGGTTATGTCACAATAAAACAGTATGTAAAACAGACAGGATCTGGCTATGTCATAATAAAACAGTATGTAAAACAGACAGGATCTGGTTATTTCACAATAAAACAGTATGTAAAACAGACAGTATCTGGTTATGTCACAATAAAACAGTATGTAAAACAGACAAGATCTGGCTATGTCATAATAAAACAGTATGTAAAACAGACAGGATCTGGTTATGTCATAATAAAACAGTATGTAAAACAGACAGGATCTGGTTATGTCATAATAAAACAGTATGTAAAACAGACAGGATCTGGTTATGTCACAATAAAACAGTATGTAAAACAGACAGGATCTGGTTATGTCATAATAAATGGTATGTAAAACAGACAGGATCTGGTTATGTCACAATAAAACAGTATGTAAAACAGACAGGATCTGGTTATGTCACAATAAAACAGTATGTAAAACAGACAGGATCTGGTTGTCATAATAAAACAGTATGTAAAACAGACAGGATCTGGTTATGTCATAATAAACGGTATGTAAAGCAGACAGGATCTGGTTATGTCACAATAAAACAGTATGTAAAACAGACAGGATCTGGCTATGTCATAATAAAACAGTATGTAAAACAGACAGGATCTGGATATGTCACAATAAAACAGTATGGTAAACAGACAGGATCTGGCTATGTCATAATAAAACAGTATGTAAAACAGACAGGATCTGGTTATGTCACAATAAAACAGTATGTAAAACAGACAGGATCTGGTTATGTCATAATAAACGGTATGTAAAACAGACAGGATCTGGTTATGTCACAATAAAACAGTATGTAAAACAGACAGGATCTGGTTATGTCATAATAAACGGTATGTAAAACAGACAGGATATGGTTATGTCATAATAAAACAGTATGTAAAACAGACAGGATCTGATTATGTCACAATAAAACAGTATTTAAAACAGACAGGATCTGGTTGTCATAATAAAACAGTATGTAAAACAGACAGGATCTGGTTATGTCATAATAAACAGTATGTAAAACAGACAGGATCTGGTTATGTCATAATAAAACAGTATGTAAAACGGACAGGATCTGGTTATGTCACAATAAAACAGTATGTAAAACAGACAGGATCTGGTTATGTCATAATAAAACAGTATGTAAAACAGACAGGATCTGGTTATGTCACAATAAAACAGTATGTAAAACAGACAGGATCTGGTTATGTCACAATAAAAGAGTATGTAAAACAGACAAGATCTGGCTATGTCACAATAAAACAGTATGTAAAACAGACAGGATCTGGTTATGTCAATACAAGTGGTATGTAAAACAGACAGGATCTGGCTATGTCATAATAAAACAGTATGTAAAGCAGACAGTATCTGGTTATGTCACAATAAAACAGTATGTAAAACAGACAGGATCTGGCTATGTCATAATAAAACAGTATGTAAAACAGACAGGATCTGGATATGTCACAATAAAACAGTATGTAAAACATACAGGATCTGGTTATGTCATAATAAAACAGTATGTAAAACAGACAGGATCTGGTTATGTCACAATAAAACAGTATGTAAAACAGACAGGATCTGGTTATGTCATAATAAACGGTATGTAAAACAGACAGGATCTGGTTATGTCACAATAAAACAGTATGTAAAACAGACAGGATCTGGCTATGTCATAATAAAACAGTATGTAAAACAGACAGGATCTGGATATGTCACAATAAAACAGTATGTAAAACAGACAGGATCTGGCTATGTCATAATAAAACAGTATGTAAAACAGACAGGATCTGGTTATGTCACAATAAAACAGTATGTAAAACAGACAGGATCTGGTTATGTCATAATAAACGGTATGTAAAACAGACAGGATCTGGTTATGTCACAATAAAACAGTATGTAAAACAGACAGGATCTGGTTATGTCATAATAAACGGTATGTAATACAGACAGGATATGGTTATGTCATAATAAAACAGTATATAAAACAGACAGGATCTGATTATGTCACAATAAAACAGTATTTAAAACAGACAGGATCTGGTTGTCATAATAAAACAGTATGTAAAACAGACAGGATCTGGTTATGTCATAATAAACAGTATGTAAAACAGACAGGATATGGTTATGCCATAATAAAACAGTATGTAAAACAGACAGGATCTGGTTATGTCACAATAAAACAGTATGTAAAACAGACAGGATCTGGCTATGTCATAATAAAACAGTATGTAAAACAGACAGGATCTGGTTATGTCACAATAAAACAGTATGTATAACAGACAGGATCTGGTTATGTCATAATAAAACAGTATGTAAAACAGACAGGATCTGGTTATGTCACAATAAAACAGTATCTAAAACAGACAGGATCTGGTTATGTCATAATAAACGGTATGTAAAACAGACAGGATCTGGTTATGTCACAATAAAAGAGTATGTAAAACAGACAGGATCTGGTTATGTCACAATAAAACAGTATGTAAAACAGACAGGATCTGGTTATGTCATAATAAACGGTATGTAAAACAGACAGGATCTGGTTATGTCATAATAAACGGTATGTAAAACAGACAGGATATGGTTATTTCATAATAAAACAGTATGTAAAACAAACAGGATCTGGTTATGTCATAATAAATGGTATGTAAAACAGACAGGATATGGTTATGTCACAATAAAACAGTATGTAAAACAGACAGGATCTGGCTATGTCATAATAAAACAGTATGTAAAACAGACAGGATCTGGTTATTTCACAATAAAACAGTATGTAAAACAGACAGTATCTGGTTATGTCACAATAAAACAGTATGTAAAACAGACAGGATCTGGCTATGTCATAATAAAACAGTATGTAAAACAGACAGGATCTGGTTATGTCATAATAAAACAGTATGTAAAACAGACAGGATCTGGTTATGTCATAATAAAACAGTATGTAAAACAGACAGGATCTGGTTATGTCACAATAAAACAGTATGTAAAACAGACAGGATCTGGTTATGTCATAATAAATGGTATGTAAAACAGACAGGATCTGGTTATGTCACAATAAAACAGTATGTAAAACAGACAGGATCTGGTTATGTCACAATAAAACAGTATGTAAAACAGACAGGATCTGGCTATGTCATAATAAAACAGTATGTAAAACAGACAGGATCTGGATATGTCACAATAAAACAGTATGTAAAACAGACAGGATCTGGCTATGTCATAATAAAACAGTATGTAAAACAGACAGGATCTGGTTATGTCACAATAAAACAGTATGTAAAACAGACAGGATCTGGTTATGTCATAATAAACGGTATGTAAAACAGACAGGATCTGGTTATGTCACAATAAAACAGTATGTAAAACAGACAGGATCTGGTTATGTCATAATAAACAGTATGTAAAACAGACAGGATCTGGTTATGTCATAATAAAACAGTATGTAAAACGGACAGGATCTGGTTATGTCACAATAAAACAGTATGTAAAACAGACAGGATCTGGTTATGTCATAATAAAACAGTATGTAAAACAGACAGGATCTGGTTATGTCACAATAAAACAGTATCTAAAACAGACAGGATCTGGTTATGTCATAATAAACGGTATGTAAACCAGACAGGATCTGGTTATGTCACAATAAAAGAGTATGTAAAACAGACAGAATCTGGTTATGTCACAATAAAACAGTATGTAAAACAGACAGGATCTGGTTATGTCATAATAAACGGTATGTAAAACAGACAGGATATGGTTATTTCATAATAAAACAGTATGTAAAACAGACAGGATCTGGTTATGTCATAATAAATGGTATGTAAAACAGACAGGATATGGTTATGTCACAATAAAACAGTATGTAAAACAGACAGGATCTGGCTATGTCATAATAAAACAGTATGTAAAACAGACAGGATCTGGTTATTTCACAATAAAACAGTATGTAAAACAGACATTATCTGGTTATGTCACAATAAAACAGTATGTAAAACAGACAAGATCTGGCTATGTCATAATAAAACAGTATGTAAAACAGACAGGATCTGGTTATGTCATAATAAAACAGTATGTAAAACAGACAGGATCTGGTTATGTCATAATAAAACAGTATGTAAAACAGACAGGATCTGGTTATGTCACAATAAAACAGTATGTAAAACAGACAGGATCTGGTTATGTCATAATAAATGGTATGTAAAACAGACAGGATCTGGTTATGTCACAATAAAACAGTATGTAAAACAGACAGGATCTGGATATGTCACAATAAAACAGTATGTAAAACAGACAGGATCTGGTTGTCATAATAAAACAGTATGTAAAACAGACAGGATCTGGTTATGTCATAATAAACGGTATGTAAAGCAGACAGGATCTGGTTATGTCACAATAAAACAGTATGTAAAACAGACAGGATCTGGCTATGTCATAATAAAACAGTATGTAAAACAGACAGGATCTGGATATGTCACAATAAAACAGTATGTTAAACAGACAGGATCTGGCTATGTCATAATAAAACAGTATGTAAAACAGACAGGATCTGGTTATGTCACAATAAAACAGTATGTAAAACAGACAGGATCTGGTTATGTCATAATAAACGGTATGTAAAACAGACAGGATCTGGTTATGTCACAATAAAACAGTATGTAAAACAGACAGGATCTGGTTATGGAATAATAAACGGTATGTAAAACAGACAGGATATGGTTATGTCATAATAAAACAGTATGTAAAACAGACAGGATCTGATTATGTCACAATAAAACAGTATTTAAAACAGACAGGATCTGGTTGTCATAATAAAACAGTATGTAAAACAGACAGGATCTGGTTATGTCATAATAAACAGTATGTAAAACAGACAGGATATGGTTATGCCATAATAAAACAGTATGTAAAACAGACAGGATCTGGTTATGTCACAATAAAACAGTATGTAAAACAGACAGGATCTGGCTATGTCATAATAAAACAGTATGTAAAACAGACAGGATCTGGTTATGTCACAATAAAACAGTATGTAAAACAGACAGGATCTGGTTATGTCATAATAAAACAGTATGTAAAACAGACAGGATCTGGTTATGTTACAATAAAACAGTATCTAAAACAGACAGGATCTGGTTATGTCATAATAAACGGTATGTAAAACAGACAGGATCTGGTTATGTCACAATAAAAGAGTATGTAAAACAGACAGGATCTGGTTATGTCACAATAAAACAGTATGTAAAACAGACAGGATCTGGTTATGTCGTAATAAACGGTACATTTGTATGTAAAACAGACAGGATCTGGTTATGTCATAATAAACGGTATGTAAAACAGACAGGATATGGTTATTTCATAATAAAACAGTATGTAAAACAGACAGGATCTGGTTATGTCATAATAAATGGTATGTAAAACAGACAGGATATGGTTATGTCACAATAAAACAGTATGTAAAACAGACAGGATCTGGCTATGTCATAATAAAACAGTATGTAAAACAGACAGGATCTGGTTATTTCACAATAAAACAGTATGTAAAACAGACAGTATCTGGTTATGTCACAATAAAACAGTATGTAAAACAGACAGGATCTGGCTATGTCATAATAAAACAGTATGTAAAACAGACAGGATCTGGTTATGTCATAATAAAACAGTATGTAAAACAGACAGGATCTGGTTATGTCACAATACAACAGTATGTAAAACAGACAGGATCTGGTTATGTCATAATAAAACAGTATGTAAAACAGACAGGATCTGGTTATGTCATAATAAAACAGTATGTAAAACAGACAGGATATGGTTATGCCATAATAAAACAGTATGTAAAACAGACAGGATCTGGTTATGTCACAATAAAACAGTATGTAAAACAGACAGGATCTGGTTATGTCATAATAAATGGTATGTAAAACAGACAGGATCTGGTTATGTCACAATAAAACAGTATGTAAAACAGACAGGATCTGGTTATGTCACAATAAAACAGTATGTAAAACAGACAGGATCTGGCTATGTCATAATAAAACAGTATGTAAAACAGACAGGATCTGGATATGTCACAATAAAACAGTATGTAAAACAGACAGGATCTGGCTATGTCATAATAAAACAGTATGTAAAACAGACAGGATCTGGTTATATCACAATAAAACAGTATGTAAAACAGACAAGATCTGGCTATGTCATAATAAAACAGTATGTAAAACAGACAGGATCTGGTTATTTCACAATAAAACAGTATGTAAAACAGACAGTATCTGGTTATGTCACAATAAAACAGTATGTAAAACAGACAGGATCTGGCTATGTCATAATAAAACAGTATGTAAAACAGACAGGATCTGGTTATGTCATAATAAAACAGTATGTAAAACAGACAGGATACGGTTATGTCACAATAAAACAGTATGTAAAACAGACAGGATCTGGTTATGTCATAATAAAACAGTATGTAAAACAGACAGGATCTGGATATGTCATAATAAAACAGTATGTAAAACAGACAGGATCTGGTTATGTCACAATAAAACAGTATGTAAAACAGACAGGATCTGGTTATGTCATAATAAAACAGTATGTAAAACAGACAGGATCTGGTTATGTCACAATAAAACAGTATCTAAAACAGACAGGATCTGGTTATGTCATAATAAACGGTATGTAAAACAGACAGGATCTGGTTATGTCACAATAAAAGAGTATGCAAAACAGACAGGATCTGGTTATGTCACAATAAAACAGTATGTAAAACAGACAGGAACTGGTTATGTCATAATAAACGGTATGTAAAACAGACAGGATCTGGTTATGTCATAATAAACGGTGTGTAAAACAGACAGGATATGGTTATTTCATAATAAAACAGTATGTAAAACAGACAGGATCTGGTTATGTCATAATAAATGGTATGTAAAACAGACAGGATATGGTTATGTCATAATAAAACAGTATGTAAAACAGACAGGATCTGGTTATGTCACAATAAAACAGTATGTAAAACAGACAGGATCTGGTTATGTCACAATAAAACAGTATGTAAAACAGACAGGATCTGGTTATGTCAATATAAGTGGTATGTAAAACAGACAGGATCTGGCTATGTCATAATAAAACAGTATGTAAAACAGACAGGATCTGGTTATGTCACAATAAAACAGTATGTAAAACAGACAGGATCTGGCTATGTCATAATAAAACAGTATGTAAAACAGACAGGATCTGGCTATGTCACAATAAAACAGTATGTAAAACAGACAGGATCTGGTTATGTCATAATAAACGGTATGTAAAACAGACAGGATCTGGTTATGTCACAATAAAACAGTATGTAAAACAGACAGGATCTGGTTATGTCACAATAAAACAGTATGTAAAGCAGACAGGATCTGGTTATGTCACAATAAAACAGTATGTAAAACAGACAGGATCTGGTTATGTCATAATAAATGGTATGTAAAACAGACAGGATCTGGTTATGTCACAATAAAACAGTATGTAAAACAGACAGGATCTGGATATGTCACAATAAAACAGTATGTAAAACAGACAGGATCTGGTTGTCATAATAAAACAGTATGTAAAACAGACAGGATCTGGTTATGTCATAATAAACGGTATGTAAAGCAGACAGGATCTGGTTATGTCACAATAAAACAGTATGTAAAACAGACAGGATCTGGCTATGTCATAATAAAACAGTATGTAAAACAGACAGGATCTGGATATGTCACAATAAAACAGTATGTTAAACAGACAGGATCTGGCTATGTCATAATAAAACAGTATGTAAAACAGACAGGATCTGGTTATGTCACAATAAAACAGTATGTAAAACAGACAGGATCTGGTTATGTCATAATAAACGGTATGTAAAACAGACAGGATCTGGTTATGTCACAATAAAACAGTATGTAAAACAGACAGGATCTGGTTATGGAATAATAAACGGTATGTAAAACAGACAGGATATGGTTATGTCATAATAAAACAGTATGTAAAACAGACAGGATCTGATTATGTCACAATAAAACAGTATTTAAAACAGACAGGATCTGGTTGTCATAATAAAACAGTATGTAAAACAGACAGGATCTGGTTATGTCATAATAAACAGTATGTAAAACAGACAGGATATGGTTATGCCATAATAAAACAGTATGTAAAACAGACAGGATCTGGTTATGTCACAATAAAACAGTATGTAAAACAGACAGGATCTGGCTATGTCATAATAAAACAGTATGTAAAACAGACAGGATCTGGTTATGTCACAATAAAACAGTATGTAAAACAGACAGGATCTGGTTATGTCATAATAAAACAGTATGTAAAACAGACAGGATCTGGTTATGTCACAATAAAACAGTATCTAAAACAGACAGGATCTGGTTATGTCATAATAAACGGTATGCAAAACAGACAGGATCTGGTTATGTCACAATAAAAGAGTATGTAAAACAGACAGAATCTGGTTATGTCACAATAAAACAGTATGTAAAACAGACAGGATCTGGTTATGTCATAATAAACGGTATGTAAAACAGACAGGATCTGGTTATGTCATAATAAAACAGTATGTAAAACAGACAGGATCTGGTTATTTCACAATAAAAAGGTATGTAAAACCGACAGTATCTGGTTATGTCACAATAAAACAGTATGTAAAACAGACAAGATCTGGCTATGTCATAATAAAACAGTATGTAAAACAGACAGGATCTGGTTATGTCATAATAAAACAGTATGTAAAACAGACAGGATCTGGTTATGTCATAATAAAACAGTATGTAAAACAGACAGGATCTGGTTATGTCACAATAAAACAGTATGTAAAACAGACAGGATCTGGTTATGTCATAATAAACGGTATGTAAAACAGACAGGATCTGGTTATGTCACAATAAAACAGTATGTAAAACAGACAGGATCTGGTTATGTCATAATAAACGGTATGTAAAACAGACAGGATATGGTTATGTCATAATAAAACAGTATGTAAAACAGACAGGATCTGATTATGTCACAATAAAACAGTATTTAAAACAGACAGGATCTGGTTGTCATAATAAAACAGTATGTAAAACAGACAAGATCTGGTTATGTCATAATAAACAGTATGTAAAACAGACAGGATCTGGTTATGTCATAATAAAACAGTATGTAAAACGGACAGGATCTGGTTATGTCACAATAAAACAGTATGTAAAACAGACAGGATCTGGTTATGTCATAATAAAACAGTATGTAAAACAGACAGGATCTGGTTATGTCACAATAAAACAGTATCTAAAACAGACAGGATCTGGTTATGTCATAATAAACGGTATGTAAACCAGACAGGATCTGGTTATGTCACAATAAAAGAGTATGTAAAACAGACAGAATCTGGTTATGTCACAATAAAACAGTATGTAAAACAGACAGGATCTGGTTATGTCATAATAAACGGTATGTAAAACAGACAGGATATGGTTATTTCATAATAAAACAGTATGTAAAACAGACAGGATCTGGTTATGTCATAATAAATGGTATGTAAAACAGACAGGATATGGTTATGTCACAATAAAACAGTATGTAAAACAGACAGGATCTGGCTATGTCATAATAAAACAGTATGTAAAACAGACAGGATCTGGTTATTTCACAATAAAACAGTATGTAAAACAGACAGTATCTGGTTATGTCACAATAAAACAGTATGTAAAACAGACAAGATCTGGCTATGTCATAATAAAACAGTATGTAAAACAGACAGGATCTGGTTATGTCATAATAAAACAGTATGTAAAACAGACAGGATCTGGTTATGTCATAATAAAACAGTATGTAAAACAGACAGGATCTGGTTATGTCACAATAAAACAGTATGTAAAACAGACAGGATCTGGTTATGTCATAATAAATGGTATGTAAAACAGACAGGATCTGGTTATGTCACAATAAAACAGTATGTAAAACAGACAGGATCTGGTTATGTCACAATAAAACAGTATGTAAAACAGACAGGATCTGGTTGTCATAATAAAACAGTATGTAAAACAGACAGGATCTGGTTATGTCATAATAAACGGTATGTAAAGCAGACAGGATCTGGTTATGTCACAATAAAACAGTATGTAAAACAGACAGGATCTGGCTATGTCATAATAAAACAGTATGTAAAACAGACAGGATCTGGATATGTCACAATAAAACAGTATGGTAAACAGACAGGATCTGGCTATGTCATAATAAAACAGTATGTAAAACAGACAGGATCTGGTTATGTCACAATAAAACAGTATGTAAAACAGACAGGATCTGGTTATGTCATAATAAACGGTATGTAAAACAGACAGGATCTGGTTATGTCACAATAAAACAGTATGTAAAACAGACAGGATCTGGTTATGTCATAATAAACGGTATGTAAAACAGACAGGATATGGTTATGTCATAATAAAACAGTATGTAAAACAGACAGGATCTGATTATGTCACAATAAAACAGTATTTAAAACAGACAGGATCTGGTTGTCATAATAAAACAGTATGTAAAACAGACAGGATCTGGTTATGTCATAATAAACAGTATGTAAAACAGACAGGATCTGGTTATGTCATAATAAAACAGTATGTAAAACGGACAGGATCTGGTTATGTCACAATAAAACAGTATGTAAAACAGACAGGATCTGGTTATGTCATAATAAAACAGTATGTAAAACAGACAGGATCTGGTTATGTCACAATAAAACAGTATGTAAAACAGACAGGATCTGGTTATGTCACAATAAAAGAGTATGTAAAACAGACAAGATCTGGCTATGTCACAATAAAACAGTATGTAAAACAGACAGGATCTGGTTATGTCAATACAAGTGGTATGTAAAACAGACAGGATCTGGCTATGTCATAATAAAACAGTATGTAAAGCAGACAGTATCTGGTTATGTCACAATAAAACAGTATGTAAAACAGACAGGATCTGGCTATGTCATAATAAAACAGTATGTAAAACAGACAGGATCTGGATATGTCACAATAAAACAGTATGTAAAACATACAGGATCTGGTTATGTCATAATAAAACAGTATGTAAAACAGACAGGATCTGGTTATGTCACAATAAAACAGTATGTAAAACAGACAGGATCTGGTTATGTCATAATAAACGGTATGTAAAACAGACAGGATCTGGTTATGTCACAATAAAACAGTATGTAAAACAGACAGGATCTGGCTATGTCATAATAAAACAGTATGTAAAACAGACAGGATCTGGATATGTCACAATAAAACAGTATGTAAAACAGACAGGATCTGGCTATGTCATAATAAAACAGTATGTAAAACAGACAGGATCTGGTTATGTCACAATAAAACAGTATGTAAAACAGACAGGATCTGGTTATGTCATAATAAACGGTATGTAAAACAGACAGGATCTGGTTATGTCACAATAAAACAGTATGTAAAACAGACAGGATCTGGTTATGTCATAATAAACGGTATGTAATACAGACAGGATATGGTTATGTCATAATAAAACAGTATATAAAACAGACAGGATCTGATTATGTCACAATAAAACAGTATTTAAAACAGACAGGATCTGGTTGTCATAATAAAACAGTATGTAAAACAGACAGGATCTGGTTATGTCATAATAAACAGTATGTAAAACAGACAGGATATGGTTATGCCATAATAAAACAGTATGTAAAACAGACAGGATCTGGTTATGTCACAATAAAACAGTATGTAAAACAGACAGGATCTGGCTATGTCATAATAAAACAGTATGTAAAACAGACAGGATCTGGTTATGTCACAATAAAACAGTATGTATAACAGACAGGATCTGGTTATGTCATAATAAAACAGTATGTAAAACAGACAGGATCTGGTTATGTCACAATAAAACAGTATCTAAAACAGACAGGATCTGGTTATGTCATAATAAACGGTATGTAAAACAGACAGGATCTGGTTATGTCACAATAAAAGAGTATGTAAAACAGACAGGATCTGGTTATGTCACAATAAAACAGTATGTAAAACAGACAGGATCTGGTTATGTCATAATAAACGGTATGTAAAACAGACAGGATCTGGTTATGTCATAATAAACGGTATGTAAAACAGACAGGATATGGTTATTTCATAATAAAACAGTATGTAAAACAAACAGGATCTGGTTATGTCATAATAAATGGTATGTAAAACAGACAGGATATGGTTATGTCACAATAAAACAGTATGTAAAACAGACAGGATCTGGCTATGTCATAATAAAACAGTATGTAAAACAGACAGGATCTGGTTATTTCACAATAAAACAGTATGTAAAACAGACAGTATCTGGTTATGTCACAATAAAACAGTATGTAAAACAGACAGGATCTGGCTATGTCATAATAAAACAGTATGTAAAACAGACAGGATCTGGTTATGTCATAATAAAACAGTATGTAAAACAGACAGGATCTGGTTATGTCATAATAAAACAGTATGTAAAACAGACAGGATCTGGTTATGTCACAATAAAACAGTATGTAAAACAGACAGGATCTGGTTATGTCATAATAAATGGTATGTAAAACAGACAGGATCTGGTTATGTCACAATAAAACAGTATGTAAAACAGACAGGATCTGGTTATGTCACAATAAAACAGTATGTAAAACAGACAGGATCTGGCTATGTCATAATAAAACAGTATGTAAAACAGACAGGATCTGGATATGTCACAATAAAACAGTATGTAAAACAGACAGGATCTGGCTATGTCATAATAAAACAGTATGTAAAACAGACAGGATCTGGTTATGTCACAATAAAACAGTATGTAAAACAGACAGGATCTGGTTATGTCATAATAAACGGTATGTAAAACAGACAGGATCTGGTTATGTCACAATAAAACAGTATGTAAAACAGACAGGATCTGGTTATGTCATAATAAACAGTATGTAAAACAGACAGGATCTGGTTATGTCATAATAAAACAGTATGTAAAACGGACAGGATCTGGTTATGTCACAATAAAACAGTATGTAAAACAGACAGGATCTGGTTATGTCATAATAAAACAGTATGTAAAACAGACAGGATCTGGTTATGTCACAATAAAACAGTATCTAAAACAGACAGGATCTGGTTATGTCATAATAAACGGTATGTAAACCAGACAGGATCTGGTTATGTCACAATAAAAGAGTATGTAAAACAGACAGAATCTGGTTATGTCACAATAAAACAGTATGTAAAACAGACAGGATCTGGTTATGTCATAATAAACGGTATGTAAAACAGACAGGATATGGTTATTTCATAATAAAACAGTATGTAAAACAGACAGGATCTGGTTATGTCATAATAAATGGTATGTAAAACAGACAGGATATGGTTATGTCACAATAAAACAGTATGTAAAACAGACAGGATCTGGCTATGTCATAATAAAACAGTATGTAAAACAGACAGGATCTGGTTATTTCACAATAAAACAGTATGTAAAACAGACATTATCTGGTTATGTCACAATAAAACAGTATGTAAAACAGACAAGATCTGGCTATGTCATAATAAAACAGTATGTAAAACAGACAGGATCTGGTTATGTCATAATAAAACAGTATGTAAAACAGACAGGATCTGGTTATGTCATAATAAAACAGTATGTAAAACAGACAGGATCTGGTTATGTCACAATAAAACAGTATGTAAAACAGACAGGATCTGGTTATGTCATAATAAATGGTATGTAAAACAGACAGGATCTGGTTATGTCACAATAAAACAGTATGTAAAACAGACAGGATCTGGATATGTCACAATAAAACAGTATGTAAAACAGACAGGATCTGGTTGTCATAATAAAACAGTATGTAAAACAGACAGGATCTGGTTATGTCATAATAAACGGTATGTAAAGCAGACAGGATCTGGTTATGTCACAATAAAACAGTATGTAAAACAGACAGGATCTGGCTATGTCATAATAAAACAGTATGTAAAACAGACAGGATCTGGATATGTCACAATAAAACAGTATGTTAAACAGACAGGATCTGGCTATGTCATAATAAAACAGTATGTAAAACAGACAGGATCTGGTTATGTCACAATAAAACAGTATGTAAAACAGACAGGATCTGGTTATGTCATAATAAACGGTATGTAAAACAGACAGGATCTGGTTATGTCACAATAAAACAGTATGTAAAACAGACAGGATCTGGTTATGGAATAATAAACGGTATGTAAAACAGACAGGATATGGTTATGTCATAATAAAACAGTATGTAAAACAGACAGGATCTGATTATGTCACAATAAAACAGTATTTAAAACAGACAGGATCTGGTTGTCATAATAAAACAGTATGTAAAACAGACAGGATCTGGTTATGTCATAATAAACAGTATGTAAAACAGACAGGATATGGTTATGCCATAATAAAACAGTATGTAAAACAGACAGGATCTGGTTATGTCACAATAAAACAGTATGTAAAACAGACAGGATCTGGCTATGTCATAATAAAACAGTATGTAAAACAGACAGGATCTGGTTATGTCACAATAAAACAGTATGTAAAACAGACAGGATCTGGTTATGTCATAATAAAACAGTATGTAAAACAGACAGGATCTGGTTATGTTACAATAAAACAGTATCTAAAACAGACAGGATCTGGTTATGTCATAATAAACGGTATGTAAAACAGACAGGATCTGGTTATGTCACAATAAAAGAGTATGTAAAACAGACAGGATCTGGTTATGTCACAATAAAACAGTATGTAAAACAGACAGGATCTGGTTATGTCGTAATAAACGGTACATTTGTATGTAAAACAGACAGGATCTGGTTATGTCATAATAAACGGTATGTAAAACAGACAGGATATGGTTATTTCATAATAAAACAGTATGTAAAACAGACAGGATCTGGTTATGTCATAATAAATGGTATGTAAAACAGACAGGATATGGTTATGTCACAATAAAACAGTATGTAAAACAGACAGGATCTGGCTATGTCATAATAAAACAGTATGTAAAACAGACAGGATCTGGTTATTTCACAATAAAACAGTATGTAAAACAGACAGTATCTGGTTATGTCACAATAAAACAGTATGTAAAACAGACAGGATCTGGCTATGTCATAATAAAACAGTATGTAAAACAGACAGGATCTGGTTATGTCATAATAAAACAGTATGTAAAACAGACAGGATCTGGTTATGTCACAATACAACAGTATGTAAAACAGACAGGATCTGGTTATGTCATAATAAAACAGTATGTAAAACAGACAGGATCTGGTTATGTCATAATAAAACAGTATGTAAAACAGACAGGATATGGTTATGCCATAATAAAACAGTATGTAAAACAGACAGGATCTGGTTATGTCACAATAAAACAGTATGTAAAACAGACAGGATCTGGTTATGTCATAATAAATGGTATGTAAAACAGACAGGATCTGGTTATGTCACAATAAAACAGTATGTAAAACAGACAGGATCTGGTTATGTCACAATAAAACAGTATGTAAAACAGACAGGATCTGGCTATGTCATAATAAAACAGTATGTAAAACAGACAGGATCTGGATATGTCACAATAAAACAGTATGTAAAACAGACAGGATCTGGCTATGTCATAATAAAACAGTATGTAAAACAGACAGGATCTGGTTATATCACAATAAAACAGTATGTAAAACAGACAAGATCTGGCTATGTCATAATAAAACAGTATGTAAAACAGACAGGATCTGGTTATTTCACAATAAAACAGTATGTAAAACAGACAGTATCTGGTTATGTCACAATAAAACAGTATGTAAAACAGACAGGATCTGGCTATGTCATAATAAAACAGTATGTAAAACAGACAGGATCTGGTTATGTCATAATAAAACAGTATGTAAAACAGACAGGATACGGTTATGTCACAATAAAACAGTATGTAAAACAGACAGGATCTGGTTATGTCATAATAAAACAGTATGTAAAACAGACAGGATCTGGATATGTCATAATAAAACAGTATGTAAAACAGACAGGATCTGGTTATGTCACAATAAAACAGTATGTAAAACAGACAGGATCTGGTTATGTCATAATAAAACAGTATGTAAAACAGACAGGATCTGGTTATGTCACAATAAAACAGTATCTAAAACAGACAGGATCTGGTTATGTCATAATAAACGGTATGTAAAACAGACAGGATCTGGTTATGTCACAATAAAAGAGTATGCAAAACAGACAGGATCTGGTTATGTCACAATAAAACAGTATGTAAAACAGACAGGAACTGGTTATGTCATAATAAACGGTATGTAAAACAGACAGGATCTGGTTATGTCATAATAAACGGTGTGTAAAACAGACAGGATATGGTTATTTCATAATAAAACAGTATGTAAAACAGACAGGATCTGGTTATGTCATAATAAATGGTATGTAAAACAGACAGGATATGGTTATGTCATAATAAAACAGTATGTAAAACAGACAGGATCTGGTTATGTCACAATAAAACAGTATGTAAAACAGACAGGATCTGGTTATGTCACAATAAAACAGTATGTAAAACAGACAGGATCTGGTTATGTCAATATAAGTGGTATGTAAAACAGACAGGATCTGGCTATGTCATAATAAAACAGTATGTAAAACAGACAGGATCTGGTTATGTCACAATAAAACAGTATGTAAAACAGACAGGATCTGGCTATGTCATAATAAAACAGTATGTAAAACAGACAGGATCTGGCTATGTCACAATAAAACAGTATGTAAAACAGACAGGATCTGGTTATGTCATAATAAACGGTATGTAAAACAGACAGGATCTGGTTATGTCACAATAAAACAGTATGTAAAACAGACAGGATCTGGTTATGTCACAATAAAACAGTATGTAAAGCAGACAGGATCTGGTTATGTCACAATAAAACAGTATGTAAAACAGACAGGATCTGGTTATGTCATAATAAATGGTATGTAAAACAGACAGGATCTGGTTATGTCACAATAAAACAGTATGTAAAACAGACAGGATCTGGATATGTCACAATAAAACAGTATGTAAAACAGACAGGATCTGGTTGTCATAATAAAACAGTATGTAAAACAGACAGGATCTGGTTATGTCATAATAAACGGTATGTAAAGCAGACAGGATCTGGTTATGTCACAATAAAACAGTATGTAAAACAGACAGGATCTGGCTATGTCATAATAAAACAGTATGTAAAACAGACAGGATCTGGATATGTCACAATAAAACAGTATGTTAAACAGACAGGATCTGGCTATGTCATAATAAAACAGTATGTAAAACAGACAGGATCTGGTTATGTCACAATAAAACAGTATGTAAAACAGACAGGATCTGGTTATGTCATAATAAACGGTATGTAAAACAGACAGGATCTGGTTATGTCACAATAAAACAGTATGTAAAACAGACAGGATCTGGTTATGGAATAATAAACGGTATGTAAAACAGACAGGATATGGTTATGTCATAATAAAACAGTATGTAAAACAGACAGGATCTGATTATGTCACAATAAAACAGTATTTAAAACAGACAGGATCTGGTTGTCATAATAAAACAGTATGTAAAACAGACAGGATCTGGTTATGTCATAATAAACAGTATGTAAAACAGACAGGATATGGTTATGCCATAATAAAACAGTATGTAAAACAGACAGGATCTGGTTATGTCACAATAAAACAGTATGTAAAACAGACAGGATCTGGCTATGTCATAATAAAACAGTATGTAAAACAGACAGGATCTGGTTATGTCACAATAAAACAGTATGTAAAACAGACAGGATCTGGTTATGTCATAATAAAACAGTATGTAAAACAGACAGGATCTGGTTATGTCACAATAAAACAGTATCTAAAACAGACAGGATCTGGTTATGTCATAATAAACGGTATGCAAAACAGACAGGATCTGGTTATGTCACAATAAAAGAGTATGTAAAACAGACAGAATCTGGTTATGTCACAATAAAACAGTATGTAAAACAGACAGGATCTGGTTATGTCATAATAAACGGTATGTAAAACAGACAGGATCTGGTTATGTCATAATAAACGGTATGTAAAACAGACAGGATATGGTTATTTCATAATAAAACTATGTAAAACAGACAGGATCTGGTTATGTCATAATAAATGGTATGTAAAACAGACAGGATATGGTTATGTCACAATAAAACAGTATGTAAAACAGACAAGATCTGGCTATGTCATAATAAAACAGTATGTAAAACAGACAGGATCTGGTTATTTCACAATAAAACAGTATGTAAAACAGACAGTATCTGGTTATGTCATAATAAACGGTATGTAAAACAGACAGGATTTGGTTATGTCACAATAAAAGAGTATGCAAAACAGACAGGATCTGGTTATGTCACAATAAAACAGTATGTAAAACAGACAGGAACTGGTTATGTCATAATAAACGGTATGTAAAACAGACAGGATCTGGTTATGTCATAATAAACGGTGTGTAAAACAGACAGGATATGGTTATTTCATAATAAAACAGTATGTAAAACAGACAGGATCTGGTTATGTCATAATAAATGGTATGTAAAACAGACAGGATATGGTTATGTCATAATAAAACAGTATGTAAAACAGACAGGATCTGGTTATGTCACAATAAAACAGTATGTAAAACAGACAGGATCTGGTTATGTCACAATAAAACAGTATGTAAAACAAACAGGATCTGGTTATGTCAATATAAGTGGTATGTAAAACAGACAGGATCTGGCTATGTCATAATAAAACAGTATGTAAAACAGACAGTATCTGGTTATGTCACAATAAAACAGTATGTAAAACAGACAGGATCTGGCTATGTCATAATAAAACAGTATGTAAAACAGACAGGATCTGGATATGTCACAATAAAACAGTATGTAAAACAGACAGGATCTGGTTATGTCATAATAAACGGTATGTAAAACAGACAGGATCTGGTTATGTCACAATAAAACAGTATGTAAAACAGACAGGATCTGGTTATGTCACAATAAAACAGTATATAAAGCAGACAGGATCTGGTTATGTCACAATAAAACAGTATGTAAAATAGACAGGATCTGGCTATGTCATAATAAAAGAGTATGTAAAACAGACAGTATCTGGTTATGTCACAATAAAACAGTATGTAAAACAGACAGGATCTGGCTATGTCATAATAAAACAGTATGTAAAACAGACAGGATCTGGTTATGTCACAATAAAACAGTATGGAAAACAGACAGGATCTGGTTATGTCATAATAAACGGTATGTAAAACAGACAGGATATGGCTATGTCACAATAAAACAGTATGTAAAACAGACAGAATATGGTTATGTCAATACAAGTGGTATGTAAAACAGACAGGATCTGGCTATGTCATAATAAAACAGTATGTAAAGCAGACAGTATCTGGTTATGTCAAAATAAAACAGTATGTAAAACAGACAGGATCTGGCTATGTCATAATAAAACAGTATGTAAAACAAACAGGATCTGGATATCATATGTCACAATAAAACAGTATGTAAAACAGACAGGATCTGGTTATGTCATAATAAAACAGTATGTAAAACAGACAGGATCTGGTTATGTCATAATAAACGGTATGTAAAACAGACACTCAGGATCTGGTTATGTCACAATAAAACAGTATGTAAAACAGACAGGATCTGGCTATGTCATAATAAAACAGTATGTAAAACAGACAGGATCTGGTTATGTCATAATAAACGGTATGTAAAACAGACAGGATATGGCTATGTCATAATAAAACAGTATGTAAAACAGACAAGATCTGATTATGTGACAATAAAACAGTATGTAAAACAGACAGGATCTGGTTGTCATAATAAAACAGTATGTAAAACAGACAGGATCTGGTTATGTCATAATAAACAGTATGTAAAACAGACAGGATATGGTTATGTCATAATAAAACAGTATGTAAAACAGACAG
This sequence comes from Bathymodiolus brooksi, assembly GCA_963680875.1. NCBI lineage: Eukaryota > Metazoa > Mollusca > Bivalvia > Mytilida > Modiolidae > Bathymodiolus > Bathymodiolus brooksi. Next base: position 67,138,679 of record OY804578.1, on the reverse strand, counting down.
GATCTGGTTATGTCACAATAAAACAGTATGTAAAACAGACAGGATCTGGTTATGTCATAATAAAACAGTATGTAAAACAGACAGGATCTGGTTATGTCACAATAAAACAGTATGTAAAACAGACAGGATCTGGTTATGTCATAATAAACGGTATGTAAAACAGACAGGATCTGGTTATGTCACAATAAAAGAGTATGTAAAACAGACAGGATCTGGCTATGTCACAATAAAACAGTATGTAAAACAGACAGGATCTGGTTATGTCACAATAAAACAGTATGTAAAACAGACAGGATCTGGTTATGTCATAATAAAACAGTATGTAAAACAGACAGGATCTGGATATGTCACAATAAAACAGTATGTAAAACAGACAGGATCTGGCTATGTCATAATAAAACAGTATGTAAAACAGACAGGATCTGGATATGTCACAATAAAACAGTATTTAAAACAGACAGGATCTGGTTATGTCATAATAAACGGTATGTAAAACAGACAGGATCTGGTTATGTCACAATAAAACAGTATGTAAAACAGACAGGATCTGGTTATGTCATAATAAACGGTATGTAAAACAGACAGGATATGGTTATGTCATAATAAAACAGTATGTAAAACAGACAGGATCTGATTATGTCACAATAAAACAGTATTTAAAACAGACAGGATCTGGTTGTCATAATAAAACGGTATGTAAAACAGACAGGATCTGGTTATGTCATAATAAACAGTATGTAAAACAGACAGGATATGGTTATGCCATAATAAAACAGTATGTAAAACAGACAGGATCTGGTTATGTCACAATAAAACAGTATGTAAAACAGACAGGATCTGGCTATGTCATAATAAAACAGTATGTAAAACAGACAGGATCTGGTTATGTCACAATAAAACAGTATGTAAAACAGACAGGATCTGGTTATGTCATAATAAAACAGTATGTAAAACAGACAGGATCTGGTTATGTCACAATAAAACAGTATCTAAAACAGACAGGATCTGGTTATGTCATAATAAACGGTATGTAAAACAGACAGGATCTGGTTATGTCACAATAAAAGAGTATGTAAAACAGACAGGATCTGGTTATGTCACAATAAAACAGTATGTAAAACAGACAGGATCTGGTTATGTCATAATAAACGGTATGTAAAACAGACAGGATCTGGTTATGTCATAATAAACGGTATATAAAACAGACAGGATATGGTTATTTCATAATAAAACTATGTAAAACAGACAGGATCTGGTTATGTCATAATAAATGGTATGTAAAACAGACAGGATATGGTTATATCACAATAAAACAGTATGTAAAACAGACAAGATCTGGCTATGTCATAATAAAACAGTATGTAAAACAGACAGGATCTGGTTATTTCACAATAAAACAGTATGTAAAACAGACAGTATCTGGTTATGTCACAATAAAACAGTATGTAAAACAGACAGGATCTGGTTATGTCACAATAAAACAGTATGTAAAACAGACAGGATCTGGTTATGTCATAATAAACGGTATGTAAAACAGACAGGATATGGTTATGTCATAATAAAACAGTATGTAAAACAGACAGGATCTGATTATGTGACAATAAAACAGTATTTAAAACAGACAGGATCTGGTTGTCATAATAAAACAGTATGTAAAACAGACAGGATCTGGTTATGTCATCATAAACAGTATGTAAAACAGACAGGATATGGTTATGTCATAATAAAACAGTATGTAAAACAGACAGGATCTGGTTATGTCACAATAAAACAGTATGTAAAACAGACAGGATCTGGTTATGTCATAATAAAACAGTATGTAAAACAGACAGGATCTGGTTATGTCACAATAAAACAGTATGTAAAACAGACAGGATCTGGTTATGTCATAATAAACGGTATGTAAAACAGACAGGATATGGTTATGTCATAATAAAACAGTATGTAAAACAGACAGGATCTGGTTATGTCACAATAAAACAGTATGTAAAACAGACAGGATCTGGTTATGTCACAATAAAACAGTATGTAAAACAGACAGGATCTGGTTATGTCAATATAAGTGGTATGTAAAACAGACAGGATCTGGCTATGTCATAATAAAAGAGTATGTAAAACAGACAGTATCTGGTTATGTCACAATAAAACAGTATGTAAAACAGACAGGATCTGGCTATGTCATAATAAAACAGTATGTAAAACAGACAGGATCTGGTTATGTCACAATAAAACAGTATGTAAAACAGACAGGATCTGGTTATGTCATAATAAACGGTATGTAAAACAGACAGGATATGGTTATGTCACAATAAAACAGTATGTAAAACAGACAGGATCTGGTTATGTCACAATAAAACAGTATGTAAAGCAGACAGGTTCTGGTTATGTCACAATAAAACAGTATGTAAAATAGACAGGATCTGGCTATGTCATAATAAAAGAGTATGTAAAACAGACAGTATCTGGTTATGTCACAATAAAACAGTATGTAAAACAGACAGGATCTGGCTATGTCATAATAAAACAGTATGTAAAACAGACAGGATCTGGTTATGTCACAATAAAACAGTATGGAAAACAGACAGGATCTGGTTATGTCATAATAAACGGTATGTAAAACAGACAGGATCTGGTTATGTCACAATAAAACAGTATGTAAAACAGACAGAATCTGGCTATGTCATAATAAAACAGTATGTAAAACAGACAGGATCTGGCTATGCCACAATAAAACAGTATGTAAAACAGACAGGATCTGGTTATGTCATAATAAACGGTATGTAAAACAGACAGGATCTGGTTATGTCACAATAAAAGAGTATGTAAAACAGACAGTATCTGGTTATGTCACAATAAAACAGTATGTAAAACAGACAGGATCTGGTTATGTCACAATAAAACAGTATGTAAAGCAGACAGGATCTGGTTATGTCACAATAAAACAGTATGTAAAATAGACAGGATCTGGCTATGTCATAATAAAAGAGTATGTAAAACAGACAGTATCTGGTTATGTCACAATAAAACAGTATGTAAAACAGACAGGATCTGGCTATGTCATAATAAAACAGTATGTAAAACAGACAGGATATGGTTATGTCACAATAAAACAGTATGTAAAACAGACAGGATCTGGCTATGTCATAATAAAACAGTATGTAAAACAGATAGGATCTGGTTATGTCACAATAAAACAGTATGTAAAACACACAGGATCTGGATATGTCATAATAAAACAGTATGTAAAACAGACAGGATCTGGCTATGCCACAATAAAACAGTATGTAAAACAGACAGGATCTGGTTATGTCATAATAAACGGTATGTAAAACAGACAGGATCTGGTTATGTCACAATAAAAGAGTATGTAAAACAGACAGGATCTGGTTATGTCATAATAAACGGTATGTAAAACAGACAGGATCTGGTTATATCATAATAAACGGTATGTAAAACAGACAGGATATGGTTATGTCATAATAAAACAATATGTAAAACAGACAGGATCTGGTTATGTCATAATAAACGGTATGTAAAACAGACAGTATCTGGTTATGTCACAATAAAACAGTATGTAAAACAGACAGGATCTGGCTATGTCATAATAAAACAGTATGTAAAACAGACAGGATCTGGTTATGTCACAATAAAACAGTATGTAAAACAGACAGGATCTGGTTATGTCATAATAAACGGTATGTAAAACAGACAGGATCTGGTTATGTCACAACAAAACAGTATGTAAAGCAGACAGGATCTGGTTATGTCACAATAAAACAGTATGTAAAATAGACAGGATCTGGCTATGTCATAATAAAAGAGTATGTAAAACAGACAGTATCTGGTTATGTCACAATAAAACAGTATGTAAAACAGACAGGATCTGGCTATGTCATAATAAAACAGTATGTAAAACAGACAGGATCTGGTTATGTCACAATAAAACAGTATGGAAAACAGACAGGATCTGGTTATGTCATAATAAACGGTATGTAAAACAGACAGGATATGGTTATGTCACAATAAAACAGTATGTAAAACAGACAGGATCTGGCTATGTCATAATAAAGCAGTATGTAAAACAGATAGGATCTGGTTATGTCACAATAAAACAGTATGTAAAACACACAGGATCTGGATATGTCATAATAAAACAGTATGTAAAACAGACAGGATCTGGCTATGCCACAATAAAACAGTATGTAAAACAGACAGGATCTTGCTATGTCATAATAAACGGTATGTAAAACAGACAGGATCTGGTTATATCACAATAAAAGAGTATGTAAAACAGACAGGATCTGGTTATGTCATAATAAACGGTATGTAAAACAGACAGGATCTGGTTATATCATAATAAACGGTATGTAAAACAGACAGGATATGGTTATGTCATAATAAAACAGTATGTAAAACAGACAGGATCTGGTTATGTCATAATAAACGGTATGTAAAACAGACAGGATATGGTTATGTCATAATAAAACAGTATGTAAAACAGACAGGATCTGGTTATGTCACAATAAAACAGTATGTAAAACAGACAGGATCTGGTTATGTCACAATAAAACAGTATGGAAAACAGACAGGATCTGGTTATGTCATAATAAACGGTATGTAAAACAGACAGGATATGGCTATGTCATAATAAAACAGACAGGATATGGTTATGTCAATACAAGTGGTATGTAAAACAGACAGGATCTGGCTATGTCATAATAAAACAGTATGTAAAGCAGACAGTATCTGGTTATGTCACAATAAAACAGTATGTAAAACAGACAGGATCTGGCTATGTCATAATAAAACAGTGTGTAAAACAGACAGGATCTGGTTATGTCATAATAAACGGTATGTAAAACAGACAGGATATGGTTATGTCATAATAAAACAGTATGTAAAACAGACAAGATCTGATTATGTGACAATAAAACAGTATTTAAAACAGACAGGATCTGGTTGTCATAATAAAACAGTATGTAAAACAGACAGGATCTGGTTATGTCATAATAAACAGTATGTAAAACAGACAGGATATGGTTATGTCATAATAAAACAGTATGTAAAACAGACAGGATCTGGTTATGTCACAATAAAACAGTATGTAAAACAGACAGGATCTGGTTATGTCATAATAAAACAGTATGTAAAACAGACAGGATCTGGTTATGTCACAATAAAACAGTATGAAAAACAGACAGGATCTGGTTATGTCATAATAAACGGTATGTAAAACAGACAGGATCTGGTTATGTCACAATAAAAGAGTATGTAAAACAGACAGGATCTGGCTATGTCACAATAAAACAGTATGTAAAACAGACAGGATCTGGTTATGTCACAATAAAACAGTATGTAAAACAGACAGGATCTGGTTATGTCATAATAAAACAGTATGTAAAACAGACAGGATCTGGATATGTCACAATAAAACAGTATGTAAAACAGACAGGATCTGGCTATGTCATAATAAAACAGTATGTAAAACAGACAGGATCTGGTTATGTCACAATAAAACAGTATGTAAAACAGACAGGATCTGGTTATGTCATAATAAACGGTATGTAAAACAGATAGGATCTGGTTATGTCACAATAAAACAGTATGTAAAACAGACAGGATCTGGTTATGTCATAATAAACGGTATGTAAAACAGACAGGATATGGTTATGTCATAATAAAACAGTATGTAAAACAGACAGGATCTGATTATGTCACAATAAAACAGTATTTAAAACAGACAGGATCTGGTTGTCATAATAAAACAGTATGTAAAACAGACAGGATCTGGTTATGTCATAATAAACAGTATGTAAAACAGACAGGATATGGTTATGCCATAATAAAACAGTATGTAAAACAGACAGGATCTGGTTATGTCACAATAAAACAGTATGTAAAACAGACAGGATCTGGCTATGTCATAATAAAACAGTATGTAAAACAGACAGGATCTGGTTATGTCACAATAAAACAGTATGTAAAACAGACAGGATCTGGTTATGTCATAATAAAACAGTATGTAAAACAGACAGGATCTGGTTATGTCACAATAAAACAGTATCTAAAACAGACAGGATCTGGTTATGTCATAATAAACGGTATGTAAAACAGACAGGATCTGGTTATGTCATAATAAACGGTATGTAAAACAGACAGGATCTGGTTATTTCATAATAAAACTATGTAAAACAGACAGGATCTGGTTATGTCATAATAAATGGTATGTAAAACAGACAGGATATGGTTATGTCACAATAAAACAGTATGTAAAACAGACAAGATCTGGCTATGTCATAATAAAACAGTATGTAAAACAGACAGGATCTGGTTATTTCACAATAAAACAGTATGTAAAACAGACAGTATCTGGTTATGTCACAATAAAACAGTATGTAAAACAGACAGGATCTGGCTATGTCATAATAAAACAGTATGTAAAACAGACAGGATCTGGTTATGTCATAATAAAACAGTATGTAAAACAGACAGGATCTGGTTATGTCACAATAAAACAGTATGTAAAACAGACAGGATCTGGTTATGTCATAATAAAACAGTATGTAAAACAGACAGGATCTGGTTATGTCATAATAAAACAGTATGTAAAACAGACAGGATCTGGTTATGTCACAATAAAACAGTATGTAAAACAGACAGGATCTGGTTATGTCATAATAAAACAGTATCTAAAACAGACAGGATCTGGTTATGTCACAATAAAACAGTATCTAAAACAGACAGGATCTGGTTATGTCATAATAAACGGTATGTAAAACAGACAGGATCTGGTTATGTCACAATAAAAGATTATGCAAAACAGACAGGATCTGGTTATGTCACAATAAAACAGTATGTAAAACAGACAGGATCTGGTTATGTCATAATAAACAGTATATAAAACAGACAGGATCTGGTTATGTCATAATAAATGGTATGTAAAACAGACAGGATATGGTTATTTCATAATAAAACAGTATGTAAAACAGACAGGATCTGGCTATGTCATAATAAATGGTATGTAAAACAGACAGGATATGGTTATGTCATAATAAAACAGTATGTAAAACAGACAGGATCTGGTTATGTCACAATAAAACAGTATGTAAAACAGACAGGATCTGGTTATGTCATAATAAACGGTATGTAAAACAGACAGGATATGGTTATGTCATAATAAAACAGTATGTAAAACAGACAGGATCTGGTTATGTCACAATAAAACAGTATGTAAAACAGACAGGATCTGGTTATGTCACAATAAAACAGTATGTAAAACAGACAGGATCTGGTTATGTCAATATAAGTGGTATGTAAAACAGACAGGATCTGGCTATGTCATAATAAAAGAGTATGTAAAACAGACAGTATCTGGTTATGTCACAATAAAACAGTATGTAAAACAGACAGGATCTGGCTATGTCATAATAAAACAGTATGTAAAACAGACAGGATCTGGTTATGTCACAATAAAACAGTATGTAAAACAGACAGGATCTGGTTATGTCATAATAAACGGTATGTAAAACAGACAGGATATGGTTATGTCACAATAAAACAGTATGTAAAACAGACAGGATCTGGTTATGTCACAATAAAACAGTATGTAAAGCAGACAGGTTCTGGTTATGTCACAATAAAACAGTATGTAAAATAGACAGGATCTGGCTATGTCATAATAAAAGAGTATGTAAAACAGACAGTATCTGGTTATGTCACAATAAAACAGTATGTAAAACAGACAGGATCTGGCTATGTCATAATAAAACAGTATGTAAAACAGACAGGATCTGGTTATGTCACAATAAAACAGTATGGAAAACAGAAAGGATCTGGTTATGTCATAATAAACGGTATGTAAAACAGACAGGATCTGGTTATGTCACAATAAAACAGTATGTAAAACAGACAGAATCTGGCTATGTCATAATAAAACAGTATGTAAAACAGACAGGATCTGGCTATGCCACAATAAAACAGTATGTAAAACAGACAGGATCTGGTTATGTCATAATAAACGGTATGTAAAACAGACAGGATCTGGTTATGTCACAATAAAAGAGTATGTAAAACAGACAGTATCTGGTTATGTCACAATAAAACAGTATGTAAAACAGACAGGATCTGGTTATGTCACAATAAAACAGTATGTAAAGCAGACAGGATCTGGTTATGTCACAATAAAACAGTATGTAAAATAGACAGGATCTGGCTATGTCATAATAAAAGAGTATGTAAAACAGACAGTATCTGGTTATGTCACAATAAAACAGTATGTAAAACAGACAGGATCTGGCTATGTCATAATAAAACAGTATGTAAAACAGACAGGATATGGTTATGTCACAATAAAACAGTATGTAAAACAGACAGGATCTGGCTATGTCATAATAAAACAGTATGTAAAACAGATAGGATCTGGTTATGTCACAATAAAACAGTATGTAAAACACACAGGATCTGGATATGTCATAATAAAACAGTATGTAAAACAGACAGGATCTGGCTATGCCACAATAAAACAGTATGTAAAACAGACAGGATCTGGTTATGTCATAATAAACGGTATGTAAAACAGACAGGATCTGGTTATGTCACAATAAAAGAGTATGTAAAACAGACAGGATCTGGTTATGTCATAATAAACGGTATGTAAAACAGACAGGATCTGGTTATATCATAATAAACGGTATGTAAAACAGACAGGATATGGTTATGTCATAATAAAACAATATGTAAAACAGACAGGATCTGGTTATGTCATAATAAACGGTATGTAAAACAGACAGTATCTGGTTATGTCACAATAAAACAGTATGTAAAACAGACAGGATCTGGCTATGTCATAATAAAACAGTATGTAAAACAGACAGGATCTGGTTATGTCACAATAAAACAGTATGTAAAACAGACAGGATCTGGTTATGTCATAATAAACGGTATGTAAAACAGACAGGATCTGGTTATGTCACAACAAAACAGTATGTAAAGCAGACAGGATCTGGTTATGTCACAATAAAACAGTATGTAAAATAGACAGGATCTGGCTATGTCATAATAAAAGAGTATGTAAAACAGACAGTATCTGGTTATGTCACAATAAAACAGTATGTAAAACAGACAGGATCTGGCTATGTCATAATAAAACAGTATGTAAAACAGACAGGATCTGGTTATGTCACAATAAAACAGTATGGAAAACAGACAGGATCTGGTTATGTCATAATAAACGGTATGTAAAACAGACAGGATATGGTTATGTCACAATAAAACAGTATGTAAAACAGACAGGATCTGGCTATGTCATAATAAAGCAGTATGTAAAACAGATAGGATCTGGTTATGTCACAATAAAACAGTATGTAAAACACACAGGATCTGGATATGTCATAATAAAACAGTATGTAAAACAGACAGGATCTGGCTATGCCACAATAAAACAGTATGTAAAACAGACAGGATCTTGTTATGTCATAATAAACGGTATGTAAAACAGACAGGATCTGGTTATATCACAATAAAAGAGTATGTAAAACAGACAGGATCTGGTTATGTCATAATAAACGGTATGTAAAACAGACAGGATCTGGTTATATCATAATAAACGGTATGTAAAACAGACAGGATATGGTTATGTCATAATAAAACAGTATGTAAAACAGACAGGATCTGGTTATGTCATAATAAACGGTATGTAAAACAGACAGGATATGGTTATGTCATAATAAAACAGTATGTAAAACAGACAGGATCTGGTTATGTCACAATAAAACAGTATGTAAAACAGACAGGATCTGGTTATGTCACAATAAAACAGTATGGAAAACAGACAGGATCTGGTTATGTCATAATAAACGGTATGTAAAACAGACAGGATATGGCTATGTCATAATAAAACAGACAGGATATGGTTATGTCAATACAAGTGGTATGTAAAACAGACAGGATCTGGCTATGTCATAATAAAACAGTATGTAAAGCAGACAGTATCTGGTTATGTCACAATAAAACAGTATGTAAAACAGACAGGATCTGGTTATGTCATAATAAAACAGTATGTAAAACAGACAGGATCTGGTTATGTCACAATAAAACAGTATGTAAAACAGACAGGATCTGGTTATGTCATAATAAAACAGTATGTAAAACAGACAGGATCTGGTTATGTCACAATAAAACAGTATGTAAAACAGACAGGATCTGGTTATGTCATAATAAACGGTATGTAAAACAGACACTCAGGATCTGGTTATGTCACAATAAAACAGTATGTAAAACAGACAGGATCTGGCTATGTCATAATAAAACAGTGTGTAAAACAGACAGGATCTGGTTATGTCATAATAAACGGTATGTAAAACAGACAGGATATGGTTATGTCATAATAAAACAGTATGTAAAACAGACAAGATCTGATTATGTGACAATAAAACAGTATTTAAAACAGACAGGATCTGGTTGTCATAATAAAACAGTATGTAAAACAGACAGGATCTGGTTATGTCATAATAAACAGTATGTAAAACAGACAGGATATGGTTATGTCATAATAAAACAGTATGTAAAACAGACAGGATCTGGTTATGTCACAATAAAACAGTATGTAAAACAGACAGGATCTGGTTATGTCATAATAAAACAGTATGTAAAACAGACAGGATCTGGTTATGTCACAATAAAACAGTATGAAAAACAGACAGGATCTGGTTATGTCATAATAAACGGTATGTAAAACAGACAGGATCTGGTTATGTCACAATAAAAGAGTATGTAAAACAGACAGGATCTGGCTATGTCACAATAAAACAGTATGTAAAACAGACAGGATCTGGTTATGTCACAATAAAACAGTATGTAAAACAGACAGGATCTGGTTATGTCATAATAAAACAGTATGTAAAACAGACAGGATCTGGATATGTCACAATAAAACAGTATGTAAAACAGACAGGATCTGGCTATGTCATAATAAAACAGTATGTAAAACAGACAGGATCTGGTTATGTCACAATAAAACAGTATGTAAAACAGACAGGATCTGGTTATGTCATAATAAACGGTATGTAAAACAGATAGGATCTGGTTATGTCACAATAAAACAGTATGTAAAACAGACAGGATCTGGTTATGTCATAATAAACGGTATGTAAAACAGACAGGATATGGTTATGTCATAATAAAACAGACAGGATCTGATTATGTCACAATAAAACAGTATTTAAAACAGACAGGATCTGGTTGTCATAATAAAACAGTATGTAAAACAGAGAGGATCTGGTTATGTCATAATAAACAGTATGTAAAACAGACAGGATATGGTTATGCCATAATAAAACAGTATGTAAAACAGACAGGATCTGGTTATGTCACAATAAAACAGTATGTAAAACAGACAGGATCTGGCTATGTCATAATAAAACAGTATGTAAAACAGACAGGATCTGGTTATGTCACAATAAAACAGTATGTAAAACAGACAGGATCTGGTTATGTCATAATAAAACAGTATGTAAAACAGACAGGATCTGGTTATGTCACAATAAAACAGTATCTAAAACAGACAGGATCTGGTTATGTCATAATAAACGGTATGTAAAACAGACAGGATCTGGTTATGTCATAATAAACGGTATGTAAAACAGACAGGATATGGTTATTTCATAATAAAACTATGTAAAACAGACAGGATCTGGTTATGTCATAATAAATGGTATGTAAAACAGACAGGATATGGTTATGTCACAATAAAACAGTATGTAAAACAGACAAGATCTGGCTATGTCATAATAAAACAGTATGTAAAACAGACAGGATCTGGTTATTTCACAATAAAACAGTATGTAAAACAGACAGTATCTGGTTATGTCACAATAAAACAGTATGTAAAACAGACAGGATCTGGCTATGTCATAATAAAACAGTATGTAAAACAGACAGGATCTGGTTATGTCATAATAAAACAGTATGTAAAACAGACAGGATCTGGTTATGTCACAATAAAACAGTATGTAAAACAGACAGGATCTGGTTATGTCATAATAAAACAGTATGTAAAACAGACAGGATCTGGTTATGTCATAATAAAACAGTATGTAAAACAGACAGGATCTGGTTATGTCACAATAAAACAGTATGTAAAACAGACAGGATCTGGTTATGTCATAATAAAACAGTATCTAAAACAGACAGGATCTGGTTATGTCACAATAAAACAGTATCTAAAACAGACAGGATCTGGTTATGTCATAATAAACGGTATGTAAAACAGACAGGATCTGGTTATGTCACAATAAAAGATTATGCAAAACAGACAGGATCTGGTTATGTCACAATAAAACAGTATGTAAAACAGACAGGATCTGGTTATGTCATAATAAACAGTATATAAAACAGACAGGATCTGGTTATGTCATAATAAATGGTATGTAAAACAGACAGGATATGGTTATTTCATAATAAAACAGTATGTAAAACAGACAGGATCTGGCTATGTCATAATAAATGGTATGTAAAACAGACAGGATATGGTTATGTCATAATAAAACAGTATGTAAAACAGACAGGATCTGGTTATGTCACAATAAAACAGTATGTAAAACAGACAGGATCTGGTTATGTCACAATAAAACAGTATGTAAAACAGACAGGATCTGGTTATGTCAATATAAGTGGTATGTAAAACAGACAGGATCTGGCTATGTCATAATAAAACAGTATGTAAAACAGACAGTATCTGGTTATGTCACAATAAAACAGTATGTAAAACAGACAGGATCTGGCTATGTCATAATAAAACAGTATGTAAAACAGACAGGATCTGGCTATGTCACAATAAAACAGTATGTAAAACAGACAGGATCTGGTTATGTCATAATAAACGGTATGTAAAACAGACAGGATCTGGTTATGTCACAATAAAACAGTATGTAAAACAGACAGGATCTGGTTATGTCACAATAAAACAGTATGTAAAGCAGACAGGATCTGGTTATGTCACAATAAAACAGTATGTAAAATAGACAGGATCTGGCTATGTCATAATAAAAGAGTATGTAAAACAGACAGTATCTGGTTATGTCACAATAAAACAGTATGTAAAACAGACAGGATCTGGCTATGTCATAATAAAACAGTATGTAAAACAGACAGGATCTGGTTATGTCATAATAAAACAGTATGTAAAACAGACAGGATCTGGTTATGTCACAATAAAACAGTATGTAAAACAGACAGGATCTGGTTATGTCATAATAAAACAGTATGTAAAACAGACAGGATCTGGTTATGTCACAATAAAACAGTATGTAAAACAGACAGGATCTGGTTATGTCATAATAAACGGTATGTAAAACAGACAGGATATGGTTATGTCATAATAAAACAGTATGTAAAACAGACAGGATCTGATTATGTGACAATAAAACAGTATTTAAAACAGACAGGATCTGGTTGTCATAATAAAACAGTATGTAAAACAGACAGGATCTGGTTATGTCATCATAAACAGTATGTAAAACAGACAGGATATGGTTATGTCATAATAAAACAGTATGTAAAACAGACAGGATCTGGTTATGTCACAATAAAACAGTATGTAAAACAGACAGGATCTGGTTATGTCATAATAAAACAGTATGTAAAACAGACAGGATCTGGTTATGTCACAATAAAACAGTATGTAAAACAGACAGGATCTGGTTATGTCATAATAAACGGTATGTAAAACAGACAGGATATGGTTATGTCATAATAAAACAGTATGTAAAACAGACAGGATCTGGTTATGTCACAATAAAACAGTATGTAAAACAGACAGGATCTGGTTATGTCACAATAAAACAGTATGTAAAACAGACAGGATCTGGTTATGTCAATATAAGTGGTATGTAAAACAGACAGGATCTGGCTATGTCATAATAAAAGAGTATGTAAAACAGACAGTATCTGGTTATGTCACAATAAAACAGTATGTAAAACAGACAGGATCTGGCTATGTCATAATAAAACAGTATGTAAAACAGACAGGATCTGGTTATGTCACAATAAAACAGTATGTAAAACAGACAGGATCTGGTTATGTCATAATAAACGGTATGTAAAACAGACAGGATATGGTTATGTCACAATAAAACAGTATGTAAAACAGACAGGATCTGGTTATGTCACAATAAAACAGTATGTAAAGCAGACAGGTTCTGGTTATGTCACAATAAAACAGTATGTAAAATAGACAGGATCTGGCTATGTCATAATAAAAGAGTATGTAAAACAGACAGTATCTGGTTATGTCACAATAAAACAGTATGTAAAACAGACAGGATCTGGCTATGTCATAATAAAACAGTATGTAAAACAGACAGGATCTGGTTATGTCACAATAAAACAGTATGGAAAACAGACAGGATCTGGTTATGTCATAATAAACGGTATGTAAAACAGACAGGATCTGGTTATGTCACAATAAAACAGTATGTAAAACAGACAGAATCTGGCTATGTCATAATAAAACAGTATGTAAAACAGACAGGATCTGGCTATGCCACAATAAAACAGTATGTAAAACAGACAGGATCTGGTTATGTCATAATAAACGGTATGTAAAACAGACAGGATCTGGTTATGTCACAATAAAAGAGTATGTAAAACAGACAGTATCTGGTTATGTCACAATAAAACAGTATGTAAAACAGACAGGATCTGGTTATGTCACAATAAAACAGTATGTAAAGCAGACAGGATCTGGTTATGTCACAATAAAACAGTATGTAAAATAGACAGGATCTGGCTATGTCATAATAAAAGAGTATGTAAAACAGACAGTATCTGGTTATGTCACAATAAAACAGTATGTAAAACAGACAGGATCTGGCTATGTCATAATAAAACAGTATGTAAAACAGACAGGATATGGTTATGTCACAATAAAACAGTATGTAAAACAGACAGGATCTGGCTATGTCATAATAAAACAGTATGTAAAACAGATAGGATCTGGTTATGTCACAATAAAACAGTATGTAAAACACACAGGATCTGGATATGTCATAATAAAACAGTATGTAAAACAGACAGGATCTGGCTATGCCACAATAAAACAGTATGTAAAACAGACAGGATCTGGTTATGTCATAATAAACGGTATGTAAAACAGACAGGATCTGGTTATGTCACAATAAAAGAGTATGTAAAACAGACAGGATCTGGTTATGTCATAATAAACGGTATGTAAAACAGACAGGATCTGGTTATATCATAATAAACGGTATGTAAAACAGACAGGATATGGTTATGTCATAATAAAACAATATGTAAAACAGACAGGATCTGGTTATGTCATAATAAACGGTATGTAAAACAGACAGTATCTGGTTATGTCACAATAAAACAGTATGTAAAACAGACAGGATCTGGCTATGTCATAATAAAACAGTATGTAAAACAGACAGGATCTGGTTATGTCACAATAAAACAGTATGTAAAACAGACAGGATCTGGTTATGTCATAATAAACGGTATGTAAAACAGACAGGATCTGGTTATGTCACAACAAAACAGTATGTAAAGCAGACAGGATCTGGTTATGTCACAATAAAACAGTATGTAAAATAGACAGGATCTGGCTATGTCATAATAAAAGAGTATGTAAAACAGACAGTATCTGGTTATGTCACAATAAAACAGTATGTAAAACAGACAGGATCTGGCTATGTCATAATAAAACAGTATGTAAAACAGACAGGATCTGGTTATGTCACAATAAAACAGTATGGAAAACAGACAGGATCTGGTTATGTCATAATAAACGGTATGTAAAACAGACAGGATATGGTTATGTCACAATAAAACAGTATGTAAAACAGACAGGATCTGGCTATGTCATAATAAAGCAGTATGTAAAACAGAGAGGATCTGGTTATGTCACAATAAAACAGTATGTAAAACACACAGGATCTGGATATGTCATAATAAAACAGTATGTAAAACAGACAGGATCTGGCTATGCCACAATAAAACAGTATGTAAAACAGACAGGATCTTGTTATGTCATAATAAACGGTATGTAAAACAGACAGGATCTGGTTATATCACAATAAAAGAGTATGTAAAACAGACAGGATCTGGTTATGTCATAATAAACGGTATGTAAAACAGACAGGATCTGGTTATATCATAATAAACGGTATGTAAAACAGACAGGATATGGTTATGTCATAATAAAACAGTATGTAAAACAGACAGGATCTGGTTATGTCATAATAAACGGTATGTAAAACAGACAGGATATGGTTATGTCATAATAAAACAGTATGTAAAACAGACAGGATCTGGTTATGTCACAATAAAACAGTATGTAAAACAGACAGGATCTGGTTATGTCACAATAAAACAGTATGGAAAACAGACAGGATCTGGTTATGTCATAATAAACGGTATGTAAAACAGACAGGATATGGCTATGTCATAATAAAACAGACAGGATATGGTTATGTCAATACAAGTGGTATGTAAAACAGACAGGATCTGGCTATGTCATAATAAAACAGTATGTAAAGCAGACAGTATCTGGTTATGTCACAATAAAACAGTATGTAAAACAGACAGGATCTGGTTATGTCATAATAAAACAGTATGTAAAACAGACAGGATCTGGTTATGTCACAATAAAACAGTATGTAAAACAGACAGGATCTGGTTATGTCATAATAAAACAGTATGTAAAACAGACAGGATCTGGTTATGTCACAATAAAACAGTATGTAAAACAGACAGGATCTGGTTATGTCATAATAAACGGTATGTAAAACAGACACTCAGGATCTGGTTATGTCACAATAAAACAGTATGTAAAACAGACAGGATCTGGCTATGTCATAATAAAACAGTGTGTAAAACAGACAGGATCTGGTTATGTCATAATAAACGGTATGTAAAACAGACAGGATATGGTTATGTCATAATAAAACAGTATGTAAAACAGACAAGATCTGATTATGTGACAATAAAACAGTATTTAAAACAGACAGGATCTGGTTGTCATAATAAAACAGTATGTAAAACAGACAGGATCTGGTTATGTCATAATAAACAGTATGTAAAACAGACAGGATATGGTTATGTCATAATAAAACAGTATGTAAAACAGACAGGATCTGGTTATGTCACAATAAAACAGTATGTAAAACAGACAGGATCTGGTTATGTCATAATAAAACAGTATGTAAAACAGACAGGATCTGGTTATGTCACAATAAAACAGTATGAAAAACAGACAGGATCTGGTTATGTCATAATAAACGGTATGTAAAACAGACAGGATCTGGTTATGTCACAATAAAAGAGTATGTAAAACAGACAGGATCTGGCTATGTCACAATAAAACAGTATGTAAAACAGACAGGATCTGGTTATGTCACAATAAAACAGTATGTAAAACAGACAGGATCTGGTTATGTCATAATAAAACAGTATGTAAAACAGACAGGATCTGGATATGTCACAATAAAACAGTATGTAAAACAGACAGGATCTGGCTATGTCATAATAAAACAGTATGTAAAACAGACAGGATCTGGTTATGTCACAATAAAACAGTATGTAAAACAGACAGGATCTGGTTATGTCATAATAAACGGTATGTAAAACAGATAGGATCTGGTTATGTCACAATAAAACAGTATGTAAAACAGACAGGATCTGGTTATGTCATAATAAACGGTATGTAAAACAGACAGGATATGGTTATGTCATAATAAAACAGTATGTAAAACAGACAGGATCTGATTATGTCACAATAAAACAGTATTTAAAACAGACAGGATCTGGTTGTCATAATAAAACAGTATGTAAAACAGACAGGATCTGGTTATGTCATAATAAACAGTATGTAAAACAGACAGGATATGGTTATGCCATAATAAAACAGTATGTAAAACAGACAGGATCTGGTTATGTCACAATAAAACAGTATGTAAAACAGACAGGATCTGGCTATGTCATAATAAAACAGTATGTAAAACAGACAGGATCTGGTTATGTCACAATAAAACAGTATGTAAAACAGACAGGATCTGGTTATGTCATAATAAAACAGTATGTAAAACAGACAGGATCTGGTTATGTCACAATAAAACAGTATCTAAAACAGACAGGATCTGGTTATGTCATAATAAACGGTATGTAAAACAGACAGGATCTGGTTATGTCATAATAAACGGTATGTAAAACAGACAGGATATGGTTATTTCATAATAAAACTATGTAAAACAGACAGGATCTGGTTATGTCATAATAAATGGTATGTAAAACAGACAGGATATGGTTATGTCACAATAAAACAGTATGTAAAACAGACAAGATCTGGCTATGTCATAATAAAACAGTATGTAAAACAGACAGGATCTGGTTATTTCACAATAAAACAGTATGTAAAACAGACAGTATCTGGTTATGTCACAATAAAACAGTATGTAAAACAGACAGGATCTGGCTATGTCATAATAAAACAGTATGTAAAACAGACAGGATCTGGTTATGTCATAATAAAACAGTATGTAAAACAGACAGGATCTGGTTATGTCACAATAAAACAGTATGTAAAACAGACAGGATCTGGTTATGTCATAATAAAACAGTATGTAAAACAGACAGGATCTGGTTATGTCATAATAAAACAGTATGTAAAACAGACAGGATCTGGTTATGTCACAATAAAACAGTATGTAAAACAGACAGGATCTGGTTATGTCATAATAAAACAGTATCTAAAACAGACAGGATCTGGTTATGTCACAATAAAACAGTATCTAAAACAGACAGGATCTGGTTATGTCATAATAAACGGTATGTAAAACAGACAGGATCTGGTTATGTCACAATAAAAGATTATGCAAAACAGACAGGATCTGGTTATGTCACAATAAAACAGTATGTAAAACAGACAGGATCTGGTTATGTCATAATAAACAGTATATAAAACAGACAGGATCTGGTTATGTCATAATAAATGGTATGTAAAACAGACAGGATATGGTTATTTCATAATAAAACAGTATGTAAAACAGACAGGATCTGGCTATGTCATAATAAATGGTATGTAAAACAGACAGGATATGGTTATGTCATAATAAAACAGTATGTAAAACAGACAGGATCTGGTTATGTCACAATAAAACAGTATGTAAAACAGACAGGATCTGGTTATGTCACAATAAAACAGTATGTAAAACAGACAGGATCTGGTTATGTCAATATAAGTGGTATGTAAAACAGACAGGATCTGGCTATGTCATAATAAAACAGTATGTAAAACAGACAGTATCTGGTTATGTCACAATAAAACAGTATGTAAAACAGACAGGATCTGGCTATGTCATAATAAAACAGTATGTAAAACAGACAGGATCTGGCTATGTCACAATAAAACAGTATGTAAAACAGACAGGATCTGGTTATGTCATAATAAACGGTATGTAAAACAGACAGGATCTGGTTATGTCACAATAAAACAGTATGTAAAACAGACAGGATCTGGTTATGTCACAATAAAACAGTATGTAAAGCAGACAGGATCTGGTTATGTCACAATAAAACAGTATGTAAAATAGACAGGATCTGGCTATGTCATAATAAAAGAGTATGTAAAACAGACAGTATCTGGTTATGTCACAATAAAACAGTATGTAAAACAGACAGGATCTGGCTATGTCATAATAAAACAGTATGTAAAACAGACAGGATCTGGTTATGTCACAATAAAACAGTATGGAAAACAGACAGGATCTGGTTATGTCATAATAAACGGTATGTAAAACAGACAGGATATGGCTATGTCACAATAAAACAGACAGGATATGGTTATGTCAATACAAGTGGTATGTAAAACAGACAGGATCTGGCTATGTCATAATAAAACAGTATGTAAAGCAGACAGTATCTGGTTATGTCACAATAAAACAGTATGTAAAACAGACAGGATCTGGTTATGTCATAATAAAACAGTATGTAAAACAGACAGGATCTGGTTATGTCACAATAAAACAGTATGTAAAACAGACAGAATCTGGTTATGTCATAATAAAACAGTATGTAAAACAGACAGGATCTGGTTATGTCACAATAAAACAGTATGTAAAACAGACAGGATCTGGTTATGTCATAATAAACGGTATGTAAAACAGACACTCAGGATCTGGTTATGTCACAATAAAACAGTATGTAAAACAGACAGGATCTGGCAATGTCATAATAAAACAGTGTGTAAAACAGACAGGATCTGGTTATGTCATAATAAACGGTATGTAAAACAGACAGGATATGGTTATGTCATAATAAAACAGTATGTAAAACAGACAGGATCTGATTATGTGACAATAAAACAGTATTTAAAACAGACAGGATCTGGTTGTCATAATAAAACAGTATGTAAAACAGACAGGATCTGGTTATGTCATCATAAACAGTATGTAAAACAGACAGGATATGGTTATGTCATAATAAAACAGTATGTAAAACAGACAGGATCTGGTTATGTCACAATAAAACAGTATGTAAAACAGACAGGATCTGGTTATGTCATAATAAAACAGTATGTAAAACAGACAGGATCTGGTTATGTCACAATAAAACAGTATGTAAAACAGACAGGATCTGGTTATGTCATAATAAACGGTATGTAAAACAGACAGGATCTGGTTATGTCACAATAAAAGAGTATGTAAAACAGACAGGATCTGGCTATGTCACAATAAAACAGTATGTAAAACAGACAGGATCTGGTTATGTCACAATAAAACAGTATGTAAAACAGACAGGATCTGGTTATGTCATAATAAAACAGTATGTAAAACAGACAGGATCTGGTTATGTCACAATAAAACAGTATCTAAAACAGACAGGATCTGGTTATGTCATAATAAACGGTATGTAAAACAGACAGGATCTGGTTATGTCACAATAAAAGAGTATGTAAAACAGACAGTATCTGGTTATGTCACAATAAAACAGTATGTAAAACAGACAGGATCTGGCTATGTCATAATAAAACAGTATGTAAAACAGACAGGATCTGGTTATGTCACAATAAAACAGTATGTAAAACAGACAGGATCTGGTTATGTCATAATAAACGGTATGTAAAACAGACAGGATATGGTTATGTCACAATAAAACAGTATGTAAAACAGACAGGATCTGGTTATGTCACAATAAAACAGTATGTAAAGCAGACAGGTTCTGGTTATGTCACAATAAAACAGTATGTAAAATAGACAGGATCTGGCTATGTCATAATAAAAGAGTATGTAAAACAGACAGTATCTGGTTATGTCACAATAAAACAGTATGTAAAACAGACAGGATCTGGCTATGTCATAATAAAACAGTATGTAAAACAGACAGGATCTGGTTATGTCACAATAAAACAGTATGGAAAACAGACAGGATCTGGTTATGTCATAATAAACGGTATGTAAAACAGACAGGATCTGGTTATGTCACAATAAAACAGTATGTAAAACAGACAGAATCTGGCTATGTCATAATAAAACAGTATGTAAAACAGACAGGATCTGGCTATGCCACAATAAAACAGTATGTAAAACAGACAGGATCTGGTTATGTCATAATAAACGGTATGTAAAACAGACAGGATCTGGTTATGTCACAATAAAAGAGTATGTAAAACAGACAGTATCTGGTTATGTCACAATAAAACAGTATGTAAAACAGACAGGATCTGGTTATGTCACAATAAAACAGTATGTAAAGCAGACAGGATCTGGTTATGTCACAATAAAACAGTATGTAAAATAGACAGGATCTGGCTATGTCATAATAAAAGAGTATGTAAAACAGACAGTATCTGGTTATGTCACAATAAAACAGTATGTAAAACAGACAGGATCTGGCTATGTCATAATAAAACAGTATGTAAAACAGACAGGATATGGTTATGTCACAATAAAACAGTATGTAAAACAGACAGGATCTGGCTATGTCATAATAAAACAGTATGTAAAACAGATAGGATCTGGTTATGTCACAATAAAACAGTATGTAAAACACACAGGATCTGGATATGTCATAATAAAACAGTATGTAAAACAGACAGGATCTGGCTATGCCACAATAAAACAGTATGTAAAACAGACAGGATCTGGTTATGTCATAATAAACGGTATGTAAAACAGACAGGATCTGGTTATGTCACAATAAAAGAGTATGTAAAACAGACAGGATCTGGTTATGTCATAATAAACGGTATGTAAAACAGACAGGATCTGGTTATATCATAATAAACGGTATGTAAAACAGACAGGATATGGTTATGTCATAATAAAACAATATGTAAAACAGACAGGATCTGGTTATGTCATAATAAACGGTATGTAAAACAGACAGTATCTGGTTATGTCACAATAAAACAGTATGTAAAACAGACAGGATCTGGCTATGTCATAATAAAACAGTATGTAAAACAGACAGGATCTGGTTATGTCACAATAAAACAGTATGTAAAACAGACAGGATCTGGTTATGTCATAATAAACGGTATGTAAAACAGACAGGATCTGGTTATGTCACAACAAAACAGTATGTAAAGCAGACAGGATCTGGTTATGTCACAATAAAACAGTATGTAAAATAGACAGGATCTGGCTATGTCATAATAAAAGAGTATGTAAAACAGACAGTATCTGGTTATGTCACAATAAAACAGTATGTAAAACAGACAGGATCTGGCTATGTCATAATAAAACAGTATGTAAAACAGACAGGATCTGGTTATGTCACAATAAAACAGTATGGAAAACAGACAGGATCTGGTTATGTCATAATAAACGGTATGTAAAACAGACAGGATATGGTTATGTCACAATAAAACAGTATGTAAAACAGACAGGATCTGGCTATGTCATAATAAAGCAGTATGTAAAACAGATAGGATCTGGTTATGTCACAATAAAACAGTATGTAAAACACACAGGATCTGGATATGTCATAATAAAACAGTATGTAAAACAGACAGGATCTGGCTATGCCACAATAAAACAGTATGTAAAACAGACAGGATCTTGTTATGTCATAATAAACGGTATGTAAAACAGACAGGATCTGGTTATATCACAATAAAAGAGTATGTAAAACAGACAGGATCTGGTTATGTCATAATAAACGGTATGTAAAACAGACAGGATCTGGTTATATCATAATAAACGGTATGTAAAACAGACAGGATATGGTTATGTCATAATAAAACAGTATGTAAAACAGACAGGATCTGGTTATGTCATAATAAACGGTATGTAAAACAGACAGGATATGGTTATGTCATAATAAAACAGTATGTAAAACAGACAGGATCTGGTTATGTCACAATAAAACAGTATGTAAAACAGACAGGATCTGGTTATGTCACAATAAAACAGTATGGAAAACAGACAGGATCTGGTTATGTCATAATAAACGGTATGTAAAACAGACAGGATATGGCTATGTCATAATAAAACAGACAGGATATGGTTATGTCAATACAAGTGGTATGTAAAACAGACAGGATCTGGCTATGTCATAATAAAACAGTATGTAAAGCAGACAGTATCTGGTTATGTCACAATAAAACAGTATGTAAAACAGACAGGATCTGGTTATGTCATAATAAAACAGTATGTAAAACAGACAGGATCTGGTTATGTCACAATAAAACAGTATGTAAAACAGACAGGATCTGGTTATGTCATAATAAAACAGTATGTAAAACAGACAGGATCTGGTTATGTCACAATAAAACAGTATGTAAAACAGACAGGATCTGGTTATGTCATAATAAACGGTATGTAAAACAGACACTCAGGATCTGGTTATGTCACAATAAAACAGTATGTAAAACAGACAGGATCTGGCTATGTCATAATAAAACAGTGTGTAAAACAGACAGGATCTGGTTATGTCATAATAAACGGTATGTAAAACAGACAGGATATGGTTATGTCATAATAAAACAGTATGTAAAACAGACAAGATCTGATTATGTGACAATAAAACAGTATTTAAAACAGACAGGATCTGGTTGTCATAATAAAACAGTATGTAAAACAGACAGGATCTGGTTATGTCATAATAAACAGTATGTAAAACAGACAGGATATGGTTATGTCATAATAAAACAGTATGTAAAACAGACAGGATCTGGTTATGTCACAATAAAACAGTATGTAAAACAGACAGGATCTGGTTATGTCATAATAAAACAGTATGTAAAACAGACAGGATCTGGTTATGTCACAATAAAACAGTATGAAAAACAGACAGGATCTGGTTATGTCATAATAAACGGTATGTAAAACAGACAGGATCTGGTTATGTCACAATAAAAGAGTATGTAAAACAGACAGGATCTGGCTATGTCACAATAAAACAGTATGTAAAACAGACAGGATCTGGTTATGTCACAATAAAACAGTATGTAAAACAGACAGGATCTGGTTATGTCATAATAAAACAGTATGTAAAACAGACAGGATCTGGATATGTCACAATAAAACAGTATGTAAAACAGACAGGATCTGGCTATGTCATAATAAAACAGTATGTAAAACAGACAGGATCTGGTTATGTCACAATAAAACAGTATGTAAAACAGACAGGATCTGGTTATGTCATAATAAACGGTATGTAAAACAGATAGGATCTGGTTATGTCACAATAAAACAGTATGTAAAACAGACAGGATCTGGTTATGTCATAATAAACGGTATGTAAAACAGACAGGATATGGTTATGTCATAATAAAACAGTATGTAAAACAGACAGGATCTGATTATGTCACAATAAAACAGTATTTAAAACAGACAGGATCTGGTTGTCATAATAAAACAGTATGTAAAACAGACAGGATCTGGTTATGTCATAATAAACAGTATGTAAAACAGACAGGATATGGTTATGCCATAATAAAACAGTATGTAAAACAGACAGGATCTGGTTATGTCACAATAAAACAGTATGTAAAACAGACAGGATCTGGCTATGTCATAATAAAACAGTATGTAAAACAGACAGGATCTGGTTATGTCACAATAAAACAGTATGTAAAACAGACAGGATCTGGTTATGTCATAATAAAACAGTATGTAAAACAGACAGGATCTGGTTATGTCACAATAAAACAGTATCTAAAACAGACAGGATCTGGTTATGTCATAATAAACGGTATGTAAAACAGACAGGATCTGGTTATGTCATAATAAACGGTATGTAAAACAGACAGGATATGGTTATTTCATAATAAAACTATGTAAAACAGACAGGATCTGGTTATGTCATAATAAATGGTATGTAAAACAGACAGGATATGGTTATGTCACAATAAAACAGTATGTAAAACAGACAAGATCTGGTTATGTCATAATAAAACAGTATGTAAAACAGACAGGATCTGGTTATTTCACAATAAAACAGTATGTAAAACAGACAGTATCTGGTTATGTCACAATAAAACAGTATGTAAAACAGACAGGATCTGGCTATGTCATAATAAAACAGTATGTAAAACAGACAGGATCTGGTTATGTCATAATAAAACAGTATGTAAAACAGACAGGATCTGGTTATGTCACAATAAAACAGTATGTAAAACAGACAGGATCTGGTTATGTCATAATAAAACAGTATGTAAAACAGACAGGATCTGGTTATGTCATAATAAAACAGTATGTAAAACAGACAGGATCTGGTTATGTCACAATAAAACAGTATGTAAAACAGACAGGATCTGGTTATGTCATAATAAAACAGTATCTAAAACAGACAGGATCTGGTTATGTCACAATAAAACAGTATCTAAAACAGACAGGATCTGGTTATGTCATAATAAACGGTATGTAAAACAGACAGGATCTGGTTATGTCACAATAAAAGATTATGCAAAACAGACAGGATCTGGTTATGTCACAATAAAACAGTATGTAAAACAGACAGGATCTGGTTATGTCATAATAAACAGTATATAAAACAGACAGGATCTGGTTATGTCATAATAAATGGTATGTAAAACAGACAGGATATGGTTATTTCATAATAAAACAGTATGTAAAACAGACAGGATCTGGCTATGTCATAATAAATGGTTTGTAAAACAGACAGGATATGGTTATGTCATAATAAAACAGTATGTAAAACAGACAGGATCTGGTTATGTCACAATAAAACAGTATGTAAAACAGACAGGATCTGGTTATGTCACAATAAAACAGTATGTAAAACAGACAGGATCTGGTTATGTCAATATAAGTGGTATGTAAAACAGACAGGATCTGGCTATGTCATAATAAAACAGTATGTAAAACAGACAGTATCTGGTTATGTCACAATAAAACAGTATGTAAAACAGACAGGATCTGGCTATGTCATAATAAAACAGTATGTAAAACAGACAGGATCTGGCTATGTCACAATAAAACAGTATGTAAAACAGACAGGATCTGGTTATGTCATAATAAACGGTATGTAAAACAGACAGGATCTGGTTATGTCACAATAAAACAGTATGTAAAACAGACAGGATCTGGTTATGTCACAATAAAACAGTATGTAAAGCAGACAGGATCTGGTTATGTCACAATAAAACAGTATGTAAAATAGACAGGATCTGGCTATGTCATAATAAAAGAGTATGTAAAACAGACAGTATCTGGTTATGTCACAATAAAACAGTATGTAAAACAGACAGGATCTGGCTATGTCATAATAAAACAGTATGTAAAACAGACAGGATCTGGTTATGTCACAATAAAACAGTATGGAAAACAGACAGGATCTGGTTATGTCATAATAAACGGTATGTAAAACAGACAGGATATGGCTATGTCACAATAAAACAGACAGGATATGGTTATGTCAATACAAGTGGTATGTAAAACAGACAGGATCTGGCTATGTCATAATAAAACAGTATGTAAAGCAGACAGTATCTGGTTATGTCACAATAAAACAGTATGTAAAACAGACAGGATCTGGTTATGTCATAATAAAACAGTATGTAAAACAGACAGGATCTGGTTATGTCACAATAAAACAGTATGTAAAACAGACAGGATCTGGTTATGTCATAATAAAACAGTATGTAAAACAGACAGGATCTGGTTATGTCACAATAAAACAGTATGTAAAACAGACAGGATCTGGTTATGTCATAATAAACGGTATGTAAAACAGACACTCAGGATCTGGTTATGTCACAATAAAACAGTATGTAAAACAGACAGGATCTGGCAATGTCATAATAAAACAGTGTGTAAAACAGACAGGATCTGGTTATGTCATAATAAACGGTATGTAAAACAGACAGGATATGGTTATGTCATAATAAAACAGTATGTAAAACAGACAGGATCTGATTATGTGACAATAAAACAGTATTTAAAACAGACAGGATCTGGTTGTCATAATAAAACAGTATGTAAAACAGACAGGATCTGGTTATGTCATCATAAACAGTATGTAAAACAGACAGGATATGGTTATGTCATAATAAAACAGTATGTAAAACAGACAGGATCTGGTTATGTCACAATAAAACAGTATGTAAAACAGACAGGATCTGGTTATGTCATAATAAAACAGTATGTAAAACAGACAGGATCTGGTTATGTCACAATAAAACAGTATGTAAAACAGACAGGATCTGGTTATGTCATAATAAACGGTATGTAAAACAGACAGGATCTGGTTATGTCACAATAAAAGAGTATGTAAAACAGACAGGATCTGGCTATGTCACAATAAAACAGTATGTAAAACAGACAGGATCTGGTTATGTCACAATAAAACAGTATGTAAAACAGACAGGATCTGGTTATGTCATAATAAAACAGTATGTAAAACAGACAGGATCTGGTTATGTCACAATAAAACAGTATCTAAAACAGACAGGATCTGGTTATGTCATAATAAACGGTATGTAAAACAGACAGGATCTGGTTATGTCACAATAAAAGAGTATGCAAAACAGACAGGATCTGGTTATGTCACAATAAAACAGTATGTAAAACAGACAGGATCTGGTTATGTCATAATAAACGGTATGTAAAACAGACAGGATCTGGTTATGTCATAATAAACGGTATGTAAAACAGACAGGATATGGTTATTTCGAAATAAAACAGTATGTAAAACAGACAGGATCTGGTTATGTCATAATAAAACAGTATGTAAAACAGACAGGATATGGTTATGTCATAATAAAACAGTATGTAAAACAGACAGGATCTGGTTATGTCACAATAAAACAGTATGTAAAACAGACAGGATCTGGTTATGTCACAATAAAACAGTATGTAAAACAGACAGGATCTGGTTATGTCAATATTAGTGGTATGTAAAACAGACAGGATCTGGCTATGTCATAATAAAAGAGTATGTAAAACAGACAGTATCTGGTTATGTCACAATAAAACAGTATGTAAAACAGACAGGATCTGGCTATGTCATAATAAAACAGTATGTAAAACAGACAGGATCTGGTTATGTCACAATAAAACAGTATGTAAAACAGACAGGATCTGGTTATGTCATAATAAACGGTATGTAAAACAGACAGGATATGGTTATGTCACAATAAAACAGTATGTAAAACAGACAGGATCTGGTTATGTCACAATAAAACAGTATGTAAAGCAGACAGGTTCTGGTTATGTCACAATAAAACAGTATGTAAAATAGACAGGATCTGGCTATGTCATAATAAAAGAGTATGTAAAACAGACAGTATCTGGTTATGTCACAATAAAACAGTATGTAAAACAGACAGGATCTGGCTATGTCATAATAAAACAGTATGTAAAACAGACAGGATCTGGTTATGTCACAATAAATCAGTATGGAAAACAGACAGGATCTGGTTATGTCATAATAAACGGTATGTAAAACAGACAGGATCTGGTTATGTCACAATAAAACAGTATGTAAAACAGACAGAATCTGGCTATGTCATAATAAAACAGTATGTAAAACAGACAGGATCTGGCTATGCCACAATAAAACAGTATGTAAAACAGACAGGATCTGGTTATGTCATAATAAACGGTATGTAAAACAGACAGGATCTGGTTATGTCACAATAAAAGAGTATGTAAAACAGACAGTATCTGGTTATGTCACAATAAAACAGTATGTAAAACAGACAGGATCTGGTTATGTCACAATAAAACAGTATGTAAAATAGACAGGATCTGGCTATGTCATAATAAAAGAGTATGTAAAACAGACAGTATCTGGTTATGTCACAATAAAACAGTATGTAAAACAGACAGGATCTGGTTATGTCACAATAAAACAGTATGTAAAGCAGACAGGATCTGGTTATGTCACAATAAAACAGTATGTAAAATAGACAGGATCTGGCTATGTCATAATAAAAGAGTATGTAAAACAGACAGTATCTGGTTATGTCACAATAAAACAGTATGTAAAACAGACAGGATCTGGCTATGTCATAATAAAACAGTATGTAAAACAGACAGGATCTGGTTATGTCACAATAAAACAGTATGGAAAACAGACAGGATCTGGTTATGTCATAATAAACGGTATGTAAAACAGACAGGATATGGTTATGTCACAATAAAACAGTATGTAAAACAGACAGGATCTGGCTATGTCATAATAAAACAGTATGTAAAACAGATAGGATCTGGTTATGTCACAATAAAACAGTATGTAAAACACACAGGATCTGGATATGTCATAATAAAACAGTATGTAAAACAGACAGGATCTGGCTATGCCACAATAAAACAGTATGTAAAACAGACAGGATCTGGTTATGTCATAATAAACGGTATGTAAAACAGACAGGATCTGGTTATGTCACAATAAAAGAGTATGTAAAACAGACAGGATCTGGTTATGTCATAATAAACGGTATGTAAAACAGACAGGATCTGGTTATATCATAATAAACGGTATGTAAAACAGACAGGATATGGTTATGTCATAATAAAACAATATGTAAAACAGACAGGATCTGGTTATGTCATAATAAACGGTATGTAAAACAGACAGTATCTGGTTATGTCACAATAAAACAGTATGTAAAACAGACAGGATCTGGCTATGTCATAATAAAACAGTATGTAAAACAGACAGGATCTGGTTATGTCACAATAAAACAGTATGTAAAACAGACAGGATCTGGTTATGTCATAATAAACGGTATGTAAAACAGACAGGATCTGGTTATGTCACAATAAAACAGTATGTAAAGCAGACAGGATCTGGTTATGTCACAATAAAACAGTATGTAAAATAGACAGGATCTGGCTATGTCATAATAAAAGAGTATGTAAAACAGACAGTATCTGGTTATGTCACAATAAAACAGTATGTAAAACAGACAGGATCTGGCTATGTCATAATAAAACAGTATGTAAAACAGACAGGATCTGGTTATGTCACAATAAAACAGTATGGAAAACAGACAGGATCTGGTTATGTCATAATAAACGGTATGTAAAACAGACAGGATATGGTTATGTCACAATAAAACAGTATGTAAAACAGACAGGATCTGGCTATGTCATAATAAAGCAGTATGTAAAACAGATAGGATCTGGTTATGTCACAATAAAACAGTATGTAAAACACACAGGATCTGGATATGTCATAATAAAACAGTATGTAAAACAGACAGGATCTGGCTATGCCACAATAAAACAGTATGTAAAACAGACAGGATCTTGTTATGTCATAATAAACGGTATGTAAAACAGACAGGATCTGGTTATATCACAATAAAAGAGTATGTAAAACAGACAGGATCTGGTTATGTCATAATAAACGGTATGTAAAACAGACAGGATCTGGTTATATCATAATAAACGGTATGTAAAACAGACAGGATATGGTTATGTCACAATAAAACAGTATGTAAAACAGACAGGATCTGGTTATGTCATAATAAATGGTATGTAAAACAGACAGGATATGGTTATGTCATAATAAAACAGTATGTAAAACAGACAGGATCTGGTTATGTCACAATAAAACAGTATGTAAAACAGACAGGATCTGGTTATGTCACAATAAAACAGTATGTAAAACAGACAGGATCTGGTTATGTCAATATAAGTGGTATGTAAAACAGACAGGATCTGGCTATGTCATAATAAAACAGTATGTAAAACAGACAGTATTTGGTTATGTCACAATAAAACAGTATGTAAAACAGACAGGATCTGGTTATGTCACAATAAAACAGTATGTAAAACAGACAGGATCTGGCTATGTCATAATAAACGGTATGTAAAACAGACAGGATCTGGTTATGTCGCAATAAAACAGTATGTAAAACAGACAGGATCTGGTAATGTCATAATAAACAGTATGTAAAACAGACAGGATCTGGTTATGTCACAATAAAACAGTATGTAAAACAGACAGGATCTGGTTATGTCATAATAAACGGTATGTAAAACAGACAGGATATGGTCATGTCATAATAAAACAGTATGTAAAACAGACAGGATCTGATTATGTGACAATAAAACAGTATTTAAAACAGACAGGATCTGGTTGTCATAATAAAACAGTATGTAAAACAGACAGGATCTGGTTATGTCATAATAAACAGTATGTAAAACAGACAGGATCTGGTTATGTCATAATAAAACAGTATGTAAAACAGACAGGATCTGGTTATGTCACAATAAAACAGTAGGTAAAACAGACAGGATCTGGTTATGTAATAATAAACGGTATGTAAAACAGACAGGATATGGTTATGTCATAATAAAACAGTATGTAAAACAGACAGGATCTGATTATGTGACAATAAAACAGTATGTAAAATAGACAGGATCTGGCTATGTCATAATAAAAGAGTATGTAAAACAGACAGTATCTGGTTATGTCACAATAAAACAGTATGTAAAACAGACAGGATCTGGCTATGTCATAATAAAACAGTATGTAAAACAGACAGGATCTGGTTATGTCACAATAAAACAGTATGGAAAACAGACAGGATCTGGTTATGTCATAATAAACGGTATGTAAAACAGACAGGATATGGTTATGTCACAATAAAACAGTATGTAAAACAGACAGGATCTGGCTATGTCATAATAAAACAGTATGTAAAACAGATAGGATCTGGTTATGTCACAATAAAACAGTATGTAAAACACACAGGATCTGGATATGTCATAATAAAACAGTATGTAAAACAGACAGGATCTGGCTATGCCACAATAAAACAGTATGTAAAACAGACAGGATCTGGTTATGTCATAATAAACGGTATGTAAAACAGACAGGATCTGGTTATGTCACAATAAAAGAGTATGTAAAACAGACAGGATCTGGTTATGTCATAATAAACGGTATGTAAAACAGACAGGATCTGGTTATATCATAATAAACGGTATGTAAAACAGACAGGATATGGTTATGTCATAATAAAACAATATGTAAAACAGACAGGATCTGGTTATGTCATAATAAACGGTATGTAAAACAGACAGTATCTGGTTATGTCACAATAAAACAGTATGTAAAACAGACAGGATCTGGCTATGTCATAATAAAACAGTATGTAAAACAGACAGGATCTGGTTATGTCACAATAAAACAGTATGTAAAACAGACAGGATCTGGTTATGTCATAATAAACGGTATGTAAAACAGACAGGATCTGGTTATGTCACAATAAAACAGTATGTAAAGCAGACAGGATCTGGTTATGTCACAATAAAACAGTATGTAAAATAGACAGGATCTGGCTATGTCATAATAAAAGAGTATGTAAAACAGACAGTATCTGGTTATGTCACAATAAAACAGTATGTAAAACAGACAGGATCTGGCTATGTCATAATAAAACAGTATGTAAAACAGACAGGATCTGGTTATGTCACAATAAAACAGTATGGAAAACAGACAGGATCTGGTTATGTCATAATAAACGGTATGTAAAACAGACAGGATATGGTTATGTCACAATAAAACAGTATGTAAAACAGACAGGATCTGGCTATGTCATAATAAAGCAGTATGTAAAACAGATAGGATCTGGTTATGTCACAATAAAACAGTATGTAAAACACACAGGATCTGGATATGTCATAATAAAACAGTATGTAAAACAGACAGGATCTGGCTATGCCACAATAAAACAGTATGTAAAACAGACAGGATCTTGTTATGTCATAATAAACGGTATGTAAAACAGACAGGATCTGGTTATATCACAATAAAAGAGTATGTAAAACAGACAGGATCTGGTTATGTCATAATAAACGGTATGTAAAACAGACAGGATCTGGTTATATCATAATAAACGGTATGTAAAACAGACAGGATATGGTTATGTCACAATAAAACAGTATGTAAAACAGACAGGATCTGGTTATGTCATAATAAATGGTATGTAAAACAGACAGGATATGGTTATGTCATAATAAAACAGTATGTAAAACAGACAGGATCTGGTTATGTCACAATAAAACAGTATGTAAAACAGACAGGATCTGGTTATGTCACAATAAAACAGTATGTAAAACAGACAGGATCTGGTTATGTCAATATAAGTGGTATGTAAAACAGACAGGATCTGGCTATGTCATAATAAAACAGTATGTAAAACAGACAGTATTTGGTTATGTCACAATAAAACAGTATGTAAAACAGACAGGATCTGGTTATGTCACAATAAAACAGTATGTAAAACAGACAGGATCTGGCTATGTCATAATAAACGGTATGTAAAACAGACAGGATCTGGTTATGTCGCAATAAAACAGTATGTAAAACAGACAGGATCTGGTAATGTCATAATAAACAGTATGTAAAACAGACAGGATCTGGTTATGTCACAATAAAACAGTATGTAAAACAGACAGGATCTGGTTATGTCATAATAAACGGTATGTAAAACAGACAGGATATGGTCATGTCATAATAAAACAGTATGTAAAACAGACAGGATCTGATTATGTGACAATAAAACAGTATTTAAAACAGACAGGATCTGGTTGTCATAATAAAACAGTATGTAAAACAGACAGGATCTGGTTATGTCATAATAAACAGTATGTAAAACAGACAGGATCTGGTTATGTCATAATAAAACAGTATGTAAAACAGACAGGATCTGGTTATGTCACAATAAAACAGTAGGTAAAACAGACAGGATCTGGTTATGTAATAATAAACGGTATGTAAAACAGACAGGATATGGTTATGTCATAATAAAACAGTATGTAAAACAGACAGGATCTGATTATGTGACAATAAAACAGTATTTAAAACAGACAGGATCTGGTTGTCATAATAAAACAGTATGTAAAACAGACAGAATCTGGTTATGTCATAATAAACGGTATGTAAAACAGACAGGATATGGTTATGTCATAATAAAACAGTATGTAAAACAGACAGGATCTGGTTATGTCACAATAAAACAGTATGTAAAACAGACAGGATCTGGTTATGTCATAATAAAACAGTATGTAAAAGAGACAGGATCTGGTTATGTCACAATAAAACAGTATCTAAAACAGACAGGATCTGGTTATGTCATAATAAACGGTATGTAAAACAGACAGGATCTGGTTATGTCACAATAAAAGAGTATGCAAAACAGACAGGATCTGGTTATGTCATAATAAAACAGTATGTAAAACAGACAGGATCTGGTTATGTCATAATAAACGGTATGTAAAACAGACAGGATCTGGTTATGTCATAATAAACGGTATGTAAAACAGACAGGATATGGTTATTTCATAATAAAACAGTATGTAAAACAGACAGGATCTGGTTATGTCATAATAAATGGTATGTAAAACAGACAGGATATGGTTATGTCATAATAAAACAGTATGTAAAGCAGAGAGTATCTGGTTATGTCACAATAAAACAGTATGTAAAACAGACAGGATCTGGCTATGTCATAATAAAACAGTATGTAAAACAAACAGGATCTGGATATGTCACAATAAAACAGTATGTAAAACAGACAGGATCTGGTTATGTCATAATAAAACAGTATGTAAAACAGACAGGATCTGGTTATGTCACAATAAAACAGTATGTAAAACAGACAGGATCTGGTTATGTCATAATAAACGGTATGTAAAACAGACACTCAGGATCTGGTTATGTCACAATAAAACAGTATGTAAAACAGACAGGATCTGTTTATGTCACAATAAAAGAGTATGTAAAACAGACAGGATCTGGCTATGTCACAATAAAACAGTATGTAAAACAGACAGGATCTGGTTATGTCATAATAAATGGTATGTAAAACAGACAGGATATGGTTATGTCATAATAAAACAGTATGTAAAGCAGAGAGTATCTGGTTATGTCACAATAAAACAGTATGTAAAACAGACAGGATCTGGCTATGTCATAATAAAACAGTATGTAAAACAAACAGGATCTGGATATGTCACAATAAAACAGTATGTAAAACAGACAGGATCTGGTTATGTCATAATAAAACAGTATGTAAAACAGACAGGATCTGGTTATGTCACAATAAAACAGTATGTAAAACAGACAGGATCTGGTTATGTCATAATAAACGGTATGTAAAACAGACACTCAGGATCTGGTTATGTCACAATAAAACAGTATGTAAAACAGACAGGATCTGGTTATGTCACAATAAAAGAGTATGTAAAACAGACAGGATCTGGCTATGTCACAATAAAACAGTATGTAAAACAGACAGGATCTGGATATGTCACAATAAAACAGTATGTAAAACAGACAGGATCTGGTTATGTCATAATAAAACAGTATGTAAAACAGACAGGATCTGGTTATGTCACAATAAAACAGTATGTAAAACAGACAGAATCTGGTTATGTCATAATAAACGGTATGTAAAACAGACAGGATCTGGTTATGTCACAATAAAAGAGTATGTAAAACAGACAGGATCTGGCTATGTCACAATAAAACAGTATGTAAAACAGACAGGATCTGGTTATGTCACAATAAAACAGTATGTAAAGCAGACAGGTTCTGGTTATGTCACAATAAAACAGTATGTAAAATAGACAGGATCTGCCTATGTCATAATAAAAGAGTATGTAAAACAGACAGTATCTGGTTATGTCACAATAAAACAGTATGTAAAACAGACAGGATCTGGCTATGTCATAATAAAACAGTATGTAAAACAGACAGGATCTGGTTATGTCACAATAAAACAGTATGGAAAACAGACAGGATCTGGTTATGTCATAATAAACGGTATGTAAAACAGACAGGATCTGGTTATGTCACAATAAAACAGTATGTAAAACAGACAGAATCTGGCTATGTCATAATAAAACAGTATGTAAAACAGACAGGATCTGGCTATGCCACAATAAAACAGTATGTAAAACAGACAGGATCTGGTTATGTCATAATAAACGGTATGTAAAACAGACAGGATCTGGTTATGTCACAATAAAAGAGTATGTAAAACAGACAGTATCTGGTTATGTCACAATAAAACAGTATGTAAAACAGACAGGATCTGGTTATGTCACAATAAAACAGTATGTAAAATAGACAGGATCTGGCTATGTCATAATAAAAGAGTATGTAAAACAGACAGTATCTGGTTATGTCACAATAAAACAGTATGTAAAACAGACAGGATCTGGTTATGTCACAATAAAACAGTATGTAAAGCAGACAGAATCTGGTTATGTCACAATAAAACAGTATGTAAAATAGACAGGATCTGGCTATGTCATAATAAAAGAGTATGTAAAACAGACAGTATCTGGTTATGTCACAATAAAACAGTATGTAAAACAGACAGGATCTGGCTATGTCATAATAAAACAGTATGTAAAACAGACAGGATCTGGTTATGTCACAATAAAACAGTATGGAAAACAGACAGGATCTGGTTATGTCATAATAAACGGTATGTAAAACAGACAGGATATGGTTATGTCACAATAAAACAGTATGTAAAACAGACAGGATCTGGCTATGTCATAATAAAACAGTATGTAAAACAGATAGGATCTGGTTATGTCACAATAAAACAGTATGTAAAACACACAGGATCTGGATATGTCATAATAAAACAGTATGTAAAACAGACAGGATCTGGCTATGCCACAATAAAACAGTATGTAAAACAGACAGGATCTGGTTATGTCATAATAAACGGTATGTAAAACAGACAGGATCTGGTTATGTCACAATAAAAGAGTATGTAAAACAGACAGGATCTGGTTATGTCATAATAAACGGTATGTAAAACAGACAGGATCTGGTTATATCATAATAAACGGTATGTAAAACAGACAGGATATGGTTATGTCATAATAAAACAATATGTAAAACAGACAGGATCTGGTTATGTCATAATAAACGGTATGTAAAACAGACAGTATCTGGTTATGTCACAATAAAACAGTATGTAAAACAGACAGGATCTGGCTATGTCATAATAAAACAGTATGTAAAACAGACAGGATCTGGTTATGTCACAATAAAACAGTATGTAAAACAGACAGGATCTGGTTATGTCATAATAAACGGTATGTAAAACAGACAGGATCTGGTTATGTCACAATAAAACAGTATGTAAAGCAGACAGGATCTGGTTATGTCACAATAAAACAGTATGTAAAATAGACAGGATCTGGCTATGTCATAATAAAAGAGTATGTAAAACAGACAGTATCTGGTTATGTCACAATAAAACAGTATGTAAAACAGACAGGATCTGGCTATGTCATAATAAAACAGTATGTAAAACAGACAGGATCTGGTTATGTCACAATAAAACAGTATGGAAAACAGACAGGATCTGGTTATGTCATAATAAACGGTATGTAAAACAGACAGGATATGGTTATGTCACAATAAAACAGTATGTAAAACAGACAGGATCTGGCTATGTCATAATAAAGCAGTATGTAAAACAGATAGGATCTGGTTATGTCACAATAAAACAGTATGTAAAACACACAGGATCTGGATATGTCATAATAAAACAGTATGTAAAACAGACAGGATCTGGCTATGCCACAATAAAACAGTATGTAAAACAGATAGGATCTTGTTATGTCATAATAAACGGTATGTAAAACAGACAGGATCTGGTTATATCACAATAAAAGAGTATGTAAAACAGACAGGATCTGGTTATGTCATAATAAACGGTATGTAAAACAGACAGGATCTGGTTATATCATAATAAACGGTATGTAAAACAGACAGGATATGGTTATGTCATAATAAAACAGTATGTAAAACAGACAGGATCTGGTTATGTCATAATAAACGGTATGCAAAACAGACAGGATATGGTTATGTCATAATAAAACAGTATGTAAAACAGACAGGATCTGGTTATGTCACAATAAAACAGTATGTAAAACAGACAGGATCTGGTTATGTCACAATAAAACAGTATGTAAAACAGACAGGATCTGGTTATGTCAATATAAGTGGTATGTAAAACAGACAGGATCTGGCTATGTCATAATAAAACAGTATGTAAAACAGACAGTATTTGGTTATGTCACAATAAAACAGTATGTAAAACAGACAGGATCTGGTTATGTCACAATAAAACAGTATGTAAAACAGAAAGGATCTGGTTATGTCATAATAAACGGTATGTAAAACAGACAGGATCTGGTTATGTCGCAATAAAACAGTATGTAAAACCGACAGGATCTGGTAATGTCATAATAAACAGTATGTAAAACAGACAGGATCTGGTTATGTCACAATAAAACAGTATGTAAAACAGACAGGATCTGGTTATGTCATAATAAACGGTATGTAAAACAGACAGGATATGGTCATGTCATAATAAAACAGTATGTAAAACAGACAGGATCTGATTATGTGACAATAAAACAGTATTTAAAACAGACAGGATCTGGTTGTCATAATAAAACAGTATGTAAAACAGACAGGATCTGGTTATGTCATAATAAACAGTATGTAAAACAGACAGGATATGGTTATGTCATAATAAAACAGTATGTAAAACAGACAGGATCTGGTTATGTCACAATAAAACAGTATGTAAAACAGACAGGATCTGGTTATGTAATAATAAACGGTATGTAAAACAGACAGGATATGGTTATGTCATAATAAAACAGTATGTAAAACAGACAGGATCTGATTATGTGACAATAAAACAGTATTTAAAACAGACAGGATCTGGTTGTCATAATAAAACAGTATGTAAAACAGACAGGATCTGGTTATGTCATAATAAACGGTATGTAAAACAGACAGGATATGGTTATGTCATAATAAAACAGTATGTAAAACAGACAGGATCTGGTTATGTCACAATAAAACAGTATGTAAAACAGACAGGATCTGGTTATGTCATAATAAAACAGTATGTAAAAGAGACAGGATCTGGTTATGTCACAATAAAACAGTATCTAAAACAGACAGGATCTGGTTATGTCATAATAAACGGTATGTAAAACAGACAGGATCTGGTTATGTCACAATAAAAGAGTATGCAAAACAGACAGGATCTGGTTATGTCATAATAAAACAGTATGTAAAACAGACAGGATCTGGTTATGTCATAATAAACGGTATGTAAAACAGACAGGATCTGGTTATGTCATAATAAACGGTATGTAAAACAGACAGGATATGGTTATTTCATAATAAAACAGTATGTAAAACAGACAGGATCTGGTTATGTCATAATAAATGGTATGTAAAACAGACAGGATATGGTTATGTCATAATAAAACAGTATGTAAAGCAGAGAGTATCTGGTTATGTCACAATAAAACAGTATGTAAAACAGACAGGATCTGGCTATGTCATAATAAAACAGTATGTAAAACAAACAGGATCTGGATATGTCACAATAAAACAGTATGTAAAACAGACAGGATCTGGTTATGTCATAATAAAACAGTATGTAAAACAGACAGGATCTGGTTATGTCACAATAAAACAGTATGTAAAACAGACAGGATCTGGTTATGTCATAATAAACGGTATGTAAAACAGACACTCAGGATCTGGTTATGTCACAATAAAACAGTATGTAAAACAGACAGGATCTGTTTATGTCACAATAAAAGAGTATGTAAAACAGACAGGATCTGGCTATGTCACAATAAAACAGTATGTAAAACAGACAGGATCTGGTTATGTCATAATAAATGGTATGTAAAACAGACAGGATATGGTTATGTCATAATAAAACAGTATGTAAAGCAGAGAGTATCTGGTTATGTCACAATAAAACAGTATGTAAAACAGACAGGATCTGGCTATGTCATAATAAAACAGTATGTAAAACAAACAGGATCTGGATATGTCACAATAAAACAGTATGTAAAACAGACAGGATCTGATTATGTCATAATAAAACAGTATGTAAAACAGACAGGATCTGGTTATGTCACAATAAAACAGTATGTAAAACAGACAGGATCTGGTTATGTCATAATAAACGGTATGTAAAACAGACACTCAGGATCTGGTTATGTCACAATAAAACAGTATGTAAAACAGACAGGATCTGGTTATGTCACAATAAAAGAGTATGTAAAACAGACAGGATCTGGCTATGTCACAATAAAACAGTATGTAAAACAGACAGGATCTGGTTATGTCACAATAAAACAGTATGTAAAACAGACAGGATCTGGTTATGTCATAATAAAACAGTATGTAAAACAGACAGGATCTGGTTATGTCACAATAAAACAGTATGTAAAACAGACAGAATCTGGTTATGTCATAATAAACGGTATGTAAAACAGACAGGATCTGGTTATGTCACAATAAAAGAGTATGTAAAACAGACAGGATCTGGCTATGTCACAATAAAACAGTATGTAAAACAGACAGGATCTGGTTATGTCACAATAAAACAGTATGTAAAACAGACAGGATCTGGTTATGTCATAATAAAACAGTATGTAAAACAGACAGGATCTGGTTATGTCACAATAAAACAGTATCTAAAACAGACAGGATCTGGTTATGTCATAATAAACGGTATGTAAAACAGACAGGATCTGGTTATGTCACAATAAAAGAGTATGCAAAACAGACAGGATCTGGTTATGTCACAATAAAACAGTATGGAAAACAGACAGGATCTGGTTATGTCATAATAAACGGTATGTAAAACAGACAGGATATGGTTATGTCACAATAAAACAGTATGTAAAACAGACAGAATCTGGCTATGTCATAATAAAACAGTATGTAAAACAGATAGGATCTGGTTATGTCACAATAAAACAGTATGCAAAACACACAGGATCTGGTTATGTCATAATAAAACAGTATGTAAAACAGACAGGATCTGGCTATGCCACAATAAAACAGTATGTAAAACAGACAGGATCTGGTTATGTCATAATAAACGGTATGTAAAACAGACAGGATCTGGTTATGTCACAATAAAAGAGTATGTAAAACAGACAGTATCTGGTTATGTCACAATAAAACAGTATGTAAAACAGACAGGATCTGGCTATGTCATAATAAAACAGTATGTAAAACAGACAGGATCTGGTTATGTCACAATAAAACAGTATGTAAAACAGACAGGATCTGGTTATGTCATAATAAACGGTATGTAAAACAGACAGGATCTGGTTATGTCACAATAAAACAGTATGTAAAGCAGACAGGATCTGGTTATATCACAATAAAACAGTATGTAAAATAGACAGGATCTGGCTATGTCATAATAAAAGAGTATGTAAAACAGACAGTATCTGGTTATGTCACAATAAAACAGTATGTAAAACAGACAGGATCTGGCTATGTCATAATAAAACAGTATGTAAAACAGACAGGATCTGGTTATGTCACAATAAAACAGTATGGAAAACAGACAGGATCTGGTTATGTCATAATAAACGGTATGTAAAACAGACAGGATATGGTTATGTCACAATAAAACAGTATGTAAAACAGACAGGATCTGGCTATGTCATAATAAAACAGTATGTAAAACAGATAGGATCTGGTTATGTCACAATAAAACAGTATGTAAAACACACAGGATCTGCATATGTCATAATAAAACAGTATGTAAAACAGACAGGATCTGGCTATGCCACAATAAAACAGTATGTAAAACAGACAGGATCTGGTTATGTCATAATAAACGGTATGTAAAACAGACAGGATCTGGTTATGTCACAATAAAACAGTATGTAAAACAGACAGGATCTGGTTATGTCATAATAAACGGTATGTAAAACAGACAGGATCTGGTTATATCATAATAAACGTTATGTAAAACAGACAGGATATGGTTATGTCATAATAAAACAGTATGTAAAACAGACAGGATCTGGTTATGTCATAATAAACGGTATGTAAAACAGACAGGATATGGTTATGTCTTAATAAAACAGTATGTAAAACAGACAGGATCTGGTTATGTCACAATAAAACAGTATGTAAAACAGACAGGATCTGGTTATGTCACAATAAAAGAGTATGTAAAACAGACAGGATCTGGTTATGTCAATATAAGTGGTATGTAAAACAGACAGGATCTGGCTATGTCATAATAAAACAGTATGTAAAACAGAAAGTATTTGGTTATGTCACAATAAAACAGTATGTAAAACAGACAGGATCTGGCTATGTCATAATAAAACAGTATGTAAAACAGACAGGATCTGGTTATGTCACAATAAAACAGTATGTAAAACAGACAGGATCTGGCTATGTCATAATAAACGGTATGTAAAACAGACAGGATCTGGTTATGTCGCAATAAAACAGTATGTAAAACAGACAGGATCTGGTAATGTCATAATAAACGGTATGTAAAACAGACAGGATCTGGTTATGTCACAATAAAACAGTATGTAAAACAGACAGGATCTGGTTATGTCATAATAAACGGTATGTAAAACAGACAGGATATGGTTATGTCATAATAAAACAGTATGTAAAACAGACAGGATCTGATTATGTGACAATAAAACAGTATTTAAAACAGACAGGATCTGGTTGTCATAATAAAACAGTATGTAAAACAGAGAGGATCTGGTTATGTCATAATAAACAGTATGTAAAACAGACAGGATATGGTTATGTCATAATAAAACAGTATGTAAAACAGACAGGATCTGGTTATGTCACAATAAAACAGTATGTAAAACAGACAGGATCTGGTTATGTTATAATAAAACAGTATGTAAAACAGACATGATCTGGTTATGTCACAATAAAACAGTATCTAAAACAGACAGGATCTGGTTATGTCATAATAAACGGTATGTAAAACAGACAGGATCTGGTTATGTCACAATAAAAGAGTATGTAAAACAGACAGGATCTGGTTATGTCACAATAAAACAGTATGTAAAACAGACAGGATCTGGTTATGTCACAATAAAACAGTATGTAAAACAGACAGGATCTGGTTATGTCATAATAAAACAGTATGTAAAACAGACAGGATCTGGTTATGTCATAATAAAACAGTATGTAAAACAGACAGGATCTGGTTATGTCACAATAAAACAGTATCTAAAACAGACAGGATCTGGTTATGTCATAATAAACGGTATGTAAAACATACAGGATCTGGTTATGTCACAATAAAAGAGTATGTAAAACAGACAGGATCTGGTTATGTCACAATAAAACAGTAAGTAAAACAGACAGGATCTGGTTATGTCATAATAAACGGTATGTAAAACAGACAGGATCTGGTTATGTCATAATAAACGGTATGTAAAACAGACAGGATATGGTTATTTCATAATAAAACAGTATGTAAAACAGACAGGATCTGGTTATGTCATAATAAAAGAGTATGTAAAACAGACAGGATATGGTTATGTCATAATAAAACAGTATGTAAAACAGACAGGATCTGGTTATGTCACAATAAAACAGTATGTAAAACAGACAGGATCTGGTTATGTCACAATAAAACAGTATGTAAAACAGACAGGATCTGGTTATGTCAATATAAGTGGTATGTAAAACAGACAGGATCTGGCTATGTCATAATAAAACAGTATGTAAAACAGACAGTATCTGGTTATGTCACAATAAAACAGTATGTAAAACAGACAGGATCTGG
Source organism: Bathymodiolus brooksi (assembly GCA_963680875.1). Taxonomy (NCBI): domain Eukaryota; kingdom Metazoa; phylum Mollusca; class Bivalvia; order Mytilida; family Modiolidae; genus Bathymodiolus; species Bathymodiolus brooksi. Next base: position 67,094,581 of record OY804578.1, on the reverse strand, counting down.
CTATGTCATAATAAAACAGTATGTAAAACAGACAGGATCTGGTTATGTCACAATAAAACAGTATGTAAAACAGACAGGATCTGGTTATGTCATAATAAAAGAGTATGTAAAACAGACAGGATCTGGTTATGTCACAATAAAACAGTATGTAAAACAGACAGGATCTGGTTATGTCACAATAAAACAGTATGTAAAGCAGACAGGATCTGGTTATGTCACAATAAAACAGTATGTAAAATAGACAGGATCTGGCTATGTCATAATAAAAGAGTATGTAAAACAGACAGTATCTGGTTATGTCACAATAAAACAGTATGTAAAACAGACAGGATCTGGCTATGTCATAATAAAACAGTATGTAAAACAGACAGGATCTGGTTATGTCACAATAAAACAGTATGGAAAACAGACAGGATCTGGTTATGTCATAATAAACGGTATGTAAAACAGACAGAATATGGTTATGTCACAATAAAACAGTATGTAAAACAGACAGGATCTGGCTATGTCATAATAAAACAGTATGCAAAACAGATAGGATCTGGTTATGTCACAATAAAACAGTATGTAAAACACACAGGATCTCGTTATGTCATAATAAAACAGTATGTAAAACAGACAGGATCTGGCTATGCCACAATAAAACAGTATGTAAAACAAACAGGATCTGGTTATGTCATAATAAACGGTATGTAAAACAGACAGGATCTGGTTATGTCACAATAAAACAGTATGTAAAACAGACAGTATCTGGTTATGTCACAATAAAATAGTATGTAAAACAGACAGGATCTGGCTATGTCATAATAAAACAGTATGTAAAACAGACAGGATCTGGTTATGTCACAATAAAACAGTATGTAAAACAGACAGGATCTGGTTATGTCACAATAAACGGTATGTAAAACAGACAGGATCTGGTTATGTCACAATAAAACAGTATGTAAAGCAGACAGGATCTGGTTATGTCACAATAAAACAGTATGTAAAATAGACAGGATCTGGCTATGTCATAATAAAAGAGTATGTAAAACAGACAGTATCTGGTTATGTCACAATAAAACAGTATGTAAAACAGACAGGATCTGGCTATGTCATAATAAAACAGTATGTAAAACAGACAGGATCTGGTTATGTCACAATAAAACAGTATGGAAAACAGACAGGATCTGGTTATGTCATAATAAACGGTATGTAAAACAGACAGGATATGGTTATGTCACAATAAAACAGTATGTAAAACAGACAGGATCTGGCTATGTCATAATAAAACAGTATGTAAAACAGATAGGATCTGGTTATGTCACAATAAAACAGTATGTAAAACACACAGGATCTGCATATGTCATAATAAAACAGTATGTAAAACAGACAGGATCTGGCTATGCCACAATAAAACAGTATGTAAAACAGACAGGATCTGGTTATGTCATAATAAACGGTATGTAAAACAGACAGGATCTGGTTATGTCACAATAAAACAGTATGTAAAACAGACAGGATCTGGTTATGTCATAATAAACGGTATGTAAAACAGACAGGATCTGGTTATATCATAATAAACGTTATGTAAAACAGACAGGATATGGTTATGTCATAATAAAACAGTATGTAAAACAGACAGGATCTGGTTATGTCATAATAAACGGTATGTAAAACAGACAGGATATGGTTATGTCTTAATAAAACAGTATGTAAAACAGACAGGATCTGGTTATGTCACAATAAAACAGTATGTAAAACAGACAGGATCTGGTTATGTCACAATAAAAGAGTATGTAAAACAGACAGGATCTGGTTATGTCAATATAAGTGGTATGTAAAACAGACAGGATCTGGCTATGTCATAATAAAACAGTATGTAAAACAGAAAGTATTTGGTTATGTCACAATAAAACAGTATGTAAAACAGACAGGATCTGGCTATGTCATAATAAAACAGTATGTAAAACAGACAGGATCTGGTTATGTCACAATAAAACAGTATGTAAAACAGACAGGATCTGGTTATGTCATAATAAACGGTATGTAAAACAGACAGGATCTGGTTATGTCGCAATAAAACAGTATGTAAAACAGACAGGATCTGGTAATGTCATAATAAACGGTATGTAAAACAGACAGGATCTGGTTATGTCACAATAAAACAGTATGTAAAACAGACAGGATCTGGTTATGTCATAATAAACGGTATGTAAAACAGACAGGATATGGTTATGTCATAATAAAACAGTATGTAAAACAGACAGGATCTGATTATGTGACAATAAAACAGTATTTAAAACAGACAGGATCTGGTTGTCATAATAAAACAGTATGTAAAACAGAGAGGATCTGGTTATGTCATAATAAACAGTATGTAAAACAGACAGGATATGGTTATGTCATAATAAAACAGTATGTAAAACAGACAGGATCTGGTTATGTCATAATAAACGGTATGTAAAACAGACAGGATCTGGTTATGTAACAATAAAAGAGTATGTAAAACAGACAGGATCTGGTTATGTCACAATAAAACAGTATGTAAAACAGACAGGATCTGGTTATGTCACAATAAAACAGTATGTAAAACAGACAGGATCTGGTTATGTCATAATAAAACAGTATGTAAAACAGACAGGATCTGGTTATGTCATAATAAAACAGTATGTAAAACAGACAGGATCTGGTTATGTCACAATAAAACAGTATCTAAAACAGACAGGATCTGGTTATGTCATAATAAACGGTATGTAAAACATACAGGATCTGGTTATGTCACAATAAAAGAGTATGTAAAACAGACAGGATCTGGTTATGTCACAATAAAACAGTAAGTAAAACAGACAGGATCTGGTTATGTCATAATAAACGGTATGTAAAACAGACAGGATCTGGTTATGTCATAATAAACGGTATGTAAAACAGACAGGATATGGTTATTTCATAATAAAACAGTATGTAAAACAGACAGGATCTGGTTATGTCATAATAAAAGAGTATGTAAAACAGACAGGATATGGTTATGTCATAATAAAACAGTATGTAAAACAGACAGGATCTGGTTATGTCACAATAAAACAGTATGTAAAACAGACAGGATCTGGTTATGTCACAATAAAACAGTATGTAAAACAGACAGGATCTGGTTATGTCAATATAAGTGGTATGTAAAACAGACAGGATCTGGCTATGTCATAATAAAACAGTATGTAAAACAGACAGTATCTGGTTATGTCACAATAAAACAGTATGTAAAACAGACAGGATCTGGCTATGTCATAATAAAACAGTATGTAAAACAGACAGGATCTGGTTATGTCACAATAAAACAGTATGTAAAACAGACAGGATCTGGTTATGTCATAATAAAAGAGTATGTAAAACAGACAGGATCTGGTTATGTCACAATAAAACAGTATGTAAAACAGACAGGATCTGGTTATGTCACAATAAAACAGTATGTAAAGCAGACAGGATCTGGTTATGTCACAATAAAACAGTATGTAAAATAGACAGGATCTGGCTATGTCATAATAAAAGAGTATGTAAAACAGACAGTATCTGGTTATGTCACAATAAAACAGTATGTAAAACAGACAGGATCTGGCTATGTCATAATAAAACAGTATGTAAAACAGACAGGATCTGGTTATGTCACAATAAAACAGTATGGAAAACAGACAGGATCTGGTTATGTCATAATAAACGGTATGTAAAACAGACAGAATATGGTTATGTCACAATAAAACAGTATGTAAAACAGACAGGATCTGGCTATGTCATAATAAAACAGTATGCAAAACAGATAGGATCTGGTTATGTCACAATAAAACAGTATGTAAAACACACAGGATCTCGTTATGTCATAATAAAACAGTATGTAAAACAGACAGGATCTGGCTATGCCACAATAAAACAGTATGTAAAACAAACAGGATCTGGTTATGTCATAATAAACGGTATGTAAAACAGACAGGATCTGGTTATGTCACAATAAAACAGTATGTAAAACAGACAGTATCTGGTTATGTCACAATAAAATAGTATGTAAAACAGACAGGATCTGGCTATGTCATAATAAAACAGTATGTAAAACAGACAGGATCTGGTTATGTCACAATAAAACAGTATGTAAAACAGACAGGATCTGGTTATGTCACAATAAACGGTATGTAAAACAGACAGGATCTGGTTATGTCACAATAAAACAGTATGTAAAGCAGACAGGATCTGGTTATGTCACAATAAAACAGTATGTAAAATAGACAGGATCTGGCTATGTCATAATAAAAGAGTATGTAAAACAGACAGTATCTGGTTATGTCACAATAAAACAGTATGTAAAACAGACAGGATCTGGCTATGTCATAATAAAACAGTATGTAAAACAGACAGGATCTGGTTATGTCACAATAAAACAGTATGGAAAACAGACAGGATCTGGTTATGTCATAATAAACGGTATGTAAAACAGACAGGATATGGTTATGTCACAATAAAACAGTATGTAAAACAGACAGGATCTGGCTATGTCATAATAAAACAGTATGTAAAACAGATAGGATCTGGTTATGTCACAATAAAACAGTATGTAAAACACACAGGATCTGGATATGTCATAATAAAACAGTATGTAAAACAGACAGGATCTGGCTATGCCACAATAAAACAGTATGTAAAACAGACAGGATCTGGTTATGTCATAATAAACGGTATGTAAAACAGACAGGATCTGGTTATGTCACAATAAAACAGTATGTAAAACAGACAGGATCTGGCTATGTCATAATAAACGGTATGTAAAACAGACAGGATCTGGTTATATCATAATAAACAGTATGTAAAACAGACAGGATATGGTTATGTCATAATAAAACAGTATGTAAAACAGACAGGATCTGGTTATGTCATAATAAATGGTATGTAAAACAGACAGGATATGGTTATGTCATAATAAAACAGTATGTAAAACAGACAGGATCTGGTTATGTCACAATAAAACAGTATGTAAAACAGACAGGATCTGGTTATGTCACAATAAAACAGTATGTAAAACAGACAGGATCTGGTTATGTCAATATAAGTGGTATGTAAAACAGACAGGATCTGGCTATGTCGCAATAAAACAGTATGTAAAACAGACAGGATCTGGTAATGTCATAATAAACGGTATGTAAAACAGACAGGATATGGTTATGTCATAATAAAACAGTATAATACCGTAACGATCCAACCTCCCATAAGATTGATCGTTGACTGGTTTTTCAGACGTTGTATATGGGCTGTTTAAAAAAAATGGCTCCAACATGTGAAAAAAATGTCCAAATTAAACTCACTCCTAAAAAGTTTCTGCTGATAATTTTCAATGTTGTATACGTTGAAGTAAATGAAACAAGAAAGAAACTATAAACAGATAAGCAATAAATTTTTAAGAACCTTTTATTGTACACAAATTGGCATGAAAAACATGTAAAACACAAACTTACATGTATTCTATATCAGTTAAACAATCTTTGGTCTCAATTATTTTGTATAATGGTTTCTCAAACAATACAACTGATATAAATGACTTTTTGTGCAAAATATTGGGTTATTGGTAGTTGTAGTTTTTCTTAAAAGCTATTTTTTATGAAAAATTCTCAATATTTTTGTCCAATCTACCTGATAAAGTTTTTATTATCAAAATAATAACGAATATTTTTACTTAATACAGCAAAATTTTCAAACTTTAAAGATAAGTAGCCATTTGTAAAAAAAAATCACATTGATTCTTTGAACGATCGCAAAATAATTGGTTGTAGAAAAAACATTTTGTCTATTTTTGTTGCACTCCTGACATTTTATAATAAAGAAAAAAGAAGAAAATATCACATTTTAAAATGCCAACATTGAACAGTGATGTTACTGTTAACTCATACAATAATTTTTACCTGTTTCAATGAAATATTTGTACAGAAATGACAGTATTTGGAAATTTGTAACAATTTTTTGCCATACCACTTCTTTAATACCCAGTTTTAGCAGCAATATGTTTAATTACATTTGAAAATTTGTATTATACCACTCTAATATATTAGATAAATCATAAAGAAATAATAAGAATATTTTTATAGGCTAGAAAAGGCAATTTTTTTTATAAATTATCATTATTTCATCCATGGTACTATTTTATCAGAATATGTTGCACTCCTGACATTATATTGCCATCAAGAAAAAGAAGAGTTATTAACTTAAAAACAATTCACAGGGGAAAAAATCAGTTGGTGTTCTTTCAAGCATTAGTTTTACCAAGTTTTAATGATAATTGTTTCTTAAAGTAACATTTTTCTAGTTATTTGTAATTTGTTTACAGCCATACTTCTCGAAAATTCCAACTTATTTTTGAAATATACTATACAAAAACATTTAAAACATGTATTAATCTAAATTAATATTGAAAATAGATGTTTAATGTACAATTACAAGTATTTTTTGGATACTTAGAAAATTGATTATATCAAATTTCAATGATTTTTAAATATTTATGTCAGGAGTGCAACATTTACATGGTCAACCATAAATTATCTATAAGAAAATAGATAAATGCATTTATCATAAACTTTATCAAGTCAATTAATCTCCAATAGTTAATGAACCTAGAAAACATGTTCCCTTGTCAGAGAATGTCTCTAGTATTAATACCTAATAGATATTAAAGCATGAGACCATTTAAAATGAACAAAAATGCTTTATTACATAAAATTAAAAGCACATAAAATGCTATTGGCACTTTTAATTTTTTCAAACATTATTCTAAACTTGACAGAATCTCATTTTATTTAAATCATCCATATAAAAAGCTATAATTTAGACTGTGTAGAAGATCACTTAAAACTAGTTGCACTCCTGACATGAATCAAATGCTTCTGTGAGAGATATTTTATGTATCTCAAACAGGTCAATGGGTTTTATCTGTTCTCTTGGTCAGTCTCTGTTGCAATAAAAAGACAAATGTGATATTAGTTACATTTAAAAGAAAATATGTCTAAGAAAATATCAAATGTTGCACTCCTGACATTTGAGGGTGCTGCCTTTAATGTGACATTCTTGGCCTTACTACTGATTTTAGTGTATCCTTTAACTATGGTTTTGAAGCAGCAATGATGTATTAAGATTTATTTATACCCCATATCTTTGAAAACTAAAAGACAACATTTCTACAATGTAATTTAGGAAAACTTGCATAAATGTTTGTTGCACTCCTGACTAGGTACATCTTTTTTACAAAGCCATATTTTTATGCAATAATAAATGTGAAGCATGATCTATTGCTATCTTAAAGTATGTCAACATATCAAAGTTTGTGATGAAATAGATTTTGATAACATATTGTTTGATTTAGCACTGTGGTAGGTTGTTGAAAATTAAGGATTTTTTAAAGTGTCACAAAAAAGTGTTGCACTCCTGACAATTTTGACATGTTTTTTGGACATATTTTTTTTGTTATTCTAGATATCTTAAAGATGCTTTGCAGTAACAAACATCAAATTATTACAGATCTTTTGAACTATTTAGATCCAATAAAATCATAAAAATGAGTAAATTAGACAGCTATAGCAGTAGGAGCCATTTATTTTGAAACTGCCCATATGTTATTTCTTTCCTAGTCAGTATTATGTTACATGACATAATCCGACCGACCTCTTACAGCTCTGTACATCATGAGCTATGAATTTTATTTTAAAAAACTTGCGGGCATATATTGCCATTAATATCATACTAAAAGGGCTACTTATCAAGTTAACACCACGAAGCACTGGTTGGAAATCAAATAGATTTTTGGAACGATGGGACTCTATACTCTTTGACTGTTCCACCCGTCTCCTTATTCTATTGTACCAGAACACTGTACACAATCTCGAGGTTCTGGATAATACTATTACAAACATCAAAATTGGCCTAAAAAATCTTTGACATTCTCGGATACCAACAATATAAACGAACGTCTGCAAGATATCCACAAAATTTAAAGCCTAAAGTTGCGAGAGAAACAACGTAAGAAATTCTTTAGGGATGGTATCAACCCGAACAAAAATATACCATCAGAATCATCTGTCACTTCTGGGGAAACGACAAGGCGGAAACGAAGATTTTCAAGGCATAAAGAAATTAATAGAGACCATAATGACACAGTCGTCAATTTGTCATCAAAAGATCTAAAACCTGCTGAAATTCGTATACTCTATAATGGACTTAATTTCTGTCCCACCCCTAACAAAATCAATGAGGATTAAATATCAGCTGATTTCGACAAATTTACTAGATCTCTTCGAATTAAAGAGTATTTCTTGGCCAAAGAGAGAGACTGTAGATGTAGATGGGTCGTCAGATTCGGCAGATGATAATGAGATCCCCCTTCCTAGGTTTAAGAAAAAAAGTTCATGGATTCCAAAACCCAGCAAAAATACAACTTTAGAATCCTTTATTGATTTAGTCAAAAATGATGTCCAGACAGCAGCCAGCATGAACATACATGTACCAACCCATAACAACCTCACCCCAGCAGAAAAGGGTGCACTACAAGAATTAAAGGAAAGGGAAGACATTGTCATAAAGTTAGCAGACAAGGGTTAGCGCAGTTGTTGTTATGGACAAAGTAGATTATTTCGAGGAGGCAAACAGACAACTGAAAGATGAAAGATTTTACAAAAAACTGGACTCTGACCCCACGGAAAAATTCAGTACTAAAATAACACAGGAGCTAAAAATTATGAAAGAAAATAGTCATATCGACAAGAGCACTTTCGATTATTTGAAACCAGACAAACCCAAAGCCCCACGCTTCTATCTATTACCTAAAATTCATAAAGTCAACAACCCCGGGAGACCCATTATTTCAGCAAATGGGCACCACACAGAAAAAAATCCCAGAATTCGTCGATTTCCACCTTCAACCTCAGCCTCATGTAGAAGCGCTACCCTCACATTTGAAAGACACCACTGATTATCTTCAAAAAATGGAATCCATGAACCTTCGGGGACCATTCTTGTTTCGATGGACATTCCGTCATTTTACACTAACATCTCCATGACGGTATCGAAGCATGTCGAGAGGCCTGGGACCACATTGCTCACATTGGTACTGAATCATAACAATTTTACATTTAATGGAGAGCATTTTTTACAAATCAACGGAACCGCTATGGGAACAAAGATGGCACCTTCATACGTCAACATCTTCATGGGGAAACTTGAAAAACTAATCATACAATCTGCACCTCACAAGCCACTTTTCTGGTTTCGTTTAATAGACGACGTTGACATGAAGTGGACAGAGTCGGAAGAAAACCTCAATCGTTTCTTTGACCATGCCAACTGGCAACAATGTTCACCCCACAATAAAATTCGCCCATGAAACATCTAGAAATAACATCTCCTTTCTGGTTACTTAACACTACCTGTGAAAATGGTATTATGTCAACTGACATATACAACAAACCGACAGATAAATATCAGTACCTGTCCCCACAGAGTTGTCATCCTAAACATTGCTCCACTAGTATTCCGTACAGCCAAGCTCTCCGAATCAAACGCCTCTGCTCCAATGAACAAATTACCAAAAAATGGCTTGGGGGACTGAAATGTCATCTGAAAAAGAGGGGTTACAACAATGCGAGCATTAACCATTGTTTTCACAAAGCAAGTGGTATTGACAGAAAAGACCTCATCCAATATAAAGAAAAGAACGCGAACAACAGAGTGCCATTTGTCATTACATACCATCTGTGCTCAGTAATTTATCCAACATCGTTCGTGAGCACTGAAATGAATGAATGAATATTTGGTGTTTAACGCCACTTTCAGCAATATTTCAGCTATATCATGGCGACCAGTTTTAGTGGTGCAGGAAGCCGGAGTACCCGGAGAGAACCACCGACCCTGGGCAAGCAACTGGTAAACTTTATCACTTGTTAGATCCAACGACCGAACTCATTGAGTCACCCGGGCCCCCGTGAGCATTGGACAACCATAAAAAAACACCTAGAATTGTGCAAAATCTTCAAAGAACCACCTGTCTTGGCTTTCAGGAAACCCAAAAGTTTGAAAGATATCTTGGTGAGAGCTGACATCTCCCCTCGATCTGCCTACAAATTACAATGGTAAGTGTCAAAAATGTGATTCGAGACGATGTATGACGTGCAAAAACATCCAATGCACTCAAAAATTCAGCAGCACATATACAGGAGAAGAATTCATCATATACTGCAATGCCAACTGCAAGACAGAAAATATTATCTACCTCTTGGAATATGCAATTTGTGGCCTTCAATACATCTGAGAAACTAAACAACAACTTAGTAAATGCTTGAATGGCCACAGAAGTGATACAAATTGCAAACCTGACCTTCCACTCAGCAGACATCTCAGATCGATGAGCCACCATGATTCTTTCGGCAAACTGAAGGTCACCATGATTGACCATAACCCCAAGTGGGATGATAAAAGCAGACAGGAAAGGGAAAGCTTTACAAAACTGCACATTTTTGCAATTTAAACTTAACATCTATCTCTAAATAGTTTTTGAAATATAAGATGAAAAGTATTAAAATTAAAAAAAAAATTATGAAAAAAGGACAATAACTCCAAAATGGGTGATGGGATTTACTTCAAAATTGGGTAGATCTTGACATGCTGCACATTTTTGCAATTTAAACTTAACCTTTATCTCTTATAGTTTTAAATATAAGACGAAAAATATTAAAATTTTACAAATTTTATGAAAAAAGGCAATAACTAAGATGGGTAATCAGATTTACTTCAAAATTGCAGGGTATGTAGATCTTGCTGTGCTGATCATTTTTATACCATGTCATTTTTTGATATTATTAATGGTTTTTGAGTTATTACCCAAAACCTGCAATTTTACCATATGTTCTATTTTTAGTAACAGTGGCCATGTTGGTTGGTTTGGTGCACGGCATCACCGGACACAATTTTGAAACTAGATATGTGGGACAAAAGGGTGACACATTTTACCAACGTATGTTGCTGAACTTTTCTATGATTAGGACAAGAAAACATGATAATGTACAATGTAGGAGAACATTTCTACAGTGAAAACCACAGCATAAACGACTTTATGGTAATTAGTATTGAAAAAGTTTTTGGAGAGGACACTTATAGAAAAGCTAGAGTCGTTTTGCATAAAAAAAAATTGAAAACGTTTTCCCCGTTAGGACTTAATCATCAACTGGACGTATAAATATTTAATTGCGTAAATATATATATACCTGTATGTATTTTGTACCCTCCCCTTTTTTTCGCCAATGTTGTCTCTTTATATCTATTGTCGTTTGTTTATGACGTTCAACTAACTTTAATATGACGTTAAATATTGTAACGTAGCTTGTTGCGAGGTAACCTTCATATACAAATAAACTTCCGCCGAGGAAGGCAGTGAGGCCGATACGTATGGAAAATGAAGTTATAGTTTTTATTATATTATCTTAGAGACTTTGATATACCTGTATATATGTATATACAGGTATATACATATATGAAGTTCATTGAACTCGGTCAACGCATATTCAACATGGTATTCTATCACGTCGACCCAGCTGTCTTCCACAGACCTCACTCTCAACTTTACTTCACCAATTTGTTTGTCCATATAGGTTTGCAGTTGCTGGAAACATCCAGCTTCAAATTTGCTACACTCATATTTAGCCATGTTTATTTCACAATTTAATATTTCAAATACAATGTATGGCTGACCATGTCTAGTACACTTTATTGTGATTAATTTAATGTTGTTTTAAATTAATACATTGGAAGTCTGGAAAAGTGTATAGAAACAGACCATGTAAAGTGTATATCCTCAATAAATAAACATTGCTCCAGTGCAGACATATCTTTTACCTACACACTTCTAACCAGAAGTCCCAATTTGATATGGATTTGGTACAACCATAAAGTTGAATCTTGCATATCTATGCATTTTTAAATTTTCTATTTTTTGTATTTATAAATAATGAATTCATAATAAACCAACTTACCAAAGAAGAAAAATCCTGCTATCCACAAACTCTGTTTCAACATCATAAATATACCTGATAAAAAAAAATATATATATATATACCATGTACATTTAGAAGAATTAAAATTGATTGTGGAAAGAATCCTGTTGATGGTAAAAATTGTGGACCATTTTAACACAATGATGTCAGATTCTTAAAGGACAGCTCACAGGGTCACCAATTTAAAAAATATGGTGCTAACAAGAAATGTGTGCATCACAAAATATGCTCGTCTATATAAATAGGGTTTTCCTCCTTCCACAGGGGAATCATGTGGCCAAGTTTGGTCAAGATCCAATATACAGAACTAAAGTTATTGTGCGGAAACAATCTGTTGTCAGAAATTCTATTTATAGTAATGGTGACCTTGACATTTGACTTAACGACCCCAAAATAAATAGGGTTCTTGCCCTTCCACAGGGGAATCATGTGGCCAAGTTTGGTAAAGATCCAATATACAGAACTAAAGTTATCGTGCGCAAACGATCCTCTTGTCAAAAATTATATTTATAGTAACGGTGACCTTGACCTTTGACCTAATGACCTCAAAATATATAGGATTCTTCCCCTTCCACAGGGGAATCATGTGGTTAAGCTTGCTAAAGATCCAATATACAGAACTAAAGTTATCATGCGGAAACAACCCTGTGGTCAAAAAATATATTTATATTAACGGTGACCTTGACCTTTGACCTAATGACCCAAAAATAATCAGGGTTCTTCCCCTTCCACAGGGGAATCATGTGGTCAACTGTGGTAAAGATCCAATATACCGAACTAAAGTTATCATGTGGAAACGACCCTGTTGTCAAAAATTATATTTATAGTAATGGTAACCTTAACTTTTTATCTAATGACCCTAAAATAAATAATGTTCTTCCCCTTCCATGGGGGAATCATGTGGCCAAGTTTGGTAAAGATCTGATATACAGAACTAAAGTTATCATGCGGAAACCTGTGTGGACGCCCGCCGCACGCCCTCAATCCCAATCACATACATGTAATACGGCCCGTCTTGAGACGGGCGTATAAAAACTAGAGGTTCAGTGGGCCGAGCCTGTGTTGCTCACCTTTCATTCTGCTTTGAGGAAACTAAATATAGAACTTTCCATACATGTAGATGTTTCCTACCAAGTTTCGGTTCATTTGGCCAAGCAGTTTCAGAGGAGAAGATTTTTTAGAAATCAATTCAGAAACAAGAATTGACTGTGGTAGCTATATGGCAGCTTGTTAACAGATCAGGACGAAATGAGCAATCTTCATAGAGGACATTCCATAGATGCTTCCTACCAAGTTTCAGTTCATTTGGCCAAGGGGTTTCCGAGAAGATTTTTTTTAAATCGACCATTCAGAAAAAAGAATTGCCTGTGGTGGCCATTTTTGTTAACAGATCGGGACGAAATGAGCACTTTTCATAGAGAACATTACATAGATGCTTCCTACCAAGTTTCGGTTCATTTGGCCAAGCGGTTTCAGAGAAGATTTTTAACTAGAGGTTCAGTGGGTTGAGTCTGTGTAGCTCACCTTTCATTCTGCTTTGAGGAAACTTAATACAGAACCTTCTATAGGTGCTTCCTACCAAATTTCGGTTCATATGGCTAAGCAGTTACAGAGAAGAAGATTTTTAGAATATCGACTAATCAGAAACAAGAATTGCCTGTGGTGGCCATGTTTATTAACGGATCAGAATTAAATGAGCAATCTTTATAGATGACCTTCCAAGATTTAGCAAAGCGGTTTCAGAGAAGAAGATTTTTTAGAAATCAAGCAATCAGAAACAAGAATTGCCTGCGGCGGAAATGTTTGTTAACGGATCGGAATTAATTAAATAGCAATCTTTATAAAGAATCTTCCCAGGATGCTTCCAACCAGGTTTTGATTCATTTGGCCAAGCGGTTTCAGAGGAGAAGATTTTTTAGAAATCAACCAATAAGAAACAAGAATTGCCTGTGGTGGCCATGTTTGTTAACAGATCGAAAATAAATGAGCAATCGCTATACAGGACCTTCCTAGGATGCTTCCTACCAAATTTCGATTCATTTCGCAAAGCGGTTACAGAGGGGAAGATTTTCTAGAAATCAACCAATCAGAAACAAGAATTGCCTGTGGCGGCCATGACTATTAACCGATCGGGACGACATGAGCAATTTTTATAGAGGACATGCCATAGATGCTTCATACCAAGTTTCGCTTCATTTAACAAAGCGGTTTTAGAGGAAAAGACTTTTAAAAATCGGCCAATCAGAAAGAAGAATTGCCTATGGTGGCCATGTTTATTAACGGATCGGAACTAAATGAGCAATATTTATAAAGGACCTTCCAAGGTTGCTTCCTACCAAGTTTTGATTCATTTGGCCAAATGGTTTCAGGGGAGAAGAATTTTTAGAAATCAACTAATCAGAAACAAGAATTGCATGTGGCAGCCATGATTGTTAATGGATTGGGACGATATTAACAATCTTTATAGCGAACCTGGCATAGATGCTTCCTACCGAGTTTCAATTCATTTGGCCAAGCGGTTTCAGAGGAGAAGATTTCTTTAAATTGGCCAAATAGAAACAAGAATTGCCTATGGTGGCCATGTTTGTTAATGGATTGGGACAAAATGAACAATCTTTATAGAGGACATTCCATAGATGCTTCCTACCAAGTTTCGATTCATTTGTCCAAGCGGCTTCAGAGGAGAAGATTTTTTAGAAATCAACCAATCACTGAATCAGAAACAAGAATGCAAATATGAGCAGCAACTACAACGAACAGTACTCGAGGAAAAACAATATCAAAGTGTTCAACTTTCCTAGGAGAGAGAAGCAAAACCTACGTCAGGATTTTATTAATTTGGTCAAACGAGATCTGAATTTAACCTTAGAAGAAAGGGATGTAGTAGCAATACATAGGCTACCAGCAGAACATGAGCCGAGCCCTTTAATTGTGCGCTTGTTCAGTAGTGATTTAAAAAGGAGTGTAATGAGGGTAAGGAAGGAACTGAAAGGAAGAGTGAAATTTGTGGATGACGTCACACAAAGGAACATGGAGCTTATCAAAAGACTAGAACGAAGTCAGCGTTTCGACCAGGTGTGGTACTTTAATTGTGGCATTTATGGTAGAACAGAGAATGGATTACAGACGAAGTTTCAGATGTATGATGACATTAACTTTAAACTCAGACAACAGCCTTCACAACGTCCTGGGTGGTAACTTTAAATTTTTGATGTTGAAAAATATTTAGACAACTAAAAAGATCTGTCTTTATTGTATTAAATATTTAATATCATAAATATATTTATGCTTCAAGTATAAAAAAACAATAATGTTATACAATTGATTGAAAATTTTACTGCAGATTTTGCAAAAATTGTACCCGTTTACAACAGGTATATTATGACACTTGTCATCTTAGTTCTAAATACATGTTTTTATCTATCATTTTTTCAGTTATTTTCAAAAGAATATTTTGTAGAATTCATTTACATTTACAATAGTTCTATTCTTATTTGCTAAATGAATATGTATTGTCAGAGTTTTGTATATATCTACTTATTTAGAAGAATTATATTCCCCTGGAAATGGGTTCCGTAAAATTTCTAACAGTTAATTGTCAAGGCCTTGGTAATATTGAAAAAAGAAAAGATGCGTTTCATTTTCTAAAATCCAAAAATTACAACATTTATTGCTTACAGGACACACATTTTACTTCTGAAATAGAGTCTAGTATTAGATCTATGTGGGGATTTTATTGTTTCTTTTCATCTTTTTCTTCAAATTCCGGGGGGGGGGGGGGGGGGGGGGGTATCAATTCTGTTTAATAATAATTTTGAATATGAAGTCCTGAAAGAGAAAAGGGATCTAAATGGTAATTATTTAGCATTAGATGTTGTAATTTATAAACAGAAACTTACACTTCTGTCACTTTATGGACCCAATATGGACAATCCTGATTTTTATGATCAGATTATGAATATCATTGAAGATTTTGGAAATGAACGTTATTTACTTTGTGGTGATTTTAATTTGGTACTTTGCCCACATATTGATTGTTAGGGACCGACCATTTAACTTGAAAGGGGGGGTCATGGTTTTTTGATTTTTTCAGAATTTTTTTTTCGGACAACACAAGAGTTAGAATATTTATTTTTTTTGCCACACAAAGCACGAAATTTTTTTCCAGAATTTAACATTAGGTTATTTGTAAAAACTCTGAATCAGATTATTATTTTTTTTCCTCCACCAAAATCAGAATATTTTTTTCAGCAACGTTGGGAATCAGAATATTTTTTTAGAAAAAATCCATAACCCCCCCCCCCCTTCAAGCTAAATGGTCGTTCCCTTACAACTATTTACATGTTAATAACCCCAATGGCAATGCTAGAGACAAACTTATTGAAATAATAGATCAATGCTACCTAGTGGACCCCTTTAGAGAACTTTTTCCAGATTTACAACGATATACTTGTAGAAAAAAGACACCTTTTAAACAAGCTCGACTTTATTTTTTTATTTTTTCTGATTATATGTTGACAAATTTAGTAAACTGTAAAATTGAAACAAGTTATCATTCAGATCACTCCATGGTAATTTTAGAATTAGAGTTTATACCTTTTGTGCATGGTAAAGGACTATGGAAGTTCAACAATTCATTACTTTATGATTTGGAATATAGTAATATTGTAAAAAATATAATTTTAGAGGTTAAAAAACAGTATGGTGCCTTGGTTTATAACTTTGAGAATATACATGAAATTTCTAACGATGATCTTCATTTCACTATTAATAGTCAATTGTTTCTAGAAACACTGTTGATGGAAATTAGAGGCAAAACTATTTCTTATTCAAGCAACAAGAGAAAAGAAAGAGATAAAATAGAAAGAGATTTATTGAAAGATATTGACACTTTAGAATGTAATGTAAACCAAGCCTCCATACAACTTTTAGAGAATAAGAAGCAAGATTTAGAAAATATAAGAAAAGAAAAAATAAAGGGTAAAATAATACGTTCTAGAGTGCAGTGGATTGAAGAGGGGGAAAAAACCTACAAAATATTTTTGTGGGCTAGAATCAAAAAATTTTACTAGTAAAATAATTCCCAAAATAGAAAGGGATGATGGCAAAACTATAACTAAACAATTTGATATCTTAAAAGAAACAAAGGTATTATATGAAGAACTATATAAATTTAAGAGAAGGAAATGGGTGTAAAGTGAGTGATTTAGAAAGAGATTTAAAAGACTTAAACTTTAATAAATTGTCTTTAGATGAACAATTAAGTTTAGAAGGGGAAATAAATGTAAATGAAGCAAGTAAGGTTTTACAAAAAGTGAATAATAATAAATCACCCGGGATAGATTTGAAGTCATTTGTTGTAAATTCTATAAATTTTGGGTCACTTTTAGGTGAGCTATCGGTGACTGCTCGATATTCCGAAGGTCCATTACTCCGAAGGTTCATTAGTCCGAAGGTCCATTAGTCCGAAGGTTCATTAGTCCGTTAGTCCGAAGGTTCATTAGTCCGAAAGTCCGTTAGTCCGAACTTTTTAAGGTCCGTTAGTCTTGTTTTTCAACCAAAGGATAGGTATCGAACAGTGTTGAATCTATTTAATATTCAGTCTTTTATCAAATTAAGTAAGAGAAGCAAGATACTCATATTCACATTCTAACTAAGCAGTGGCCTATCCAGGTGGGTTGTAGGCTGTACGCCCGGCTTTTGCTAGCAAAAAAAATGTGTAATCGGCAAATATAGGTAAAACTTAAAACATTTTGTAGAAAACACGCCAAAAATTGCACCAAACCCCTGTTTTGTAATTATGGATCCAAGCGTGCTAAGTCTAAAAAAACGGAAAAAAAATGCATCGTCTCTGAAATACATTTTTTTTGTATATGGAAATCATTCCAATGAAGTAAACCCTCCACTAAAACTCTTCTTCTGTCTTTATTGTATTAAATATTTAATATCATAAATATATTTATGCTTCAAGTATAAAAAAACAATAATGTTATACAATTGATTGAAAATTTTACTGCAGATTTTGCAAAAATTGTACCCGTTTACAACAGGTATATTATGACACTTGTCATCTTAGTTCTAAATACATGTTTTTATCTATCATTTTTTCAGTTATTTTCAAAAGAATATTTTGTAGAATTCATTTACATTTACAATAGTTCTATTCTTATTTGCTAAATGAATATGTATTGTCAGAGTTTTGTATATATCTACTTATTTAGAAGAATTGTATTCCCCTGGAAATGGGTTCCGTAAAATTTCTAACAGTTAATTGTCAAGGCCTTGGTAATATTGAAAAAAGAAAAGATGCGTTTCATTTTCTAAAATCCAAAAATTACAACATTTATTGCTTACAGGACACACATTTTACTTCTGAAATAGAGTCTAGTATTAGATCTATGTGGGGATTTTATTGTTTCTTTTCATCTTTTTCTTCAAATTCCGGGGGGGGGGGGTATCAATTCTGTTTAATAATAATTTTGAATATGAAGTCCTGAAAGAGAAAAGGGATCTAAATGGTAATTATTTAGCATTAGATGTTGTAATTTATAAACAGAAACTTACACTTCTGTCACTTTATGGACCCAATATGGACAATCCTGATTTTTATGATCAGATTATGAATATCATTGAAGATTTTGGAAATGAACGTTATTTACTTTGTGGTGATTTTAATTTGGTACTTTGCCCACATATTGATTGTTAGGGACCGACCATTTAACTTGAAAGGGGGGGTCATGGTTTTTTGATTTTTTCAGAATTTTTTTTTCGGACAACACAAGAGTTAGAATATTTATTTTTTTTGCCACACAAAGCACGAAATTTTTTTCCAGAATTTAACATTAGGTTATTTGTAAAAACTCTGAATCAGATTATTATTTTTTTTCCTCCACCAAAATCAGAATATTTTTTTCAGCAACGTTGGGAATCAGAATATTTTTTTAGAAAAAATCCATAACCCCCCCCCCCCTTCAAGCTAAATGGTCGTTCCCTTACAACTATTTACATGTTAATAACCCCAATGGCAATGCTAGAGACAAACTTATTGAAATAATAGATCAATGCTACCTAGTGGACCCCTTTAGAGAACTTTTTCCAGATTTACAACGATATACTTGTAGAAAAAAGACACCTTTTAAACAAGCTCGACTTTATTTTTTTCTTTTTTCTGATTATATGTTGACAAATTTAGTAAACTGTAAAATTGAAACAAGTTATCATTCAGATCACTCCATGGTAATTTTAGAATTAGAGTTTATACCTTTTGTGCATGGTAAAGGACTATGGAAGTTCAACAATTCATTACTTTATGATTTGGAATATAGTAATATTGTAAAAAATATAATTTTAGAGGTTAAAAAACAGTATGGTGCCTTGGTTTATAACTTTGAGAATATACATGAAATTTCTAACGATGATCTTCATTTCACTATTAATAGTCAATTGTTTCTAGAAACACTGTTGATGGAAATTAGAGGCAAAACTATTTCTTATTCAAGCAACAAGAGAAAAGAAAGAGATAAAATAGAAAGAGATTTATTGAAAGATATTGACACTTTAGAATGTAATGTAAACCAAGCCTCCATACAACTTTTAGAGAATAAGAAGCAAGATTTAGAAAATATAAGAAAAGAAAAAATAAAGGGTAAAATAATACGTTCTAGAGTGCAGTGGATTGAAGAGGGGGAAAAAACCTACAAAATATTTTTGTGGGCTAGAATCAAAAAATTTTACTAGTAAAATAATTCCCAAAATAGAAAGGGATGATGGCAAAACTATAACTAAACAATTTGATATCTTAAAAGAAACAAAGGTATTATATGAAGAACTATATAAATTTAAGAGAAGGAAATGGGTGTAAAGTGAGTGATTTAGAAAGAGATTTAAAAGACTTAAACTTTAATAAATTGTCTTTAGATGAACAATTAAGTTTAGAAGGGGAAATAAATGTAAATGAAGCAAGTAAGGTTTTACAAAAAGTGAATAATAATAAATCACCCGGGATAGATTTGAAGTCATTTGTTGTAAATTCTATAAATTTTGGGTCACTTTTAGGTGAGCTATCGGTGACTGCTCGATATTCCGAAGGTCCATTACTCCGAAGGTTCATTAGTCCGAAGGTCCATTAGTCCGAAGGTTCATTAGTCCGTTAGTCCGAAGGTTCATTAGTCCGAAAGTCTGTTAGTCCGAACTTTTTAAGGTCCGTTAGTCTTGTTTTTCAACCAAAGGATAGGTATCGAACAGTGTTGAATCTATTTAATATTCAGTCTTTTATCAAATTAAGTAAGAGAAGCAAGATACTCATATTCACATTCTAACTAAGCAGTGGCCTATCCAGGTGGGTTGTAGGCTGTACGCCCGGCTTTTGCTAGCAAAAAAAATGTGTAATCGGCAAATATAGGTAAAACTTAAAACATTTTGTAGAAAACACGCCAAAAATTGCACCAAACCCCTGTTTTGTAATTATGGATCCAAGCGTGCTAAGTCTAAAAAAACGGAAAAAAAATGCATCGTCTCTGAAATACATTTTTTTTGTATATGGAAATCATTCCAATGAAGTAAACCCTCCACTAAAACTCTTCTTCTTCTTTACATTTCTAGCCGTCCTTCACTACTGAAGAGTATTGGCCGAGCGCTGTATTAAATTTAGTTAATACATAAAGTTAACATATATACAATAAACAGGTTACACTAATGTCCTGAAAATTGACCCGAAATGCCCTGAAAATGTCTCAAAAAGCACACAAAGGCCCACATCCCCCCTACCATCCAATGGATTGAGCTCAAACTTGAAAATGTTAAACACATCAGCACAGGTGGAAACAATTTGACCTGAAAATTGTCACGAAACGTCCCGAAAATGTTCCGAAAAGCACACAAAGGCCCATATCCTCTCCACTATCCAATGGATTGAGCTCAAACTCGAAAATGTTAAACATACCAGCACATATCTAACGAACACTTAAACAATAATTAAAAAAAAATAACTTCAGGTGGAAACAACTTGACCCGAAAAGTTCAGAAAATGTCCTGAAAAGTACATCAAGGCCCACATCTCTTCTTTCATCAACCTATGGACCAAGTCCAAACCTGAAAATGTCAAGCACATCAGCATATACCCAAAGAATACTAAAAAAACATATAAAAAAAAAATTTTAGGTGGAAACAATTTGATCTGAAAATTTCATGACAATTTTCAGGTCAAACCACCTCCACTCAAAATCATTTTTTTTTAACTTTCCCTTCAAATATTCGTTAAATATATGCCAATGCACCCAACACCCTCAAATTTGAACCCAATCACTGGACAATAAAAAAGATATATGCCCCTATGTACCTTTCAGAACATTTCATGACAATTCTCAGGTCAAACCACCTCCACCCAAAAATACTTTCCTTAATTCTTCCTCCAAAAACTCTGGGGTCCGTTGTTGAACTTGTGATTAAGCTAATCATATGATTAGCTCTAATTTCATTTTTAATTCCTAATCACATACTTAGCTTATGCAATGATTAAATTCTGTTGCTGAGCCATTTTTAATCAATATATTAACTAATCATATTTAATCATTGCATTAGCTAATTATGTGATTAGGAATTAAAAATGTAATTAGGGCTAATCATATGATTAGCTTAATCACAAGTTCAACAACGGACCCCTGATCTTAACCAAATATGTTTAAGCTTTAGACTTAAAAGATATTTAGTCAAAGATTATTTCTAAGACCCGTTGTTGATCCAATTAACAACTGGGATTTTTTTGCTCAACAAACACTTCAGAATAGTCTTAGACTTGTCATTTACTCTTTACGAAATACTGAAAGAGTCCCTTTTGGTACGACACAAAAGAGACGATCTCTGAGAAAGGGATTAGAAAACATAAAAGCACATCTGAAAATAAGTTTTGTGGGGGACAAGTACATTCCATTAAAAAGAGAATACATCAAATCATTAAACGGACGTTCTAATGTACAACTGATGGTCGCAAAATACGGAGTGTAACCTCAAATATATACCAATTATTATGGAATATTGAAAACTCCAATCAACTACCGCAACAACTTAAGCATACGCGTACCAAATTATACATCTATGCAATTCCAGAATACCGTGTTACATGGCTCGAAATATACAAGTACTCTTTACCAGATACGTGTACCAGATGAGGGTCTCCTTAGAGATTTTAACCAAGTGGTATACTGTAGAGGAATAAACAGTCTTGTTAGTGTAGAAATTCCAAAGATTGGTACTTAGGTATACACGCATCAGAAACAAAAAATAATATAATATCATAAAAGATCATCTAACAAATGTTTTATGCATATTACATGTAGGAAAAAACGTACGGGTTAAACTAAAAAAAAAAAAAAAATCATTATTTCCTGCAATTTCGGTACTTTGTTGTTTTATACCTTAATTTTTAGTAACACTACTTTAAGATACATGTTTGCACAAGGTATTTTGGAAAGTCATTTGGAGTTAACCTCAAATATGTGTTTATATTCTAATTTTACATATATGCCCCTTTCCTACCCCTAAGATAACAAACCAGTATCCCTTGATTAACCCCTCTTTCGTTGCTGCATCAGGGGTTAACCGTCATGTGAAATCGCCATTTCATTGGTTAGATGTATAAATGGGGTCTTTTGGGGGATAAACAGTAGGTGTAAAAATTTTCCTTGATCATTCCATAAATGGATTATTTATAGGGGGGGGGGGGGGGGGGGGGTGAAACGAGTTTCCCTTTCTGAGCCACCAAAACTCAAAGCTTGTATCTTCGGTTTACCGCGAATACCGCAGTCTTTGTAAGTCTTTATTCTGAACAGAGTTCAAACGTATGGGTGGCCGCCATTAGGACAAACGGACTTTCGGACTAACGGACCTTCGGACTAATGGACCTTCGGACTAATGAACCTTCGGACTAATGGACCTTCGGACTAACGCCACGGAACCGAGCTATCAGTAACTCAAAACCAGGGAATCATTACATGTTTACCAAAAGATAACAAACCAAGACACTTTCTCAAAAATTGGAGACCAATATCACTACTAAATACTGTATACAAAATTTGTTCTGGTGTTATTGCTAGTAGATTGAAGAGAGTTCTGGAAAAATGATTGATTTAGATCAAATAGGTTTTATTAGTGGAAGATACATTGGAGATAACATTAGATTAATCTATGATATGCTACAATTTACAGAAGAAAACGACATACCTGGTTTGTTACTTTTGATAGATTTTGAAAAGGCATTTGATTCTATATCTTGGGACTTTCTTTTATCTGTATTAAAATTTTTCAACTTTGGGGAATCTATCATAAACTGGGTTAAAGTTTTTATAATAATATATCATCAGCAGTCATTCAGGGTGGTAATCTTTCAGAATTTTTTCAAATAGGCCGTGGTTGTAGACAAGGGATCCGTTATCGCCATATCTTTTTATTTTATATGCAGAAATTTTAGCCATTAAGATACGGGGTAATAAAAATATTGGTGGTATAAATGTGACAAGGATTGAACATAAGTTATCACAGTTTGCAGATGACACATCATTAATTTTAGATGGCAGTGAAAAGTCTCTAAATGAAGCTTTACTTGAATTAGATTGGTATGCAAAACTCTCTGGGCTAAACATTACTTTTACCAAGACACAAGTAGTATGGATTGGGAGTAACAAATACAGTAATGACACTTTAGGTCAACACAGAAACCTATCCTGGGGTAAAACATCCTTCAAGCTATTGGGTATTAATTTTGATGCTGATTTGGATAAAATTGTAAATATTAATTATGGTTCCGTGGCGTTAGTCCGAAGGTCCATTAGTCCGAAGGTTCGTTAGTCCGAAGGTTCATTAGTCCGAAGGTCCATTAGTCCGAAGGTTTTTTAGTCCGAAGGTCCGTTAGTCCGAAGGTCCGTTTATCCTAGTGTCGGCCACCCATACCATTGAACTCCGTTCAGAATAAAGACTTACAAAGACTGCGGTATTCGCGGGAAACCGAAGACGCATGCTTTGAGTTTTGGTGGCTCAAAAAGGGAAACTTGTGTCCCCCCCCCCTCCCAATAAATAACCCATTTATGGAATGATCAAGGTAAATTTACACCTACTGTTTATCCCCAAAAGACCCCATCTCTATATCTAACCAATGAAATGGCGATTTCACATGACGGTTAACCACTGATGCAGCAACGAAAGAGGGGTTAATCAAGAGATACTGGTTTGTTAACTTAGGGGTAGGAAAGGGACATATATGTAAAATTAGAATATAAACACATATTTGAAGTTAACTCCAAATGACTTTCCAAAATGCCTTGTGCAAACATGTATCTTAAAGTAGTGCTACTAGAAATTAAGGTATAAAACAACAAAGTACCGAAATTGCAGGAAATAATGATTTTTTTTCTAGTTTAACCCGTACGTTTTTTCCTACATGTAATATGCATAAAACATTTGTTAGATGATCTTTTATGATATTATATTATTTTTTGTTTCTGATGCGTGTATACCTGAGTACCAATCTGGAATTTCTACACTAACAAGACTGTTTATTCCTCTACAGTATACCACTTGGTTAAAATCTCTAAGGAGACCCCCATCTGGTAACGGGTACTTGTATATTTCGAGCCATGGAACACAGTATTCTAGAATTACATCTATGTATAATTTGGTACGCGTATGCTTAAGTTGTTGCAGTAGTTGATTGGAGTTTTCAATATTCCATAATAATTGGTATATATATTTGAGGTTACACTCCGTATTTTGCGACCATCAGTTGTATATTAGAACGTCCGTTTAATGATTTGATGTATTCTCTTTTTAATGGAATGTACTTGTCCCTCACAAAACTTAATTTCAGATGTGCTTTTATGTTTTCTAATCCCCTTCTCAGAGATCGTCTCTTTTGTGTCGTACCAAAAGGAACTCTTTCAGTATTACGTAAAGAGTAAATAACAAGTCTAAGACTATTTTGAAGTGTTTGTTAAGCAAAAAAATCCCAGTTGTTAATTGGATCAACAACGGGTCTTAAAAATAATCTTTGACTAAATATCTTTTAAGTCTAAAGCATATTTGGTTAAGATCAGAGTTTTAGTGGAGGGTTTACTTCATTGGAATGATTTCCATATACAAAAAATGTATTTGAGAGACGACTCATTTTTTATTTTATTTTTTTTAGACTTAGCACGCTTGGATCCACAATTACAATTTTTGGCATGTTTTCTACAAAATGTTTTAAATTTTACCTATATTTGCCGATTACACATTTTTTTCGCTAGCAAAAGCTGGGCGTACAGCCTACAACCCACCTGGATAGGCCACTGCTTAGTTAGGATGTGAATATGAGTATCTTGCTTCTCTTACTTAATTTGATAAAAGACTGAATATTAAATAAATTCAACACTGTTCGATACCTATCCTTTGGTCGAAAAACAAGACTAAAGGACCTTAAAAAGTTCGCACTAACGGACCTTCGGACTAATGAACATTCGGACTAACGGACCTTCGGACTAATGAACCTTTGGAGTAATGGACCTTCGGACTATCGAGCGGTCACCATTAATTATAATGAGAGAATTTTGCAAATAAAAAAACTAATTAAGATATGGTCAAAAAGGAATTTTACTGTCATTGGAAAAATTACTGTTGTGAAAACTCTGATTTTACCTGTCTTAACTCACCTAATCATTACATTGCCTAATCCTACTCAATACTTCTTAAAGAAGGTGAACGAGCTTATTTTTACCTTTATATGGAGTTCACCTGTGCACAGAGTTAAAAAGGAATTGTTACAAAAAGACTTCTGTGAAGGAGGACTGAAAATGATTAATCTAAATTTATTTATTTTAGCCCTAAAAACAACCTGGGTAAGAAAGCTATTTCGAACTGAATGTAAATGGGATAATATCTTATTTTCGACAATAAATCAAGAAAAATTATTCAATTTTGGTAATGGTTATATTTCTTACATAAAAGAAAATGTTGTAAAAAATAAATTTTGGAAAGATGTGTTCCATGCTTGGAACACCTTTATTGATAAAGAAGAAAACTTTACATGGGAATATTTTTTGTCTTCTCCACTGTGGATGAACAAAACTATAAAAATAGAAAACAAACCAGTATTCTATGAAGACTGGTTCAGAAAAGGTATTTGCTTTATTAATGATATTATGTCAGAAGATGGAAAATTT
The DNA here is from genome assembly GCA_963680875.1 of Bathymodiolus brooksi. NCBI lineage: Eukaryota > Metazoa > Mollusca > Bivalvia > Mytilida > Modiolidae > Bathymodiolus > Bathymodiolus brooksi. The sequence continues at coordinate 67,068,354 of OY804578.1, read as the reverse complement.
CTCTCCATTGATCAATTAGAGGCAAAAATTTAACATTTCCAAAAATATTATGAAATTTAATAGTATAATTTCAGCTGTTAATCATGCTGGAAAACAAAATGTGTATAATAGTTATAAGCTACTTACCCCACTTATTCCTTCGTTTGTAAAGACCATTTTGAAGGGGAACTAAAGATATGTATTTGTTACTAATAAGGAATAACATAGTGTCAAATGGTCAGAAAAAGTGGGAGGAAATTTTAGCCTTAGGTTTAGATGAAACGAAATGGAGAGAAATATTCAAACTACCCTTTATAGTCACACAAAATACCAAACTACAATGGTTACAGTACAGAATTAACCAATGTATCCTAGGAACAAATAAATTTCTGTATAAAATTAAAGTAAAAGACAATACCTTTTGCACTTTTTGTCAGGAAGATGAGGAAACTATAGAACATTTATTTTGGAACTGTGAGATTGTACAAGCTTTTATTGATGAAATTGATTCTTGGTTATTGTCAAATGGTGCTAGTATTCCATTTATTATGCAATTTTTTCTTTTTGGTGATACTTCAAAATCGTCTCGAGGAGATGCTATTAACCTCATTTTATTACAAACCAGAGGCTCTCAAGAGCCTGTATTGTTCAACTGATTATTAAAAGAACCAATTGGTCCTATGTAAAAACTATGTCCTGCAGTGGTAGTCATCTTCGAATTACGATCAACATAAAAAACACAAAGTTTGTAAAGGACCTTCCAATGATTGATGCAGTTTAGGTTCAATCACAGCCGGAGAGCAGACTCGATAATGGCGTCTTTTCAAATGATTTGTCACATACCGGAATCGGACACAGGTAATAGAAAACATCGACCAAGTGTTGAAAATTCACTCGTTTTTATCGTTGTGAGCGTCAAATATAACCGAGAAAGCGAGAAAAACATAGAAAATTGTTTCTTTCATATAAATTTGAGGCTCGGTGCTTGAACTTCTTGTAACAAAGGAGTATTGCAGAAATTAAAACGACACGGAAATGGCGGAAGTTGTTTAAAAAAACACGAAAAATTAAAAATTAAAATATTTGCCGAAAGGGTGATGAAAAATCATATATATAGTTCCATAGATTTCTATATTGGTATTTCAAAGAATCATTTTCTGTAATTAAACATACAATAGAACTTTTTTCTGTCAGAAGGATCGTGTCAAATTTTGGTTGGATTCAAAGGGAGGTAACTAGAAACCTCACATACTCAGGAATTTTTAACGTTCTATTTATAGAACGAGTGTAAACACATGTTTTCTTAATAAAACAAATATTATTTTGTATTAAAAATGTTGAAATTAGTCAGAATAATTGTCTATTATATCTACAGCTATTAAATTGACCAAATATAATTTAACAGATGAGTCCAAATTTGAGATAACTGGAAAAGATTTTATGGAACAATTTACATTAGTAATTACTGTAAAAGTAATCCTCTTAAGTTGACTTTTCGGTCGAAATACATGTAAATTTGTTGTTCCATGAAGGTATGACAAAACAAGAATCAACTGTAATGGTCTACTAAATCTATCGAATCAACTTGGTGGCCATCTTGGTTGGAAGTCGGGATCACCGGACACAATTTTGGAAGGGGGCCATCCAAGAATCATTTCAGCAAAGTTTGGTTGAGATTGGCTCAGTAGTTTCAGAGGAGAAGATTTTTTTTTAATTTCATCCCCCCTTTTTTCTAATTTGCATAATCTGTCAAAATCGGCAAAAGTTCAAAGTTCATAAAAAATCCTGTCATACATGCTGAAAAGCTCATCATTATGCTTATACAGTTCAAATTTGGGCACATTCTGGCTTAAAATAGAGCAGTTTTGGCCATTTGAAGAAATTTCTATTTTTAGTAACAGCGGCCATCTTGAATAGAGGGCGGGGCTATCAGACACAATTTGAAAGGGACCCACCCAGGGACCATCCCTGCCAGGCTTGGTTTAATTTGGTTCAGCGGTTTCAGAGGAGAAGATTTAAATGTGATCTTTTATAAAAATATGCCTAATTTGCATAATCGGTATATATCGGCTGAAAGAAAAATTTCACAGAAAAACCCGGAATATATGCTAAACTACTTCTTGCCATGTAGCTGCAGTTAAAATTTGAGCTCATTTTGACTTACACTACAGCAGCAATGGACAATTAAAATTTCATCCCCCCTTTTTCTATTTTGACCTTGGCGGGCATCTTGGTTGGAAGTCGGGATCACCGGACACAATTTTGGAAGGGGGCCATCCAAGAATCATTTCAGCAAAGTTTGGTTGAGATTGGCTCAGTAGTTTCAGAGGAGAAGATTTTTTTTTAATTTCATCCCTCCTTTTTTCTAATTTGCATAATCGGTCAAAATCGGCAAAAGTTTAAAGTTCATAAAAAATCCTGTAATACATGTTAAAAAGCTCATCATTATGCTTATACAGTTCAAATTTGAACACATTCTGGCTTAAAATAGAGCAGTTTTGGCCATTTGAAGAAATTTCTATTTTTAGTAACAGCGGCCATCTTGAAAAGAGGGCGGGGCTATCAGACACAATTTGAAAGGGACCCACCCAGGGACCATCCCTGCCAGGCTTGGCTTAATTTGGTTCAGCGGTTTCAGAGGAGAAAATTTAAATGTGATCTTTTATAAAAATATGCCTAATTTGCATAATCGGTATATCTCGGCTGAAAGAAAAATTTCACAGAAAAACCCAGAATATATGCTAAACTACTTCTTGCCATGTAGCTGCAGTTAAAATTTGAGCTCATTTTGACTTACACTACAGCAGCAATGGACAATTAAAATTTCATCCCCCCTTTTTTCTATTTTTAGCTTGGTGGCCATCTTGGTTGGAAGTCGGGATCACCGGACACAATTTTGGAAGGGCCCCACCCAGGGACCATCCCTGCCAGGTTTGGTTTAATTTGGTTCAGCGGTTTCAGAGGAGAAGATTTAAATGTGATCTTTTATAAAAATATGCCTAATTTGCATAATCGGTATATCTCGGCTGAAAGAAATATTTCACAGAAAAACCCGGAATATATGCTAAACTACTTCTTGCCATGTAGCTGCAGTTAAAATTTGAGCTCATTTTGACTTACACTACAGCAGCAATGGACAATTAAAATTTCATCCCCCCTTTTTTCTATTTTGACCTTGGCGGGCATCTTGGTTGGAAGTTGGGACCACCGGACACAATTTTGGAAGGGGGCCATCCAAGAATCATTTCAGCAAAGTTTGGTTGAGATTGGCTCAGTAGTTTCAGAGGAGAAGATTTGTTTTTAATTTCATCCCCCCTTTAAATCTAATTTGCATAATCGGTCAAAATCGGCAAAAGTTTAAAGTTCATAAAAAATCCTGTAATACATGTTAAAAAGCTCATCATTATGCTTATACAGTTCAAATTTGGACACATTCTGGCTTAAAATAGAGCAGTTTTGGCCATTTGTAGAAATTTCTATTTTTAGTAACAGTGGCCATCTTGAATAGAGGGCGGGGCTATCAGACACAATTTGAAAGGGACCCACCCAGGGACCATCCCTGCCAGGCTTGGTTTAATTTGGTTCAGCGGTTTCAGAGGAGAAGATTTAAATGTGATCTTTTATAAAAATATGCCTAATTTGCATAATCGGTATATCTCGGCTGAAAGAAAAATTTCACAGAAAAACCCAGAATATATGCTAAACTACTTCTTGTCATGTAGCTGCAGTTAAAATTTGAGCTCATTTTGACTTACACTACAGCAGCAATGGACAATTAAAATTTCATCCCCCCCTTTTTTCTATTTTTAGCTTGGCGGCCATCTTGGTTCGAAGTCGGGATCACCGGACACAATTTTGGAAGGGGGCCATCCAAGAATCATATCAGCAAAGTTTGGTTGAGATTGGCTCAGTAGTTTCAGAGGAGAAGATTTTTATTTAATTTCATCCCCCCTTTTTTTCTAATTTGCATAATCGGTCAAAATCGGCAAAAGTTTAAAGTTCATAAAAAATCCTGTAATACATGTTAAAAAGCTCATCATTATGCTTATACAGTTCAAATTTGGACACATTCTGGCTTAAAATAGAGCAGTTTTGGCCATTTGAAGAAATTTCTATTTTTAGTAACAGCGGCCATCTTGAATAGAGGGCGGGGCTATCAGACACAATTTGAAAGGGACCCACCCAGGGACCATCCCAGCCAGGCTTGGTTTAATTTGGTTCAGCGGTTTCAGAGGAGAAGATTTAAATGTGATCTTTTATAAAAATATGCCTAATTTGCATAATCGGTATATCTCGGCTGAAAGAAAAATTTCACAGAAAAACCCAGAATATATGCTAAACTACTTCTTGCCATGTAGCTGCAGTTAAAATTTGAGCTCATTTTGACTTACACTACAGCAGCAATGGACAATTAAAATTTCATCCCCCCTTTTTCTATTTTTAGCTTGGTGGCCATCTTGGTTGGAAGTCGGGATCACCGGACACAATTTTGGAAGGGCGCCACCCAGGGACCATCCCTGCCAGGTTTGGTTTAATTTGGTTCAGCGGTTTCAGAGGAGAAGATTTAAATGTGATCTTTTATAAAAATATGCCTAATTTGCATAATCGGTATATCTCGGCTGAAAGAAATATTTCACAGAAAAACCCGGAATATATGCTAAACTACTTCTTGCCATGTAGCTGCAGTTAAAATTTGAGCTCATTTTGACTTACACTACAGCAGCAATGGACAATTAAAATTTCATCCCCCCTTTTTTCTATTTTGACCTTGGCGGGCATCTTGGTTGGAGGTTGGGACCACCGGACACAATTTTGGAAGGGGGCCATCCAAGAATCATTTCAGCAAAGTTTGGTTGAGATTGGCTCAGTAGTTTCAGAGGAGAAGATTTTTTTTTAATTTCATCCCCCCTTTTTTTCTAATTTGCATAATCGGTCAAAATCGGCAAAAGTTTAAAGTTCATAAAAAATCCTGTAATACATGTTAAAAAGCTCATCATTATGCTTATACAGTTCAAACTTGGACACATTCTGGCTTAAAATAGAGCAGTTTTGGCCATTTGAAGAAATTTCTATTTTTAGTAACAGTGGCCATCTTGAATAGAGGGCAGGGCTATCAGACACAATTTGAAAGGGACCCACCCAGGGACCATCCATGCCAGGCTTGGTTTAATTTGGTTCAGCGGTTTCAGAGGAGAAGATTTAAATGTGATCTTTTATAAAAATATGCCTAATTTGCATAATCGGTATATCTCGGCTGAAAGAAAAATTTCACAGAAAAACCCGGAATATATGCTAAACTACTTCTTGCCATGTAGCTGCAGTTAAAATTTGAGCTCATTTTGACTTACACTACAGCAGCAATGGACAATTAAAATTTCATCCCCCCTTTTTTCTATTTTGACCTTGGTGGCCATCTTGGTTGGAAATCGGGATCACCGGACACAATTTTGGAAGGGGGCCATCCAAGAATCATTTCAGCAAAGTTTGGTTGAGATTGGCTCAGTAGTTTCAGAGGAGAAGATTTTTTTTTAATTTCATCCCCCCTTTTTTTCTAATTTGCATAATCGGTCAAAATCGGCAAAGTTTAAAGTTCATAAAAAATCCTGTAATACATGTTAAAAAGCTCATCAATATGCTTATACAGTTCAAATTTGGACACATTCTGGCTTAAAATAGAGCAGTTTTAGCCATTTGAAGAAATTTCTATTTTTAGTAACAGCGGCCATCTTGAATAGAGGGCGGGGCTATCAGACACAATTTGAAAGGGACCCACCCAGGGACCATCCCTGCCAAGCTTGGTTTAATTTGGTTCAGCGGTTTCAGAGGAGAAGATTTAAATGTGATCTTTTATAAAAATATGCCTAATTTGCATAATCGGTATATCTCGGCTGAAAGAAAAATTTCACAGAAAAACCCAGAATATATGCTAAACTACTTCTTGCCATGTAGCTGCAGTTAAAATTTGAGCTCATTTTGACTTACACTACAGCAGCAATGGACAATTAAAATTTCATCCCCGCTTTTTTCTATTTTTAGCTTGGTGGCCATCTTGGTTGGAAGTCGGGATCACCGGACACAATTTTGGAAGGGCCCCACCCAGGGACCATCCCTGCCAGGTTTGGTTTAATTTGGTTCAGCGGTTTCAGAGGAGAAGATTTAAATGTGATCTTTTATAAAAATATGCCTAATTTGCATAATCGGTATATCTCGGCTGAAAGAAATATTTCACAGAAAAACCCGGAATATATGCTAAACTACTTCTTGCCATGTAGCTGCAGTTAAAATTTGAGCTCATTTTGACTTACACTACAGCAGCAATGGACAATTAAAATTTCATCCCCCCTTTTTTCTATTTTTAGCTTGGCGGGCATCTTGGTTGGAAGTTGGGACCACCGGACACAATTTTGGAAGGGGGCCATCCAAGAATCATTTCAGCAAAGTTTGGTTGAGATTGGCTCAGTAGTTTCAGAGGAGAAGATTTTTTTTTAATTTCATCCCCCCTTTTTTTCTAATTTGCATAATCGGTCAAAATCGGCAAAAGTTTAAAGTTCATAAAAAATCCTGTAATACATGTTAAAAAGCTCATCATTATGCTTATACAGTTCAAATTTGGACACATTCTGGCTTAAAATAGAGCAGTTTTGGCCATTTGAAGAAATTTCTATTTTTAGTAACAGCGGCCATCTTGAATAGAGGGCGGGGCTATCAGACACAATTTGAAAGGGACCCACCCAGGAACCATCCCTGCCAGGCTTGGTTTAATTTGGTTCAGCGGTTTCAGAGGAGAAGATTTAAATGTGATCTTTTATAAAAATATGCCTAATTTGCATAATTGGTATATCTCGGCTGAAAGAAAAATTTCACAGAAAAACCCAGAATATATGCTAAACTACTTCTTGCCATGTAGCTGCAGTTAAAATTTGAGCTCATTTTGACTTACACTACAGCAGCAATGGACAATTAAAATTTCATCCCCCCTTTTTTCTATTGTTAGCTTGGCGGCCATCTTGGTTGGAAGTCAGGATCACCGGACACAATTTTGGAAGGGGGCCATCCAAGAATCATATCAGCAAAGTTTGGTTGAGATTGGCTCAGTAGTTTCAGAGGAGAAGATTTTTTTTAAATTTCATCCCCCCTTTTTTCTAATTTGCATAATCGGTCAAAATCGGCAAAAGTTCACAGTTCATAAAAAATCCTGTAATACATGTTAAAAAGCTCATCATTATGCTTATACAGTTCAAATTTGGACACATTCTGGCTTAAAATAGAGCAGTTTTGGCCATTTGAAGAAATTTCTATTTTTAGTAACAGTGGCCATCTTGAATGGAGGGCGGGGCTATCAGACACAATTTGAAAGGGACCCACCCAGGGACCATCCCTGCCAGGTTTGGTTTAATTTGGTTCAGCAGTTTCAGAGGAGAAGATTTAAATGTGATCTTTTATAAAAATATGCCTAATTTGCATAATCGGTATATTTCGGCTGAAAGAAATATTTCACAGAAAAACCCGGAATATATGCTAAACTACTTCTTGCCATGTAGCTGCAGTTAAAATTTGAGCTCATTTTGACTTACACTGCAGCAGCAATGGACAATTAAAATTTCATCCCCCCTTTTTTCTATTTTTAGCTTGGCGGGCATCTTGGTTGGAAGTTGGGACCACCGGACACAATTTTGGAAGGGGGCCATCCAAGAATCATTTCAGCAAAGTTTGGTTGAGATTGGCTCAGTAGTTTCAGAGGAGAAGATTTTTTTTTAATTTCATCCCCCCTTTTTTTCTAATTTGCATAATCGGTCAAAATCGGCAAAAGTTTAAAGTTCATAAAAAATCCTGTAATACATGTTAAAAAGCTCATCATTATGCTTATACAGTTCAAATTTGGACACATTCTGGCTTAAAATAGAGCAGTTTTGGCCATTTGAAGAAATTTCTATTTTTAGTAACAGCGGCCATCTTGAATAGAGGGCGGGGCTATCAGACACAATTTGAAAGGGACCCACCCAGGGACCATCCCTGCCAGGCTTGGTTTAATTTGGTTCAGCGGTTTCAGAGGAGAAGATTTAAATGTGATCTTTTATAAAAATATGCCTAATTTGCATAATTGGTATATCTCGGCTGAAAGAAAAATTTCACAGAAAAACCCAGAATATATGCTAAACTACTTCTTGCCATGTAGCTGCAGTTAAAATTTGAGCTCATTTTGACTTACACTACAGCAGCAATGGACAATTAAAATTTCATCCCCCCTTTTTTCTATTTTTAGCTTGGTGGCCATCTTGGTTGGAAGTCAGGATCACCGGACACAATTTTAGAAGGGGGCCATCCAAGAATCATATCAGCAAAGTTTGGTTGAGATTGGCTCAGTAGTTTCAGAGGAGAAGATTTTTTTTAAATTTCATCCCCCCTTTTTTCTAATTTGCATAATCGGTCAAAATCGGCAAAAGTTCACAGTTCATAAAAAATCCTGTAATACATGTTAAAAAGCTCATCATTATGCTTATACAGTTCAAATTTGGACACATTCTGGCTTAAAATAGAGCAGTTTTGGCCATTTGAAGAAATTTCTATTTTTAGTAACAGTGGCCATCTTGAATGGAGGGCGGGGCTATCAGACACAATTTGAAAGGGACCCACCCAGGGACCATCCCTGCCAGGTTTGGTTTAATTTGGTTCAGCGGTTTCAGAGGAGAAGATTTAAATGTGATCTTTTATCAAAATATGCCTAATTTGCATAATCGGTATATCTCGGCTGAAAGAAAAATTTCACAGAAAAACCCGGAATATATGCTAAACTACTTCTTGCCATGTAGCTGCAGTTAAAATTTGAGCTCATTTTGACTTACACTACAGCAGCAATGGACAATTAAAATTTCATCCCCCCTTTTTTCTATTTTGACCTTGGCGGCCATCTTGGTTGGAAGTCGGGATCACCGGACACAATTTTGGAAGGGGGCCATCCAAGAATCATTTCAGCAAAGTTTGGTTGAGATTGGCTCAGTAGTTTCAGAGGAGAAGATTTTTTTTAATTTCATCCCCCCTTTTTTCTAATTTGCATAATCGGTCAAAATCGGCAAAAGTTTAAAGTTCATAAAAAATCCTGTAATACATGTTAAAAAGCTCATCATTATGCTTATACAGTTCAAATTTGGACACATTCTGGCTTAAAATAGAGCAGTTTTGGCCATTTGAAGAAATTTCTATTTTTAGTAACAGTGGCCATCTTGAATGGAGGGCGGGGCTGTCGGACACAATTTGAAAGGGACCCACCCAGGGACCATCCCTGCCAGGTTTGGTTTAATTTGGTTCAGCGGTTTCAGAGGAGAAGATTTAAATGTGATCTTTTATCAAAATATGCCTAATTTGCATAATCGGTATATCTCGGCTGAAAGAAAAATTTCACAGAAAAACCCGGAATATATGCTAAACTACTTCTTGACATGTAGCTGCAGTTTAAATTTGAGCTCATTTTGACTTACACTACAGCAGCAATGGACAATTAAAATTTCATCCCCCCTTTTTCTATTTTGACCTTGGCGGCCATCTTGGTTGGAAGTCGGGATCACCGGACACAATTTTGGAAGGGGGCCATCCAAGAATCATTTCAGCAAAGTTTGGTTGAGATTGGCTCAGTAGTTTCAGAGGAGAAGATTTTTTTTAAATTTCATCCCCCCTTTTTTTCTAATTTGCATAATCGGTCAAAATCGGCAAAAGTTCAAAGTTCATAAAAAATCCTGTAATACATGTTAAAAAGCTCATCATTATGCTTATACAGTTCAAATTTGGACTCATTCTGGCTTAAAATAGAGCAGTTTTGGCCATTTGAAGAAATTTCTATTTTTAGTAACAGCGGCCATCTTGAATAGAGGGCGGGGCTATCAGACACAATTTGAAAGGGACCCACCCAGGGACCATCCCTGCCAGGTTTGGTTTAATTTGGTTCAGCGGTTTCAGAGGAGAAGATTTAAATGTGATCTTTTATCAAAATATGCCTAATTTGCATAATCGGTATATCTCGGCTGAAAGAAAAATTTCACAGAAAAACCCAGAATATATGCTAAACTACTTCTTGCCATGTAGCTGCAGTTAAAATTTGAGCTCATTTTGACTTACACTACAGCAGCAATGGACAATTAAAATTTCATCCCCCCTTTTTCTATTTTTAGCTTGGCGGCCATCTTGGTTGGAAGTCGGGATCAACGGACACAATTTTGGAAGGGGGCCATCCAAGAATCATTTCAACAAAGTTTGGTTGATATTGGCTCAGTAGTTTCCGAGGAGAAGATTTTTTTTAAATTTCATCCCCCCTTTTTTCTAATTTGCATAATCGGTCAAAATCGGCAAAAGTTCAAAGTTCATAAAAAATCCTGTCATACATGCTGAAAAGCTCATCATTATGCTTATACAGTTCAAATTTGGGCACATTCTGGCTTAAAATAGAGCAGTTTTGGCCATTTGAAGAAATTTCTATTTTTAGTAACAGCGGCCATATTGAATGGAGGGCGGGGCTGTCATTTTGGGACGCCCTTCTGGGGTGCCATGAAACTTTCACTGGCGATATTGCTGTTCTGCAGAAAGAAATCTGCACTGATAAGATGGAACATTTCACGACATATTGTGGGACACTTCAGTGCAGCAATGAAAGTCAGATCGGGGTTAGTTGCCGCGGACGACGAAACTCACGATGAAAACAGATCGGCATCGATGAAACGGGATGAACAGCAAGTCGCAGACTTAATCAGCCATTTGCAGGAGAAAATGATCAACCCGTTCGACATTCAGCAACACACTCCTGAATTGATTAATGTTTCTACGGGCCTCAAAGCGTCAAAGGAAGTGCAAGAATCGCTCCTAAAATCAGTCGATACGGGTAATGCTATGGTCAAAACATTTGTTGGTTCTGCTTTGTCTGTAGGTAAGTCTGGAAGTTTTTATGGTCCTATTAAAAGATCTAACATCAAGATATTTTCAGATATGAACAAGAATACGAAGCTAAAATGCCGATCAGGAGAGACAGTACAGGGAAACATCAATCCAGAACTTATATTTCGTCGTGCATTAGCACTGATGACATGCAGAGATGATGTCACTGCGGAAAAACTACTCTCTTTCCTTATTGGACCCATACCGACTTCCCTGTTCCACGATGACAGCACCATGCGAAAATGTGTCAAGGCTGATCTTACTCATGAACTTGAACATGAGGTATGTCCATCTTTCACTCTTCCTTCATTTGACAAAACACTTACAGTTTTGATCCGAGATGGTATGGGCATTATTCAATCTTTAGATGTGAAAAAGTTCTCCAATTTTGGTGATCTGGCGATCTTCTATTTGAAACATTTGTTGATGCTCTTTCAGTCTGCGGAAACAATTGTAGATGTCTTTGATAGGTATAACCTTAAGGACTCTATCAAATCTGCTGAAAGAGAACGTCGCTCTCAAGCAGCTGATGGGCACAGGATCTATCATGTAAATGAAGGCAGCAGCATTCCAGACTGGAAAAAATTCTTGTCGAACAATAGAAATAAGCAGGAATTTATCAGCTTTCTTGGAGAATTTATTTCAAAGTTCGTCAACGCCGATAATCCCTTGCCTGTTGGACAAACTTTATATTTAGCAGGGACTTTCCGGAATCCAGAGGTCGTGAAAAAAATAGCAGGTGATCAAGTTACAGACTGTGTAGATTTGTTCAGTATCCAAGAAGAGGCAGATACTAGAATTATTTTGCATGCCCTTCATCCTGACGAACAATTTGGCAAGTCTAGTGTTAAAGGCAGAATCATTATCAAATGTTCAGACACTGATGTGCAGGGATGCTTCTGATTAGAAAAAGAAATAACTGAAAATCAACAAAAATAGCTGAAACCATCATTTCAAAACATCATTTTTTTTTACTTTTTCAGACTGTGTCCTGCAACGTTCAGAATTTGTTTTCTTGGAGAAAAAAGCTGAAATCAGTTAAATAACTGAAAAAAATCATCCCTGGATGTGTTAGTTCTTTGTGTCCATTACTATCCACGCATGCAGAACATAGATCAACTATGGCTCTTGATGGGTTCAGTTACTAGCATTAAGGATGGTAGGCGATATATACCAGTTCGTTTACAAAATGTAGTTCTCTGTCGAGCATAACTTGTGAAATTCTCCCAGCAGTTCATGCTCTGACTGGTTGTGATACCACTTCTGCTATCTTTGGTATTGGAAAAAAATCTGTTTTTAAGCTGATTAAATCTTCATCTGCTGAGCTTTCGGACCTTTCACAGCTTAAGGACCCAGATCTTGAATCCTCAATATGTGTTGCAAGAAAAGTTGTGGCAAAGTTGTATGACCCAAAAGCAAAGTATAAGTCTTGCCACACCAATCTGAATGAGCTGACATCACACCAAGCAAAACCACCAGTAGCTTCACCTTATGACTACGGTTGGCAAAAAGGTAGCAACGGTCCAACTCAAAATTTTGTTCTCTGGTCTGATGTCATCAGACTTCCTTCAAGATTTGATTTGTTCGTGCAAAGGTAGAAAGATATGTAGCCGAGAATTTGTTTGCTACGAACAAAAAATCTGTTGCACAGAATTATGTACTTGTCAGGGCAGTGATCTATGTTTAAACATAATTACAAGCCAACAGAACCCTGACGATGACAATGAAGAAGTGGCATCTGATGATTAATTTGAAGGTTGCAGTGGGTAAATGAAATGGAAATGTGAATTTTAATGGATATGAAATATGAATATGTATATACCTAAGGGTAATAACAAAATTACCAAACTCCGAACAATCTTACAAAGGGAAAGTCAAAACTCATAAGTATATAAACAGACAAAATCAGTCAACAACCGGAAAACTGTGAAAACCGTAATGACCCTGACTTGGTACAGGCATTTCTAAAGAAATGGTGGGTTGAATCAGATTTTAAAGTGCCAAACCTCCCCCTTTCATTACAGCTCAAAGTTTGCGACTGTCACTATAACATTATTTATAACAATACTTGAACAAAACAGGTAAAACAGTTGTCAAACCAGCACCAAACTCAGTGAAGTAAATGTCAAAGAGACTTTTACGTCACACATTGATAAAAAAATATTTTTGACATCTTTGTTGACACCTTATCTTTATACATTTTCACTATATGAAAATCCATCGTTTATAATCTTTTCTGCAGAGACGGAATATATTTCGACAAGATCTTGGTATCGGAATATAAACTTTTTAAGAGATCGAATAAGGCGAATCTTTTTATAGCCCTGGTCCAGTAGCCTGTTTCTCAGATGAAGATGACGTTTCAGGAAATCAGAATAATTGCTACTGGCCCTTGCATAACGAATCAATTGCGAGATGTAAACACCATATGCAGGAGAAGCTGGTATATTGCTGCACATATTTGGAAAATTTATGATTTTAAAATTGAAGTCGTCCCGTTTATCATAAATTTTAGTACTGATTTGACCACTGTCGTCAAATTCGAGGTATAAGTCCAAAAATGATGCTGACGAAGCGGTATCTGTGGTCTCTTTAACTTCCAGCTCTGGAGGATATATCAATGGAAGAAATTCTGCAAATCTAGAATTATTGATAGATAAAACGTCATCAATATACCTGTATGTGAAATTAAAGGCTCTAGCCTCATGAATCTTCTTATCTTTTACAAGCTTTTGAAGAAACTCCGACTCATGAGTATAAAAATAAATCGGCTAGAGGAGGGGCACAATTCGTACCCATGTATGTAGTCCATAATCAAAACCCATGAAAATTTAAAAAAACAAAAAAACAAAAAAACAAAAAGAACAAAAAATAATATCCTACCAGACAGCCCTCCAAGCTTGACATGGTTGGTAGGCTTTCAACAAACAGGAGGCCCAAGTTATTGTGATTTATGGATGATTTGTCAATGATGTCCATTTTCACCCTTTTTATGATGATATTTTTTTCGATCTTCTATACTTCCTACTCACAATTTTTTTTTTTATTTTCTTCAAATGTATGTGCTTGGATAAATAACAAGATATGATTATAATCTAACGATGATGAAGTCTCAAGTCTCCCAAACCAGCCACTGACAACAGGTTTAAAAAATAAATCAAAAGCTACCTTTGAAATCGAACAATGTTGAATTTTTGCGGTATTGTGGTGGGCATTTTGAAAATGGAGACCGGTAGAAATTTTTCGATGTCGGGAATCAATTCAGGTCATCATAATCTACCTATTCGTTGAAATCGAATAATGATAAATTTGTGTGGTATTGTGGTGGCCATTTTGAAAATGGCGACCGATAGAAATTTTTCAATGTTGGGAATCAATTCGGGACATCATTCTCCACCCACATATCAAATTTTGATGATATCGGACAATGTTGAAAATGGCGGCCGCTAGAAATTTTTCAATGTCAGGAATAAATTCGGGACATCATAATCTACCTACATATGAAATGTCGTTGTAATCGGACAATGTTGAATTTGTGCGGTATTGTGGTGGCCATTTTGAAAATGGTGACCGCTAGAAATTTGTCAATGTCGGGAATAAATTCAGTACAGTCAATTTGCAATCACTCAATCTGGAATCACAACTACCTGTATATACATGTAATGTGGATAATAAAAACAAATCAAGGAAATTGTGGGAAAGCGTATTCAACTTGCCTTAATACCTTAAAACAGGTTGTAGCTAAATTTCATTACGGGTAACATGCGTTATCAGAATGAAAAAACCTGAAGCAGTTGCAAATATAATTGATTTTTGAATGTATTCATTTGTTTTTGTCCTGTCTTACATCCCCTTTCCTTGTGAACAAAAATAGCACTATATTTGATTTTTGACTGAAAAATATTGTTCTATCAATTATAATTTCATGATGACTCCAATAAGAAATTAACATGCATTATCAACATAGTTATACTACTTGTTCTTTCATGATTCAATTTCAGAGACCTTTGCAAAATGAATTATTCTACTACAGATGATGAGATGTATTCAGATTGATCACACAACCAGACATTTAGGCATATACATGTAACAACACAAAAAGATACATACAGTTACAAATGGTCATTTTTTCCACACACTATAGTACAATGGAATGGAACATCTTACCACAGACAATTATCTCAAGTCCATCAATAGACTCTTTCAGAGAACAGCTAACACCCACTGTTCTCTTAAACATTTAAATTTCAAATACAATTGTACAGTTTTAATTTTTTTGTTTTATTCACACTTTTGATTTCACTTTATTTCACTATCATGAAATTTATGTAAATATTTTTGTAAATACCCATGCATGCAACAGTACGTAATCTTCAACGTCTTGAAGGAGTACTGTATATCTAAAGAGGAAGATTTCTCATAATCCGGAGTTTATTCTATTAGAAATTTTGCAAATGACCTACAGCAACTGTTAACATCTGTGACCTTTAACAAACATTACAGAAAGAAACTCCTGTACGATGGGCATACATTTCTTTTTGTATTTCCTCATGCTAAAATCTTAAGGAACATCGTTTTACTTCATATATTTTGGAGAATTTGAGACATTATCACCTGAGCAAAGTGTAGGCAATTCTATCTACTATCATATTATTCCACATTTAACTTTTTTAATTATGGGCAGTTTCAAATTAAATGGCTCCTACTGCTATAGCTGTCTAATTTACTCATTTTTATGATTTTATTGGATCTAAATAGTTCAAAAGATCTGTAATGATTTGATGTTTGTTACTGCAAACAATCATTAAGATATCTAGAATAACAAAAAAAATATGTCCAAAAAACATGTCAAAATTGTCAGGAGTGCAACACTTTTTTGTGACACTTTAAAAAATCCTTAATTTTCAACAACCTACCACAGCACTAAATGATAAATCAAACAATATGTTATCAAAATCTATTTCATCCCAAACTTTGATATGTTGACATACTTTAAGATAGCAATAGATCATGCTTCACATTTATTATTGCATAAAAATATGGCTTTGTATAAAAGATGTACCTAGTCAGGAGTGCAACAAACATTTATGCAAGTTTTCCTAAATTACATTGTAGAAATGTTGTCTTTTAGTTTTCAAAGATATGGGGTATAAATAAATCTTAATACATCATTGCTGCTTCAAAACCATAGTTAAAGGATACACTAAAATCAGTAGTAAGGCCAAGAATGTCACATTAAAGGCAGCACTCTCAAATGTCAGGAGTGCAACATTTGATATTTTCTTAGACATATTTTCTTTTAAATGTAACTAAAATCACATCTGTCTTTCTATTTCAACAGAGACTGACTAAGAGAACAGATAAAACCTATTTACCTGTTTGAGATACATAAAATATCTCTCACAGAAGCATTTGATTCATGTCAGGAGTGCAACTAGTTTTAAGTGATCTTCTACACAGTCTAAATTATAGCTTTTTATATGGATGATTTAAATAAAATGAGATTCTGTCAAGTTTAGAATAATGTTTGAGAAAATTAAAAGTCCCAATAGCATTTTATGTGCTTTTAATTTTATGTAATAAAGCATTTTTGTTCATTTTAAATGGTCTCATGCTTTAATATATATATTAGGTATTAATACTAGAGTCATTCTCTGACAAGGGAACATGTTTTCTAGGTTCATTAGCAATTGGAGATTAATTGACTTGATAAAGTTTATGATAAATGCATTTATCTATTTTCTTATAGATAATTTATGGTTGACCATGTAAATGTTGCACTCCTGACATAAATATTTAAAAATCATTGAAATTTGATATAATCAATTTTTCAAGTATCCAAAAAATATTTGTAATTGTACATTAAACATCTATTTTCAATATTAATTTAGATTAATACATGTTTTAAATGTTTTTGTATAGTATATTTCAAAAATAAGTTGGAATTTTCGAGAAGTACGGCTGTAAACAAGTTACAACTAACTAGAAAAATGTTACTTTAAGAAACAATTATCATTAAAACTTGGTAAAACTAATGCTTGAAAGAACACCAACTGATTTTTTCCCCTGTGAATTGTTTTTAAGTTAATAACTCTTCTTTTTCTTGATGGCAATATAATGTCAGGAGTGCAACATATCCTGATAAAATAGTACCATTGATAAAATAATGATAATTTATAATAAATTGCCTTTTCTAGCCTATAAAAATATTCTAATTATTTCTTTATGATTTATCTTATAAATATATTAAGAGTGGTATAATACAAATTTTCAAATGTAATTAAAAATATTGCTGCTAAAACTGGGTATTAAAGGAGTGGTATGGCAAAAAATTGTTACAAATTTCCAAATACTGTCATTTCTGTACAAATATTTCATTGAAACAGGTAAAAATTATTGTATGAGTTAACAGTAACATCACTGTTCAATGTTGGCATTTTAAAATGTGATATTTTCTTCTTTTTTCTTTATTATAAAATGTCAGGAGTGCAACAAAAATAGACAAAATGTTTTTTCTACAACCAATTATTTTGCGATCGTTCAAAGAATCAATGTGATTTTTTTTTACAAATGGCTACTTATCTTTAAAGTTTGAAAATTTTGTTGTCTTACATGTAAGTAAAAATATTCATTAATATTTTGATAATAAAAACTTTATCAGGTAGATTGGACAAAAATATTGAGAATTTTTCATAAAAAATAGCTTTTAAGAAAAACTACAACTACCAATAACCCAATATTTTGCACAAAAAGTCATTTATATCAGTTGTATTGTTTGAGAAACCATTATACAAAATAATTGAGACTAAAGATTGTTTAACTGATATAGAATAAGTATGTGTTTTACATGTTTTTCATGCCAATTTGTGTTCAATAAAAGGTTCTTAAAAATTTATTGCTTATCTGTTCATAGTTTCTTTCTTGTTTCATTTACTTCAATGTATGCAACATTGAAAATTATCAGCAGAAAGTTTTTAGGAGTGAGTTTAATTTGGACATTTTTTTCACATGTTGGAGCCATTTTTTTTAAACAGCCCTTATAAAGAGATATTGTTACATTTATGATTTTATAGAAATTTATGCCACAGTTTGACAGTTTATACACTACTCTGTGTTAGATTACAAAAGACAGATGTTGAATGCAAGTTATCTATATTAAACATTTCATTTAAATTTTGGTAACACTCAAATCCGTGTCCACTCCTAAAATCGGCATACACTAACATCATTATCTCATGGCCGATTTATTGGTTAGAGTTCTTGAGTGACGTCATTGGATGTCGATATGAGAAAGTGAGAAACTGCCATAGTTTATAGAATTGAACATTGCTTTGAGAATTGGAACTAGAGGCTCAGCCCACTGAGCCTGTATCGCTCATCTGACAATAGAACGATACTGAAGCAAATTTCAAAGGGAGATAATCATTACCTTAAAAAACAGCAGCCATCTTGAATGGAGGGTGGGGCTGTCGGACACAATTTTGAAAGGGACACACCCATGGACCATCTATGCCAAGTTTGGCTCCATTTGGCCAAGCTGTTTCAGAGGAGAAGATTTTTTTAACATTAGCCAATAAGAAAAAAGAATTAATCTTGGCGGCCATGTTGGTAGGCCAAATGGAACGAAATGGAGAAACTTTATAGAGGACCTTACATAGATGCTTACTGCCAAGTTTGGTTCCATTTGGCCAAGTTGTTTCAGAGAAGAAGATTAAAATATGAAAAAGTTAATGGATGGACGACGGACGCCAAGTGATGGCAATACCTCACATGGCCCTTTGGGTCAGGTGAGCAAAAAAATTATGAAAAAAGGGCAATAACTCCTAGACGGATAATCAGATTTACTTCAAAATTGCAGGGCATGTAGATCTTGACAAGCTGAACATGTTTTCAGTTTACACTCAACATCTATCTCTTATAGTTTTTGAAATAAAGGATGAAAAGTATTAACATTTTTAAAATTTGATGAAAAAAGGGCAATAACTTCAAGATGGGTAATCAGATTTACTTTAAAATTGCAGGCTAGCTTGATCTTGACATGCTGAACATGTTTGCTGTTTAAACTTAACATCTATCTCTTATAGTTTTTGAAATAAAGGACAAAAGGTATTAACATTTTGAAAATTTGACCAAAAAAAGGGCAATAACTTCAAATTGGGTACTCAGATTAACTTCAAAATTACAGGGTAGGTAGATCTTAATATGCTGCACATGTTTGCAATTTAAACTTAACCTTTATCTCTAATAGTTTTTGAAATATCAGACAAAAATGTTTAAATTAAAAAAAAAAATGATGATGAAAAAAGGGCAATAACTCCTAGACGGGTAATCAGATTTACTTCAAAATTGCAGGGCATGTAGATCTTGACCTGCTGCACATGTGTGCTGTTTAAACTTAACGTCTATCTCTTATAGTTTTTTAAATAAAAAACGAAAAGTTTTAAAATTTTGAAAATTTGATGAAAAAAGGGCAATAACTCCTAGATGGGTATTCAGATTTACTTCAAAATTGCAAGGTATGTAGATCTTGACAAGCTGAACATGTTTTCAGTTTACACTTAACATCTATCTCTTATAGTTTTTGAAATAAAGGACAAAAGGTATTAACATTTTGAAAATTTGACAAAAAAAAGGGCAATAACTTCAAATTGGGCACTCAGATTAACTTCAAAATTACAGGGTAGGTAGATCTTAATATGCTGCACATGTTTGCAATTTAAAATTAACCTTTATCTCTAATAGTTTTTGAAATATCAGATAAAAATGTTTAAATTAAAAAAAAAATGATGAAAAAGGGCAATAACTCCTAGACGGGTAATCAGATTTACTTCAAAATTGCAGGGCATGTAGATCTTGACATGCTGCACATGTGTGCTGTTTAAACTTAACGTCTATCTCTTATAGTTTTTGAAATAAACCAGAGGCTCTCAAGAGCCTGTATCGTTCACCTGGTAATAAAAAAAAACAATTGGTCCTATGTAAAAACTATGTCCTGCGTCATCTTGGAATTACGATCAACATAAAAAACATAAAGTTTGTAAAGGACCTTCCAATGATTGATGCACAGTTTAGGTTCAATCAGTGCAATAGCTTCAGAGAAGAATATATTTCTGTATTTTCCCCATATGGTTCTGTGTTAATACTATGACCTGTGGTGGCAGCCATCTTGGATTTCCGATCGGCATAAAAAACAGGACCTTCCAATGATCATTCCTGGGCAGTTTGGTTTCAACTGTCCAAGTGGTTTCAGAGAAGAAGCATTTTGAAACATTTTTCCCATAGGGTCCAATGTTAAACTAAGTCCTGCCGTAGCCGCCATTTTGAATTTCATATCAGAATAAAAAACGTATATTTTGTAGAGGACCATTTAATGAACATTCATGCACAGTTTGGATTTAATCATATTTGTAGTTTCTGAGAAGAAGGCATTTGAACATTTTCCCATAGGGTCCAATGTTAATCTATGTCCTGCGGTGGTGGCCATCTTGGATTTCCGATCGGCATAAAAAACACACACCTTGTAGAGGACCTTCCAATGATCATTCCTGGGCAGTTTGGTTTCAATTATCCAAGTGGTTTCAGAGAAGAAGCGTTTTGAAACATTTTTCCCATAGGGTCCAATGTTAAACTAAGTCCTGCCGTAGCCGCCATTTTGAATTTCATACCAGAACAAAAAACGTAAAGTTTGTAGAGGACCATCTAATGAACATTCATGTACAGTTTGGCTTTAATCATATTTGTAGTTTCTGAGTAGAAGGCATTTGAATATTTTCCCATAGGGTCCAATGTTAATCTATGTCCTGCGGTGGCGGCCATCTTGGATTTCCGACCGGCATAAAAAACAGAAAATTTGTAGAGGACCTTCCAATGATCATTCCTGGGCAGTTTAGTTTCAACTGTCCAAGTGGTTTCAGAGAAGAAGCATTTTGAAACATTTTTCCCATAGGGTCCAATGTTAAACTAAGTCCTGCTGTAGCTGCCATTTTGAATTTCATACCGGAACAAAAAACGTAAAGTTTGTAGAGGACCATCTAATGAACATTCATGTACAGTTTGGCTTTAATCATATTTGTAGTTTCTGAGTAGAAGGCATTTGAACATTTTCCCATAGGGTCCAATGTTAATCTATGTATTGCGGTGGTGGCCATCTTGGATTTCCGATTGGCATAAAAAACATAAAATTTGTAGAGGACCTTCCAATGATCATTCCTAGGCAGTTTGGTTTCAATTATCCAAGTGGTTTCAGAGAAGAAGCGTTTTGAAACATTTTTCCCATAGGGTCCAATGTTAAACTAAGTCCTGCCGTAGCCGCCATTTTGAATTTCATACCGGAACAAAAAACGTAAAGTTTGTAGAGGACCATCCAATGAACATTCATGTACAGTTTGGCTTTAATCATATTTGTAGTTTCTGAGTAGAAGGCATTTGAATATTTTCCCATAGGGTCCAATGTTAATCTGTCCTGCGGTGGCGGCCATCTTGGATTTCCGACCGGCATAAAAAACAGAAAATTTGTAGAGGACCTTCCAATGATCATTCCTGGGCAGTTTGGTTTCAACTGTCCAAGTGGTTTCAGAGAAGAAGCATTTTGAAACATTTTTCCCATAGGGTCCAATGTTAAACTAAGTCCTGCCGTAGCCGCCATTTTGAATTTCATATCGGAACAAAAAACCTTAAGATTGTAGAGGACCATCCAATGAACATTCATGTACAGTTTGGCTTTAATCATATTTGTAGTTTCTGAGAAGAAGGCATTTGAACATTTTCCCATAGGGTCCAATGTTAATCTATGTATTGCGGTGGTGGCCATCTTGGATTTCCGATTGGCATAAAAAACATAAAATTTGTAGAGGACCTTCCAATGATCATTCCTAGGCAGTTTGGTTTCAATTATCCAAGTGGTTTCAGAGAAGAAGCGTTTTGAAACATTTTTCCCATAGGGTCCAATGTTAAACTAAGTCCTGCCGTAGCCGCCATTTTGAATTTCATACCGGAACAAAAAACGTAAAGTTTGTAGAGGACCATCCAATGAACATTCATGTACAGTTTGGCTTTAATCATATCTGTAGTTTCTGAGTAGAAGGCATTTGAATATTTTCCCATAGGGTCCAATGTTAATCTGTCCTGCGGTGGCGGCCATCTTGGATTTCCGACCGGCATAAAAAACAGAAAATTTGTAGAGGACCTTCCAATGATCATTCCTGGGCAGTTTGGTTTCAACTGTCCAAGTGGTTTCAGAGAAGAAGCATTTTGAAACATTTTTCCCATAGGGTCCAATGTTAAACTAAGTCCTGCCGTAGCCGCCATTTTGAATTTCATATCGGAACAAAAAACCTTAAGATTGTAGAGGACCATCCAATGAACATTCATGTACAGTTTGGCTTTAATCATATTTGTAGTTTCTGAGAAGAAGGCATTTGAACATTTTCCCATAGGGTCCAATGTTAATCTATGTATTGCGGTGGTGGCCATCTTGGATTTCCGATTGGCATAAAAAACATAAAATTTGTAGAGGACCTTCCAATGATCATTCCTAGGCAGTTTGGTTTCAATTATCCAAGTGGTTTCAGAGAAGAAGCGTTTTGAAACATTTTTCCCATAGGGTCCAATGTTAAACTAAGTCCTGCCATAGCCGCCATTTTGAATTTCATACCAGAACAAAAAACGTAAAGTTTGTAGAGGACCATCTAATGAACATTCATGTACAGTTTGGCTTTAATCATATTTGTAGTTTCTGAGTAGAAGGCATTTGAATATTTTCCCATAGGGTCCAATGTTAATCTATGTCCTGCAGTGGCGGCCATCTTGGATTTCCGACCGGCATAAAAAACCTTAAATTTGTAGAGGACCTTCCAATGATCATTCCTGGGCAGTTTGGTTTCAACTGTCCAAGTGGTTTCAGAGAAGAAGCATTTTGAAACATTTTCCCCATAGGGTCCAATGTTAAACTAAGTCCTGCCGTAGCCGCCATTTTGAATTTCATACCAGAACAAAAAACCTATAGTTTGTAGAGGACCATCTAATGAACATTCATGTACAGTTTGGCTTTAATCATATTTGTAGTTTCTGAGTAGAAGGCATTTGAATATTTTCCCATAGGGTCCAATGTTAATCTATGTCCTGCGGTGGCGGCCATCTTGGATTTCCGATCGGCATAAAAAACATAAAATTTCTAGAGGACCTTCCAATGATCATTCCTAGGCAGTTTGGTTTCAATTATCCAAGTGGTTTCAGAGAAGAAGCGTTTTGAAACATTTTTCCCATAGGGTTCAATGTTAAACTAAGTCCTGCCGTAGCCGCCATTTTGAATTTCATACCGGAACAAAAAACGTAAAGTTTGTAGAGGACCATCTAATGAACATTCATGTACAGTTTGGCTTTAATCATATTTGTAGTTTCTGAGTAGAAGGCATTTGAATATTTTCCCATAGGGTCCAATGTTAATCTATGTCCTGCGGTGGCGGCCATCTTGGATTTCCGACCGGCATAAAAAACAGATAATTTGTAGAGGACCTTCCAATGATCATTCCTGGGCAGTTTGGTTTCAACTGTCCTAGTGGTTTCAGAGAAGAAGCATTTTGAAACATTTTTCCCATAGGGTCCAATGTTAAACTAAGTCCTGCCGTAGCCGCCATTTTGAATTTCATATCGGAACAAAAAACCTTAAGATTGTAGAGGACCATCCAATGAACATTCATGTACAGTTTGGCTTTAATAATATTTGTAGTTTCTGAGAAGAAGGCATTTGAACATTTTCCCATAGGGTCCAATGTTAATCTATGTCCTGCGGTGGCGGCCATCTTGGATTTCCGACCGGCATAAAAAACAGAAAATTTGTAGAGGACCTTCCAATGATCATTCCTGGGCAGTTTGGTTTCAACTGTCCAAGTGGTTTCAGAGAAGAAGCATTTTGAAACATTTTTCCCATAGGGTCCAATGTTAAACTAAGTCCTGTCGTAGCCGCCATTTTGAATTTCATATCGGAACAAAAAACCTTAAGATTGTAGAGGACCATCCAATCAACATTCATGTACAGTTTGGCTTTAATAATATTTGTAGTTTCTGAGAAGAAGGCATTTGAACATTTTCCCATAGGGTCCAATGTTAATCTATGTCCTGCGGTGGCGGCCATCTTGGATTTCCGACCGGCATAAAAAACAAAAAATTTGTAGAGGACCTTCCAATGATCATTCCTGGGCAGTTTGGTTTCAACTGTCCAAGTGGTTTCAGAGAAGAAGCATTTTGAAACATTTTTCCCATAGGGTCCAATGTTAAACTAAGTCCTGCCGTAGCCGCCAGTTTGAATTTCATATCGGAACAAAAAACCTTAAGATTGTAGAGGACCATCCAATGAACATTCATGTACAGTTTGGCTTTAATAATATTTGTAGTTTCTGAGAAGAAGGCATTTGAACATTTTCCCATAGGGTCCAATGTTAATCTATGTCCTGCGGTGGCGGCCATCTTGGATTTCCGACCGGCATAAAAAACAGAAAATTTGTAGAGGACCTTCCAATGATCATTCCTGGGCAGTTTGGTTTCAACTGTCCAAGTGGTTTCAGAGAAGAAGCATTTTGAAACATTTTTCCCATAGGGTCCAATGTTAAACTAAGTCCTGTCGTAGCCGCCATTTTGAATTTCATATCGGAACAAAAAACCTTAAGATTGTAGAGGACCATCCAATCAACATTCATGTACAGTTTGGCTTTAATAATATTTGTAGTTTCTGAGAAGAAGGCATTTGAACATTTTCCCATAGGGTCCAATGTTAATCTATGTCCTGCGGTGGCGGCCATCTTGGATTTTCGACCGGCATAAAAAACAAAAAATTTGTAGAGGACCTTCCAATGATCATTCCTGGGCAGTTTGATTTCAACTGTCCAAGTGGTTTCAGAGAAGAAGCATTTTGAAACATTTTTCCCATAGGGTCCAATGTTAAACTAAGTCCTGCCGTAGCCGCCATTTTGAATTTCATATCGGAACAAAAAACCTTAAGATTGTAGAGGACCATCCAATGAACATTCATGTACAGTTTGGCTTTAATCATATTTGTAGTTTCTGAGAAGAAGGCATTTGAACATTTTCCCATAGGGTCCAATGTTAATCTATGTATTGCGGTGGTGGCCATCTTGGATTTCCGATTGGCATAAAAAACATAAAATTTGTAGAGGACCTTCCAATGATCATTCCTAGGCAGTTTGGTTTCAATTATCCAAGTGGTTTCAGAGAAGAAGCGTTTTGAAACATTTTTCCCATAGGGTCCAATGTTAAACTAAGTCCTGCCATAGCCGCCATTTTGAATTTCACACCAGAATCAAAAACGTAAAGTTTGTAGAGGACCATCTAATGAACATTCATGTACAGTTTGGCTTTAATCATATTTGTAGTTTCTGAGTAGAAGGCATTTGAATATTTTCCCATAGGGTCCAATGTTAATCTATGTCCTGCAGTGGCGGCCATCTTGGATTTCCGACCGGCATAAAAAACCTTAAATTTGTAGAGGACCTTCCAATGATCATTCCTGGGCAGTTTGGTTTCAACTGTCCAAGTGGTTTCAGAGAAGAAGCATTTTGAAACATTTTTCCCATAGGGTCCAATGTTAAACTAAGTCCTGCCGTAGCCGCCATTTTGAATTTCATACCAGAACAAAAAACGTAAAGTTTGTAGAGGACCATCTAATGAACATTCATGTACAGTTTGGCTTTAATCATATTTGTAGTTTCTGAGTAGAAGGCATTTGAATATTTTCCCATAGGGTCCAATGTTAATCTATGTCCTGCGGTGGCGGCCATCTTGGATTTCCGACCGGCATAAAAAACAAATAATTTGTAGAGGACCTTCCAATGATCATTCCTGGGCAGTTTGGTTTCAACTGTCCAAGTGGTTTCAGAGAAGAAGCATTTTGAAACATTTTTCCCATAGGGTCCAATGTTAAACTAAGTTCTGCCGTAGCCGCCATTTTGAATTTCATATCGGAACAAAAAACCTTAAGATTGTAGAGGACCATCCAATGAACATTCATGTACAGTTTGGCTTTAATCATATTTGTAGTTTCTGAGAAGAAGGCATTTGAACATTTTCCCATAGGGTCCAATGTTAATCTATGTATTGCGGTGGCGGCCATCTTGGATTTCCGATCGGCATAAAAAACATAAAATTTCTAGAGGACCTTCCAATGATCATTCCTAGGCAGTTTGGTTTCAATTATCCAAGTGGTTTCAGAGAAGAAGCGTTTTGAAACATTTTTCCCATAGGGTTCAATGTTAAACTAAGTCCTGCCGTAGCCGCCATTTTGAATTTCATACCGGAACAAAAAACGTAAAGTTTGTAGAGGACCATCTAATGAACATTCATGTACAGTTTGGCTTTAATCATATTTGTAGTTTCTGAGTAGAAGGCATTTGAATATTTTCCCATAGGGTCCAATGTTAATCTATGTCCTGCGGTGGCGGCCATCTTGGATTTCCGACCGGCATAAAAAACAAAAAATTTGTAGAGGACCTTCCAATGATCATTCCTGGGCAGTTTGGTTTCAACTGTCCAAGTGGTTTCAGAGAAGAAGCATTTTGAAACATTTTTCCCATAGGGTCCAATGTTAAACTAAGTCCTGCCGTAGCCGCCATTTTGAATTTCATATCGGAACAAAAAACCTTAACATTGTAGAGGACCATCCAATGAACATTCATGTACAGTTTGGCTTTAATAATATTTGTAGTTTCTGAGAAGAAGGTATTTGAACATTTTCCCATAGGGTCCAATGTTAATCTATGTCCTGCGGTGGCGGCCATCTTGGATTTCCGACCGGCATAAAAAACAGAAAATTTGTAGAGGACCTTCCAATGATCATTCCTGGGCAGTTTGGTTTCAACTGTCCAAGTGGTTTCAGAGAAGAAGCATTTTGAAACATTTTTCCCATAGGGTCCAATGCTAAACTAAGTCCTGTCGTAGCCGCCATTTTGAATTTCATATCGGAACAAAAAACCTTAAGATTGTAGAGGACCATCCAATCAACATTCATGTACAGTTTGGCTTTAATAATATTTGTAGTTTCTGAGAAGAAGGCATTTGAACATTTTCCCATAGGGTCCAATGTTAATCTATGTCCTGCGGTGGCGGCCATCTTGGATTTTCGACCGGCATAAAAAACAAAAAATTTGTAGAGGACCTTCCAATGATCATTCCTGGGCAGTTTGGTTTCAACTGTCCAAGTGGTTTCAGAGAAGAAGCATTTTGAAACATTTTTCCCATAGGGTCCAATGTTAAACTAAGTCCTGCCGTAGCCGCCATTTTGAATTTCATATCGGAACAAAAAACCTTAAGATTGTAGAGGACCATCCAATGAACATTCATGTACAGTTTGGCTTTAATCATATTTGTAGTTTCTGAGAAGAAGGCATTTGAACATTTTCCCATAGGGTCCAATGTTAATCTATGTCCTGCGATGGCGGCCATCTTGGATTTCCGATCGGCATAAAAAACAGTAACTTGGTAAAGGACATTCCAATGATCATTCCTTTACAGTTTGGGTTCAGTCAGTTCATTAGTTTCGGAGAAGAAGATCTTTGAAATTTCGGCCAATCAGAGCATATTATTGGCCCTGGCAGCCATATTGAATATCCGACTGGAACGAAAAACAGTAACTTTGTAGAGGACCATCCAAGGAACATTCCTGCTAAGTTCGGTTCCAATCGGCCAAGTGGTTTCGGAGAAGAAGCTTGAAATGTGAAAAGTTTACAGACGACAGACGACAGACGACAGACTACAGACGACAGACGACAGACGACGGACGCCAAGTGATGGCAATAGTTCACCTGGACCTTTGGTCCAGGTGAACTAAAAACGAAAAGTTTTAAAATTTTGAAAATTTGATGAAACCAGAGGCTCTCAAGAGCCTGTATCGTTCACCTGGTAATAAAAAAAACCAATTGGTCCTATGTAAAAACTATGTCCTGCGTCATCTTGGAATTACGATCAACATAAAAAACACAAAGTTTGTAAAGGACCTTCCAATGATTGATGCACAGTTTAGGTTCAATCAGTGCAATAGCTTCAGAGAAGAATATATTTCTGTATTTTCCCCATATGGTTCTGTGTTAATACTATGACCTGTGGTGGCAGCCATCTTGGATTTCCGATCGGCATAAAAAACAGGACCTTCCAATGATCATTCCTGGGCAGTTTGGTTTCAACTGTCCAAGTGGTTTCAGAGAAGAAGCATTTTGAAACATTTTTCCCATAGGGTCCAATGTTAAACTAAGTCCTGCCGTAGCCGCCATTTTGAATTTCATATCAGAATGAAAAACGTATATTTTGTAGAGGACCATTCAATGAACATTCATGTACAGTTTGGCTTTAATCATATTTGTAGTTTCTGAGAAGAAGGCATTTGAACATTTTCCCATAGGGTCCAATGTTAATCTATGTCCTGCGGTGGTGGCCATCTTGGATTTCCGATCGGCATAAAAAAACAGAAACTTTGTAGAGGACCTTCCAATGATCATTCCTGGGCAGTTTGAATTCAATTGTCCAAGTGGTTTCAGAGAAGAAGCGTTTTGAAACATTTTTCCCATAGGGTCCAATGTAAAACTAAGTCCTGCCGTAGCCGCCATTTTGAATTTCATATCGGAACAAAAAACCTAATGTTTGTAGAGGACCATCCAATGAACATTCATGTACAGTTTGGCTTTAATAATATTTGTAGTTTCTGAGAAGAAGGCATTTGAACATTTTCCAATAGGGTCCAATGTTAATCTATGTATTGTGGTGGTGGCCATCTTGGATTTCCGATCGGCATAAAAAACAGTAACTTGGTAAAGGACATTCCAATGATCATTCCTTTACAGTTTGGGTTCAGTCAGTTCATTAGTTTCGGAGAAGAAGATCTTTGAAATTTCAGCCAATCAGAGCATATTATTGGCCCTAGCAGCCATATTGAATATCTGACTGGAACGAAAAACAGTAACTTTGTAGAGGACCATCCAAGGAACATTCCTGCTAAGTTCGGTTCCAATCGGCCAAGTGGTTTCGGAGAAGAAGCTTGAAATGTGAAAAGTTTACCGACGACAGACGACAGACTACAGACGACAGACGACGGACGCCAAGTGATGGCAATAGTTCACCTGGACCTTTGGTCCAGGTGAACTAAAAAGGGCAATAACTCCTAGACGGATAATCAGATTTACTTCAAAATTGCAGGGTATGTAGATCTTGACAAGCTGAACATGTTTTCAGTTTACACTCAACATCTATCTCTTATGGTTTTTGAAACCAGAGGCTCTCAAGAGCCTGTATCGTTCACCTGGTAATAAAAAAAAACAATTGGTCCTATGTAAAAACTATGTCCTGCAGTGGTAGTCATCTTGGAATTACGATCAACATAAAAAACACAAAGTTTGTAAAGGACCTTCCAATGATTGATGCACAGTTTAGGTTCAATCAGTGCAATAGCTTCAGAGAAGAATATATTTCTGTATTTTCCCCATATGGTTCTGTGTTAATACTATGACCTGTGATGGCAGCCATCTTGGATTTCCGATGGGCATAAAAAACACACACCTTGTAGAGGACCTTCCAATGATCATTCCTGGGCAGTTTGGTTTCAACTGTCCAAGTGGTTTCAGAGAAGAAGCATTTTGAAACATTTTTCCCATAGGGTCCAATGTTAAACTAAGTCCTGCCGTAGCCGCCATTTTGAATTTCATATCAGAATAAAAAACGTAAATTTTGTAGAGTACCATTCAATGAACATTCATGTACAGTTTGGCTTTAATCATATTTGTAGTTTCTGAGAAGAAGGCATTTGAACATTTTCCCATAGGGTCCAATGTTAATCTATGTTCTGCGGTGGTGGCCATCTTGGATTTCCGATCGGCATAAAAAACACACACCTTGTAGAGGACCTTCCAATGATCATTCCTGGGCAGTTTGGTTTCAATTATCCAAGTGGTTTCAGAGAAGAAGCGTTTTGAAACATTTTTCCCATAGGGTCCAATGTTAAACTAAGTCCTGCTGTAGCCGCCATTTTGAATTTCATATCGGAACAAAAAACGTAAATTTGTAGAGGACCATCCAATGAACATTCATGTACAGTTTGGCTTTAATCATATTTGTAGTTTCTGAGAAGAAGGCATTTGAACATTTTCCCATAGGGTCCAATGTTAATCTATGTCCTGCGGTGGCGGCCATCTTGGATTTCCGACCGGCATAAAAAACAGAAAATTTGTAGAGGACCTTCCAATGATCATTCCTGGGCAGTTTGGTTTCAACTGTCCTAGTGGTTTCAGAGAAGAAGCATTTTGAAACATTTTTCCCATAGGGTCCAATGTTAAACTAAGTCCTGCCGTAGCCGCCATTTTGAATTTCATATCGGAACAAAAAACCTTAAGATTGTAGAGGACCATCCAATGAACATTCATGTACAGTTTGGCTTTAATCATATTTGTAGTTTCTGAGAAGAAGGCATTTGAACATTTTCCCATAGGGTCCAATGTTAATCTATGTATTGCGGTGGCGGCCATCTTGGATTTCCGATCGGTATAAAAAACATAAAATTTGTAGAGGACCTTCCAATGATCATTCCTGGGCAGTTTGGTTTCAACTGTCCAAGTGGTTTCAGAGAAGAAGCATTTTGAAACATTTTTCCCATAGGGTCCAATGTTAAACTAAGTCCTGCCGTAGCCGCCATTTTGAATTTCATATCGGAACAAAAAACCTTAAGATTGTAGAGGACCATCCAATGAACATTCATGTACAGTTTGGCTTTAATCATATTTGTAGTTTCTGAGAAGAAGGCATTTGAACATTTTCCAATAGGGTCCAATGTTAATCTATGTCCTGCGATGGCGGCCATCTTGGATTTCCGATCGGCATAAAAAACAGTAACTTGGTAAAGGACATTCCAATGATCATTCCTTTACAGTTTGGGTTCAGTCAGTTCATTAGTTTCAGAGAAGATCTTTGAAATTTCAGCCAATCAGAGCATATTATTGGCCCTGGCAGCCATATTGAATATCCGACTGGAACGAAAAACAGTAACTTTGTAGAGGACCATCCAAGGAACATTCCTGTTAAGTTCGGTTCCAATCGGCCAAGTGGTTTCGGAGAAGAAGCTTGAAATGTGAAAAGTTTACAGACGACAGACGACAGACGACGGACGCCAAGTGATGGCAATAGTTCACCTGGACCTTTGGTCCAGGTGAACTAATAAAGGATGAAAAGTATTAACATTTTTAAAATTTGATGAAAAAAGGGCAATAACTTCAAGATGGGTAATCAGATTTACTTTAAAATTGCAGGCTAGCTTGATCTTGACATGCTGAACATGTTTGCTGTTTAAACTTAACATCTATCTCTTATAGTTTTTGAAATAAAGGACAAAAGGTATTAACATTTTGAAAATTTGACAAAAAAAAGGGCAATAACTTCAAATTGGGTACTCAGATTAACTTCAAAATTACAGGGTATATAGATCTTAATATGCTGCACATGTTTGCAATTTAAACTTAACCTTTATCTCTAATAGTTTTTGAAATATCAGACAAAAATGTTTAAATTAAAAAAAAAAATGATGATGAAAAAAGGGCAATAACTCCTAGACGGGTAATCAGATTTACTTCAAAATTGCAGGGCATGTAGATCTTGACCTGCTGCACATGTGTGCTGTTTAAACTTAACGTCTATCTCTTATAGTTTTTGAAATAAAAAACGAAAAGTTTTAAAATTTTGAAAATTTGATGAAAAAAGGGCAATAACTCCTAGATGGGTATTCAGATTTACTTCAAAATTGAAAGGTATGTAGATCTTGACAAGCTGAACATGTTTTCAGTTTACACTTAACATCTATCTCTTATAGTTTTTGAAATAAAGGACAAAAGGTATTAACATTTTGAAAATTTGACAAAAAAAAGGGCAATAACTTCAAATTGGGTACTCAGATTAACTTCAAAATTACAGGGTATATAGATCTTAATATGCTGCACATGTTTGCAATTTAAACTTAACCTTTATCTCTAATAGTTTTTGAAATATCAGACAAAAATGTTTAAATTAAAAAAAAAAATGATGATGAAAAAAGGGCAATAACTCCTAGACGGGTAATCAGATTTACTTCAAAATTGCAGGGCATGTAGATCTTGACCTGCTGCACATGTGTGCTGTTTAAACTTAACGTCTATCTCTTATAGTTTTTGAAATAAAAAACGAAAAGTTTTAAAATTTTGAAAATTTGATGAAAAAAGGGCAATAACTCCTAGATGGGTATTCAGATTTACTTCAAAATTGAAAGGTATGTAGATCTTGACAAGCTGAACATGTTTTCAGTTTACACTTAACATCTATCTCTTATAGTTTTTGAAATAAAGGACAAAAGGTATTAACATTTTGAAAATTTGACAAAAAAAAGGGCAATAACTTCAAATTGGGCACTCAGATTAACTTCAAAATTACAGGGTAGGTAGATCTTAATATGCTGCACATGTTTGCAATTTAAACTTAACCTTTATCTCTAATAGTTTTTGAAATATCAGACAAAAATGTTTAAATTAAAAAAAAAATTGATGATGAAAAAAGGGCAATAACTCCTAGACGGGTAATCAGATTTACTTCAAAATTGCAGGGCATGTAGATCTTGACCTGCTGCACATGTGTGCTGTTTAAACTTAACGTCTATCTCTTATAGTTTTTGAAATAAAAAACGAAAAGTTTTAAAATTTTGAAAATTTGATGAAAAAAGGGCAATAACTCCTAGATGGGTATTCAGATTTACTTCAAAATTGCAAGGTATGTAGATCTTGACAAGCTGAACATGTTTTCAGTTTACACTTAACATCTATCTCTTATAGTTTTTGAAATAAAGGACAAAAGGTATTAACATTTTGAAAATTTGACAAAAAAAAGGGCAATAACTTCAAATTGGGCACTCAGATTAACTTCAAAATTACAGGGTAGGTAGATCTTAATATGCTGCACATGTTTGCAATTTAAACTTAACCTTTATCTCTAATAGTTTTTGAAATATCAGACGAAAATGTTTAAATTAAAAAAAAAAAAAAAATGATGAAAAAAGGGCAATAACTCCTAGACGGGTAATCAGATTTACTTCAAAATTGCAGGGCATGTAGATCTTGACATGCTGCACATGTGTGCTGCTTAAACTTAACGTCTATCTCTTATAGTTTTTGAAATAAAAAACGAAAAGTTTTAAAATTTTAAAAATTTGATGAAAAAAGGGCAATAACTGCTAGATGGGTAATCAGATTTACTTCAAAATTGCAGGGTATGTAGATCTTGACAAGCTGAACATGTTTTCAGTTTACACTCAACATCTATCTCTTATAGTTTTTGAAATAAAGGATGAAAAGTATTAACATTTTTAAAATTTGATGAAAAAAGGGCAATAACTTCAAGATGGGTAATCAGATTTACTTTAAAATTGCAGGCTAGCTTGATACTGACATGCTGAACATGTTTGCTGTTTAAACTTAACATCTATCTCTTATAGTTTTTGAAATAAAGGACAAAAGATATTAACATTTTGAAAATTTGACAAAAAAAAGGGCAATAACTTCAAATTGGGTACTCAGATTAACTTCAAAATTACAGGGTAGGTAGATCTTAATATGCTGCACATGTTTGCAATTTAAACTTAACCTTTATCTATAATAGTTTTTGAAATATCAGATAAAAATGTTTAAATCAAAAAAAAAATGATGAAAAAGGGCAATAACTCCTAGACGGGTAATCAGATTTACTTCAAAATTGCAGGGCATGTAGATCTTGACATGCTGCACATGTGTGCTGTTTAAACTTAACGTCTATCTCTTATAGTTTTTGAAATAAAAAACGAAAAGTTTTAAAATTTTGAAAATTTGATGAAACCAGAGGCTCTCAAGAGCCTGTATCGTTCACCTGGTAATAAAAAAAACCAATTGGTCCTATGTAAAAACTATGTCCTGCGTCATCTTGGAATTACGATCAACATAAAAAACACAAAGTTTGTAAAGGACCTTCCAATGATTGATGCACAGTTTAGGTTCAATCAGTGCAATAGCTTCAGAGAAGAATATATTTCTGTATTTTCCCCATATGGTTCTGTGTTAATACTATGACCTGTGGTGGCAGCCATCTTGGATTTCCGATCGGCATAAAAAACAGGACCTTCCAATGATCATTCCTGGGCAGTTTGGTTTCAACTGTCCAAGTGGTTTCAGAGAAGAAGCATTTTGAAACATTTTTCCCATAGGGTCCAATGTTAAACTAAGTCCTGCCGTAGCCGCCATTTTGAATTTCATATCAGAATGAAAAACGTATATTTTGTAGAGGACCATTCAATGAACATTCATGTACAGTTTGGCTTTAATCATATTTGTAGTTTCTGAGAAGAAGGCATTTGAACATTTTTCCATAGGGTCCAATGTTAATCTATGTCCTGCGGTGGTGGCCATCTTGGATTTCCGATCGGCATAAAAAAACAGAAACTTTGTAGAGGACCTTCCAATGATCATTCCTGGGCAGTTTGAATTCAATTGTCCAAGTGGTTTCAGAGAAGAAGCGTTTTGAAACATTTTTCGATAGGGTCCAATGTTAAACTAAGTCCTGCCGTAGCCGCCATTTTGAATTTCATATCGGAACAAAAAACCTAACGTTTGTAGAGGACCATCCAATGAACATTCATGTACAGTTTGGCTTTAATAATATTTGTAGTTTCTGAGAAGTAGGCATTTGAACATTTTCCAATAGGGTCCAATGTTAATCTATGTATTGTGGTGGTGGCCATCTTGGATTTCCGATCGGCATAAAAAACATAAAATTTGTAGAGGACCTTCCAATGATCATTCCTGGGCCGTTTGGTTTCAACTGTTCTAGTGGTTTCAGAGAAGAAGCGTTTTCAAACATTTCCCCCATAGGGTCCAATGTTAAACTAAGTCCTGCCGTAGCCGCCATTTTGAATTTCATATCGGAACAAAAAACGTTAAGTTTGTAGAGGACCATCCAATGAACATTCATGTACAGTTTGGCTTTAATCATATTTGTAGTTTCTGAGAAGAAGGCATTTGAACATATTCCCATAGGGTCCAATGTTAATCTATGTCCTGCGGTGGTGGCCATCTTGGATTTCCGATCGGCATAAAAAACACACACCTTGTAGAGGACCTTCCAATGATCATTCCTGGGCAGTTTGGTTTCAATTATCCAAGTGGTTTCAGAGAAGAAGCGTTTTGAAACATTTTTCCCATAGGGTCCAATGTTAAACTAAGTCCTGCCGTAGCCGCCATTTTGAATTTTATATCGGAACAAAAAACGCAAAGTTTGTAGAGAACCATCCAATGAACATTCATGTACAGTTTGGCTTTAATCATATTTGTAGTTTCTGAGAAGAAGGCATTTGAACATTTTCCCATAGGGTCCAATGTTAATCTATGTCCTGCGGTGGTGGCCATCTTGGATTTCCGACCGGCATAAAAAACAGATTATTTGTAGAGGACCTTCCAATGATCATTCCTGGGCAGTTTGGTTTCAACTGTCCAAGTGGTTTCAGAGAAGAAGCATTTTGAAACATTTTTCCCATAGGGTCCAATGTTAAACTAAGTCCTGCCGTAGCCGCCATTTTGAATTTCATATCGGAATAAAAAACGTATTGTTTGTAGAGAATCATCCAATGAACATTCATGTACAGTTTGGCTTTAATCATATTTGTAGTTTCTGAGAAGAAGGCATTTGAACATTTTTCCATAGGGTCCAATGTTAATCTATGTCCTGCGGTGGCGGCCATCTTGAATTTCCGATCGGCAAAAAAAACCAGAAACTTTGTAGAGGACCTTCCAATGATCATTCCTGGGCAGTTTGGTTTCAATTATCCAAGTGGTTTCAGAGAAGAAGCGTTTTGAAACATTTTTCCCATAGGGTCCAATGTTAAACTAAGTCCTGCCGTAGCCGCCATTTTGAATTTCATACCAGAACAAAAAACGTAAAGATTGTAGAGAACCATCTAATGAACATTCATGTACAGTTTGGCTTTAATCATATTTGTAGTTTCTGAGTAGAAGGCATTTGAATATTTTCCCATAGGGTCCAATGTTAATCTATGTCCTGCGGTGGCGGCCATCTTGGATTTCCGATCGGCATAAAAAACAAAAATTTGTAGAGGACCTTCCAATAATCATTCCTGGGCAGTTTAGTTTCAACTGTCCAAGTGATTTCAGAGAAGAAGCGTTTTGAAACATTTTTCCCATAGGGTCCAATGTTAAACTAAGTCCTGCCGTAGCCGCCATTTTGAATTTCATACCAGAACAAAAAACGTAAAGTTTGTAGAGGACCATCTAATGAACATTCATGTACAGTTTGGCTTTAATCATATTTGTAGTTTCTGAGTAGAAGGCATTTGAACATTTTCCCATAGGGTCCAATGTTAATCTATGTATTGCGGTGGTGGCCATCTTGGATTTCCGATCGGCATAAAAAACAAAAAATTTGTAGAGGACCTTCCAATGATCATTCCTAGGCAGTTTGGTTTCAATTATCCAAGTGGTTTCAGAGAAGAAGCGTTTTGAAACATTTTTCCCATAGGGTCCAATGTTAAACTAAGTCCTGCCGTAGCCGCCATTTTGAATTTCATACCAGAACAAAAAACGTAAAGTTTGTAGAGGACCATCTAATGAACATTCATGTACAGTTTGGCTTTAATCATATTTGTAGTTTCTGAGTAGAAGGCATTTGAATATTTTCCCATAGGGTCCAATGTTAATCTATGTCCTGCGGTGGCGGCCATCTTGGATTTCCGACCGGCATAAAAAAACAGAAAATTTGTAGAGGACCTTCCAATGATCATTCCTGGGCAGTTTGGTTTCAACTGTCCAAGTGGTTTCAGAGAAGAAGCATTTTGAAACATTTTTCCCATAGGGTCCAATGTTAAACTAAGTCCTGCCGTAGCCGCCATTTTGAATTTCATATCGGAACAAAAAACGTATTGTTTGTAGAGGATCATCCAATGAACATTCATGTACAGTTTGGCTTTAATCATATTTGTAGTTTCTGAGAAGAAGGCATTT
Source organism: Bathymodiolus brooksi (assembly GCA_963680875.1). Lineage (NCBI taxonomy): Eukaryota > Metazoa > Mollusca > Bivalvia > Mytilida > Modiolidae > Bathymodiolus > Bathymodiolus brooksi. The sequence goes on along the minus strand of OY804578.1, from coordinate 67,031,410 downwards.
GAACATTTTCCCATAGGGTCCAATGTTAATCTATGTCCTGCGGTGGTGGCCATCTTGGATTTCCGATCGGCATAAAAAACACACACCTTGTAGAGGACCTTCCAATGATCATTCCTGGGCAGTTTGGTTTCAATTATCCAAGTGGTTTCAGAGAAGAAGCGTTTTGAAACATTTTTCCCATAGGGTCCAATGTTAAACTAAGTCCTGCCGTAGCCGCCATTTTGAATTTTATATCGGAACAAAAAACGTAAAGTTTGTAGAGAACCATCCAATGAACATTCATGTACAGTTTGGCTTTAATCATATTTGTAGTTTCTGAGAAGAAGGCATTTGAACATTTTCCCATAGGGTCCAATGTTAATCTATGTCCTGCGGTGGTGGCCATCTTGGATTTCCGACCGGCATAAAAAACAGAAACTTTGTAGAGGACCTTCCAATGATCATTCCTGGGCAGTTTGGTTTCAACTGTCCAAGTGGTTTCAGAGAAGAAGCATTTTGAAACATTTTTCCCATAGGGTCCAATGTTAAACTAAGTCCTGCCGTAGCCGCCATTTTGAATTTCATATCGGAACAAAAAACCTTAAGATTGTAGAGGACCATCCAATGAACATTCATGTACAGTTTGGCTTTAATCATATTTGTAGTTTCTGAGAAGAAGGCATTTGAACATTTTCCAATAGGGTCCAATGTTAATCTATGTCCTGTGATGGCGGCCATCTTGGATTTCCGATCGGCATAAAAAACAGTAACTTGGTAAAGGACATTCCAATGATCATTCCTTTACAGTTTGGGTTCAGTCAGTTCATTAGTTTCGGAGAAGAAGATCTTTGAAATTTCAGCCAATCAGAGCATATTATTGGCCCTGGCAGCCATATTGAATATCTGACTGGAACGAAAAACAGTAACTTTGTAGAGGACCATCCAAGGAACATTCCTGCTAAGTTCGGTTCCAATCGGCCAAGTGGTTTCGGAGAAGAAGCTTGAAATGTGAAAAGTTTACAGACGACAGACGACAGACTACAGACGACAGACGACGGACGCCAAGTGATGGCAATAGTTCACATGGACCTTTGGTCCAGGTGAACTAAAAAGGGCAATAACTCCTAGACGGATAATCAGATTTACTTCAAAATTGCAGGGTATGTAGATCTTGACAAGCTGAACATGTTTTCAGTTTACACTCAACATCTATCTCTTATGGTTTTTGAAATAAAGGATGAAAAGTATTAACATTTTTAAAATTTGATGAAAAAAGGGCAATAACTTCAAGATGGGTAATCAGATTTACTTTAAAATTGCAGGCTAGGTTGATCTTGACATGCTGAACATGTTTGCTGTTTAAACTTAACATCTATCTCTTATAGTTTTTGAAATAAAGGACAAAAGGTATTAACATTTTGAAAATTTGACAAAAAAAAGGGCAATAACTTCAAATTGGGTACTCAGATTAACTTCAAAATTACAGGGTATATAGATCTTAATATGCTGCACATGTTTGCAATTTAAACTTAACCTTTATCTCTAATAGTTTTTGAAATATCAGACAAAAATGTTTAAATTAAAAAAAAAAATGATGAAAAAAGGGCAATAACTCCTAGACGGGTAATCAGATTTACTTCAAAATTGCAGGGCATATAGATCTTGACATGCTGCACATGTTTGCTGTTTAAACTTAACGTCTATCTCTTATAGTTTTTGAAATAAAAAACGAAAAGTTTTAAAATTTTGAAAATGTGATGAAAAAAGGGCAATAACTCCTAGACGGGTAATCAGATTTACTTCAAAATTGCAGGGTATGTAGATCTTGACAAGCTGAACATGTTTTCAGTTTACACTCAACATCTATCTCTTATAGTTTTTTAAATAAAGGATGAAAAATATTAACATTTTTAAAATTTGATGAAAAAAGGGCAATAACTCCTAGACGGATAATCAGATTTACTTCAAAATTGCAGGGCATGTAGATCTTGACATGCTGCACATGTTTGCTGTTTAAACTTAATGTTTATCTCTTATAGTTTTTGAAATAAAAAACGAAAAGTTTTAAAATTTTGAAAATTTGATGAAAAAAGGGCAATAACTCCAAGATAGGTAATCAGATTTTCTTCAAAATTTCAGGGTAATTAGATCTTCCTGTGCTGATCATTTTTACCATGTCAGATTTCTGATATTATTAACGGTTTTTGAGTTGTTACCAAAAACGTGCAATTTTACCCTATGTTCTATTTTTAGTAACACCTGCCATGTTTGTTGGCCGAATGGAACTAAATGAAGAAGTTTTATAGAGGATCTTACATAGATGCTTCCTGCCAAGTTTGGCTCCATTTGGCCAAACAGTTTCAGAGGAGAAGATTTTTTTAACATTAGCCAATCAGAAACAAGAATTGCCCTTGGTGGCCATATTTGTTGGCGGAATGGAACGAAATGAAGAAACTTTATAGAGGACCTTATATAGATGCTTTCTGCCAAGTTTGGTTCCATTTGGTCAAGTTGTTTCAGAGGAGTAGATTAAAATATGAAAAGTTAACGGACAGACGACGGACGACGGACGCCAAGTGATGGCAATACCACACATGACCCTTTGGGTCAGGTGAGCTAAAAAGGACATACAGTAGATTTGAGAATTGGATGCCGATAAAAAGGCGAGTTGAGAATTTGAAAAAGGACATACATTTTGTAGATCTGAGGTACAGACCTCATTATCCAAACCTAAAACTAGAGGCTCAGGTGAGCCTGTATCGCTCACCTGATATAAATAAGTCCTCTTAAGAATGTCTGCATGCCGAATACATCCAAGTTACTATTCAAATCCCATATTGCCATAGTGTTCTATGTTAAAACTATGTCTGCTGATGGCAGCCATCTTGGATGGAGGTCGTGGTCACCGGACACAATTTTGAAAGTATACTACCCAAGGACCATCCATGCCATGTTTGCTTTAAAATGGCTGACTGGTTTCAGAAGAGAAGACTTTTAAACAATTTTCCCATAGGGTCCTATGTTAAAACTACAAATGTATGTCCGCTGAAGGCGGCCATTTTGAACCGAGATCGGGATCACTGAACACAATTTTGGAAGTTGACCACCTAAGGACCATCGATGACATGTTTGCTATATTGGCTTACTGGTTTCAGAGGAGAAGATTTTAAAACATTTTTTCCCATAGGGCCCTATGTTAAAACTACAGTATGTCTGCTGAAGGCAGCCATTTTGGATGGAGGTCAGGGTCACTGAACACAATTTTGAAAATTGACCACCTAAGGACCATTCATGCCATGTTTGCTTTAAATTGACCTGCTGGTTTCAGAGGAGAAGACTTTTAAACATTTTTTCCATAGGGTCCTATGTTAAAATTAAGTCGAGTCATGGCGACCATCTTGAATTTACGATCAGCAAGCGATTCACAATTTAGTACAGGACCACCCAATGATCATTCCTGCAAAGTCACAATTCAATTGGCTTAGTGGTTTCTAACAAGAAGATTTTTTTAATTTCTACCAATTAGAACACATTACGGGCCCTTGCAGCCATGTTGGATTTCCGATCAGCGCCAAAACCAAAAATCTTGTATATATGACCATCCAATGAACATTTCTGCCAAGTTTGGTTCAAATCTGTTTTGTTGTTTCAGAAAAAAAGATGAAAATGTGAAATTCCCATTGGGTCCAATGTTAAACTAAGTCGAGTCATGGTGGCCATCTTGAATTTCCAATCGGCAAACGATTCACAAGTATAGTACAGGACCACCCAATGATCATTCCTGCAAAGTCACAATTCAATTGGCTTGGTGGTTTCTGACAAGAAGATTTTTAAAATTTCAGCCAATGAGAACACATTATGGATGCTGGCAGCCATGTTGGACTCAAATCAGCACCAAAAACATAAATCTAGTAGAGAACCATCCAATGAACATTTCTGGCAAGTTTGGTTGAAATCTGTTCAGCAGTTTCAGAGAAGAAGATTTAAATGTGAAAAGCTAACGGACAGACGGACGCTTACCCATGACAAAAGCTCACCTGGCCTATGGCCAGGTGAGCTAAAAAATGGTGATAATTGATACTGTTCCATCCAGATCAAGTGCCAAAACTAGAGGCTCAGGTGAACCTGTATCGCTCACCTGACATAAATAAGCCCTCTTAAGAATGTCTGCATGCCGAATACATCTAAGTTTTACTATTCAAATCCCATAGGGTTTTACAATGTATGTTAAAACTATGTCTGCTCATGGCAGCCATCTTGGATCGAGGTTGTGGTCACCGGACACAATTTTGAAAGTATACTACACAAGGACCATCCATGCCATGTTTGCTTTAAATTGGCTGACTGGTTTCAGAGAAGAAGACTTTTAAACAATTTTCCCATACATGTAGGTCCTATGCTAAAACTATGTCCGCTGACGGTGGCCATTTTGGACCGAGATCGGGGTCATTGAACACAATTTTGGCAGTTGACCATCGATGACATGTTTGTTATATTGGCCGACTGGTTTCAGAGGAGAAGATTTTTTTTTTAAATTTCCCCATAGGGTTCTATGTTAAAACTATGCCTGCTGAAGGCGGCCATCTTGGATGGAGGTCAGGGTCCCTGGACACAATTTTGAAAATTGACCACTTAAGGACCATCCATGCCATGTTTGCTTTAAATTGGCTTACTGGTTTCAGGGGAGAAGATTTTTAAACATATTTCCCATAGGGTCCTATGTTAAAACTATGTCTGCTGATGGTGGCCATCTTGGATGGAGGTCGGGGTCACAGGACATAATTTTGAAAGTTTACCACCTAAGGACCATTCATGCCATGTTTGCTTTAAATTGACTTACTGGTTTCAGAGGAGAAGACTTTTAAACACTTTTTCCATAGGGTCCTATGTTAAAACTAAGTCGAGTCATGGCAGCCATCTTGATTTTCCGATCGGCAAACGATTCAAAAGTTTATTACAGGACCATCTAATAATCATTCCTGCAAAGTCACAATTCAATTGGCTTGGTGGTTTCTGACAAGAAGATTTTTAAAATTTCAGCCAATGAGAACACATTATGGACCCTGGCAGCCATGTTGGATTTCAAATCAGCACCAAAAACACAAATCTGGTAGAGGACCACCATATGAACATTTATGGCAAGTTTGGTTGAAATCTGATCAGCGGTTTCAGAGAAGAAGAGTTAAATGTGAAAAGCTAACGGACGGACAACAGATGCTTACCCATGGCAAAAGCTCACATGGCCTATGGCCAGGTGAGCTATAAAAAAACAACTTTACAAAGGGTCCATGGTGCGTGTGTGCAGAAAAATTAGAAATATTTCCATGAAGATTAGTCCAAGCCAAGGTTAACATTGAAAATATGGTTTCGAGATTATCCGGCCTTGTTTCTTTTTTTATAGTTGATACAATATTCTCGGCAGTCTTTTTTAGTGTTTACCTTTAATTTTGATTGATACATTTTTTGTCAATTGTTTTCTTCCTCTAGCATTTCACATTATATATATAGATCATTATAATCATTATAAATAGTCTAAATGTATGTGTGTGTGTGTTAATTTTCTTTGTGTTATATTTTTATGCCCTTCATGGGCCCCTTATTTTGAGTTTAATAAAGATTTGATTTGAATACCCCTTTTCCAGTTTACAACTGCCATTAATGCACTTGAAACACGTGTACAAAATGTATTACTTGGCAGTGAAGAATGAAACCACGTTAGATCCTGTAAAAAAAACAAAAATACCGTCATTATCCCATTTGGCCAAGCTGTTTCAGAGGAGAAGATTTGTTTAACATTAGCCAATCAGAAAAAAGAATTATTCTTGGCGGCCATGTTTATAGGCCAAATGGAACGAAATGGAGAAACTTTATAGAGGACCTTACATAGATGCTTACTGCCAAGTTTGGTTCCATTTGGCCAAGTTGTTTCAGAGGAGAAGATTAAAATATGAAAAAGTTAACGGACGGACGACGGACGCCAAGTGATGGCAATACCTCACATGGCCCTTTGGGTCAGGTGAGCTAAAAAATGATGAAAAAAGGGGAATAACTCCTAGACGGGTAATCAGATTTACTTCAAAATTGCAGGGCATGTAGATCTTGACAAGCTGAACATGTTTTCAGTTTACACTCAACATCTATCTCTTATAGTTTTTGAAATAAAGGATGAAAAGTATTAACATTTTTAAAATTTGATGAAAAAAGGGCAATAACTTCAAGATGGGTAATCAGATTTACTTTAAAATTGTAGGCTAGGTTGATCTTGACATGCTGAACATGTTTGCTGTTTAAACTTAACATCTATCTCTTATAGTTTTTGAAATAAAGGACAAAAGGTATTAACATTTTGAAAATTTGACGACAAAAGGGCAATAACTCCAAATTGGGTACTCAAATTAACTTCAAAATTAAAGGGTAGGTAGATCTTAATATGCTGCACATGTTTGCAATTTAAACTTAACCTTTATCTCTAATAGTTTTTGAAATATCAGACAAAAATGTTTAAATTAAAAAAATAAAAAATAAAAAAGGGCAATAACTACTAGACGGGTAATCAGATGTACTTCAAAATTGCAGGGCATGTAGATCTTGACATGCTGCACATGTTTGCTTTTTAAACTTAACGTCTATCTCTTATAGTTTTTGAAATAAAAAACGAAAAGTATTAAAATTTTGAAAATTTGACGAAAAAAGGGCAATAACTCCAAGATAGGTAATCAGATTTTCTTCAAAATTTCAGGGTAGTTAGATCTTCCTGTGCTGATCATTTTTACCCTTGTCAGATTTCTGATATTATTAACGGTTTTTGAGTTTTTACCAAAAACGTGCAATTTTACCCTATGTTCTATTTTTAGTAACAGTGGCCATGTTTGTTGGCCGAATGGAATTAAATGAATAAATTTTATAGAGGATCTTACATAGATGCTTCCTGCCAAGTTTGGCTCCATTTGGCCAAGCAGTTTCAGAGGAGAAGATTTTTTTAACATTAGCCAATCAGAAACAAGAATTGCCCTTGGCGGCCATATTTGTTGGCGGAATGGGACGAAATGAAGAAATTTATAGAGGACCTTATATAGATGCTTTCTGCCAAGTTTGGTTCAATTTGGTCCAGTTGTTTCAGAGGAGTAGATTAAAATATGAAAAGTTAACGGACGGACGACGGACGGACGCCAAGTGATGGCAATACCTCACCTGCAGGTGAGCTAAAAATGACAAAATTTCATCATATTATTTTTTATCTAAAAAAAATATTGATGATGTGTACATATTTTATTGAAAGTAGTAATTTTTCACGCAATTTTAATTAGAAAAACCATAATCAAATGCATACTGATTGTTGAATAGGAGATGCCGATACTCATTACTCAAACAATTGAAGAACAATGGAAAAAAACTACAAATAAGTAAATGGTTTTTTTAGAGTTTTACTAAGTAAGAAAGAAAAACAATGCTGAAAATTGTCGTTAAATAGCAAATTATTTAGAACTGATTGATGATTTCGGTAATCTAAAAATGAACTATAGTACTATACCCACAATATCCAAGCTAGATGATTATGGTAGATTTTAATAAATGATCAGCAATCAATTAACTCCAAACAAATTTGGGGATTATTTACAAAACAAAAAATGTGTATTTATTTAATTATTTACAATTTTCCTTCATAAATTGGAAGCATTATTCTACTTGCAATAACAATATTTTTCATATGTCAGCAATTTGGGAATCGGCTAATTGGACTTCGGCAATTTGGGATGCTAGCGGCTAGATATAGTCAGACATTTATATTTAGTTTATTTTCGTATCAATGGTAAACATTTACTGGTACAAAACACAACTGTATCGTCACAGTATGTGTTTTCGTGCGTCATCTGTTTTCGTTTTATCCATTTTATTTTGATTTCCACAGCGCACGTATTATTTTAGACGTGTCTTCCGGTTTCTATTCATGGAACATAAACAAGACTACAGCGTGACATCTGTAAAAGATGCTAAAGTTTGCTTTTAAAGACGTAAGTACCAAGAACAGTGAACCTACCCTGTACCTACTGAACCATACTTTTTGTAATGCTAAAAATTTACTTCATTTATAAAGTAGCTGGAAAAAAATCCAGAGGGGCTACCCGGTATATAAAATTTAACTATGTCATCTGCCTCTCAGACACCGGCTCTTCCTGTCATGTAACTGTCATGGGGTCACTGATCGTACTTGTAAACAAAAGAGCTGACTGAAATGTGCCTGTTTCTTATATAAAATACAAGTCACTTTGCAGTGCATTGTGGTTTCAGCACTAAAAAAAACATCAAAAGTAAACACAATTTTGAAAGTGGTAATTTTCAAACTTTCTGTTATTTTATTTAGATGTAGTATGATTTGGTAGATGGCCAGAACCATGAAATTTTAAAACCAGCCATTTCCGGATTATATATTTGTTTCCATCCCGTATATCGGCCTTGTTTTTACTTCACACGAAAACAGATGACGCCATTTTACTGACAACAAAAGTTGCCAGATAATCGAGAGTATATTAAAATACAAGAATGGCTTTAAAAACAATCTTATGTACAAAGAAATATTTAACTAGCCATTCTTTGAAAATTCCAATCGTCATATGAATGAAGGGTTAACACTGTTAATCGCTATATCTGAAAATCAATAATAGCACGAAAACCGATAACAGACAACTTTGCTGAGACTCCTTGAAGATTGAAAACAGCTCTAGATAAAAATCAGTATGTGGCAGCAATTCTTATGGATTTTTCGAAGGCTTTTGACTGTCTGCCACATGACATTCTCCTTTGTAAGCTGTCTGCATATCTCCAAAATCTGTGGAATTACTTAGAAATTATTTAACAGGTCGTAAACAACAAATCAAACTTCAGGGAGATCTCAGCAGTTGGGCTGATATACAACCAGAGGCTCTCAAGAGCCTGTATCGTTCACCTGGTAATAAAAAAAACCAATTGGTCCTATGTAAAAACTATGTCCTGCGTCATCTTGGAATTACGATCAACATAAAAAACACAAAGTTTGTAAAGGACCTTCCAATGATTGATGCACAGTTTAGGTTCAATCAGTGCAATAGCTTCAGAGAAGAATATATTTCTGTATTTTCCCCATATGGTTCTGTGTTAATACTATGACCTGTGGTGGCAGCCATCTTGGATTTCCGATCGGCATAAAAAACAGAGGACCTTCCAATGATCATTCCTGGGCAGTTTGGTTTCAACTGTCCAAGTGGTTTCAGAGAAGAAGCATTTTGAAACATTTTTCCCATAGGGTCCAATGTTAAACTAAGTCCTGCCGTAGCCGCCATTTTGAATTTCATATCAGAATAAAAAACGTATATATTGTAGAGGACCATTCAATGAACATTCGTGTACAGTTTGGCTTTAATCATATTTGTAGTTTCTGAGAAGAAGGCATTTGAACATTTTCCAATAGGGTCCAATGTTAATCTATGTCCTGCGGTGGTGGCCATCTTGGATTTCCGATCGGCATAAAAAACACACACCTTGTAGAGGACCTTCCAATGATCATTCCTGGGCAGTTTGGTTTCAACTGTCCAAGTGGTTTCAGAGAAGAAGCGTTTTGAAACATTTTTCCCATAGGGTCCAATGTTAAACTAAGTCCTGCCGTAGCCGCCATTTTGAATTTCATATCGGAACAAAAAACGTAAAGTTTGTAAAGGACCATCCAATGAACATTCATGTACAGTTTGGCTTTGATCATATTTGTAGTTTCTGAGAAGAAGGCATTTGAACATTTTCCCATAGGGTTCAATGTTAATCTATGTCCTGCGGTGGTGGCCATCTTGGATTTCCGACCGGCATAAAAAACAGAAACTTTGTAGAGGACCTTCCAATGATCATTCCTGGGCAGTTTGGTTTCAACTGTCCAAGTGGTTTCAGAGAAGAAGCATTTTGAAACATTTTTCCCATAGGGTCCAATGTTAAAATAAGTCCTGCCGTAGCCGCCATTTTGAATTTCATATCGGAACAAAAAACCTTAAGATTGTAGAGGACCATCCAATGAACATTCATGTACAGTTTGGCTTTAATCATATTTGTAGTTTCTGAGAAGAAGGCATTTGAACATTTTCCAATAGGGTCCAATGTTAATCTATGTATTGCGGTGGCGGCCATCTTGGATTTCCGATCGGCATAAAAAATATAGAATTTCTAGAGGACCTTCCAATGATCATTCCTAGGCAGTTTGGTTTCAATTATCCAAGTGGTTTCAGAGAAGAAGCGTTTTGAAACATTTTTCCCATAGGGTTCAATGTTAAACTAAGTCCTGCCGTAGCCGCCATTTTGAATTTCATACCGGAACAAAAAACGTAAAGTTTGTAGAGGACCATCTAATGAACATTCATGTACAGTTTGGCTTTAATCATATTTGTAGTTTCTGAGTAGAAGGCATTTGAATATTTTCCCATAGGGTCCAATGTTAATCTATGTCCTGCGGTGGCGGCCATCTTGGATTTCCGACCGGCATAAAAAACAGATTATTTGTAGAGGACCTTCCAATGATCATTCCTGGGCAGTTTGGTTTCAACTGTCCAAGTGGTTTCAGAGAAGAAGCATTTTGAAACATTTTTCCCATAGGGTCCAATGTTAAACTAAGTCCTGCCGTAGCCGCCATTTTGAATTTCATATCGGAACAAAAAACCTTAAAATTGTAGAGGACCATCCAATGAACATTCATGTACAGTTTGGCTTTAATCATATTTGTAGTTTCTGAAAAGAAGGCATTTGAACATTTTCCAATAGGGTCCAATGTTAATCTATGTCCTGCGGTGGCGGCCATCTTGGATTTCCGACCGGCATAAAAAACAGAAAATTTGTAGAGAACCTTCCAATGATCATTCCTGGGCAGTTTGGTTTCAACTGTCCAAGTGGTTTCAGAGAAGAAGCATTTTGAAACATTTTCCCATAGGGTCCAATGTTAAACTAAGTCCTGCCGTAGCCGCCATTTTGAATTTCATATCGGAACAAAAAACCTTAAGATTGTAGAGGACCATCCAATGAACATTCATGTACAGTTTGGCTTTAATCATATTTGTAGTTTCTGAGAAGAAGGCATTTGAACATTTTCCCATAGGGTCCAATGTTAATCTATGTCCTGCGATGGCGGCCATCTTGGATTTCCGATCGGCATAAAAAACAGTAACTTGGTAAAGGACATTCTAATGATCATTCCTTTACAGTTTGGGTTCAGTCAGTTCATTAGTTTCAGAGAAGAAGATCTTTGAAATTTCAGCCAATCAGAGCATATTATTGGCCCTGGCAGCCATATTGAATATCCGACTGGAACGAAAAACAGTAACTTTGTAGAGGACCATCCAAGGAACATTCCTGCTAAGTTCGGTTCCAATCGGCCAAGTGGTTTCGGAGAAGAAGCTTGAAATGTGAAAAGTTTACAGACGACAGACGACGGACGCCAAGTGATGGCAATAGTTCACCTGGACCTTTGGTCCAGGTGAACTAAAAATGGGTACCTCAAGGCTCTATACTTGACCCCTTGTTATTTAATATTTTTATTAACGACATCTTTTATTTTATTGAATATGGTACATTGTATAATTATGCTGACGATAACACCTTGTCTTATGTAAATGATAATTATGAAAAATTAATTGATATACCGGTACTTGAAATAGAAAGCTCAGTATTGATAGACTGGTTCAAATTCAATTGTATGCAGGCTAATCCAGATAAGTTTCAAGCCATTGCAGTTGACAATAAGACACATGCCAAGACACCAGTATTTAAAATAGAGTCAGCTGAAATTACTTGTGATGAAGTGGTAAAATTACTAGGAATAGATATTGATTACCAACTTAATTTCAATTATCATATTAAAAATATATGTTGTAAGCTTCTCAACAGTTGAATGTTTTAAAGCGCATTGGTTGTTTTCTTTCAAAATTAAATAAATTAACAATTTTTCATACTTTCATTTTGTCTAATTTTAATTTTTGTCCTTTGGCGTGGCATTTTTGCAATAAAAGTAATACCTCTAAATTAGAAAAAATCCAGGCGAGGGCTTTACGATTTATATACGAGGACTATGAGAGCACATATGATGAGTTATTAGAAAAAGATAAAGTTCCATCTCTGAAAGTTAGAAGAATGCGTACCATGGCTATTGAATGTTTTAAGATTTTAAACAAACTTTCACCATCTTGTTTACATGATTTAGTTCAATAGTTGTTTTTAAAGATTGTAAATATAATTTTAGATATTCCAATATTGTAGATATACCTAGGGTGCGAACATCTACCTACGGTAAGAATAGTTTTAAATATGCAGCAGCTGTTTTATGGAATGACCTACCTGATGATCTTAGAAAAATTTCCAATTTTAATCAGTTTAAGAATATTTTAAAATCTTGGAAAGGAAATGTATGTAAATGTTCAGTTTGTGCTGACTTTTAAATATGTTTAAATTTCTACCATCTAGGTCATATCCAGTTTTTATTTATTGTGCTTATAAAAATGTTATGCTTTGCTCATAATATCAGCTTTTAGTTGTTCAGCTTTTAATCTGCTTTTTTGCTTATCTTGTAACTGTTAGTATTTTACATGTAGTGCTTACTTAGTCTTGTATTTTAGTTGTATGTTGCATGCTTGTTATTTGTTATTTATTTTGTGTCTGTGTATCATACCTGTTAACCCTCCCCCTTTTCGCGGGAGTCTCCCGCGTAAGAGCCTTATCTCCCGCATGGACTGGGTCTCATGCGCGGGAGACATTAATCTCCCGCACACTCCTTTTCCTCCCGCACGATATCCCCCCCAACAAAAAAATCAAGTACAATAAAATCTTGACCTACATTTTGCGATCAATATTTCTGGAAATTCCTCATTTGGAACTCCTGCGCTGATGAAAAACGCCGAGAGATACGAATGTAAATGATATCCGGTTATTGATCTGTTTGACACCTTTACAGGTAAATTGGGTCATGGTGATTAATTAAGGTGTTGATGATTATACAACAATTATCCACTGATTGACAGTTAATTGGGGATAAGGAAGTGGGTTTGTGGCACACGCTTAGATGATTAGAAGTGTGATAGCGGCAATTAAAAATAGTTATAAACCGTTGTGTAAACAGGAGTCGGACAACCTTTGATGCCGAGGAAAACTTCTTATTTCGATCAAACGTGCAATGAATTCATTTCGGATTGAGTTGTTATGGCTTGTTTGGGACCAAAGCCAATCAAAGTATTATTTAAGGACTAAGTTCCAGGATGGAATTGATAAACCACAAAAATGCCAAAACGTATGCTATCACCCAACGCACCAGCAGCAAAGTGACTTTTTAATTTTAGTGCTCTATTACTTTATTGTTCAGAGCATTCTGTCTTCATTTTTATTGCTTTGTTATAACCTTATGATTATGAATGATTATGAATAAATTATAAATACAGTTTTTATCCTTCATTCATCATATGAAACACTACTAATAAGACAGAAATGTAAACAATATATATTGAAATATGTTGCAGTTGGTTCAATACTGAAACAAACAAAAGGAAAACATCAATAAACAATAAAAACATGCATCAAATAGTCGATAAAAAATCTCCAGTTATGAGACCAAATCTCCAGCCAAAAATTTACAAATCTCCAGTTGTAGCATAGCAACTCTATCACATGTATGCAACTACAAGGTACAATTTTGTGCGTTTAAAGGCGAAGCACAAAATCTCCCCCTTAGAAGAGTTGGTAGGGGGGAGATCTCCCCTCTAGCAGTTCCCAGAGGTTAACAGGTATGGTGTATGTCGGTTAAAAGCTCAACAGAGCTTATGTTGTTTTAACCATGCCGACTCTAAATAAAGCTTATTTATTTATTTATTTATTTATTATAACACGATGCTACTTACTAGACAGTTTTAATTCTTCAATAATTTTTACTTGGGGCCGATTTGACTTGCTTCCAAAAACAGAAGGCCGGACTGGCATGGTCGGATTGGTGTTAAGACCGGAACTACTTGTTAGCGAAAATAACTGGTTATTTGAAAGGATGTTCTGAACGATATAGGAATAATCCAACAAAAATCACAGGGGTTCACAGTTATATTTTCACATCACCAGGTTTAACACATACCTGGTGTGAAAATATAACTGCGAGTCTCTGTCAGTGTCAGGCCTGTGACAAAAACATAAGTTTAAAGTAAGGCAGTATGATGGTAAATTTCTACTCCTGTAACAGTCGGAAAGCAAACCCATGATTTGACCGTTATAGCTAGTGATTCTAAAACCATGCAGTCAGGGGGCGATAACCGCAAAAAATTCCCGCTAGGTGCCGCTTTACAAGTCCCGCAAAATTTTTCATTCGCGCCGTTGTAGGATAAACCTGAAATAAAGTATTAAATAGACAAAATTGTGATAGAAACGTGATTTCTATAAAATATATATATATTTTTTGCAATGACTGGCTATATCAGACAAGCGACCGAGGTTTATATTAGTCAAAAACGTGTTTCGAATCGTGCATTCTAAAATGTGTAAAAACACGAGGTTCGGTTTGTTTACATTTTTCGGCCAATGAAAAAGCTGACACAATTCTATATTAGGACATGAAATTGATGATACAGGAGTGATATAGCATCATCAACCAATAGTAAATGCTCTCTCAACTGGAAATTCCGTCACCCTGAATGGAAATCATTACTGAAAGAAAATTCGACGAGGCATGTTTTTTTTAATTTTCACCTTGTTTTAGAGTAAAATTTGCCCATTTTGGTGAACATTTCTCCCCCAAAACACCCATGTAGTGTGTATATGTCTGCCTTTTATTAGATTTATTAATATCTTTATATTTTAACCGAAAGTTTACAAGAAAACTGCATTGTTTACATCAGATTACGCCCCTTTTCTCCCGTCTCGTCAATGCACTTTGTTTAGACTCCCTTCCCGTTTGCTGTACATATCTAATGTGGCGATTATTTCAAAGGCAATTGGTTTATCAAATATATTTAGGAATGCTGACTTTTAAGTTTTACCTGATTTTCTTCTGCAAATGAATTATGAATTTATGTGTAACAGGTATACAATGATTGAATGAATGTGACTCTAAAAACAAAAACCAGCCAGTGTGTGTGTTATAAATAGAAATTAGGCTAAATTTGTTATCTGTATGTAACTGCATATATGATATTTAATTGATTAAACAACTGTAATTTGCAAGACTGTGATTTTACCATAGTTGACTAGTAGTTGTAATGCCCCCAAAAAACTTAACTGTTCTGAAGCCCACAGTGGCAGGGACCCTGGGCCCTGTGTTCATTGTCTGCAGGCAAAGCCAGTTTATGCCTTACATGTTATAAAAAATTTTAACAAATTTGTGAGGTCTGATGATTCTCTAAATGAACTTTCAAAAACTGAAGACTACCAGTTAACTAAATGTTTTCACAGTTTGATCAGGTGGAATATTGCAATGTAGACTCTGACAATCTTGACCGTTATGTACTGTTTTATCCTGTTTTAGAATTTGTAGTCAGTGACTTTTTATCCAACAAAGCTTTATTGTTGCCAGATTTGTACAAAAAAATTGAAGATTTAGTTGACAAAACAGCTTTAATTAAATCACTGAAAGAACCAGAAGACAAAATTGGTGAACCCTCTCCCATTAGAGGCAATAAATTCTCCCATTTAAGTTTGGAAGATTTCAAGGAAACGGGTGATGAAACCTTTGCATGGGAAAGTTTTGAGAAGAAATTGTCAGCTTACAGTTTTATGAAATATTTGGTACAGGAAAATGATATACATGTAGATCTCCCAGGTCTTAAGATTTTTCTTTCATTTTCTGAAACTGACACTGAAAAATCCGAGTTTTGTTCAATTGAAGTTTTAGATGAGACAGCAGATTCAAAAGCCACAGTTTTGAAAACTTTGAATATTCTTCACAAAAAGTTTCAGATTGGGATAAAGCTTCAGTATCAAGTTGTTGTTGGGACAGGAAATCTTATGACCATTTAATAAAATTAAAATCAGAATATGGAGGTTCATTAAGCTGGGTTTTGCCATATCCTGGAGACTGGCACATACTTTTTTTTAATCTCATTTTCTATTAAATTAATAATTTATTGTACTTAGGATTTGTTCAACTTTCATAAAAATTTATGGACTTTTTACTGTTAATAGTTTATGGAAAAGAAATACACTTGAAAACTAATATGTACAGTCATCTGTCAAAAGTATTGGGAAATGTAAAAAATATCCCTATATAATCAACCAAAACCATATCTTTTTCAAAAAATTATTGTGAAATCATTTCTGGATAGATTGTAACAAATTTTACACCAAAACATTCGGAATTGTCTATATTTTGTTTGTTTATTTGCTCAAATCTTTATACGAGTGGTTTTTATTTGTACATAATTTTTCCATGATTGTTAATTTTTAGGATTTATTTTTAGTTGAAATATATAGGAAAATCAAAATCAATTTTTATTTGTTGTGTTTAAATTATGTACAAATAAAAATAACTCATAACTACATAATGAGTAAATAAACAATCAAAATATTGACAATTCTGAATGTTTTGGTGTAAAATTTGTTAAAATCTATCCAGAAATTACTTCACAATATTTTTTTAAAAAAAATATGGTTTTGGTTGATTATATAGGGATTTTTTTTACATTTCCCAATACTTTTGACAGATGACTGTATACATTTTCTTTAAATATTTATACATTTTTTTTATCTTTATATTGAATTTTATTTTCATGCCTAGAAAAAAAATACACCAGTTCTGTTCATGATTCATCAAAAGGATATAAAAATGTTTTTTCTTGAATTGCTAGAATAAAACCGGTGGACGTGTAAATTTTAGTCGCCTATCCTTTCTTTTGGGGAAAGGAGACCATATATAAATGTTTGTATTTTCCTAAATTTGTAGTTAATTATATGCATATAGCTATTAAAATAGCAGCCTGCATCAGCATTAACATTTGTGCACAGCGTGCTTTTAAATCATTAGGTTAGTTCTAAATGTATTTTTAGAAATAGGGAAATTCATACGGAGTTATCTTTCTTGACTGACAATTTTTCTGAATCTGAATAATTTTCGGCACTAAAAGCTGACAGAAACTCTTATTAATGAATACAAACGTGTACCAGAGAAACATTTCGTTAAATAAATATATAACCTAGCGCAGTGTGAAGTTTGGGAATGTCATTCTACTGCAAACTTAATATATTTGCATTTTATTTCAATGCGATGGTACGGAGTTATCTTTCTTGGTTGACAATTTTTTGGCACTAAAAGCTGACACAATTTTTTATTAATGAATAAAAACGTGTACCAGAGAAACATTTCGTTAAATAAATATATAACCTAGCGCAGTGTGAAGTTTGGGAATGTCACTCTACTGCAAACTTAATATATTTGCATTTTATTCCAATGCGATGGCGACATTCCATCGAGGGGGTCACCCTCTAAATCATCAAAATTTTAATAGTAATCTCCCGTTTTAACTCAAATCTAATAAACAAATCGTGGAAGTAATTATTGCTGAAAAGAAAACAATGTAAGACGTTTCGATATTTTCTACGGTATAAATAAACGAGGTCTTTGTTCTACAATTTTCATGACCGACGAACATGTCAACGTTTTCAAATGAGAATCACGTGACCCGTGGTTTTACCGGTAGTTAGTAAAAGTGGTAACCCGGGCCCGGGCCCGGTTCCAAAAACCCGGGCCCAAAATTCGTATTTTCTTTATTACATCTTTGTTAAGGCATTAATTTTAATAACATTTTAACATAATGCATACAATTATGTATTTTATCACATTTTTTAAACAAATGTAAAAAAAAAAAATTTGTATACGAAATATCGGCAATATAAGTTTTCCAAGTTAGTAAAAGTTGTAACCCGGGCCAAGACGAAATTTTCAGTTAATCAATGATTGCACCATTATTACTTCTTTAAAATTCTTGAAATTTTGTAAAGCCATACTTCAATACAACAACAACAAATATATTTTATCAATTTAAAAAAAAAGTTTTCTTTATTCTCCACGATGCAATATTAATATATTAAGATTTGTAAACAAAGACTGGTCACGTGGGTGTACAGGTAAATATTGATACTAATACACAATTTTTTTTTTCATTTTTTAATGTTTTGTAAAGTATATACTGATATCTCAAGCTGACCAAAATTTGAATCGATTATATTGAGTAGTAAAAAAGATATAGACGATCATATCTTTTCAGGTCAATTTTCAAGTCATTAGTGTAACCTCCGGCCCGGGTTACAACTTTTATCAGAATCTAAAATGCTCCCATAATGACAAAAGAGAACATTACCATTGAATTTAAAATATTTTTTACATTTCTTTAATACTGAAAAGTGTTCATTCTGAATATTGTGGAGTTTTAACGAGAAATAAAGGTGTAATCATCGATTAATTGAAAATTTTGCCTTGGCCCGGGTTACAACTTTTACTAACTTCGAAAACTTTTATTGCCGATATTTCGTTATAAAAACAATTTTTTTTTATATTTGTTTAAAAAATGTGATAAAATACATAATTTTATGCATTATGTTCAAATTTTATTAAAATTAATGCCTTAATAAAGATGTAATAAAGAAAATACGAATTTGGAACCGGACCCGGGCCCGGGTTACCACTTTTACTAACCACCGTTTTACCAGCGACGCCATTAATGAGTTTGCTTTCCGACTGGTAAGATGTACATAATCTTATATGGTCCCCGACCAGTATCATAATTCATATGTATAATGAAAATATCCTTACCGATATTAAGTATTCGTAATGTCTTGCTCTCCAAACAAATGAATTCCTACCATTAAGGTAGACTATTTTGTACTTCCTTGTTTAGTCTGGTACCCGTGACCCCTCGGATTTTTTTGTTTGATATCGGGGTCAGGTAACGGCTGAATCCATGTTTTTAATGGCGGCCGCCATAGCGTACAGATATTCCCATCTCAGCAAAGGAAATGATGCACAGCATTGAATGAAGGCGTGTCTTAAGTGGGTAATTGGTACAGTTCAGATCAGATACATTTGTTTGTCCCTTTTAGTTATTTTAGAGGTTGAAGACATCACGCGGAAATGTACTTTTGGTCACATTACACAAAAAAAAAGGGGGGGGGGGGGGGGGGTATCACGACACATCATCTCCATTTCTCCAATCTAAACAATGTCTGAACCCGAAAATGTTTTTAAAACAAATAAAAACATATTGAAATATCCTCCCAGTGTAACCAAACTGTATGACAATAATTACTACCTTGTCAATGTACTTAGGAAAGTACAACTTCACAACTTGTCTCCATTGTCTTAACTTGTACATGTGCCCCACAATAATGTGTGCAATCCTTTACATCTATTATTGGTTGCAGTATGATATAAAGAAGGAAAATGTCAAAAATAAATATCTTCTACAGTAAAAAAAAGTTACAAGGTACTAGGTGTCACAAATCTGTCATCTTTTTAGAATGGTGCATGACTCATTGTCCTATAAAATGAGTTTGTCCAACACCCAAGCTTTTCTTGAGTGATAGACAGGGTACACCGCTTCCATATTTAGGCCCTGTTCCTCTCTGATAGAAGTAAAAGGAGATATGGGGTAAATGTCGATGAGAAAACGACCCATAACCATCGGAATTAATACTGCAATCAAATACAAAAATGAGGCTAATGACAGCAGTTTTAATTGATGAACATGTTCATGAAAAGGTATTTAATGACAGAATTGCTGAGCTGCTTGCCTTATTTGTGATCAAAGAAAGTGCATTATACTTTGAGGGGCTACTATTATTTTAATTTGCATATTTCTTTTTTATTTTGCTTGCTTTTAATTTGTTTTTGTTTTATGTTTTGCTTTGCAGTTAGCACAATCCAGTTTGATGTTTGGATCTTGGATACATGCTATGACAATAGTTTCATGCTTATGATACTTGCTTCTGTTTATTTGCAATTACATTTGTATGGTCCTATTGTCAATAAAAGTCATCAGAAAAAGGAAAGTCTTATTCAAACCTAGTTAACACAGCCTGATGAGGATACCAACATGAATGAACCACTCATTGAAGTTTTAAGGTGAAATTCAGCACAGGATAGAGGATATAAACATAATAAAGGACTTCAATCAATTCTGTAAACTTTGAATCAATGTTCTTGCTTATTCAAAGTGACCGACATACTGTAAATTCAGAAATTATTGAGATGTTTCATTATTGCGGAAAATGCAACTGAACTTAAAACTCGTATTTTAGAAGCATTTGTATCATTTTGCACTAGAGATCTTTGAGTTTTGCATTAATTAAAAATCGCAATCCGGGCTGATTAAATTTTCTTAGATCGCAGTAATAAATGAACGCATTAATTTCCGATTTTACAGTATATCATCATGAATTACATGGATGTAGTGTTGATTGACATTTCGTAATGAATACTGCTTAAGCAGGTGGTATGACCCGTCTTGAACTAAATATGAAGTATGATGATTTCCTCATTGTCAAAGACCTCATGTTGACTGCAAGATGAAAAATAACAATTATATCATTGTTCTATTGCTTTGTTTTACTCATTATAAATTGGGGATTTTGCCTCATGTACATTTACTCTATATCCTTTCATTGTGTACTTGTTACAATATCTCCGTAGCAAACCTCATTGACAAGGAGAGTATTACATTGTATGTGTGAATGTATGAAAATAGGATACATGTATTTATGATATTTTATGCATTGTACATGTATGTGTTATTTGGTTGTCATAATAATAAATAAAGAAACTAATAATAGAAATTCAGCACAATTAGCAAATAACAAATAAAGTATTGCCAAAAAAACAGCACATTGAAAGTTTACTATATCCTATTCCCTTTTTATACGACCCCAAAACAATTTTTGAGGCTGTAAAATGGTATGGCGTTGTCATTGTTATCGTCTGTAGAAATTTAGTTTCTGTATGATAACTTCAGTTTTAGTTGACTATTAAACCCTTATGCAATTTTTACTCAATGTTCCTTTTTAGAAACTTAATGTTTTCAAACTTTGAAAAGTGTCTTATAGATACACCCTTCTCCTTAAAGCCAAATGGCATTCAAGGAAAGCATGAAATAAAGGTCAAGGTCACCTAATAATCAGTATTTCAATGTCCAATGTTTAATACAAAGTTTAACCAAATTAACCAAGAATGTGGATAATTAGATGATGAATGTTAGAAATATGACCATCCTTTTCAACCAAATACTATTTCTTGAAGCTGAGAAAAAGATCTAACCATGCAACATAGAGAGTGAAATTGGCACAATTCTTAGCTGTACTGTCCAAGTGTTATTCCTTAACTCATCTTTCATGTTGAGTATTTAAAGTATTCAGGATATTTAATGTAAATAAAGAAGATTAACTGATATACATTTTTATGCTGAATCCACCTTAAATCTAGGCTATAAATATTACAATGTATATCTTTCAACATATTTTAATTAAAATATAGAATTGATTGAAGTCCTTTATATCCACTATCCTGTGCTGAATTTCACCTTAAAACTTCAATGAGTGGTTCATTCATGTTGGTATCCTCATCAGGCTGTGTTAACTAGGTTTGAATAAGAATTTCCTTTTTCTGATGACTTTTATTGACAATAGGACCATACAAATGTAATTGCAAATAAACAGAAGCAAGTATCATAAGCATGAAACTATTGTCATAGCATGTATCCAAGATCCAAACATCAAACTGGATTGTGCTAACTGCAAAGCAAAACATAAAACAAAAACAAATTAATTAAAAGCAAGCAAAATAAAAAAGAAATATGCAAATTAAAATAATAGTAGCCCCTCAAAGCATAATGCACTTTCTTTGATCACAAATAAGGCAAGCAGCTCAGCAATTCTGTCATTAAATACCTTTTCATGAACATGTTCATCAATTAAAACTGCTGTCATTAGCCTCATTTTTGTATTTGATTGCAGTATTAATTCCGATGGTTATGGGTCGTTTTCTCATCGACATTTACCCCATATCTCCTTTTACTTCTATCAGAGAGGAACAGGGCCTAAATATGGAAGCGGTGTACCCTGTCTATCACTCAAGAAAAGCTTGGGTGTTGGACAAACTCATTTTATAGGACAATGAGTCATGCACCATTCTAAAAAGATGACAGATTTGTGATACCTTGTAACTTTTTTTTACTGTAGAAGATATTTATTTTTGACATTTTCCTTCTTTATATCATACTGCAACCAATAATAGATGTAAAGGATTGCACACATTATTGTGGGGCACATGTACAAGTTAAGACAATGGAGACAAGTTGTGAAGTTGTACTTTCCTAAGTACATTGACAAGGTAGTAATTATTGAGATAAAACAGATGTGTCATACCGTTTGGTTACACTGGGAGGATATTTCAATATGTTTTTATTTGTTTTAAAAACATTTTCGGGTTCAGACATTGTTTAGATTGGAGAAATGGAGCGCTTGAGATGGTGTGTCGTGATAACACCACCCCCTCCCCCTTTTTTTGTGTAATGTGACCAAAAGTACATTTCCGCGTGATGTCTTCAACCTCTAAAATAACTAAAAGGGACAAACAAATGTATCTGATCTGAACTGTGCCAATTACCCACTTAAGACACGCCTTCATTCAATGCTGTGCATCATTTCCTTTGCTGAGATGGGAATATATGTACGCTATGGCGGCCGCCATTAAAAACATGGATTCAGCCGTTACCTGACCCCGATATCAAACAAATAAATCCGAGGGGTCACGGGTACCAGACTATTCCTTGTTATCTTTTTGTCTGTGTGGACTAGTCTCTTAAACTGTTTGGATTAGTACTTATGGGTGGCTCTTATTATGGGCAAATACTAT
Organism: Bathymodiolus brooksi; assembly: GCA_963680875.1. Taxonomy (NCBI): domain Eukaryota; kingdom Metazoa; phylum Mollusca; class Bivalvia; order Mytilida; family Modiolidae; genus Bathymodiolus; species Bathymodiolus brooksi. Next base: position 67,008,564 of record OY804578.1, on the reverse strand, counting down.
ACTGAAAATGTAACAGACGATTATGAAATTATCTACAATTTTACGGGCATAATTGGAAACTTAAAATCAGTATATGGTAAAATGTATAACCCGTTAAAGTACCAGAATAAGCTATTTCCGATTTGTGACGTAATGAGTTATTAAAAGAAAGATAAAAATAAATGTACAACTTTAATTAGAACTGTAGTGAATCGTGGGGGGATGCACCAGAATTATACCCACGCTTCAACAGAACACATGTAAAATACGACTGAAAGAAGACTGAAGCATTGCCAGCAACCACTAGTACACGGTAGTTATTAGTAAAAGTGCTAATTACTATATTGGCGCTGCGACTTCGAATCGAGTCAAATTCGCGGGTCATATTAAGAAAAAGTGACCAATAAAGCGGTTTTTTTTTTTATTAAAACCGCATCTCCGCCATAATTTTTTAAAATTTTGTCTGGCCAGCAGGTCTTGGTATTTTCGGGGAAATTGTCCTTTGGTGAACCTTGGACGCTCCAACGTTACCAAAAAAGGAAGTTTCAAAGGGAAAATACGCAGGTAGGGTTGGCAGGCAAGATTGGGAAACTTTTATAATTTTTTTTATATTTTTTGCCCGTAGCAAGGGAACGAACCCCCCATTCCCACCCACGTGTAAACCCCAGTCCGGAAACAGCCCATTTCTAAGAGCCATCTTGGTCTTGGAACAGAGAAGCTGTTCTGGGAATTTTCCATATTATTTATTAGGGGGACAAGGGTTTATTAAAAATACAAAAGCGGCCCAGTGTATAAATCTGGTCCGTTATAAAAATAATTTTGCACACACACATACAAAATAAAAAGCCATGTGTGATTATTTTTTATTTAAATCATGACGCGTGTCTTGATAAACTTTTGTTCCATCGAGGAGCTGATGTCACTATCCGGAGTAGGGGCGAAGGGGGCTGACAATTTTTTGGAAATGAGGGAGGCCAAAGGCCAAAGGGGACTTAGAGATTGAAGACTTAAGTCATGTGCCCTACCTCAGCTTAACCCCACAGCTAATTAAATGCTTAGATTTTACCCCTTTTGAAGAGGGGGGGGGGGAGTAGGGGAGAGGAGAGGATCCCTAGATGAACGACACGGGGAAAGGGTCAAGAGTGTTGACCAGTTAGTAGAGGAGTGGGAAGGAACAGGACCGGGCCCCGCACCAGGAATGGGGAAGGATTGGGGACAAAGTTCCATCAAAAGGGTGAAAGTCCTATCAGATTAAGCAGGAAGGGGAGTGGTGGCAACAGTCACAGTCACCCGAGAGATTTGAGGACGAGTATAGCGATCTGGAGACTGCTTTCATAGAGAGACCAACCCCAGGGGGATATAAAGATAGATCAGCTCCGGGACAATCGAAGTCGCCATCAGTACGGAGAACGCGTCGTGACGATTTTGAGTTGGAATCGAGCAACGATGAAAGGGATCGGTCATATATGCACGATTGTCATATTAGAGACTCCCAGGGGACCAGGTCTCCCCCACAGTGGGGTCTCAGCCAGTCAGAGGGGAAATGAGGCACAAGATTATAGGGGAGAGATGGACGTGCCGGGCATACGAACTGTAGTTCCAAACCTTAGAGAACATTATTGACAAGAAAGGGGGGTCGTTATCTCCCTCCGAGGAACACCGGAGGGGGGTGGAGTAGGGAACATCATAACCCCCTGATGAGGGAGAGTAGGGGTAGAACGAGGCATACCCCAGGAAGGGAACATGAAACCCCTAGAAGCATCCACAGGAGAGGGGGAGAAGGAAAGGGGACAATCCCGCCCAAGAGGGGGCCCTGAGGGTCCAGGAGGAAGAAACCCATATACTCCCATGTTACCGGGTAGTGGGAGCAGACTTAGGTACACCCCCAGAAAAGAACCCGAAACCCCTAGAGGATATGGAAGAAGGGAGGAGTATGAAGGGGAGAGAGGTCCGAGGGGAAGGGGGAAAGTGTCAGTTTGCCGATGTCCGTAAAGTTTGATGGCAAGTCAAACTGGAAAACCTTCTATGAGAAGTTTTCCCGTTATGCAGAAGTGAGCGAATGGACAGAAGGGGAATGCAGGGACCAGTTGTGCTGGTGCCTGGATGGGAAAGCTAGTGAGTATTATGCCATATTGGTGGAACGAAACCATGATATGGCATATAAGGTCCTGATACTGAAAATAGAAAAACGGTTTGGGTTTAGAGAACTTCCCGAAACAGCCCAGGTCCAATTTAATAATGCCCACCAGACTCCGGAGGAACTCCTGGAGGACTGGGCGGATCGGGTCTTGTCCTTAGCTACTAGAGCCTTAGGGGATTTACCAGAGAACCACATGCACCAACAAGAGGTAGTGAGGTTCTGCCGGGGGGCAGCAGATAAGGAAGCTGGAAGCTATGCATCCAATATCCGGCCTAAAAACATTGAAGAGGCCATTGACGAAATGCGGTGGCATCAGCATAACCATCGGGCTATTTATGGGCACCCTCCTCGGAGGGAGGTGAAGCAGGTATCCCCATGGTCTTACAACGGTGGGGAAGCAAGGGTCTGCGTCATAGGAGCGAACAATGGAGAGATGAGTCTGAAGAAAGAGATGGGGGAGGTGCTGTCGGCACAGGAGAAAGAAATGGGGGAGATCAAGTCCAACCTCGCAGCACTCTCGGCTCAAATGGCGGTGATGATGGAGGACGTTAAGAAAAGGGGAAATGGATCGCCGAAAGGGGAGAAACGAGTATCTTTTCAGAAAAATAAGGAGGCTTTAAACTACAAAGGGGAAACTCGCGAGGCCTGAGCCCGCCCCTTATTGCCAATATACAAGGTCTCAAAGGATTGGTGGAAGGGGAGGAAGTAGATAGAGAGGTATCACCTCCCATATTGAAAAGAGAGAGGAGGAGGAACAGCCGGACAGTCCCCTTTGGGTAACTGGGGAGTTGGAGAGCCCGATAGTTAAACCCTCTCCGGATACTAGGAGTCCGGAAGGAGGGGGCGGGGAGATGGATCTTGTTGGGGGAAATAAACCCGTAGAGATACCAGACCCAGAGGACAGTTCCACGATGGAAGAGTCAGTGGTCATATTCTCCGGACAGCAGCGCAAGGAACCCCTGGTGGGAGACTTGATCTCGTCCCCGGAGAGTGTGGGGTCAAATATGGAAAAGAGAGAGGACGCTGTTCTTGGCATGGATATATATCGCCTCGATAGAAATGGGGCCAGGGAAAATACAGGAGCGAATCCAGAGGATGTTTCCACGGGGGAAGGGATGGCGGCCACGCTCTCCGGAACGGGGAACACCAAACCCCGGGTGGGGTACTACACCTAGTCACCGGAGAGTGTTAGGTCGAGCGTGGAAGAGATAGAAGACAAAGTTCTTTGCAGAGATACGTATCCTTTTGAGGGAAACGGAGTTCGGGAAAATACAGGATCTGGTGTAGAGGGCACATTAATTTGGACAGAGAGCCGGGCTCCCTTTATGGTGGATCGGACCCCTTCCCTTGAAAATGAGAGTGTACGACAGGGATGCAGGGGACATGATTCCTGTAAGTGATCTGCACCGACTGGGGAAAGCATTGGGATCACGTGTGGCTGATGTGAGAAATGGGGCGCACCATGAGTGCTGCTGAAGGCCGTGACACTCGTTGAGAGCACAGACCCGGATCCCTTAGATCTGTCAAGGGACCAGGTCCATATGGAGGGGGAGATAGTGGTGGTCACCAGAAGGGTGGACCCTGAGAGAGGGAAATCGACAGTCAATGGGGAGAGTCGCATGCTCATGGAGATAGTAGACCCTGAACCTATGACAGGAGACCATGTCCCGTTCCGAAAGGAGACAGGGAAAAGTGAGTTTATGGAAGGAGAGAGAGGGGTGGTTGTGGAAAAAGGCAGACAGTGTCAGTCAAAAGAGGCTTTCTCAGGGGGAAGGGAATCGGCAGGGGCTGAGGTCCCTGTTGTTCGAAGGTCTGTGTCCGTCAATGTGACTGATGCTGTTACTCAGTCCATCACTGATGACGTTGGAATGTCAGGATGCAGACCATCCAAGGGGTGCTCCGTGTGTGGAAGAGACAACTGTAAAGGGACAGGGTCTTACTGTTGGGACCCAGGGGGTGTCTCAGCAGTGAACGAGCGTTATTCAATATTGAATTGGACGTCCTCCGGACAGTTCTTCCCATTGAGCGAACCTTGTACCGGAGGAGATAGGGGGATAGGTCAATTGGCGAGGGTCTGGAATGTAAAGGGGGGTGGAACTCAAGTGGGAAGTCATAGGGGAAGGACAAACGAGGAGGGTTTTTTCATGGATTTTAAAGTTAGATAGTTGGTGCGTTGTGGGTGCAGGAGGTGCCACATGGTCTGGTGTGTAGCATACATAATTTACTAGTCTTATGACTCCTAGAAACGCTGTCCCATGGAAATCGGAAGCTTAGGTCTTGTGGAGGCGTCATCCGCCTCTCGTGAGCCCTAAGTTGATCTTTGGATTTATCATTATCCCGGACAACCCCTTGTTTCTGTGGGCTTCCCAGTAGCTGCAGTCCAGGGTCACTTAAGATAAAGCGGGGAAGAGTGTAGTGAATCGTGGGGGGATGGGGGGCGAGCAGTTCGAAGAGCACCCATGATGCACCAGAATTATATCCACGCTTGAACAGAACACATGTAAAATACGACTGAAAGAAGACTGTAGCATTGCCAGCAACCACTAGTACAGGGTAGTAATTAGTAAAAGTGCTAATTACAATAGAACTTAAATGTGCGATCGTATAGTGCGAGATCGAATCTGAATCTGAAAATAAGAACATCAAGTTATATATAAAATGTTTATGTAAATTCTTGGAAGTCCACATGGCTCGTGATCGTATGTCCCAAGTAGAAACACTAGAAACACAGTACATGTATATAATTTTAGCAGTTTACCAAATATTAGAAAGCATAACGCTAATCGTTAACTTCTTTACGCGCGATAAATAAGGGTAATAACAAAATTACCGAACTCCGAGCAATCTTACAAAGGGAAAGTCAAAACTCATAAGTATATAAACAGACAAAATCAGTCAACAACCGGAAAACTGTGAAAACCGTAATAACCCTGACTTGGTACAGGCATTTCTAAAGAAATGGTGGGTTGAATCAGATTTTAAAGCGCCAAACCTCCCCCTTTCATTACGGCTCAAAGTTTCCGGCTGTCACTATAACAGTATAATACTATTTATAACAATACTTGAACAAAACAGGTAAAACAGTTGTCATAACAGCACCAAACTGTAATGTAATATGAATATTACATTAGGAATGTTTATAAACAGATAATTATAAATTATCATGAATATCAACACATCAATCCGGCTCATGGCAAACATCTCGTTAGGGAAGTGGTCATCATTCCGGGAGGTAAATGAACAGATGGCCCACATGTATAATATGCATTAATTAAAGCTTGGTTTTGTTATCATGCCTACTGCACTCTGGATGCAAATACAATGATAATTTGATACAATTCTCGTAGCTACGTTACATTTTCGCTCCTTACTAATGCGAAATATTGTTAGATATTGGTAGATGTCCGGACACGTCACTTCCCGTGAAGATGGAAGCTCAAAATTTTTGAGAGTGAAAAATATTATAATCGATTGAAATCGTCGTTGTTTAAAACAAATTGTGTGTATAAAAACTTGGAAAATGTAAAGTATAGTTGTCTGAGATTCAGGAGTTGTATTCATTTTTTACGGATGGACACTTATGTGTGATATTTTTCAATGTTTTCAATATTGTTGTATGCGGGCTTAAAACTAAAGGCGCCATTTTCAATTTGTCAAATTGACTGAAGATTAATATGAGACAGGCAACCTGTTTGAAGGACGAAGTCCTAAAATTTCAATAATACGATGATCCGTACACGTTAGCCTCACCGAACGCAATTACGAACAATTTCGATGATATTGACATTTGATAATAAATTTGACCAAATTGATGAAGCTGACTGCATGTTCATATTTCAGATTTAACACCAATAAAATATATTCATTTTGAATCATAGCCCATATATTATTCAATGCATTGTTACGGGTTTTAAACAGATTTGCATGACCCCGTTCTAGTCACTCTGTGACCTAGATCCGGACACAATTTCGAACGACATCATCATAACCTTTCTAGTGTAAATTATTTAATGACAACTGTTAAAATTGAAAGCATTCATTCATTTACGTTCACATATCCATTTGTATATAATACACATGACATAAAAACCTTTCCTTTATTCATACCATAAATGTGTGCCAGTTTGCATTCGGAATTCCTTGGATTCTTCAATGAATAAGGTACATCACGGATTTTGACATTTTGGGATAGATCAAAGTAAGGAAAATGTATTATATTGACTGTTTTTGTTTTAATTTCAATGTGTTCTACATATTCATAGAACCAGGAGATCATATTCTTTCCAATTACAGGCATAAGATAACAAAATATGCGTACCTCAATGAATTTTAGCGATAGATTCCAAGTGCAATTGTCGATCGTTTTCTGTTTACAAATATGAAAACCCGTCGTCTGCAACATTCAACAACTGCGCATGAATAATTTTCTCCCAAAACACGTGTAAATTAACGGGGAATCTATTTATAAAAGCATTTTTTTAATTCATGTTTTGAAGGAACAATTAGGGGGCATACTTTTTATTTCGTTCGTAATTGTGTCCGTTCGTAATTGCGTCCGGTGAGGCTATTATCTTTTATTTTGAATGAATTGTGTAGCCGATTTGTTATGGCTACGCCACTCTTCCATCGGGAGTTTCGTAGAAAGAGATTTTTTTATTAGAATTTTATTTCAAGTTTATTTCGGTTTTGCATTGAGTAAATAATCAAAGAATTTGGAATTTTTCATTGAAATAGATTTCTTTTGCGTTTCTAAATTATCAATTGATCTATTTTTTAAACTTCCGGTGAGCAGATTTTTGGCTATCAATATAGAAGGAAAAATCGGACAGCTTACCGTTAGAAGGACTTCGTCCTTTATAAACATGATTTTTCCAAATGTCTGTGAGTAAAACTATAAAGGAATATAAAAAACTGTATCACTTATACAAAAGGGCGAACATTGCGAGACATACTATGCTCTTTACCGACAGTAAGGGTGCGGCTATTAAAGAAGTGCTTCCAGGTGGAGCAACAGCAATAGATGAACGGCTGATAAAAGAATTGTTATCAGAAATCAGAAGTCATGATGACCCAATTGTGCTAGGATGGTTCGGCACATGTGAACTGACAGAAAAGAAGTTTGCAGTTGCAGGGAAGTACAAAAGGTATATTAAAAGTAGAAGTTACCCATATCAAAATATAGAATTTACTTTAACTCGGTATAGAGATCTAAGAGACAGAATCTTGTATGCAAACAGTCTTTGTTATATAATTTTTAATAGACATCCCCTACTATTCCATCACCATTGCTAATAAATGCATATCCGAGGAAACATTTGGTAGCAAAAGCGACAGTAGTATTAGCAAAAAAAGAGACAATAAAGCTAAAAGTGCTAAATTTGAAGGTAAAGGCCGAGGTAAATATCCACCACTAGTCAATAAATTACGATCAGGGAAAAGAACTGTAGTGTTAAAAACAAACATTGACAAAGAACTGAATAACCAAGTTGATTACTACAACCAACAAATAAAATTAATTAATGTCAAGTACAAATCTACAAGACTTTCACAAGATCTTATAAGTTCTGGTAAGAATCGTTATTCAAAAGGGAGATATAACACGAACTATGGTTTATTGAAAGACGGTGTACATCCAACCAGAACCCTAGCCAAACTGTGGATATACAAGTTTATACAGCTGTCGGTGGACGTATGTGAGGCCAGCGGAGCCTATGATTGCTGACAAGGTCTGGGAAGCCCAATTTTGCAAGTACTTTTAGTTATAAATTCATATTTGTATAGTAAACTGAACTAGGGAAGTCCTATTCAGAAGAATGTATTAGAAATATTTAAGGTCAGTGGAACCTACAATCAGGTACAAGCTCATGGAAGCTCAATCTTGTAAGTACATTTAAAGTAAATTTTTCTAACTAAAGTAGACCGAACTAGGGAAGCCCTATTCGGAAGATTTTATTTGTTATACTTGAACTAGGAAAGCAACACTCACAATATAAATAGTTCCAAACTCAACTTGAACTGGGGAAGACCCCTTCAATCGAAATGTACATGTACATGTATCCTGTTATCGATTTTTAAATTATCAGTAGCAAATTAACTGGGGAAGCCCCATTAATGTACTAGAAGATACATTATAAGCCTTATAAACTTATAACACAGTGGATGTAAACTATATAGCAATTAGCCTGAACTAGGGAAGCCCAAATTCAGGCCGGTAATATAGAACAACAAGCTGGGGAAGCCCCACCTAAAACAATATACACAAACAAAAGAGGTATTATAGTTATTAACAGAACTTAAACTAGGGAAGTCCACTACATAAACAACAAGACAGGTCTTACAGTTATAAATATAATCTGAGCCGGGGAAGCCCCACTTAAAGTAAAATAAAGATAGTATTGTCAAGTATAAATGGGTGACAAAAACAAAACCAAAATGGCTGCGAAACTATTGAGTTCAACGCCAATACCTAGACGGGATTCAAAAAGGCAACGTGTAGGCAGCAATTCATGTCCGAAGTGTGATAATTTTGTTGAAGAAGATCGTAAAGGTTTAACATGCAGCATCTGCGAGTTCAATTATTGCATAGACTGTACAAGCATATCAAAAACACTACTAGTAGCCCTCACAGAAGACATGTCAGATAACTTTAAATGGACTTGTAATGGGTGCAAGCAAACTTTTCCCAGTCTAACTAGCATGACAGCCCAACTAAAATCTATAGAAGATACAACAACCAATAGACTATCAATAATAGAAGATAAGATGAATGAAATGCAACATGGTATGAGCGATAAAATAAAAGAGGAAGTTGGAGTAATCAAGCCAAAAATTGTAAATGAAATAAAAGACAAAATAAGAGCTACACTGCAGGAGGATGTAAGACGAGAGATACGAGAAATTGAAGATCAGAAAATTCGAGTATTAAATCTAATAGTCTTTATTTTGCCAGAAAGTGAAGATGTATCAAGTTCAATCAGAAAAGACCAAGACTTGAAAAGATTTTACAAATTATGTAGCACAATTAAAGTTCAAGAACCAGATATTAAATTATTATTCGACTGGGTATCCCAACACCAGAAAGGAACAGACCGCTTAAGATCATTTTTAACAATAACAAAAACAACGTAAAGATATACTTGACAATGCATCGAAAATTGAAAACATTCCTGCAAAAAACTGTTTGTCCATGTGCATAATTGCAAAAGACCTGACTGTCCAACAACGAAATCAGAATAAAAAAAGAAGAGCTGAAAAAATAAAACAGCAACAAAAAGCATTGAAAGAGAAAAAAACATTGGACAATGAGAATAAGCCAGAAAATAAAGATCAAGAAATGATAGTAGATGTAATTGCAGTATCCCAAAAATTTATGGACGATACCGCACATCCAAGTCAATCACAACAACTTTTGGCACCATTATTATTTGACAATTTACATGCTCACAATATTGATGTAAATGGGGATCTCACTTTCCAGCCTGGGAGAAGACACTATCATTGGTGGTTTTGACTTGGAAAAATCCAGAAGACCCCAGGCCCAGGGTCCTGGAACGACCACAAACAAAGAATAGGAAAGCAGTTTTATATTTAACTTCTCAAGCACTGTAAATAGCGAGCACCTTAAGGTTATGTACACTAATGTAGATAGTTTTATGAATAAAAGAGATGAACTCAGGGCACTTATTCAGAATAAAAGTTACGATGTTATAGCATTAACAGAAATATTACCAAAAAATAAATATCAATTTGATATCAGCAGCGTAGAATGGAAAATGGACGGGTACGATATTTTCATTTCTCCGCCAAATGTTTTCACTAAGAGAGGATGCCTAGTGTACACAAAAGAGAGATTAAATGCGTTACAATTAGACAGTAAAACTTAGGGAACGACCATTTAACTTGAAGGGGGGGGTTATGGTTTTTTCCTAAAAAAATATTCTGATTCCCAATGTTGCTAAAAAAATATTCTGATTTTGGTGGAGGAAAAAAAAAATAATCTGATTCAGAGTTTTTGTCATATAACCTAACGTTAAATTCTGGAAAAATATTTCGCGCTTTGCGCGACAGAAAAAATAAATATACTAACTCTTGTGTTGTCCGAAAAAAAAGTTTGAACGAAACAAAAAACCATAACCCCCCCACCCCCCCCTTTCAAGTTAAATGATCGGTCCCTTACGAGTTTGTAGAATACGTACAACTAGGAATACATTTTGAGAATGGCAAGAAATTATTAATCTCTTGTATTTATCGTAGTGCTACCACCACCACATGCATAGAAGAACTCAATGAAATAATATCGACAAATAAGGTTATCAACAATAAATACGACTATCTGTTATATGTAGGTGACTTCAATTTTAAAGAAATAGACTGGGAGAACAACAACAAAAATGTAGGTCCAGAACACCTTGCATCAAAATATTTAGAATCCGTTAGAGATACATATATATATCAACACGTAAAACAGGCAACAAGATACAGGGGAGATAATCAACCGAGCTTGTTAGACTTAATCCTCACCAATGAAGAAGAAATGATTGACAATGTCGTACACGATGCTCCATTAGGCAACAGTGACCATGAAATCTTGGAATTCAATTTTCAACTTGGGAGAAATGAGAACACTAGAAGTAACCAACAATCACTACGCTTCTTCAAAGGAAATTACGACGAGATAAATAGGCTATTAGCAAACACCGACTGGGATTTAGAACTGGCCCAAGGAGATATTGATGAACTTTGGAACACATTTGCCGATAAAATATAAAGTACATATAAAGATAATATACCGGTGAGCAAATCTATGACAAAAAAATTCAATACTCCATGGATGAACGAGGTAAAACTGAACTCATTGATTAAGAAACGCAAACTATGGAAAATTAAATACTGTAAAAGTCCATAGAATAAGAGCAATTATGATGAGGCAAAACGATCCGCAAACTACCATGTAAGACAGGCAAAATATGAATATGAACGCTCAATCGCAACAAATATGAAAAAAGATAAGATATTCTGGAAATTATACAATCAAAAACAAAAACCAAAGAAAATATCCCATGCATAATGGATGAAAACGGAGAAGTACAAATGGATAACAAAATAAAAGCGGAACTACTCAACAAATTTTTCCAGAGTGTATTTACAATTGAAGACACTACTCAGGGTATTCCAATATTTCCACCAAGAACTGATCAAAAACTTGAAACAATAGAATTCGATATCCAAAAGGTACAAGAACACCTAGAAAAGTTGAAAGAAACAAAGTCATCGGGACCTGATCAAATGCATCCAAAATTTCTGAAAGAGACTGCCAAAAACATAGCCGAACCACTGACTAAGATATTCCAAAAATCAATGGAAACTAGGAAAATACCAAATACTTGGAAACTAGCAAATGTAACCCCTTTACATAAGAAAGGACCAAAACAGCAGGTGACCAATTATCGCACAATAAGTTTGACATCCATTATACAAATGTATGTAAATCAATGGAGAAATTTGTTAGGGACAGTCTTATGAACCATATGGAATCAAACCAGTTATTCACCAATGATCAACATGGGTTTAGGAAAGGGAGGTCATGTATAACTCATCTTATAGAAGTTATGGAGGATTGGACAGAATATCTCGATAACCACAACTCTGTAGATGCTATATACCTAGACTTCCAAAAGGCATTTGATACTGTGTCCCACCATCGGATAATTACAAAATTGAAGGGTTATGGAATGTCTGGAAATATCCTTGAGTGGATCAAAAACTTCTTATCGGAACGTAAGCAAAAAGTGGTTCTCAATGAATCCAACTCGAAATGGACTAATGTCACTAGCGGAATACCCCAAGGGAGTGTTCTTGGACCCATGCTATTAACAATATACATAAACGGTTTGCCTGACGTAGTACAAAATGTAACTAAGCTCTTTGCAGACGATACAAAGTTGTATGCCACAGGAAATAATACAAATGACGAAAGAAAACTACAAGGAGATATAGATAGACTAATGCAGTGGTAAAAAAATTGACTATTAACATTCAACAAATCCAAATGCAAACATATACATTTCGGTCCGCCCAATAATGCTAAATAACAAATGGGTGGGGATATCATCACCCAATCCACAGAAGAGAAAGACCTTGGTATCACTATGGATGAAAAATTAAAATTTCAAATTCACATCAACAATCAACCAAAGACTAGGAATGATAAAAAGAAGCTTTACATACATGGACAAGAACATGCTTACCACACTCTATAAAAGTATAGTGCGTCCACACCTAGAGTACGGAAGCAATATATGGTCAGTTATGCATACAAAGGAAGCCATCCAAATTGAAAATGTCCAAAGACGAGCCACAAAACTGGTCAAAAATATTCAACATCTCAGTTACAGTGACCGATTAAGATATCTAGGATGGATGCGTAGCATTATTCCGACAGCCCATAACTCTGACAGCCCATTATTCCGACAACCCATTACTCCGACAGCCCATTACTCCGACGGCCCATTTTTCCGACAATGCAAAATAGAACTCAATCCACAAATCCATGGTTTAACCAGGTGTATCCAACAGGATGTTCCGTCGATCAGGCTAATTTTGACGGACCATGGCCTAGACAGAATGTTCTGGAAAGGAAAAGGAGCTTTTATCCTAGGCTGTACATCCCCGTTCAAGGCAATTATGATCGTCCGACCTGGTATGGGATCAAGTTAAAAATTGAAGAAAAAGTTGTGCACATTGCACAAATGAACCAGAAAAGAGGAATGAAGGAAAAAAGTGTAAACCGGGAGAAGCACGAGAAAGACAAAATGACGGAAGATAGCAATACGCATGGAAGCGAGGAGAGTTAAGAATTGAAGAAGGACATATATAGTAGAAAAGGAGAGAAAGGGAACACAATGTACATGCAGAAGAATGGAAAAAACTCCGAAGATAGGTAGACAGTTCCCTTGTTCAGGTCAATAAATACATCGATCACTTCTGTTGAAGCACGATTGGCAACCAACATATGCGGCTAATAGAACGCCTTCCATATGCATTATGCCGCTTCCACACACGTTCATTTATTCTGCATTCCGTCGTACGTTTCATGATGCGAATTGAATGCGCATCCAACATGGTTAATGCCTTCACACGTACGTCAAAACGTTTGCGATTTCCATTATTTACGTGAAAATATTTACATTTTCTCTACATGCAAAAAATAGTATTATTACAGTCGTAACTTATGCCAACTGAAAACTCCTTGTCATAGGTGTGAAGCTCTTAGAGCATGCGATGCGCATTTAATGGGCATTAAATGTACATGTGAAGGAGGCATTCATCGGTTTACAATGTATCTAAAACGTATTAGAAAACGCAATACGGTTGAACAGCATCAGGTAGTGTCTCTCCGGTCACAAATTGTGGGAGTTTAGACGTGATACTCCCGACAACAACCGAATTTTGCTTAAAATTAAATCTTTATTATTTAATTTTAGCCCCCCTCCTGGAGTTTATGGACATTTTTTATTGTATTAATCATAATGTACGGTAATGGCATTTTTTTCTCCAGATCCAGGATCAAACTAGACTAGCTCACTCGCAATGGCTCTGTATCCTAAATGCAGAACAAACCTTTATAATTATTTCATGCACATCTACATATGGTGTACTCCTTTGTGTAAAGTTTAATAAAAAAAATACTTTGGACGGTTTTGAAGGGTTACAAGGTTTATGGACGGGCGGGGTCGGGGGCTGGGATTTTCGTCCGGACAGATTTTTTTTCGGTAAAATTCAGGGCAAGAAATTAAAAAAAAAATCCCCCTCCCCCTCCAATAATTGTTGTGTCGTCTCGCGTAACGGTGGCGGTGTAAACTTTTCATGATTAAATCCAAAATGTAGAAGTGTTAGACCATCCGAAATTGGTACTGATATTTCTCATGTCGTCATGATGTAAGGAATCTGCTAGCACCATGACATTTGACTTTGACCCCATATTTACCCTTTTGCTTAATACAGACGCCCAATGAGTATAAAGATTAAAATCAGTCTTTCGTTAGGTATAGAAGAAAAACAACAGATTTTAAGATAATTATACTACTTTTGACCATTTTTGACGGAATAATGGGTTGTCGGAGAAATGGGCTGTCGGAGCAATGGGCTGTCGGAATAATGGGCCGTCGGAGCAATGGGCTGTCGGAATAATGACCTGACCCCATCTAGGATTACCATCTTTACAATACAGGCGATTAAGATCTGACATGGTAGAAACGTTTAGAATTATTAACAATATAGACAAAGTAAATAGTATTCAAATCTTTCCGAAAAATGAGACACCACCAGAGGCCACAAGCATAAAGATTAATATTAGGGACCGACCATTTAACTTGAAGGGGGGGGGGGGGGTTATAGTTTTTTGTTTCGTTCAGAATTGTTTTTTCGGACGACACGAGTTAGAATATTTATTTTTTTTTGTCGCGCAAAGCGCGAATTTTTTTTTCCAGAATTCAACATTAGGGTATATGACAGCAACATTGGGAATCAGAATATTTTTTTAGAAAAAAACCATAACCCCCCTTCAAGTTAAATGGCTGTTCCCTTAGAAAATACAGTTTCTCGCAAAGAGTAGTAGACACTTGGAATAGTTTGCCCGCGAAAGTAATAGAGTCAAATACAAAATGAGTTAAAAAATCAGCTAAATTCGTATTGGAAAGACCTTGAAATCAAATTCAGGCCAGATATATACAAACCGGAAGTGACAAATTGATATGACCAATCAAGAAGGGTCGCAGGGGCTAACTAGCCCAAATTTATGACCTCTACACCAGGTAGACCAGGTAAACCATTTCGGTTCCTCTGCACATATGAACGTAATGATTAATGATGATTCCACACTTAATATTAATCCAATTATACAACACAAACTGCGCGTGTCCGGTCTGTACAGTCGAAAGCAAAATCTTTTGGAATTTTACAGATGAAGACCATTATTCAAACCAAAACCCGTGTGACCCATTACATACACATTCCATATAGACCACTCGAAACGCACAGGAAATTTTATAACGATCTTGGAGCTTCAAAATACGGATTTTTTAACACTGACATTCTCACTTCCGGTCCATTGTTTATATTTGGCGGCGCAATATATGAACTGAAAAATTCCAAGTCGATTACTCATCAGTTATTCATCGTATATACATTTTTGTAAATAAGGAAGCCGTGTTTACACATTCAAAATCCGATATTAAAGTGAATACTTGTCATTATTAACGTAAATATCGATATCCACTTTTGTAAATAAAGGAAGCCTTGTTTACAACAACAACAAAATTCTATATCCGACATGAGGCGTTCACTCATCATCTTTGCTGCATACGTCTAATTGTAAATAAGGAAGCCTTGTTTACGTCCGACTCGGAGTTATCCCAACCTATATCTTGACTGTCGAGACGGCGCTAACTATGAAGCGACTTCTCGTATTATTGTTTACCATCATATATACAGTCAATGAGAAAGTTTCAATTAATGTAACACTGGATACCAACAGTACCTTGACCACATCAAGCACGTATAAATGGATCAGATATCAGTGTATTTATTTCGTAAACAAAACCCTTGTCCATTGAACTTGAGTGGCAACAATTTGCAACAACTTTCAATCTTTCTTATTCTTGGAGGCCAGGTTGAGTTAAACCCTGGTCCTAAAGCGAAATATCCGTGTCAGATTTGCAACAGAGCTGTAAAATGGGGTCAAAAAGGCATAGCATGCGATAACTGCGACTTGTGGTACCATCAAACATGCATGTCCATGAACTCGGACACTTATTTAAGACTTGCAAATACATCAATTGCTTGGCTGTGTAAAGTATGTAACACACCAAATCATAGCTCAGTACTATATACATCATCAATCATGTCAGACGATAACCAGTTCAGTTCACTGAGTGGAAATGAGACTAACAGTGTTAATAATGACAATTTATCTAGCTTAAATAACAGCATATCCACCATCAACAGTCCACTTGCATCATCATCTCCAAAACAACATAATACGAATGAGACTACACGAGCAAGTAAAGATACCTTGCGCATTTTAAACATCAATATCCAAAGCATCAGAAATAAGAAAGCTCTCCTGCACAATCTTGTCGAAACTACTGAGACCGATATTATCATTGGCACAGAAACTTGGCTCAACAATTCGATCCATTCTTCTGAGATCATACCAACAGATCAGTATAATATATTCAGAAATGACCGAGAAGGATCCAAAGGAGGCGGTGTCCTCATTGTTGTCCACAATAGTATCATTTGCTCAGAACTTTTCAAGAGTAACAACACAGAACTTATAGCTGTAAAATCCACCACAACCAGAAATCTATGATTCTATCTGCATTTTATAGACCACCATCCTTGCAGGATATGACGTATAAAGAGAAGATCCGGAATGACTTTGTCCATTTAAAGACACTAGCTAAACACACCAGCTTATGGATAGCAGGTGACTTTAACTTACTGGATATTAACTGGAATAAAATGACTATTGAAGGTTCAACATATCCAAACCACATAAACAAGTCCTTCATTGATATAGTACAAGACTTATGTATGGAACAAATAGTGGATTTCTCCACTCGACTTGACAACACCCTAAATCTTGTCTTCACCACCCACAGATCACTGGTAAATAAATGTAAACCTCTGCCAGGAATAAGTGATCATGACATTGTCTTAGTTGACACCAACATCAGAATCAACAGAACCAAGCAAACAAAACGTAAAATATATTTATGGAAATCAACAAATATGGATGAACTACGTGCAGAAGTACAAACAAAATTGAATGATTCCATGTCAGTATCTTTCCTCACAATTGACAACATGTATACTGCCTTTAAAGATATCCTTCTGAATGCTATGGAGAAACATGTTCCATCCAAGCTATCTAGATCAAAACAAGCTTACCCCTGGATCACAACTGAAGTAAGGAAAATTATCAACAAAAAGAATAAAGCTGGAAGGAAAGCTCGGAAAACCAACAACCAGAAAGACCGAAAACTCAAAGCTGAAGCACAAAAAGCTGCTAGGAAAGCATATATCAACTATATACATGACATTATTAGTCCAGATCAAACAGGAAACCCCAAAAGATTTTGGTCCTTCATAAAGGCAAAGAAACAAGAACATTCTGAGGGGAAATGATGGAATGTTGCATAGCGCTAGTAACAACAAAGCGGAAATACTTAATGCACAGTTCAAATCAGCATACACACAGGAAGACCTAACAAATTTACCTGACGTCGGGAGAAATACCATCCCAAAACATTCAGAAATCAGAGTTATGGAAAGAGGCGTCTTAAAACTATTACATAACTTGAAAGTTCACAAAGCAGCTGGACCAGACACCATCTCGCCAAGATTACTAAATAGCTTAGCCAGTGTCATCACGCCAGCTATTACAAGGATATTCCAGACATCACTTGACGAGGGGACTGTCCCCAAGACTGGAGAAAAGCTAACATCGTTCCTATTTTCAAAAAAGGTGACAAGTCTAAACCAGCAAATTACAGACCGGTTTCACTTACAGCAATCTGCAATAAAATTCTTGAGCATATTATACACAGTAGCATCATGAACCGTCTTTCACAAAACAACTTATTATCGGACAACCAACATGGAATTAGAGCCCGTCGATCTTGTGAAACCCAACTCATAACAACTGTACAAGAGCTAGCAAAGAACATGTCTAGTGGAAAACAGATAGATGCCATCCTCCTTGACTTTTCGAAAGCCTTTGACAAGGTTCCACATAGACGACTACTAATGAAACTTGACCACTATGGCATTCGTGGTACAACACTGAAATGGATACAAGACTTCCTTATAGAACGTACTCAACAGGTGCTACTAGACGGCACACACTCTTCCACCTGTGATGTAGACTCTGGGGTACCCCAAGGGCACGGTACTCGGACCACTGTTGTTCCTAATATTCATCAATGACTTGCCCGAATATGTCACATCAAATGCACGACTATTCGCTGATGATTGCCTCCTCTATCGTGTGATTAACAACAACAACGACCAGCATCAATTACAAAACGACCTACAACAACTAGAAATATGGGAGAAAAAATGGTAGATGCAGTTCAATGTAGATAAATGTTTCACCATCCACTTAACCAAAAAGAGGAAAACAGCTGAATTCAACTACACTCTACACAACAACATACTAGAGGTTACCAAAGACAGCAAATACCTTGGAGTTATATTCAGCTCATAGACTTAAGTTGGACCAGCCACATTAACAACATATAGCAAAAGCCAACCGCACCATCGGTTTCCTAAGGCGCAATATACATTCCTGCCCAAAAGAAGTGAAAGCAGCCGCATACACAACTTTGGTACGACCATCTATTGAATATGCAAGCTCAGTATGGGACCCTTATACCCGGAACAGCATACATCAACTAGAGGCAATACAAAGGAGAGCTGCAAGATTTGTATATAGCAACTTTTATGATAGAGTACCTGGAGTAGTAACATCAATGATCTCCAGGTTACAGTGGGAGTCACTAGAACAACGAAGAGCCAACGCAAGAGCAACATTCATGTACAAAATAGTTAGCAACTTAGTTGATGTCCATGCGGAACACATTCTCACACCATCAGAAAACAGAAGCAGAGGTAATGCAGCCTACAGAACACTGTATACAAAAGCTGATGTATATCGACATTCCTTCTTCCCGCGTACCATCATCACATGGAACACCATACCACCGACTCTACGTCAAGTCAACACCATTGACCAGTTCCAGGCAGGGTTATGGTCCATCACCCTACCAGTGCTATCCCATATGTAAATTCATTCCGTTTTTAACTGTATATACGATTTGCTTTTAGCTGTACAGAAGGGACATGCGCGGAGAGTCAACACTCAATATAGAGTATTCTCATGACGGGAAGAAGAAGAATCCGTAGATAGTAACAAAATAAGGTTTGTTACAGCAATTAAAAACTTCATTGTAGATTTAATGCCTTCCCAGGTCTTTTGGACCCGGTCGTAAAGGACTTATGTCTACTATTTAAAATGTTCAACGATAATATACAGTACAGGAAAGTTATAAATTCCACAATACATTGTATATATATATCCAATCTCAACACATGGTGCATATTCAGGTATGCTCAATATATTCCATTTTTGACTGCAGAGAATTTTTATGTTACTCGCCGATCTTTTTTTTTCAACAAAGTTATTTTCAACCTGTTCACTTCTGGAAGTACGAGAAAAAATCCAATCTTGGATATAATGATCTTACTATATTTTGTCACAGCTTGATGCAGTCGCTGTTGTCCCTGTGCATCATCATGGTAAAGAGACATTAGCTGATCTTGAGGTGTAATCCGCACCTTCGGACTGCCTAGCCGATACTATTCCATACCTAGTAGTGATCTCAGAATCAAATTTGTTTCTTCTACTTTTGGCTAACCAACATAATTTCTTTTTTCTGAAAATATTTACAGTAAATAAAAATGAATAACACCATAAAAAAAATTAAACCTACCCAAATAATACACCCAACTTGGTATTTTTGATTCAATTGAAACATCTTTTAAATCATAGAATCCTTTGATTAAATTACCCCTTCGGATTTGCTCAATTGATTCCAACTCCTTAACAATGGTTTTCTTTGAACTTTCGCTCATTTGTTTTGTTTTTAATTTTTTTATTTGACAATTTGATACTTTCGGAAATTAGTTGGTTTAAAAATATCATCACGAAGTTACATGGGCAGAGATCCCTATTCCCATGATATAAATGCAATATTCATGACATGTAGTTACATATCTAAGAGGAGAGATTGACAAAATATTTGGTAAATAATGTCTAAACCTCCACCCCTAAACACACTTCTTGCACCTAGTGTCGATATTGCATATTATATATATATATATATATATATATATTATTGAGTGGATGTAGTCGAGTGGTCTAGGGCGCTGGACGTAAGGGTAAGCGAATGGTGTTGCAGTGTATCAATGGTGTGAGTTCAAATCCCGTCGAGGGAAGAACAAAAATTTGACAGCTTTGTTTAAAATCTAATTCTAACACTGTTTGGTTCAATTTTCAGACGTATATATATAAATATATGTATATACAACAGTTGTTCATCATATAACGGCCCAAGCAGCTACAGCGATAAACAGCACATGAAGCCTTATAACATACCAGCCAACGTTTTGATTATTGATATTAATGCTTGTTTGTGTTTGGGTTTCTGTTTGACCTTAATATTAACCTCTCCGACTGACATTTCATCTTCGCTATTATTACTCTCTAAATCAGAGTGCAGGTCAGAAGAACTATTAACTTCATTCTCATGTTGGAGACGTATTTGACGTAGTTTTAGCTTATTAGAAAGTTCCATTAAGGGAATGTCTTCCTCATCAGAAGAATTATCACGTTCTTTACGGGAGGTTTGGCGCTTTAAAATCTGATTCAACCCACCATTTCTTTAGAAATGCCTGTACCAAGTCAGGGTCATTACGGTTTTTACAGTTTTCCGGTTGTTGACTGATTTTGTCTGTTTATAAACTTATGAGTTTTGACTTTCCCTTTGTAAGATTGCTCGGAGTTCGGTAATTTTGTTATTACCTTTATTAGCTATTTTATTCAAAGGAATGTCATCTTCAGAGGTTTCACTACTTATACTATCAGAATCAGATATGTCAGGATTTATTACATAATTTGCTTTTCTTATTGGTTTGTTTGTGATATCTTTGGGGATGTCCCATTCATCAACATTTGCCAATTGTAAGTGTTTCGCATGTGCTTTCGTAATAGTACCATCTAATTGATTTCTAATTTTAAACTGGTGTCGTTTTTTTCAATTATTCGATAAAATGGTTTCCAATTTGAATTTAATTTACTATGTTTATGATAGTTTTTATGGTAAACGACATCACCAACTTCTAATTTGACTTCTTTGCGATTTTTATTGGCATATTTAGCTTGTTTTTTCTGAGCCTTTTTAAGGTATTTATGAACCAAAACAAATGATTTATGCTGTTGTTTCAGAGCAATTTGGTGTTCTTGATCACCGTAATATTTACGACGGGGTTTTAAAATATTATCAATTGGTAGTACTGGGTCTCTGTTATAAATTAGAGAATATGGTGAGAACTTGGAGGATTCACTAACATTAAATCTGATAGCTGCTAAAGCTTGATTTAAATATAAATCCCAAGTTTGTACATTATCTTTCATTTTTTTAGATAGAATATCATGTAATGTTCTATGGAATCTTTCAATTTTGGCATTACTTTGAGGATGATAAAAAGAAGTTGTGATTTGATTAATTTTCAAAGCGTTTAATGTTTCTTGCATAATTTGACTTAAATTGTCACCTGCATTATCACATAGTAATTGAAGTGGTGCCGCAAAACGTGGAAGCATTTCTTCTAATAGCAAATGAGCAATATTTTCCGCATTTTTATTTGGTACAGCGAAAGCTTCAGGCGAACCACTATACAAGTCAATAAATTCGGCTATATATTTATTTCCTGACAATGATGTTGGATACGGTCCAGATAAATCCAACCCTATCTTTGCGAAAGAATATGATGGGATATTCGTTTCTTGAATCGGTGGTTGTATTTTTCTGGCACTACGCATTTGACATGTTATGCAATCAGATGTATATTTAAGCAATTCATTAAACATATTAGGCCTATAATATTTCAATCTTAAAGGCTCAAAAACTTTAGGAATCCCCATGTGCCCATTATCATCATGATATTGTTTAATTACTTGTTCTTTAATATGCTCAGGCACATATAACCTAGTTATTGGCTCATCATCTGGATTAGTTATGTAGTATACAATTTAGTCTACAATAATGAAACGCTTTTGAACTAGCTTATTGTCTTTTCCTGACTGTAATTGTTTAAAAATTAATTGTATACTTGGATCTTTTTGTTGCTCAACTGACATATCAAATTCTCCTAATTTTTTAGTTTGAGTGGTTGCTTTTTCTTTATTCTGGTATTCACAACTGGCAAAATGTTTTGGGTTAAACTGATTAGAATTGAATGTATTTATTTCAAAAGCTTTATCACCAAAACCCCTGTTACACGGTAAAGCAAGTATCATGATACTTGTATCATCAACCAAACAATACAGTGTACTAAACAGTGTTATTACTCTGTATCATGCAACTTTTAGAAGTTGCACGATACACACTTTGAGATAGAACATGTTCTATTCTGTACAGCAAGGATCACGATACATGGTATCTCTGACCAATGAGAGATCTTGGTTTGAGGTCCGGAGGTTACAACATCATCAACAAATAAAAGCACATGGTCAGCACATGGTAAATAAAACATATTAATTCTTGTACCAAGGCATGGTATAGCCCATATTGGTTTCTCCTTGCAATCCAAGGTCTAACCAACAATCTTCAGAAACGGTTCCCTCTGTATTGCTGAATTCCAGCAGCAATTAGCAAAATATAAACAGGAATGATAATGTGTGTAAACTGATAAGGATCAAGATACAAAAAGTTGCATGATACAAGTATCGTGATACTTGCTTTACCGTGTAACAGGGGATTAACGTCTACTTCAATTTCACCATCATCCTCCTGATTTTCAGCATAAGGAGGTGACCTAGACAATAAATCAGCGCATGTATTTTGTGCACCGGAAATATATTCAATTTTACAGTTATACCCTGAAATTCCTAGCGCCCAAAGTTGAACCTTTTTATTTTGCATTGGTGACTCTAACAGATATTTCAAAGGCTTGTGATCTGTCTTGATTATGAATTCAGCGCCATGCAGATAATGATCTAATTTTTGTAAAGCATAGTGTATTGCAAATGCCTCCTTTTCAATAACCAGCCATTTTTGTTGAGTTTTGCTCAATCTGTGAGAAAGAAAATAAATTGATTTTTCATTATTGTTGACAACATAAATTCCTAGACAAGCTCCAATACATGAATCACTAGCATCGCAATACAATGTATATGGCTTGTTCACATCAGGATACGCCAAAAGAAGTACAGTTGATAAACTATTTTTTAAACAACCAAAAGCTTTTTGACATTCATTTGTGCAATTAAATCTTCCGTACTTCCTTGTTAATTCAATAATTGGTTCTGCAATTTTGAAAAATTTGGTGTAAATCGTCGATAAAAACTAGTCATTCCAATAAAGCTTCTAACCTCTTTAACAGTTAAAGGTGTTTTCAAAGACCTAATCACCTTAACTTTATCCTTATCTGGACTTATTCCATTTTGATTGATTACAAAACCTAGATATTTTGTCTCTTCTTGCAGTAAACCACATTTTTAAAATTTTAATTTTAACCAATTTTTACTTAATCGGTCAAAGACGATTTGAGTATGTTCCAAATGTTCCTCTATGGTAAAAGAAAATACCAAAATATCGTCCAAGTAGGCAATTGCGAAACTTTCTAACCCGTCTAATACTACTGCCATTAATTCAGAAAATATGGCTGGTGCATTAGTTAAAGGTGAATTTGGGTAGTGCCTACCGACAAAATTTGTGGGCGGAGCTTATCATAAAAAATTCCTGTTGATATCAACAACATATTTATGAAACTGTATGTCACATGACCAACGTGACCAAGGTCACATACCTCAGAAATTTGAAGTGATTTTTGTAGGTTTTAGACTGATGAAGAATATTATTTTTAATAAGACTAAACGATTTGTAGGGAGGAACACTAGTGTCCATGCCTGTCAAATATTTTGCGGCAAAAGTAACTGTGAAACTATGTATCATTGATTTTTTCCTCCTCAAAATAAACATGGTCAAAATAATGAACATTCTGAATGTTTGCTCCGCCCACAGCTATTTATACCCACGCTCCCGGTTTAAGCCAAATTGCATGCCATTAAATTCAAAAAGGCCTTTATGACATGTAAATGCAGTTTTTTCACGATCTACAGGATCCATGGCAAGCTGCCAATATCCCTATTTTAAATCATAATTACTAAAATATCGTGATTTACCTAATAAGTTCAATATGTCGTCAATATGTGTCAATGGATATGAATTTATTTTCGTAATTTGATTCATTTTGCAGTAATCTATGCAAAATATAATTGAATTATCTTTTTTCCTGATTAACACAATAGGCGCTGACCATGGCGATTGTGATTTCCTTATTATATCAGTATCTAACATTTCTTTAACGGCTTTTTCAACTATCGACCAATAAGGGTTTAATCTGATTGGGGAATGATCGCCTCTATTAATTCTCATTTTTAGTTCACCTGGACCAAAGGTGCATATGAACTATTGCCATCACTTGGCGTCCGTCGTCTGCCGTCTGTTGTCTGTCGTTTGTCGTCTGTAAACTTTTCACATTTCAAGCTTCTTCTCTGAAACCACTGCGCTAATTTGAACCAAACTTAGCAGGAATGTTCCTTGGATGGTCCTCTACAAGGTTTCTGTTTTTCGTTCCAATCAGTTATTCAACATGGCTGCCAGGGCCAATAATATGCTCTGATTGGCTGAAATTTCAAAGATCTTCTCTGAAACCAATGAACTGACTGGAACCAAACTGTAAATCAATGATCATTGGAATGTCCTTTACCAAGTTTCTGTTATTTATGCCGATCGGAAATCCAAGATGGCCGCCATCGCGGGACATAGATTAACATTGGACCCTATGGGAAAATGTTCAAATGCCTTCTTCTCAGAAACTACAAATATGATTAAAGCCAAACTGTACGTGAATGTTCATTGGATGGTCCTCTACAAACTTTAGGTTTTTTGTTCTGATATGAAATTCAAAATGACGGCTATGGCAGGTCTTAATTTAACATTGGACACTATGGGAAAAATGTTTCAAAACGCTTCTTCTCTAAAACCACTTTGACAGTTGAAACCAAACTGCCCAGGAATATTCATTGGATGGTCCGCTACAAACTTTAGACTTTTTCTTCCGATATGAAATTCAAAATGGCGGCTACGACAGGACTTAGTTTAACATTGGATCCTATGGGAAAAATGTTTCAAAACACTTCTTCTCTGAAACCACTTGGACAGTTGATACCAAACTACCCAGGATTGATCATTGGAAGGTCCTCTATAAAGTTTGTTTTTTATGCCGATCGGAAATCCAAGATGGCTACCACCGCAGGACATAGATTAACATTGGACCCTATGGGGGAATGTTCAAATGCCTTCTTCTCAGAAACTACAAATATGATTACCGCCAAACTGTACATGAATGTTCATTGGATGGTCCTCTACAAATTTTACGTTTTTTGTTCCGATATGAAATTCAAAATGGCGGCTACGGCAGTACTTAGTTTAACATTGGACCCTATGTGAAAAATGTTTCAAAACGCTTCTTTACTGAAACCACTAGGACAATTGAAACCAAACTGCCCAGGAATGATCATTGGAAGGTCCTCTACAAAGTTTCTCTTTTGTATGCCGATCAGAAATCCAAGATGGCCACCACCGCAGGACATAGATTAACATTGAACCCTATGGGAAAATGTTTCAAAACACTTCTTCTCTGAAACCACTTGGACAGTTGATACCAAACCGCCCAGGAATGATCATTGGAAGGTCGTCTACAAAATGTCTGCTTTTGATGCCGATCGGAAATCCAAGATCGCCACCACCGCAGGACATAGATTAACATTGGACCCTTTGGGAGAATGTTCAAATGCCTTTTTCTCAGAAACTACAAACATGATTAAAGCCAAACTGTACATGAATGTTCATCGGATGGTCCTCTACAAACTTTACGTTTTTTGTTCCGATATGAAATTCAAAATGGCGGCTACGGCAATACTTAATTTAACATTGGACAATATGGGGAAAATGTTTCAAAACGCTTCTTCTCTGAAACCACTTAGACAGTTGAAACCAAACTGTCCAGGAATGTTCATTGGATGGTCCTCTACAAACTTTACGTTTTTTGTTCCGATATGAAATTCAAAATGGCGGCTACGGCAATACTTAATTTAACATTGGACCATATGGGGAAAATGTTTCAAAACGCTTCTTCTCTGAAACCACTTGGACAGTTGAAACCAATCTGTCCAGGAATGTTCATTGGATGGTCCTCTACAAACTTTACGTTTTTTGTTCCGATATGAAATTCAAAATGGCGGCTACGGCAATACTTAATTTAACATTGGACCATATGGGGAAAATGATTCAAAACGCTTCTTCTCTGAAACCACTTGGACAGTTGAAACCAAACTCTCCAGGAATGTTCATTGGATGGTCCTCTACAAACTTTGCGTTTTTTGTTCCGATATGAAATTCAAAATGGCGGCTACGGCAATACTTAATTTAACATTGGACAATATGGGGAAAATGTTTCAAAACGCTTCTTCTCTGAAACCACTAGGACAGTTGAAACCAAACTGTCCAGGAATGTTCATTGGATGGTCCTCTACAAACTCTACGTTTTTTCTTCCGATATGAAATTCAAAATGGCGACTACCGCAGGACTTAGTTTAACATTGGACCATATGGGGAAAATGTTTCAAAACGTTTCTTCTCTGAAACCACTTGGACAGTTGAAACCAAACTGCCCAGGAATGATCATTGGAAGGTCCTCTACAAAGTTTATTTTTTATGCCGATCGGAAATCCAAGATGGCCGCCACCGCAGGACATAAATTAACATTGGACCCTATGGGAAAATGTTCAAATGCCATCTCCTCAGAAACTGCAAATATGATTAAAGCCAAATTGTACATGAATGTTCATTGGATGGTTCTCTCCAAAATTTACGTTTTATGTTCCGATATGAAATTCAAAATGGCGGCTACGGCAGTACTTATTTTAACATTGGACCTTATGGGAAAAATGTTTCAAAACGCTCCTCTTAAACCACTTGGCCAATTGAAACTAAATTGAACTAAGACATCCCATTTTCATGCGGAAGTGAAGCGTATTTATACTGCATACCTCGTCATATACAATGTACTCTAATATTTACTGACCTCCATCCAACTTGAATCTTACAACACATCGGTCTAGATGGAATGACATGAAATATATATTATTGTTGTTGTTGCAATTTTATGCGGTCGCCACCATGATTTGGTTGCCCGCTATGGAATATCTGTGTCACAAATGACCACATATAGGTTCCACTTGTCGTAAGCACTTTCCGAGTCCTTTCATTCATGACTTAACACCGGGTTTGTAACTAGATTAACACGATGGGTGTCAATGGTGGAGCAGGAACTGTCACCATTCCGGAGCACATGAGATCACCTCCCCCCCCCCCCGGTTTTTTGTTGGGGTTTGTATTAATCGATCTTCAGTTTTATTTGTATGTTTAGAGGATTGTTGCTTGTCCTTTTATCCTTTTTCTTGTGGTCATTGTGTTGTCTGTCCTTCTTCCATTTACATATTCTGATTACCCCTTTCGTATCGTCAAACCTTTCTTATGTTTACTCGTTCTTTTAAAGACATTCAATATTTATTTCATTGTCGTCTATCAAACCTTGGATATGTATAATTATGTTGTAGGTCTACAATAGATTACGAGTCATTAGGAAAAAAAGACAAACCAAATGTGTATGAAGATCTAAAAAACAAACAAGGTATGGGATTAAAGTTTAAGCGAAAACAATTATTCCTTATTAGTACTTTTTTCAAATAAAAACGTAAATATCTAATTTCACATTCGACGCGTTTCACAAATAATATTCATAAGGTATGCTCCGTTAAACGATAATAAAGCCAAACAAGTCTTTTGGGAGCAGGAATACGAAAGAGCCTAAACAGAATAGCCAAAGTCAGTTAATGTCGCCTTTGCCTGACGTAGGAGAGCCTTAGGTTAAAAAATAATTACATTAATGAGAAACTACCAAGGCATATTTAGCTTATAATCTTTTATATATTGTTCATGAGCTATGCATATGTTCCAATATCTAATTCTGCTCTTATATTTCAGCAATCAAGATCGTTTTTAAAATGGCGATTATCTCTAATTATATCAATATATGGTCAAATATCAAAAACATAGACAGGATGTTCTTATCTAGTATCCTTGTCCGACTAAATCTAAAACCTGCTTTGTTAAAGATGCGCTGTCGTGATTATTATATTTGTTTATTTATTGCAATAGTTTTAAAATTCCCTGATAACCATGAACATATTATTAGTTAGCGACTTCTTATAAGATTTGTTTTTGCTTTATTGCCTATAAATATAATATATGTGTTTTAATGTCAACATTGATATCACATGACTTTTATCTTTTCAGATACAAAGGGAGAGGAATAAAGAAATATTCAAATATAATTCAACATTAAAATAATTAGGATGAATGGTGTTGTTGTGTAATGCAACTTTCAATTAAATCGTGGTGGCCATTTTATTGGTTTTTGGGAAGCTGAGTATCAATATAAACCAACTGTCAAGAATGAGATTTGAGCATGATGTGTTAGATTCTAAAGTTGTTTTTATAGTAGCTTATATATGTATATATAAACGTGTCAAGTAAGTAACGATGTATCTACCCACTGGTTCCCTACAGGACCGGGCTGTATTAAATATTAACTGTATTAGAGTGAGATTGTTTAGCAGACATTTATTTGTAATATTTCTTTTCCCCTTGTCAGGTTTCAAACCGACGTCGATGGAACAAGTGAACTCCGCTACGAAACCATTTGTTGTATTATAATTGGTCTAGATGACTGATTGGCTAGGCATTATGCTGAACGAATCAGTGCTTCATTGTACCAGTACTTCGGCAGGATAATCCGCGTCTGCTCCAATAATGTCATCCGTCGTATTACTCATGCATAAAAAACCGATGATAAGTCATGATAAAGGAATATATGGATGAATTATTTCTACTATGACAAATGAAACATTTCCGTAGTCATTTGTGACACCTATTTTCCGATACAGTTAACCTAGTCATTATAACGACAGTAAAATGACTTCAACACAACCACTGGGGACCCTTGATTCAGTAGCTGTCTTATGGCTTTATTTACTTGCTTTTGATGAGGTAAATATGTGATTTTTGGGGGGTTTCCAAAACGCTGATATTCACAGAGCTATACCGTCTAATATCAGTTTTGTAAAATTCATTAAAAACACATATTTGTAAAGTCTTATTCATTGATATTTGTATTTTTCATTGTTTTAATATCTTATTCAACTTTAATTCTAGTTTCACTATTTATACAATGTAATTTTTTTCTTTTCCTAAGTACATGTACATAATGCTATTAATAAGTGTATGTACTAGTTATACACTGAGGTATAGGTGTTTCTGGATTAGAATCCCAGTGATCCGGAGGCCTGAGCGGTTTCTAATCCAGAAACACCTTATACCGAAGTGTATAACTAACTTACCGTATTAAGGGTTACATAATGCGCATTGGTGCATAATGCGCACCCCCTCTTGGCCTTGAAAATCTCCAGAAAAAAGCTAGTTCGTGTCTATAATGCGCATGGACTTTTGAAAAAAATCGTCGTTGGATATGTAAGAATTAAATATCAGTCGTATATATTTTTCAATCCTTTGAGCATGTTTCATTTTGCTGGGAGAATTTTAGAACCATTGATCTCTTTTCATCTTCAATAAAGTTGCAACATATTAAATGTATTGGGTTTTATTGGCGTTTTCATAGACAGTTTTAATTCTTCAATAATTAAAACTTAGTAGATGCAATTAATTATTTTGTGGAATAGTGTCCAAACAATTTAAGAAATATTTTACTTTGCATGTTGACAATAGTAAACAAAAAAACATGGCGGACATGTGATTTCCCGGTCTGGGAAAGAGTGAAGCACATTGTTCCTGTTTATAATGCGCACACCTCCTACCAAATAAGGAATCTGGGCAAAATCCTGTGCATTATACAACTCTAAATACGGTACTCTCCAGGTTATTCTAAATACACGAAATATTCATTACAGAATATCATAGAAAACAAAAACAATAAACACAGAAACATTTGGTTTCCCCATTGGGTACCTCTTCTATAAAGATAGATTGAACGACTGAGTTGTATTAAGGATTAAACAGATTGATTGGTTAATAATGAGAGATGTTATTCTATATGTACCTGTATTCATTTACAACATGATCTTTGGGAATGATAGACGTGTTATATTGAACTGAACTGTTTGTAGAAAATGGATATGAACCACATTGTCACAAATATTAGTAAGTAAGAATATATGTTGAATATGACAATGTATTGTTTTATCAAAAAACTGTTCAGGTTTTAAATGCGCATTTAACAGGTCAATGTATTTTTGTTTTGTTTTGTTTTGTTTGGTTTTTTAAAAGCTTGGATCCAGACAATTTAAAACGGGGTTCCAGAATAAAAAAAGGTAATAACAGTCTCATTTTCGACAATATTCACATAATTTTAATACATTTTCTGAAAAAATTGGGAGCCCACCCACTTAGAACACTCCCCACTGGATCCACCAATGATAAAGTTTTGAAAGGGTGCCTACATATAATGTATTTTCCTTTTACAATGCTTTCCCGACCAAGTTTTTTTTTCCGATTATTTATTATTATTTTGGTTTTTTTAACGATTGCTTGGACTTTTTTTCAGACTATACTTCATTAACAAGATCTTTATGTTTTCCTGTTCAGTTTTTCAATATCCGGTTTTCGTGTTATTTTCAGCTGAGTGGTAATTAATTACCTCATTGTTGTACGCACAATAGGCCGTGCTCACAGAGTGTGAATACACGGGTATCGAGAAACCCCTGTCGTCACACCCTATGAGGACAGGCTATTGTTCTTATAACAATAAAGTAATTCATAGAACGGCAGTTTCAGAGATAGAAAGCGTATGGCTTAACAATAGACCTGTGGTGTAAATATTATTAAATGTTATTGTTATTTTTATTTATTTACATAATTATATTTATACATTTTATTTATGATGCATATTTTTACCCATTATAAACTACATAGAAGAACACATTTTTCTATCACAACTACAAACTATTATCTTCTCTATCCACGACATATACAAATGTACACAAATCGTGTTTTACTCTTATTTTTTATTGGATATTTATAATTCTTTGTAATTAGCATTTCACGATGTTTCTTACATTATTAGCAAAAGAAGTAATTGTTACTTATTCTAATGTTGATCACCTTTGAAATATGAAATATAACCACTTTCTCAAGAGAAAATAGATGTGGTATTAACAGTAAAACATTGTAACAATGCCAAATAAAGAGGTGTATATTTTTACGAAAGGTTGTTTGACTTAATGTATGAATGTCAAATATGTTTTTTCAGCAATGCAAATGGGTAAGAGGTAGTCCATATAAAGTTGTTGTAAATACATTTGAAAAAGAGAAAAATACCAAAGAAGCCGCTATGATCCACTAACCATTAGACAGAACACAATAGACGGAGCAACACAAACCATACAAAAATATGCACATTAGTTCTTTATTATTGCTTTACTTTTATTTCGAACAAATTGACCAGTGTAGTATGATCTCTCACGAAGACCATTAATTTCTTTAAATGCTTGTGGATAATCCATATTAAATCTGATAGAAGTATCAACTATGATTCGCTTATCTTAGTTAAAGGTAAGACTTTACCTTCTTAGCTAATCTTCAGTTAATAAAGAACAGTCACTGAACCTACTATTGTACTGTCCATGTTTTATCTGGTTACTCATTTTTGTGATAGTTTATGGCCCATTAATGTGGATACAAATCTGTGCAGGTTTTTTTCATCGTTTGTTTATATCTATGTTGACGCGGAGATCTAATTATCAACCGGGTGGCTATCTCATTAACATGTTTAACTCCGCCACATTTATGAAACCATGGTCGAATTTTAAATGCAATAGTGACAATATATTTCCTTGATAGACCTCTATCAATTTTTTTTCAAATTTAGTCTAGTAGAGGATGTTAAATCCTATCGAGCAAAACCACTGTTGACGACCTAAATTGTTTCTGTTGCATATCGTCATGCACAATAATTGAACTCACAAATGTTAATGGTAAATACACTACATATTAATTATACCAAATTACCATAAAGTCGCGGCCATTGCTCTTCTTTCCTTTTCTTTAAATTTTGATCGGATATCCAAGATGGTCAAGAACAAAGGATCACTGATTCCCGATCAACTTAAAAATTGAGATCCTAGAGACCACCAAACGATAATTCGCGTACAGTTTGGGTTGAATTAAGTTACACGAGTTCTGACAAAAAGCTGCTTTATATATGTTCCAATAGAGTCCAATGACTATAGACCAACCGAAACATATGAATTGTGTAAGCGATTATGCAATAATTCTTCAGATGGTTTGAATTAAAACAAGTTAACGTATAGCAACACAGCATTTTATGACAGAAACACTATCATACGACATCGCTCGATGGTTGTGGCATAACTGTCCGGGGTGCTTTTCTTTTAATTACAAGTAAGTCATACATGTCAAAGAAGGACAAAAATAACTACATAACAGTTTGTTTGTTTATGACCACTCGTTGGTTCTGAGTGAGTGAAGGCTTGTTGCTAAGCGCTAACACAGCAATATTTCAGCAATATCATGGCGAGAACAAGTTACATTTCGAAGAGATGATGGTGTTCGCATTGTGCCAGACCAACACGCTTGGTTGTATAATTGTAATAGTGCTAGCTTATTGAAACAGCAGTTTATGGGTAGACATGTCGTTCCACTCGGACAGAATATTCTTATTCCGATCCAATCACTCTTACACCTTATTGCTGGTTGGGACTCTGAGAAGCAACAAATGCTAATCTTACATAGTTTTTCGTTTGCAACTCCTTTGCAGTTTCTCTTAGTTGATAAGGTATTCCAAAGCTTGTGATTTCTATTGGGATGTCCTTGAACGAACATGTGTGATATTATTGAAGCTACTAAACCAAGGGCTCTTGGTGGTTAGGTTGAAGTAATAGAAAGCTTTATGGTCGCCATCTTGACTTAGATAACAGATACGATTTTTAATCTTTAATGAATTGTCAGGAGATTTGTAGCAAGAGTAACAAGAGTAACATGACGGTTGCCAGTAGTGGAGCATAGTATCTTGATTAACCCCCAAATGTTGGTAGGGTGTGTGGCCTTTTTGCTAAATTAAATGTTTTCACATTCTTTGCTTACTGTCGTGAGGTCGGCTACGATTCAGTTTAAAAATGATATTCGTTTCGTTTATGCTTTGATTTGATTCGTAAGGAGTTCATTGATTGATTGTTGTTTAACGTCCAAATGTAGATATTTCATATATATTCAGGACGAAATAAGGGGTTAAACTTTTATGCATACTACTTCTATTTATTGACGTATCCCATTGTGAGAAAATTATTTCCATATCAGATGATGTTCATTTCGTGTAATAGTAGCATGACCCATGCCACGAGTGGAGAGGTTACTGATTACCCTTCCGGAGCACATGCGTTCAACACCACTTTTAAGTGTGGTTCACGTTGCTTTAACTCTAGTTCTCTGTATAGTGCTTTGTCTATTCAAACTTTGTTCTATAGTTGATTCATTGAAGCAGGTTTTCTGTGATAATACTATAGAAAAGCAGCTGGTGGACACTAGGACTTTTATATTTCATTCCATGGTATATTACTATTTTGTGTTCAGTGCTTAATTTCAACAAATTGATGATCTATTTATACTGGTCTCTCTTGAAGAGCTACAAGTATCAGTAACAGTTACCGACCGTGTGGTATTTTTTTGTTTTTCATTTTAATATGACATTTTTGTCTTCAAAGAGTCTTTGACCAACATATTTTACACATTGAATTAGTCTTCAGTTAACAATAAACTACTTACGCTTTGCTTTAAAGACATATTTATCTAGACAAAATGCTAAAATATTATGATGTCCTCTTTTAACCAATCAGACAAAAGTTGTTCAGTTGCGGTCATCATATATTTCTTATCGAGAGAAAACAAATACAAGCCTCGTAGAAGGTAATATTGTTAGTGCAAAGAGGACATCTTATATTCCAGCCAATCAAGAAGTACATATAGCAATTGAATTTGACTGTAAACATTAGCCAATGAAAATAAGTATTACAAGTTAAATTAAAATTTAAGATTGACCTATTCTTTATCTTCTGATTCTAAAATAAATAAAAAATATCAATAATAAAAATGTCAACATTAAATTGTGTGGTATTAACGTAAATATTTATCATAAGGATAATCATACGACTGTGTAATTGTTGTAAGCAAAATGAACACAACAATCCTAGTAGTGAATTCACCAAATGTTAAAAATCAAGAAGTAACATAATGTTTTACTTGTGTGTTAAAGGGATAGTGTATCTAATGCACGTTGCATTGTAGCAAGTATATTGTGTGTTCCATGATAACAAATACTATATTGTGTATTGTATGATAGCAAGTGCATTGGGCCTATTAAACTAGCTATCCACACAACATGCTATGTAGGTACCTGAACCGAGCCAGGAAAGTGAGGGGTCATATTTATGTGTTAGGGGTATCGATGTGGCCTCTTTCTATGGTTTTTTTTATATAAATACATGAACGCTCACTTTGCTGGCTTGGGTCATGCACCTCAATTAAGCTTGTTTTATAAAAATAAACAACATAAATACCACATTGTCAATAAAACGTGGCGGGGTTAAGCTAGTTTTAAGGCTCAATCATTCCCTCTTAATGTGTATGTGAGTAAACTACCAGCCCTGATATTATAACCGGGCTAACAAATGAAAATCAAAGAATGTTTTGTCTCTTTTGAGCAATGTCTTATTGTTTACCTTCTTTGTTCTTTATACAGTCATACACATTAGGTTTATCTTGTTGACCCAGTGTCTCATACTGTTCTGTGATGCTAAAATATACAAGATTACATTCTATCTAAACGATTACCAAAGCTGTGGGAAATTACGGTAATATGATCAAGTGGCCATAGTTTGTATATAGAAGGAAACCAGCTTACATTAGGTGGTGCTATAATGTGAAATCTTTCTTAATAGAGTGATAGTTCACGCCTAATATCAATCCGTTGTGTGGTAAACGATACTGTTGTCATACTGTGAGACCGTTGGACATTATAATGTCTGGCAATAATTTACACATAATCCGAAACCATTGTACAGTAGAATTTAGTCCAGAAATAAAACTCCACATTTAACTTAAATATATCTAAGCCACCCACGAACAAAACAGCTAGATTTTATAGTTTATAGTTCAGACTTGACTTGAATTTTTTGGACACTGTCTTGTCATTGGTTACGCCGTTGGTTGGTAGATTGTAGTACTACAATACAATGGACCTCCAATATATAATTGACAATATTGCTGAAAGGGACTGTACAAACTCTAAAACAAAACAAGCAAGTAGATATTACAGTTGTCATACATAATGTGACACCGTTCTGTAGAATATCATATTGTCACAACTCAAATAAGATGTGAAACCGTTGTCGATAATAGTGTACTCCGTTGTTGAAAGCGTTGGGTTATGGGATCTAAAGATTTACTGAGATCATCAATTTATAGCAACCTGCCTTAGGTGGTAGAATGCAGTGATAAACAGAGATCATATGATTATAGCTATATGTTTTGGCTTAAAGATAACAAATAGTGTATGTCTTATTATGATACTTACGGTAGAGATTGCTTTTGTTCTGAAATATAAAATATAGTTGTACATTTCTTGATCAAATTTCAACACTAAATATTAACAAATCAAACATCACAACAGAGCTTCATCTTGTGCCGATGTCAGTATCTAGCTTTTCACATAATAGTTAATGGTGTTACCAGTTTTGTGTTGTAATAGAATGTTGCTATCTGTTGGGTGTTGTAAAAATATTGTCATCTGGTTTATGTTGTAAAAAATGTTGTCATCTGGTTTGTGTTGTGAAACAATTTGTCATCTGGTTTGTGTTTTGCAAATTGTATACAAAGGTAGCTGTGTTAATGTATGAATTTGCAAATAACATTAATATGCCTTACAACAGTTTTTACTATATTAAAGTAACAGGACAATTTGTATGTTATACGGAAAATTTACTGACAAGGGAGACATCCCGGTGAACAACCCAAACATACATAATGTAGAAGAAAACAATGGGTTGTCAAAAATGTCCGGTCTACAACCCCTGACAACAGGAAGTGTGTTGAAAATCCTTTTTTCCGTTAGGTTCCGTATTTGTATTTTTTATACCGGAAATAACTTCTGAAAAACGCATCCAAGTTATAAACGTCTAGGAGTAGCTTGGGTATAATAAAACAGTTATTGCCTTCAAATGAGATGAACATCAAGTTGTCAACTTTTAACAGGTTGTTAACCCTCGGTTGACAACTTAGATGTTCACCTCATATGAAGGCAATACTGGTATGTTGTAAGGATTTAATCGTCAATTATTAATCAGGGTTGTATTAAACACGTGCATGACCGTAGCATTTCAGGATTAGGCCTACGAAACTAGATTAATGGCAAAGTTAAGCTAGTCACAACATATAGTTGTCTTTCATTTATTGGTGTTTAAAATTAATGTTCAACATATATATACTTTAATTGATCACGAGTGTGTGCATTGAATGTAGTATTCAATTAGTGGCCATCATTCATTATTTAATGTTTACGTAAATGTAAGGTACACACAATTACCGACTAGGACCTGATCACTAATTAGGTTAGAACAACATATATGTGTTGCCTGTTTGATATCTAGTAATGAAAAGTACATCATTTAATCCACAGGTTTGAAATTAAACAACTCATTCATCAACAACGTATATTTCTTTAGAATAGAAGTAGCACTACAACTGTATCTTACCGACGGATAGACAATACCATGGTCAAAAGAAAAGAAAACAAAAGGGCAAGCAATGATCTAAACAACACAACATAAAAAACAATAAAGATCGAGCAAGATAAACCCACATGTTAAAAAAATAGAAATCAAATTTAGTGGGCACGACAGGTTTTTTGGAATTACCTTCAACATTGTCAAAGGGTTGTTTTAAAAACTATAATATTATTTTCTAGCGCAATGTAGACAAAGTAATGCATATTATTTTTTAAGAGATCTCTTCAATTCTACAAGAATTGTTTTTGCAATCAGTAACAAATTTGTTCCTGATATAAAGAAAGTATGTTTGCATTATGTAATACATCGTGATTTAACTACAAATTTTAACTTTCTGCTATATGTAATAAATTATTGTATCTAGATACTCACAGAGTTTCCACTCTCTTAGTCCGTGAATCTGAAAAGTTAATTGGTAAAAAGAAATAAGAAATGGTTGTAAAATGTAAGAGCAAACAGGACATTGTTAAGTAAGAAAAAAACCAATACAAATAATTCACTTCCTGGATCTAGAATCCTGCAACAAAAAAATGAAATATATGTATAGGGCATCGTCGGAGGTTTTCGTCCACTTATCGGATTTTGTCACTCGTGACGTCACATGTCATAGCAACATGTTTTCACGTTATACATGCACAATTTGTAAATACTTTAAAGCATTTCTCATATAAACAAAACTATCGTGTGTTACAGATTTATCTGGTAGGAAAATATTGTCAAGTCTCGATGAGTCGGTAGTTTTCGTCCACTTCTTTGCTCACTCTACTCAGTGCTCCTTACTTCTCACGTTAACATTTAAACCTTTAAAAGTAATGTAGTGAACAATAGACCTGTGTATACAATAATGATTAAAAGCAATCATTGTGAAAAGATACACTGCGGGGAATTAGCAGGTTATAATATTGGCCCCGCCGGTATTCAGCGTAATGAAAAATGTGGCATTGAAAAAAATCATCCAATCGACAGTGGGCATTTCTTAATCTTTTAAACGTTTTCAACAATATAAAGGGAACACATGAAGAAAATATATGACAAACTGAGAAAATTAACGGACAAACGGACATGGGTGATTACTAGAAGGCATCCGCTAACACTATGCCATAGGAGCCCAAATAAAAAAAGCGTAAAAACATCACTCAGATATATGTCTACAATAATGAACAAAATGTGATAATTATGATAATTTGACTTTCCCTTGTCATACGCTGCGTGGATTGTTTGGCCCAGACAAACACCAATTATTGTACAAGCGTGACGGATAGATTGAAAGACGGACGGAGGGACAAGTGTTTCTCTGTTAAAAATATTTAAAAAAGTTAGCTAAGGTGTCAGAGCAACAACATCTTGGGTAATCTTGGGTGATCGTGAATCCCTTTTCAATTCATCTTCATGCAATATTGCTGACATGGGGTATATCAGGATTATATAAGCATACACGGAAATGTCTGGGCGATATTTTGATTTAGTTCTGCTTTTGTTGATCGTTGGCTCATTTATATTTATTCTTTGATTTCGACATGACAATATTGTCCATATAAATAAAGAGAAATAAATATAATTAAACAAAATGATATAGGCTGCTAGTCCTTTCAACTACCATTTATGTACCAAAAGCTGAAAAAACAGTTGGTTTATTTATATGTAATAATGTTGCTTATTTTGTTCTATGTATTAATTGTTTCCAAATATTTCATATCGCTCAATAAATTTTCAACACGTAATAGTCCAAATTGTCAGTAATATTGTTGAAGGCATTACAATTACATGTATCCCTTTACACATGCATAGAACACGGGAATTCACCTTCGATGGGTGTGGGTTGAGGCAGTTTTTTATTTCTTTTATACCATTTGTGTCTATCTAGGCAGTAAGTAATTTCCCGGTTTCAATCGAGGTAATCGTAGGCCATTGAGAATATTTAAGATTTTGGATTTGGATACGGTTGTAATTATCTTAAATGCTTATTTTTAAATTTGTTTAAACCATAATCTGCAAAAGGAAAAATTATATTAATTTATGAAAACAATTGCATGTACATTTTTGCTTAAAAAAAATAAAACTAAAGAACCAACGTCTGAGTTGACATTTTGTTTGACCGGACGAGAATACACGAATAAAACACGTGGGTAATGCATGTGGCCATGTCAGGTTTAGCAGCAATAAATTAACAATACAGCGATTTTTAAAAACCATTTCATTTCAACAGAAATTGTGTTAGAATGTGGTGAAATACTGATAAAATGAGAAAACTTGCCGATCGAGTCATTATTTCCTGGCACCATAATTGTTTGTCTTATGTAATATGTTGCATACGATCTTTTTGGAATGCGTTGAGTGCTTAGATTCTAGTCTTCTCTCTAGTTGAATTATCATTTATATACGCGCGAGAAGAAAATACAAGACGCCATGCGCAGTGTGCATACAAATCCGGTATTTGTGAAAAGTGTAAGAAAGCTACCTCTGGACAAAAATACTGGACGTTGCTCTATATCACGACGGAAACAGAGGTTCTGTCTGGATTCATATATACTATGTGGCGAGTTAGAATAGAAATTGTGGTTACATCGAGTTAGACCAAACAAGTGGATATCGAGAATTTAACTCGATTGCGCAGTTACCGCGTGTTTGGCCTGATAAAGTGGCTTTCTTGTAGCATATGGATCTAATATATTGCATTTGAATAACACAGGAACAGATCATTTATTAAAACATCTCCGATATTGTAGACCTTTGAATAATATGCTACCTACGAGTTCTACATATACGTAAATGTATGCTATAATTCTTACCTTTCTCTCTCTGGTTGCTCATAGTCCCTTCGATGAATTCGTACGTATCATTGGTATTTGGATTATCAGCAGCTTTTACCTCGTTCCTATCAGATGTAATATAAGAGTTTGAAGATACCAAAGGGGTAATAAGAAGCCGTATATCGAAGAAGGACAGACAACACAATGGCCAAAAGAAAAAAATACAAAAGGACAAACAAAGATCTACAAAACATACATATAAAACTAAAGATCGAGTAACACGAACCCCACTAAAAACCTGGGCTGAACACAGGTGCTCCGGAAGGGTGATCAGTTCCTGATCCAGTAGTAACACCCGTCGTGTTATTCTAGTTACAAACCTTGTGATAAGTCATGAATAAGGAAAGGACCGGGAAGTGCTTACCACAAGTGGAACATATCCGTAGTCATTTGTGACACAAATTGTCCATAACGGTCACCCAAGCCATGGTGGCAACCATAAAGCTTTCGAAGTGCGCTTCCCAGTAATACCGTGAAAACATAAAGATTATTAACCTGCAATCATTATATTTGAGCAATAAAAATGTCATGGACTTGATACATTTTTGTGATATATAGTCATTGGCGCTATAGCGCTTTTGTTACTGTTGACGAATCCCATGAACCATTGTCCAGAGCTGGTCAACGCTCTCCTATGGCCAGATTGTGGATAGGGGTTACCTCTTGATCGGCGAAAGGGGCTGCACCCAGGTTACTATACAGATAATTTACTTCTGGACCATACTGGGTAATGTGTTTCGAGAATGTTGTGCGCCTTGATCGTTAAAGATTTCTTCTGTAAATTTCGAAAAATAGTAGCGTGTTATAGCCGTTACAAAAACTTCATGATTTATTTTTAGATATTGTTCAACTTGTTTTAATTTTGTATATCTAAGATAAATGTAATCTAAAATGCCTTTGTACTCTGCACGCAACAGGTGAGAAATCCTATTCCTAAACATTATAGAAATATACTGTATTCATAGACTTTATAAGTATGTTCCGTGTATACTACTTATTATTGTATGTATTACTAATTATCTGAGTACATATTACCTGTTCGACTTTGTTTTATCTTTTTCCATCTGACAAACCTGAAATATTAAATGAAATTCTAAAATTTGTAACTAATGGCTAAGATAGCTATTTATAGTAATTTGAATACATTTTATTTTCCTTTCCCACTTATGGGAGGCAGATATCGAAATAGCCACCACAGCGCTACATTTGTAATATCACTTTCATTTCGTCCACCATATCATAATGTATATTAATCTTTATAACTGTAGTCCATACAATTTTCGGATAAAGAAGATGTTCGAGTGGTCTTTACATGTTATCCTATTTGTTTTGTGGATCTCCCATCATTAATTTGTGTTATTTGTATTGATTTACGTACACTGGTGTCCAGCCCGATTTTAATATAGCATGTTGCTCTAGTCGTTTACCAATAACATGGCAGGTGCCACAAGTAAAGAAGAAAAACGGACCCTTCATGAGTTCAATCCCAATCTTGTTGTGGGTTCATGTTACTGAATCGTTAGTTTTTTGTGCATATTTTTGTCGATTAATGTTTGTATCTTTGTCTCTTGTGTGGCCATTGTATTGTCTGTCCTGTGATGTCCATGTGTTTAATGCTCTGATTATTGAAACATACTGATGAATGGCGTATAAACTACGACACGTATGCCAGTTTGACATGATATTACTACCAAGATGTAAGATGGATAAAATGAAATCATCACTCATCATAAGGTTAAGTCCTAACTTTTCCATATGCGTCCTAACAAGTGAATGTAAATGTTACCTTTCTTTCTCCTAAGAAATATGATCCCTAAAATGATCAATAAAATAATTAACACACCAACTACTCCTCCAATAACACCTCCATACAGGGCACTTGATTCCTGTGTTTCTGTAAATGTGTAGAAAAATATAATTATAAACGTCAACAAGCCAACATGAAACTCCTCAAAACAGGACGACGATCCACTAAATGACAGAATATGTACATAAAAATAGCACCACAGCGATAACATTAGTAAGCTTAAACAGTGTACCACATGAATATCTGAATGACTCAGTCTAACAACTCAGTATTACAACACATCACTATAAGATAGTACTGTATATCCAGTGTGACAAACCAACATCATAGAAACATAAAGCTTGTATAAATCAAATCCATGCAAGATTACTTAGATATCAAAACACAAAGTTTGTTTAATCTATTGTGTAGTACCATTTAATATTCAACATTTTATAATGTTTTGGAAATGAATGGTAAGCAATGGATAGAAAATACATTCTTGACATAACAAGTATAATTCATTTAATATAATGTACTGTAATTTTATTCATTATTTCATTTTATTTATTAAATGAAATAATTATGTAATATGTAGATTACATATGTGTATTAAATCTAGGCAGTCACCGATTGTTTATTTATTTATTTCTTTTTAACCTTTTTTATTATTGTCTTTCAGTTGTAATATATACATAGTGATTCCTTATATCAACACAACCTACCGTTTGTAATTGTCATAACTATTATGTGTTTTCAGTTCCTCATGATTTCATACTTCTAGATTATACGAGAATAGTATATTGCAAGATTTTCCCAAAGAATATAGGTATACAATCAGAGCTTATTTTTGTGAAATCACAATAATGTATTAAAACCTAAAGGGCGTGCACAACATATGTTGTTGCTATTACAACTTTAAGATGATTTTAATTAGATACCAATTACCTTAAAATGTATATATCCCTAACTGTAACAAGCATACACAGAATCATTTTAAGAAAAGAAAATATATTTTAGTGGTGTTTTTCTCCTTCTAATACATAGACGTATATAGCATTTACTCCTATTATTTCTTTTACCTTAAATTGATTTTGTAATACGCATAAATAAAAAGTCAAAGTCGCCAACCTAGTGCAGATGATTTCTTCAGCGAAAAAAATTCAAGTTTTTGAAAAATGATCAATTACTATAGAACTAAGATAATTTAACAGTAATCACTGTTGCTTCGGCACTATCATGGTTTAGTAGAAATATCTGTGTTTCAAATTTACAGTTCTTATTATGTGATTTATTAATATTTCGGTCAATCTCCATCAGGCATGGATAACCTTAG
This sequence comes from Bathymodiolus brooksi, assembly GCA_963680875.1. Classification (NCBI taxonomy): domain Eukaryota; kingdom Metazoa; phylum Mollusca; class Bivalvia; order Mytilida; family Modiolidae; genus Bathymodiolus; species Bathymodiolus brooksi. Next base: position 66,965,667 of record OY804578.1, on the reverse strand, counting down.
CAGATGCTGGCTAACCTTTTAACATTTGGCTTGCTTGCTCGCAAATGTGTTTTTAAACATTTGTTGACTATGAGCGATTATGATGAAGGTTATTCCAGAAATGCGTCATGCGCACAAAATTAGATATCTATGTTTTCATCTAAGAATCAAAGTGATCTTGGTCAGATGATTACTTATGTGATATCGTCCGCCCCCAACTTTGGTATAAAAATATGCTAAATATGAGAAAACAAAATACTGATTCCCTACAAGCCATACCTTTTTCAATAGACGGTCTTGTTGATATACTTTGTATATCTGTAACACTGCTTTTATCAAACTTATTTTCGGCGAATAATCTCAGTTCATACCATGTGTCATCTTTCAATCCTGATAGTATGTAGGTCTGCTTATTATATTGTGGAATTGCATGTGTCATCCATATCTTTGATTCATTAACAATACGGTATTGTATGTTAAAGGTTTGTTCATGTCCACCATTGTATTTAGGAATCCACTCAACCACAATACTTTTGTCTGTAGAATTAACTAGAGTGAAATTTGCAGGAGTCTGAGGAGGACCTACAACATAACAAAGTATTTCAAATTAGTTTGAATTCATTTGAATTTAGAACTTATAAAAATAATTTTGACGAATTTCTATCATTTGTCCTCTATTATACAACATATGAATTGGTGTAAACAAACTTGAATCAACAGATAATATATAATTGTTCTCAATTGTCTGGTGATCACTGATTTCTGGTTTGGGTTCAATAAGTATGTTTTGTACATCTTACAGATTTTCCCTATATTGTATCTTGTTTGTTACAATGTACTATATCAACAATATCAATATAAGTTATCTTAGAACACCATCAATACCCCTACACAGTACTATATTTTGAAAGAGTATTCCTTTTAATAAATATGTAAACTCATGTTTAATAGTACTAATGAAAATCGAGCGAAAATTCGACACAAATATGTACATTAATTTATTTATTAAGCTACCTTAATGCCCAATTTTAATTGCAAATTCAAGACTATTTGCTACGAGAGATCAGACGACATGTGGTCAGAAAATTTCTTGCACGCACAAACTCTATAACTAAGTCATGTGTCCTCAATTCTGGATCTTACTGACCATCATATATGCAGTATATTTTATAAAAGTAGTAATTGTCGGATACATGATTGATTACATTTTCACATTCTTAAGGTGTCAAACCACTAATTCACCAATCAGAGCCTAGACCATATACGAAAATAGTCCCTTTTCAAGAAAATATATTCCTTTCACTTTGTAGTATTGTGAAAACTATTGAATGGAATGGACTAATAAAAATTGATATTTCAAGTTAAATATATAGGGATTATTTTCAGCCCAAGTCTGATGGACTTAGTTGTATTTGAATGCCTCTATAGAGGACTTGATGCTTGAGCTATAAGTACTTCATTTCTTGGGGATGACCGAGCTATTTTTAGAGTAGGTGTTTTCTCTAGCATGGCATTTCACTGCAAGATTATAAACATGCCCTGATATTTTGACAGAACGTCGAGGAATCATGTACGCTTCAGAAAATATATGGTCTTGGAAAGGTTAATCTTAAGATAAAATGGCCAGGTAGACTCGAAAAAACACAAATTTAGTAGAAAACCTAAAAGAAATTAATTAGTGGTTTCACACCTTAATATAAGATGACCAATAACCAGATGAACTTCTGCTATTATAATTTATGGTTTCTAAACAATGTTAGTATAATTAATAATAATGTTCTTCTTCCTCAGGAATAGTTGTTCTTAGCATAGATGGGCTATCTGTACATGATGAAAAATGCGTCGTAACAACTAATGTATCTACGGGCTTTTTTCTGTTTTAATTTAATTTCTGAGTTAATTTGCGAAAATATATAAAATTCAAAATAATGGACTAGTGGCAAAATTCGAACCATTTGCATAACCATGTACAATATTGTTTTTGTATTTTGCTCTTCTTTGTCTTTTGTCGTTGTTTTTCTTTGTTTATGCTTACTTGCAGATTCTAGCAGAACAGTATACTGTACAGTTTGAATAACACCATATGACAGCTGTAATCTATAGCTAACATTGAAGTCAGATTCCTTCAAATTGTTGATGGTCAACATAATACTGTAACCATCTAGTTGTACATCTTTACCATGGAATGTATCACTAACTATTGCTGCTCCTTCTGACATGACATATTTGGTTGATGTTGACACTGGTATGTTACCTCTGTACCACTGTTTTGTTGTATATTTAGGTATACTGTATAAATAAACATTGATATCTACATTTTTACCAAATTCACCATACTGTGTTACACTGTTGTCATTTGTAAATATTGGTCGAGCTGAAAGGCACAAAATAAAAGGATTAGTTGTTTATATATTATATAAACAATGTCAGTCTAGGTGACCTTAACTGATTCTGGCTATTTTGCTAAGGTTCTTTTACTATTTCTCGCAACGACTTGTATACTATTTGTATTTCCAATCATTTGATTATGAGCTTCTCGTGATGGAGGATATGACATCAACGCGTCGTGCACACTAAATCAGGTATCTACGTATCTATTGATATACACTACACGACAAATATTCAGAGTATAAATTCACTAAAGGTATTCAATTAATCGTGTAAACGTAGACGCATGTGCATTCTTACGAGTTATGACCGTTTTACCAATAAACTGTAATTAAGAGTTACGATACAAACAATGAGACAGGCATAAATTAAGCAGAAACTTGCAATAATAATAATAATGATAATAATAATAATAACTATCTTTATTTAAATAGGATAACACGTCGCTTTGTCTGTCCTTCTTCGATTTACGGATTATGATTACCCCTTTGCTATCTTCAAACTCTTCTTAGTATACAACTAGTTTATAGTTTATGGTCCAGTAATATTTACCATATTTAAAAAAAGATAAACTATATCGTTATTTAATTAACAATAGCAACTTATTTGACATAAAAACAAACAACGTATTAGACACACAAATTATACACAACAAAATGCAATTAGATATCTAATTATTCTTCCCTTGTAACCCGATGTTACTGTTTCCACTTTCTCCCGTTGTTCTAGAATATATATCACTGACTTAGGCTGCTATCAAGTTAATATATTTGATTTGCACCGTCACATTGACTGCATCAAATATTCCATTTCACAGTACAAAAGCAAGAATATTATCCACAATATACTAACATGCTAATCGTTTAAGCGATTCATCTGTTTAATATCCGAAGACCACCATCCACAACAGAGCTATCGCAAAGTATAGCATTCCGAACGGAATCCGATTACCTGACGTGGAACGTATATATCAACAATGACACCATATAAAATAAGAGTGTATATCTTAAAACTTAACAGTTAAAAATCACCATTGTTTACCGATGTGTTCCTCTATGTTGGTTTCTCTTTAATCTTAAGTAAACAAAGCACGAGATATTAGCGGATGGTACATATCCACGTGGTACCATTTTCGAATTGTTTGTTGCCTTTTTGATTTATACATAGGTGCTTTCCTTATTTATATATATACTATTGCTTTCGGTTCTAAAATGAGTAGCTACATTGTTTGTATATCTCGGCAGACTGACATTTAAAGGAGTTCCCCAGTTCAGATATTTTAATATACCAATAGATCAGCATATTCCAATTACAACTGCCACTACTATCCCATTAAGACTCCATCAGAAATGAACAAAATAGTAACACAACATGAATAGACCTAGCTCTGTCTTAATTATTATTTGAGAATTCCGTCCATTCAGGATTTTAACATGTATCTGAAATCTACAATTGAATACTTCATGACAGCTTACAATCATTTCAAAGATTACAAAATTATCTAAAGTTGAAAATTCTGGGATAGAAATTTCGTCTGTTATTGGTGTTTTCTACTTCAATTACTGGAGAAGTCGTGTTACTTCTAATGAGGCATAGCCATATCCCAGTAATATGCATACCACGTAGGGATAGCAGCGGGAAATTTATGCTATATAAAATAATTAAACTTGGTCTTTCTAGTGGTAGTATGTAAAAGTAGAAATGGTATGCACTTTAAATTATTAAAATCGGATAATATTTGTAGTTTTTACACTAATTTAAACATTGAAAAATATGCAGTTGTTTTGGCGGGAAAACCCATTACTATTGATATCTGAAAAATAGGACCTCTTTCGTTTCATAGTTCTGATAGAAAAAATATATGTACATCGACCCTTTTTTCCTATTATGCTTTCCTTTCAATATATTTCCAATAAATAACCAAATAAAGTTGGATATTCAATGGGTTTTTTGGAAGGTTGAAATAAAAAATTACCAAAATTTAGTGCAATTTTCCTTTTCGCCTGCTTTTAGACAACAGATATCGTCAATGTTACACCTTTTCCGCCAAGTTTTTCTTACTTCTGTTATTTAAAGCATGTTCTTGTTACTTTAGAAACATGCAAGAAGTAATAAATAGAGAATATACCATAATACGAACTGTTCCGATCACTTAATTGTCTAAAATCACTGATTTTTGGCCTATAAATACGATTTTTATTCATTGAAAATCGCCCTTTTCCTCCATTTTTCGTGTATATTTTTTAAATATTATTTCAGTTCAACTAAAAGTATCAACCTTAAAAGCATTTGCATAATTAGAACTAAAAAATGGAACACATAATTCCATGTTCTATTCAAAACACTGCTACATAGTACCAATTCTATGCTAAGGAAATTGGTTTTCCTCACAAAATTTCCAATTTAAACCTGAAATATCTGTTCGTTTTTACAACAAAAAGAAATACATATGAGATGCATACTTGTGTACTATTTTTGAACATAATTTGAACAAATATAAATTGCAAAACATTTCATTTTTTTTTCAATCTATATTCCTTCAAACTGTACAAATATTCATCAAGTTAAATAATTATTCATAATCATTCCTCTGTTGGATTTTGGTTACGGGCAGACCTCTGAAAAGCAGATATATGTTCATCTTGTTTGTGTAACACAAGCTGCTTCCGTTGCTCCTTTGGAATATTTAAAGTAGCATCTATGCCTGTAAGGACACTGTTTGTGTGATTAACAATCTTCAGCAAATTTTGAATCAAAGTCTCACAAGATAACTTTTTCCTTTCTTTGGAGAAGAAAAACAACTTATGGTCAATATTTGGAAGAGACATAACCCATTTAAAATAAGTAATTTGTGCTTTAACAACAGATTCCTTTTCATGTTCATTCATACAGCTTTCGAGTAAGGTTGTAATATCTACGCTTGTTTTACAAGGCTGAATATTCAAACGAAGTAAGTTGTCTATGGCATTTTGTTTATTTTGTAAATGTTGAGCATCCTTTTTTAACTTTTCCAGTTCTTTTTCTTTCATTCTGTTGATCCTTTTTTGTTTTAATTCTTTCCGTCGTTCTTGCCATTTTACTAGGTAATCAGGGGCACGTTTTTTTGCAAGAGTAATTTTGGCATTTTTATCTTGTAAATCCATGGAATCAAGCCATTCAACGGTTTTGTTATTTATCCACATTAGTGTGGCCTCGATGTGTTCAATAGATGCATTTGGTTTGAAATGTCGTATTTGTTTCATGTCAGCAAAGTTTTTCTCACTCGATCGATTATATTTCGGTACAGAAATGGATTCTTGTCGCTTGGCTTCATCGTCTGACGTATGACAACCACCTGGTAACTGGTTTTTCATAAGTCGAGAGACAGTTAAGTAAAGATGCGTACAAATAAGGCTGATAACTTCAATCGTAACATCACCATGTTCTTGAGGTTCGCCATCTGTATCATTTACATTGAATAAAGCCTGATATACGACATCTTTAGCGGGGGGGGGGGGGAAATCGGGGAATATCACAGAGATTCCAGTAAGATCATCTGGTGTTGATGACCAGTGTTTTAAGTCAATCTGCAACTGGTGGAAATGTTTGTTTAAGTCAAGAATATGTGTTGCAAAAGTTTTACTGTCTACAAGTTTCATGAAAGGCGTGGTAATAATTTTCCCGATAATAGCCAGGGCGACTATTTCCTGATAAATATTTTCATCTTTTAAGTCAGACAAAACAGACCTTTGAAGCATGTTCATTGACGACAATTTTGACAAGAAATCAATTATATCGTCCTTGTGATAAACAACGCCCCAGCGTTTTCAAATATTACATTAAAGCGGTTATGTTCAAACTTTTTTAGTTTATATAATTTGTCTTTGGATGCTAGATATGCTTTAAAATCTTCAGGGCAACCAGATGATGAGCTACCACCAGAAGCAAGCAAGCTACAGGCTGTTCGTATACTCCTGATAGCAGCACTGTCTTGATCGTTCCAACTTGAAAAATCTTTATTTAGATTTCTACCCATTTTTCCCGATCCACCGGTTAAAATTTGTTCATATTCCTTCAGGGCTTTGCTTGCACTATCACCCATATTAGCCAACACATGGAGATGACAGAAATATTGGTGTATTTGAGAGGCCCTCTCTTTCTCATTTTCCGACAAATTACACCAGTTAGTATCAAACTCTTCAAGAAGGAAAGTTCTCAATTTAGTGAACTCGTCGAGAAAGTTTTTGTTGACAATATGCTGATCGGACATTAAATTCTTAACACTAATTATAAGATTGGCGTAAATTTTATCTTTATTTTCCTCCGTAGAATCAGACGACATTACATCAGACAAGTCATTAAAAACTTGTTTCAATGTGTCAACTTGAGTTTGTGTATCACCACGAATGGTTTCAGATATAGATAACGATAGGTTTTGACCAGGAGTTGAAATTTGAAATCCTAGGAAGTGTTTTTGAGCATCAGTAGTACCATCAAAATGTAAAGTATTTAATCCATGACTTAGCATTTTTTCTCCGACCTGTAGTTTTGCCAATAAATTTGATTCTAGAATCATTCTTCTATTCGAGGATTCACTTGGAACTTTAACACCTTCGATTCCTACTAAATGTTTAAGTACAGTTTGTATTGTCTGACCGATATGTTTCACCCCTACTCCAAATGAATGTAGATCTTGAACAACCTGACGGACGGACGGTAGATATTCTCCTTCGGAAAAAGTTTCAACAGACATTTTGTCTTCAATGAGTTCATTAACTTGTGCTATTAGATTGTCTATGTTTCTGTCTTTGTCCGACAAATCTCTCTGTAGTTGTAAAATTACTTGCTTTTGATTCTGATTGATTTCCCGATATTCAGAGTTTTGTTTTTTAAAGTATGCCATGCTTTTATTTGCTTTACGTTTTTCTGATTCAACTGTCTCCAGTTTTTGTGTGTCTAGTTTCAGTTTCTTTATTTTTCCTTTTTGTTCACTAATAACTTTTTTATGATAGCTCTCCCGTTTCTGATACTTTCTAAATTCGTGATAGTTATACCGCTGCAATATTTGATCAATTGTTTCACTTTGGGTTTTATATTTCTTCTGAAATGGACTAAGTTTTGAATTTAAAGTCAGTATAGTGTGTTTTTGTTGACAGCATTCATCAACAAGTTCATCTATTTCACCTTGAAGATCGTAAATTTCGTCAAGAGACAGTTCATACTGATGTCTGAAATCGTCAATAATATTGCATGAAATTTCAAGTTTAGATTCGGCGATATGCAGCTTCTTTTCAAAATGACGAAAATAGGAAAATTCAGTAAATGTTGCATTAGTATCAGCTTTTCTTTTATGGGCATTTTTATTGTTTTGATGACATTGCGGGAGGGAAAACGGTAATTTTAAAAACCGATCTAGTTCATCATATTCTTTGTTTTTCTGTAAATTGCTCTTTATTTCAGTCATTTTTTTATATTTGTTATTCAGCGCTGCGTCTGATGATTTTTCGTCAAAACCAAGGATTTCAATGAAGTAATTGTGGACTTCCTTCAGAGTTTTGTTCTTTATCATTTTTCCCAAAAGTAGATAAAAAGTCTTTATTTGTAATACCCTTTTCACGGCAGTTGCAGGGATTGCTAACACCATCGATGTTTGGATAAAGTATTGAAACTTTTTCTGAAAGGTCTTTCAGAATGCTAGACTCGAATGAATTTCCTTTTTGAAACCGCTTCAAGACGTGTCGTTTCAAGGAATCAACCCTTGGGACACGAACTTCACCATCAACAGCTTTAATACAATCTATTACATTTATTGGTTTTTGGTTCAAAAACTGGTTTCTCTCAAATAGTGCTCCTACTAGGAGGTAGCTTAACTCAAGACGAACTCTACACTGGCCAGCAGCTGCGAGACCTGAAGCCGAAAATAAAAGATATAATCAAGAATATGGAATGGATGATCAATGAGACATTTTTACTGTTCAATCGCGAAAGACTGTATGGCAAACTTTTTTATTTGTTTATCACTGTCCATTTACTCCATATTTTGCCACTGATGTTCCTATCTAATTAAATAATAAATAGTAAATGGATGTAACGCTTTCAGGAATAACTACTTCTCACTAACAATTTTTTTCATCCGACATTCCAACTAAATTATCTCTTGAATATTTTGGGATTTATTTTATTTTGAGAATGATTTTTTTTTCAATATAAAATATAACTTTTATGGAAAATTTACTTCATCAGATTAATGACAGTGGCGATGTCTCTCTCTCTCTCTCTCTCTCTCTTAAAAATACACCATTATTTACTTAAGCAATAATAGTGAATCAGAATACTTAAAAAAAAGAAACAAATTTCTTTCAATTTTTTTGTCAGAATATTTTGTTTTTTAATCAGTGTCGATTTTTTTTATGAAAAGAAAGCATAGCCCCCTTTTCAAGTTAAAAGGTCGACCTCTACGTTAAAATGGATTCAATTTTAGGAAGAACCATGAACGTTACACATTAATTTTCCGAATTTCCATTATTTCGTGCAATATAATTAACTGTTGCGTTTTTCCGTATACTGAGAATAAAACAAAGTTATTTATAGCCGTGTGTCGATCTAATTTATGACTCATTATACATCACTACCTCTTTTGATGGGATGAGCCCAAGTTGTAACATAAATGATATTTTTTTCACTGTACTTGATTGATATCGTAATATGATTGTAAAAATACAGAGCTGTGTTATCAAGATTATTAAATTTTTATAAAACGGAGGAATTATTTCTTACCAGGTAATTTTTTATGCAGCACCAGGTGGTCGACATCTTCTGTACTCCAACCGGTAACGTCGTGAACGTCCTCAAAATCAATGTGCATCATTTTTTTGTATCCCACGATTTTTTAACTGGTTTACGGGTTGTGTGGCAGACGACCAAGCAGAAAAACAATTGTTTGGAGCATATCTTCATGTTTTGAAGTCTAGAGTAGACGACGTTTGGTGGGGAAAAAATCGAGGAAGAACATAGAAAAACTTAAAGACATTTTTTATTTCCGTTTTTCATACTGAATCATTGAATATTTTACTTTGAAACTAATATTATCGTAATCTACGGGATCTCCTCTTTAATTTAACCTATCATTGGTTGTCACTACTACCTGGCCACTCATCCCGGTTTTGTAACTTGTCAAAGTAACATGAAAATCACGGCAACGTCGGCGGTCCAAAATGACGTCATTTTGGAGATATTTTTAAAGTATGCTCGTTTAGAATTAAAAAACAAACAAATATATTTAATATAATTAGGATATTTTTTGTACCATAACAATCGGTAGATTCTAATTTATCAATTGATACCAGATTTTACTTGGTACCTATCGTGGAAATGTAAAAATCACTATAAATAACAGTAGCCTGAAACTGAAAAATATCATGGCTAGGGAATTTTTCTATTGACTGCTATCCCTATACTACGGTCAAGCAATCGAACGCGAAGCGATACGAACGGGGAAACTGTGGTATAAATGACTTGTAACACCAAACCATGGCACAACATATCTAGGTCGTTAATTATTGCACGGCTCTCTGAGAGAAATAAAAATACAGCTAAGATTTAATGTGTGCAATATCTCGTATCTGCGTGTATTATTTCATAGGTCTTAGCTGTTTCTTATATTCTGGTATATAAACCATAAAAAGATCAAAGGAAAGGAATGCCTTCATGTTACAAGCTTTTTTTATTTACCAATGATTATAATGGTTATGGGATGACATGATTCTGTTTATTTGCATACCAGCTATTGTGACATAACCAGATTATGTCTGTTTTACATACCGTTTGCAATGACATAATCATATCCTGTCCGATTTACATACCGTTTATTATGACATAACCAGATTCTGTCTGTTTTAAATACTGTTTATTTGGACATAACCATATCCTGTCTGTTTTACATACCGTTTTTCATGACATAACCAGATCATATCTGTTTTACATGCTGTTTATTATGACATAGCCATTTCCTGTCTGTATTACATACCGTGTATCATGATATAACCATAATATGTCTGTTTTACATACCGTTTATTGTGACATAACTGGATCTTGTCTATTTTGCCTGCCGTTTATCATGACATAACCATATCATATCTGTTTTGCATACTGTTTATTCTGACATAACCAGATCCTCTCTGTTTACATACCGTTTATTATAACATAACCAGATCCTGTCTGTTCTACGTTGCCATCTCTACCAACAATATCATTACCAGCTGTACATACATATTCACCACTGTCCTGGTATCTATCTTATACAGGAATACTTGGTAATGTTAGTACAGCATTCTGTCCTCCATCCAACTCACGAATCAGTACACCATACTTAGACTTGTGCTGCCATTTATTGTAGGTATATGTATTAGGATTACCTACAGGGAGACATGCTATTGTTCTGGTTGCTTCATTTTGATCATAGATAGCATCATGTACTGATATGCTTGGTGCATCTGTAAATAGAAATGCACAAAATGTAGTGATCAATATGCATATTAAACTGTCAGTGGTGTTGGTAATGCTAATTGTCACATTGTATATAAACAAATATCATTCACTGTGTAATACTAATTCCCCATGTCTAATGAAATGAACCGCAACATTGTAATTTCAACAACAAAATGGTGCTTTAAAATGGCCCCCTCTGTCTATGGGCATACTAATAGTTATTATTGGTATTAAAATGTCGTGAAATGTCATATATTGTGCAGTAATATGGATGTTATTGCATGCATGATAATAACCTAAGTTAATAACAACTCTCAGAACCCAGATCTATTAACGGTCAACCAAGTCATGGTGGTGACCGTAAAACTTTCGAAGTAGTTCTACTAAAGAGAGACGATGATGGCCTTTACCATTATCTAAATAGTAGATGGTATTCAAGGCCATCGTATGACAAAATAGTAAAACAATAGTCAATTTTGAACCGAAATATATTTGCAAATACCATATTTCCTTATCTGTGCATATCTGACAGGATAATTGTCAACAAGGTGTTGAAATCTTCCGAAACACCTTTTTGAAACTTTTTAATAAGATGTGACTATTCTTAGAAAATCCTTGCTTTAATATCTTAGTACTCAGAAAATGGTGACATTGTGAAAAATCTGAAAACAAACAGCAAGCTCCGGCGTAACATATGTGTTGTGAAATATAAACTCCAACGCGGGAGCGGTTTGTATATTACAGGAACGCGTCGTGGGAACTAAGTTAGATAGCAATATTTCAAAGATTTCCTCTATCCCTGAAAAAACACGTAACTATTTTCATATTTGAGATATTACAAAATACACTGTCATAATATTTCAAAGACATTTTGTTTGATATTTACTGAATGGTTTTCTTAATATTGACAGGACCACATAGTCCCAAACAATACCAACAGCATAGACATGAAAAATATAAAATATGTTCATTGGTTTCTGTTGAGAGATATAAACATGTTAAGACTAAATCAGCAGTAATGTTGTATATACATGTACAATACTCAAAGCAATAAACTTACTAGTACAGATATCATATTGTAACAAAGTTTAGTAGGAATACTTTCTTGTATCGTTTAATTTGTTTAAAGCATACGTTATATTATTATTGTTACGTAACTGCGTTATATTCGAACATAGTGAATCAGGTAACGATGATTAACAGCTGATAAGAGCAATTGCGCAGTTCTGAAGCATCAACGTGAAATATAACGATGATTGACAGTTCATATGGACTCGTCCATGCTGTCGTCCCTTGAAAGAACAATGGTTTAAACCCAAAATAGGGGTATATAATGAGTGAGAAATTTGTATTTGGCTCGTCATTTTCTTATTGTAAATACGACGAGAAGGAGTAAAACAGAAAATCAGCAGTAAGAGTTTATCTTAATAGTTAGGATATCCACAGGATAATAGACAATCGAAGTTACCAGGTTGTTCAGAAATTTTAATTTCCTAATGGAATGGTCACAATCTTCCAGAACAGGTAACTTGATTGTTTTATAGTTTGTGCTGTTTATATTCAGCATTTGTGAAACATAAGTGTTTCAAGGTTTGACAGAGTTTTGTGTTTGCTTTGTCTGTTCGTGGCTGTCTGAATTGTTTTATATTATATGTTTGAACGCTATCATATTGTGTTGAGTTTCCAAACCATATGTAATTGTTGCAGTTGTTCAGGAAAGTTTGGGTTTGACCTTCAATAGTTAGGTTTCAATTGTATTGCTTCTCAAACTCAGTGAAAACGGATACGAACAAAGTAGAGTAACGCGCCGTAGACGTTACACTATTACGTTTATTGGTAGCTAACTGTGTTTAGCTTACATTTAACATTTAAAGTCATGGAGGTCTGTATTCCACTAGAAGCAGCCATATTAACAGTTTTACATCTTAACACCTGCCCATTATCATTCTTTCCTATACTATATGTCATGTCAGATATCACTGTATATGAATCACTAGCTGTGATATGACTAAACCGTTCTGTAGCATTAGATGTAACATTCTTCCGTCCTATTGTCCATTGTAATGTAGCTCTAGGGCGACTACCTGTTGTCGTACAGGTTACATCCAGTGGTTTTGTCTCCTCTATGCTGACTTTACTTACAGTAATGGTTGGTGAGAGTGGTCTCACTGAAATAATATACAAATGTTGTTACTAACAGGACGACTATTTGGATAGTCTTTACAAATAAAAACGTAGATATCAATTTGAGTGCACACGATGCGTTTCTGGAATAAAATTCATAAGGTACGTTCCAAGCCAAAATATTTGAAATCCCTATAATTTTAAAATCTGTGGCAGCCAGAAAACCAAAGAATCCAAACAGAATAACCAAAATCGGCTAAGGTCATCTATGCCTGAGGGAAAAGTACCTTAGTTTTAACACTAATTACATGATTTAGGTACTAGAGTACTACATGTACCTTTAATGGAACCCTACATCTCTACAAATATATGTCGTTTTATTTTCCTTCTACCATAATTCGGACGATATCCATTTACCGTTTAGTGTCACTCATTGACAAGTCATATATATTTTGACGTCGATATGGGTATATCTAAATAAATAGGTCATAAATTCCATTCTTAGAAATATTGACAATCAATATATAACAACCAACAAGAAGTGTACATCAAGAGGAAGAAAACTCATAGGTGATTTACAATATTTAATTAACAAACATACATGTATTAGTAATTATACAGTGTCATAGCTACAATCAAAGCTAAATGTTGTAATCGAGTACAATCGTGTGTGGTCTACAGAGTAATTTTTGTGTTCATCCGTTTCCCACTTTCTAAACCAACAACAAATATTGATGTACGTTGAATGAAACGTCTCTAATGCATATGTATAATAAAATATTGAGACGACAAAAGAAATATTATCGGCTGAAGTTGTCACGATATAAATCAAGAAAAATGTTGTCGTTATATTAGCAGAACTTTCTTTTGTTGTGTTTATTTGTGTTGGATATATTTCTTGCTAATATATTTAGGTAATTAATAACTCAAATCACTACACTCTTCTATTTTTTTATTGTTTTATAACCGTTATATTAGGTAAATCCTCACTTTCCTCCACTTGGTGACATTTTCTGAGCTCGCTGATCCAAATTAGAATTACAAAACTCAGTGATTCTATGCGCACTCAATCTTTAAAGACCCAAATGTTTTAAACACCTGTCTCTCCTTCATGACAAATATGTTATTGTCTCCGCCGACAAGGCCCCTAACAATATTGTTGTTGTGTGTAAATCGCATTACATAGACTGCTTGATAAAGGAATTAGGTATTGCACTTCACTTGGAAAGCCCACATATTCTCAGACGACACTTACGAAAGAGGAACTCCTGGACAGTCATACGTCTGTTTTATGTTCCTTTGGAATTTCACCAAAGATGAAGAACTGCATCTACCATCACTCTACAGGATTCCTAAATTACACAAGTTTCCTTTCAAACAGCAATATATTGCTAGTTCTGCCAACTGCTGCACGAAACCTCTTTCCAAATTATTAACATGTATTCCATCAGCGGTCAAAACCGGGCTTCATAGTTATTGTGACACTAGCTACTCGAGGGGTGGTGTGAATCGGAAGTGGATTCTGAAGAAGGGACATATCTTACTTTGCAAAAAAGAAAACACTCTGATTCTACCGAAAAGTTCTCTGAAACTGATATCATCAACATGCGCGAGTTTTTGATTGACAACATATTTGCTATCTTTGCTGGGCGTGTTTTTCAACAGACAGCATGGGTACAAACTGTGCCCCTCTTCTCACCGACTTGTTCCTTTGATCGTATGAGGCAGACTTCACACAGCGGCTTCTCAAGAAAAACGAAAAGAAGCTAGCCCGATCCTTTCATTTCACGTTCCGCAATATAGATGATGTCCTTTCATTAAATAGTTCTAGGATTGATGATTTCGTTGATCGGATCTATCCCATTGGGGCTTGAAATAAAGGATACCACAGATACATATAGGTCTGCTTCATGTATTGACCTACACCTCGAAATTGACAGTGACGGGCGTTAACAACGAAACTTTACGGCAAAAAATATTATTTAAGTTTTCTCATTGCGAACTTTCCATTTATATGTAGCAACATTCCAGCAGCACCTGTTTATGGAGTATATATCTCTCATTGAAACGATATTCCACAGCTGGTTGTTCCTATCAGGATTTCCTTGATAGAGGGTTGATGCTAACAAGGAAGCTACTGATCCAAGGGTTCATCTTGGTTAAGTTGAAGTCATCACTTCGAACGTTTTACGGTCGCCACCATGACATGGTTGACCGCTATGGAATATATATGTCACAAATGACCACGAATAAGTTCCACTTGTCGTCAGCACTTCCCGTTCCTTTCCTCATTCATGACTTATCACCAGGTTTGAAGTAGAGTAAAACGACGGGTGCCACTAGTGAAGCAGGAACTGGTTACCCTTTCGGAGCACATGAGTTCACCCTCGGGTTTTAGTGGGGTTGGTGTTACTCGATCTTTATTTTTATGCATAGGTTTTGTAGATCGCTGTGTGTCCTTTTGTACTTTTTCTTTTGGCCATCGTGTTGTCTGTTCTTCTTCGATATACGGATTCTGATTACCCCTTTGCTATCTTCAAGCTCTTCTTCTAGTATGTGTACAATATAAGAAGTCAAAAGTAAATATGTACATGTAGAACTACTTACGGTTTAGATATATCACTGCTGAAACAGTCATTGGATTATGTGAATAAGCAGGATTACTGGTTTGACATGTGACTATTTTAGGTTCATAAGATCTGTTGATGGTAGACAATGTGTGTTGTACTGACTGAGTCTGATTGGCGACAGTATGTCCGTCTATTATCAGTACAACATAAGGAGCTGGATTACCTCCTTCTGCATTACATGACACAGTTTAATCCTGATCTTCTGTTCCTAATAATATGTTGTTTACTGGTGTAACGTTCGCTATGCTTAAACTAGATGGGGATACTTAAAAAAATATATGTCATATGACTATAAATAAACCTCCTCTTACATCTAATGTCACATGGAGATTGTTCTCCTATTGTTGAATATTTCAGTTCATACTCCTCTGTTGTCCTGTACTCCAGAGTGAATGATATCATAATTATGAACAACACCCGAAAATTAAATGACAATCAGATGTCCGGATAAAAGAAAGTCAATGTCAGAAAATGAGAATATGCATAAGTATACTCTTACGCCAAATATATTTTCTTTAAAGGTTGTATTCAATCTGTTGGTTATATTAGTTTGGTATTTTAGTGTGGATCTTATTAATTTATTGGATATTGGTAATTGAATTATAGACGCATCGCAAATAACGAAATTCAACTTATTATGTGATGTGATATTGGACAATGGGTGTATAATGAAAATAACATTTGTTTATAACTGAATTGTACTTTTTACCTTTTGTTTTTTTTTCTTATTTCTCGTTAAAACATTTATATAAATGTTGGATTAATTATTTTCTGTGATGCAACCAATTTGTGTTTTATCTTTCGTCTTCGATTATATAATTGACGAACTAAACATGTAGCTGCATCATTAATCACCAAACCTGAATTGTAGTGTATACAATACCTCGTTTATCCGCTTTGTGAGTATCTTCCACGTTGAAATATCCCGCATTGTTATTGGGATCTGATCGCTTTATTCATTTCTCCTTTATTCTATGTTGAAAAGTTTTAACGCTTCCTTCATTGATAATGATATGTCACTGTTTCTTTTTATTTTATTGATCGTGACCTTATTACGTTTTTTGAGTTTGACCAAAAGCAATTTTGTTTAACCTGGACTTTCCATAATATCTTTTTACGATTGCATTTGCTTGAATGTTTCTCTTATTTGTTTCCTACATGCCATTTTAATTCTCGTGTCACTAATTATCATGCTTTAATATGGTGATGTAACTTTATCAATTATCAACTAGTACAATTCAATAACAGACATCTCATATCACCTATCAGTTCCATCCTCTGTCTAATTATAAACAATATCCAATATTATTAGATGGTAGCATAGTGGTAGTCCTGTTGTGGCTACAACTTGTAGTGTTCCATCTACAATTCATACTAAATGATATTCCTAAATATATTTGGTCTCCATAAGATTCTAAATGACAATTACGAAAGGTAAATTAATATCGTGACTAAAAAGTGTATTAGAATTAACTAAAAGCTGTATCGGATTCAAGACTGAATCAATAAGAAATGTTGTTTATCTTAGCTAAAGCATCGTTCAAATTAGTGTGAATAGCAGAAGCTCACAATGTCTTCGATAATATGGACTAACCAGGAATAAGGACGCGTTCAAACATCTACAGCACATGGTAGCTCCATCGCACTCATAATTGCTGAATTGTCAACTGTTATCAAATATACTTCTCACCTTAAAAATGACAAATATATAATTACACCTACCTAATAGATCTAATTTTAAATAAAATGCTCGAGATACACCATTCACAAGTCCCTGACATCTATATTTCTTTACATCAGACACTCCAACATTCAGTATATGTAATCTGTAATACAGTCCTGTTGATGGATTCTTAGATGTTGAATACTTGTCATCATCTATAGTAGCATCAGCACTTGCTATAATATCCACATTACCATCAATATATACTCGCCATAGCAGTTTGCTGCTTTCAAATCTACACTGTAGAACAGCTTCTCCACCGTGTACTACATATACTGGAGTAGGATTTAATACATCACTGGTACAATAGACACTACCTACACAGTAAAGATATATAATAAGAAGAAAAAACTATTTTATATATACCCAAGAGATCCAATTCTATATAGAATATTTGAATCATTCCATTAACACTTCTCTCACACCTATATTTCTTTAGATCAGACACTCCAACATTCAGTATATGTAATCTGTAATACAATCCTGTTGATGGATTCTTAGATACTGAATATTTAAAATCCTCTGTAGTATCACCGCCGACTGCTATAATATTCCATCCACCACCATTATGTTCACACCAAACCAGTCTACTACTTTCAAATCCACATTGCAGAACAACTTCTCCACCTTCTACTACATATACTGGAGTAGGATTTGATTCATCACTGGTACAATAGACGTTAACTACACATCAAATAAATGTGTCAAATATAAGTCATTAAAAGCATGAAAAAGATAAATTATGAAATATCTTACATCCATATTGGTGTAATATGCTTGACAGGTTTGTAAATATCTTGTAAAATTGAGAAGATGTGGAGTGAGTAAGTGTGTGAGTGAGTGGGTGAGTGAGTGAGTGAGTGAGTGAGTGGCTGGCTGGCTGGCTGGCTGGCTGGCTGGCTGGCTTCCTGCGTGAGTGAGTGAGTGAGTGAGTGAGTGAGTGAGTGAGTGAGTGAGTGAGTGAGTATTGCTTAACGCCAACTCAGCAATGTTCAGATATAGTGCGGCCCTATATTTCTGCAATTAGAAAGGCAATGCTTATGACATTGTGACATGGACAATTGGAGTTCACAATGTTCGAATTCCAATTTGCTTTTACAGACTTTCATGTCTATATTCGTTTTTACAACAGAATGGAGAGTGTGTCATTTAGGCAATAATATGTGGGTCTTTCATTGTTCTATATAAATACAAGCATGGAAGGTTTTATTTCCAATCCGTAAACCAAATGCATTATGAACATAATGTTAATTTAATACTTTTCTAAGAACAATACATATGCAAACAGCTGAACATTTTTCAAATGAAATAAACATCCTCTATGCATTTGTAAATACATGTACTTTGTCCGTGATAAGAAACTCTCTTCTTTTAGACAGCAGGGTTACGTTTTCAAAACTGTAAGATATTTATTAATCTGTTTGTGGTAGGGTTGTGTATGGGTATGCACTCGTAATAAATTCAGAAATAATTGTAAGCGTCTCTCCGTTTGTTGGGATGTTGAACGTTACATACAAAGAACAGTTTTACTTCCATAAAATCGGTCCCTATAGGAAAAAGATTATACCATCTACACTGAAATCCTATCTACGAATCTCCTAAGGTATGTATTTGTCTATAGAAGATGAAATGTCAAAAACATATTTAAGTATTTGTACCAATATGAAACTTTCTTTTTATATCGAAGCTATTTTACTGACTTGCAGATGAAGTAAAGAATATAAACTAGAACAAATATGTATGTATGAAAGCCATGACAATTTTTAATACACTGTAACTTGTAATAATATATCACGGAAATTCGTTGTAGCGGAAAATGTCTCTTATGGAGACTAGAAACACAGACCTTCGTATTGTAAAACTAAATAAACTGAACCACTCAATTCATGAAAAGCCAATATCCGTTTCATAAAATACACATATGAATCAAAGCAAATTAAAAAAAAACAGAATATAAAACAGCAAAATAATGGTATTTGTTTACCGCATAATGCTAGCGTGCTCTCCTCGAGTGTGGTAGATCGTGGGTATGAGCTTGAATCTGGTCAATCCAAAGACTATAATATTAATATGTGTTGTTTCTCCGCTAGGCACGCAGCATTAAGGAGTAAGATATCAGAATGGTAGGCTCAGAATCAGGAAAATGTGTTCGTGTGAGACGGTATGTCTACCGGCAGACTGTTGGTTCAGTGAGCTAGCACTATGCAAATAAAACTAAGCGCGTTGGTCTAGAATAAAGCGGACCTCATCATCATGTTATTGGAAATTAACTAGTATCGCCATGAATGACATAGTGGAAAATTGCTGAGCTGGCGTCAAGCACCAATCACCCAATCATTCTATGTCAATGGGGTTGAGCAACAGACTGTGCCTACACAAACTATCCCATTTGTACAAGTACTTGGTATACATTTATCAATTAATATTTGAATTTGTAAAAATAAATCTATCATTTATGATAGGTGTTTCTGAATCGCCAAGACGAACCTACACGCTTTAAGACTGGGATAGAATAACTAAAAGCAACACAGATCTCCAAAATAAGATTTTGATTGATTGATGTTTGGTGTGTTAACGCCACTTTCCGCAATATTTCAGTTATATCATGGCGACAAGTTTTTATTGGTGGAAGACGCCATAGTACCTGGAGAGAACCACCAACCATGGGCAAGCAACTGGTAAACCTTTTTTTTTGTTACTAAAACAACACAGATCCCCAAGATAAGCAAAATGGTACCTATATACCACAGTATCAGTATGAACGTATATCCACTTGTTAGTACCCAAACATTCCGAACTTCCATATTGTACATAGTAACCAAAACCAAAAACTGATTAATTCTGCATCAAAATGATGATCTTAAAATGGAATGATAATTGTTATTCGAAGCAATCATCAGTCAAAACACCTTTAAACTTTCTTACAATGTCTAAATTTACTGCTTTGAAAACAATATAAATACCAAATTACTGGAATAACCGTCATCAAATATGCTCAATGCCAAAATATTGGAAAGCCAAGCAATTTAAAAGTCTTAAGGAGAAAAACACAATAGCTAAAGTAGACTAAGGCTACTTATGCCTGAGAGAGGAGCAATAATTATATGATTAAAATAGATCAAATAAAATCATGTATGTGCCACATCACTGACTACTGGGCGGCTGATACTCACAGGGACAAATATTCCACCAGCAGAGGCATCGACCCAGTGATACAAACGTAGAAATCTAATTTAGTGCAAATGACGTGTTTCTGAAAAATATATATACACTGAATATTTTCAATGACCTCAATACACATAATAATAATTGAAATGCTGTAAAAACTAGAAAACAAGGACATATTGTAATCATTTAACAATGCTGTTATCACCTCTACAGATCTTGATATTTATGACGGTCTTTGTTAAATGTGATTTGTTTATTTTCGGTAGTATACATTCCTAGTAATCATCTTATTATAGAGAGTGTTACATAATTACTTTAGAAACATAATTCTCTTGTCTACAACATTAACGTCCATAAAACATCATCTATGTAGACATGTGTCAATTAAAGCATAAAATCAAGTAAAAATGGTAAACATATGGGTCCGGGTGGCTCCGTGAGCTAGGTAGTTGGACTACCTAACAAATCATGCAAGTCTATCACCAATACGGCGTGGGTTCGCGCCCGGCTTCATAAATTACAAAAATGGTGCACTCGATTCGCAGCAGCAAGTGATAAAGTTTAACAGTTGCTTGCCCGTGGTCGGTGGTTCTCTCCGGGTACTCCGGATTCTTCTACTACTAAAACTTGTCGCCATGATATAGCTGAAATATTGCTGAAAGTGGCGTTAAGCACATTAAATTGAATCAAATCATCGTAAGCATAAATGACATCCTTAAATTATGTTCCCCTTTCTATAAAATGTCTTAACATGAAACCACAAAACATGAACTGCCTTTAGTTATGTATTATGAGATCAGTAATTTGCTAAGAAGCGATTAAATACTGTTTTGTGCGTATTTGGGTTAGGGTTATGATGCTTAACGCCACTTTTGACAATATTTCAATCATAGCGTGGCGATCCGTTTTATTGGTAGAGAAAGTCGTTGAAAACCCACCAACTTGATGCAAGTCACTGACAAATTTATCACATAATGTTGT
Organism: Bathymodiolus brooksi; assembly: GCA_963680875.1. NCBI lineage: Eukaryota > Metazoa > Mollusca > Bivalvia > Mytilida > Modiolidae > Bathymodiolus > Bathymodiolus brooksi. The sequence goes on along the minus strand of OY804578.1, from coordinate 66,944,208 downwards.
ATCAAGTACACCCCTCCTGAGTGGGATTCGAACTCACGACGTTAGTGGTGATAGGTACTGATTGCATAGGTAGTTGTTTATCTAACTACAGTCACATTACGATCACCATGGCCTCTGTACGTTGTTTGGTTTGTCGTGTGGAAGTTCTAATGATTCCGTGAAAAAAAAAGTTTTTATTGGTGTACATTAATGAACACGATAGTCACTCACTATAATTTGATAATTCTTTACTTATAATTATATACTTAAAACACATGTGGCAATCGACAATTTTGTTTCAAAAGCAGATAAGACGATTATTTAGAAGAATAAGTTAATAATAAATACGGAGAGTGAATAGTTCTTCACCAACAAATGATCGAACACATTGAAAAACCAAATATAGTTTGATTGTTCTGCATGAATCTTTTTTAAAAAGGTACATAATAACTTGTCATTTTAATCAATTTATTCATGCAATGTATCGTTTTTGAGGACATTCATCTTTCAAGTATTGTCGATGTGCCAGTTTGCACAATTACAATAAATGCGTCAAACCAAATATATCCTTGACCTTTATACCTATACGGAAATAAAAAAAAGAATACGAATATATTGAATATATATTGAATACTATGATACACCAGAGTGAACATTTAACTTGTGACGCTCTGCATCATTATCAGTGAAAAGTTAACTTATCACGCTGTGTATCATTATAAGTGAATAGCTAACATGTCACGCTATGCATCATTATAAGTGAATAGCTCACTTGTCACGCTGTGCATCATTATCAGTGAAAGGTTAACTTGGCACACTCTGCATCATTATCAGTGAATAGCTATAGTGTCACGATGTGCATCATTATCAGTGAATAGTCAACTTGTCACGCTGTGTATCATTATCAGTGAAAAGTTAACTTGTCACGTTGTGCATCATTGTCAGTGAAAAGCTAACTTGTCACGCTGGGCATCACTATCGGTGAAAATTTAACTTGTCAGGCTGTGCATCATTTTCAGTGAAAAGTTAACTTATCACGCTGTATACCATTTTAAGTGTAAAATGTATCGTGTTATGATGTGTATTATGTTCAGTGAAAATTTAACTTGTCAAGCTGTACCATTTGCATTGCAAATGTTAACTTGTCATGACGTGTATCATTTTAGTGAAAAAGTTAAGTTGTCACACTGTATACCATTTTCATTGAATAGTTGGTCACATTATTGAATTCACTGCATCATAATTTTGTTTCACAGTATATGAAGGAACAGATAATAGTATCATAATTTCAGTAAAAAGACTTGACATATAAAGAAAGGAAGATCCATCTAGTGAGCAAATACAGGATTTCTTCTGATTCTTCTTCATTAAACATGTGTATGTGTATCTGTTTACCCTTCGTGCAGTACATGGGTTAATATCTGGTGTTCTGGTAGGGTTCGTATTGGTCATCATCTAAGTATTCTCTGTTGGGCTGCTTGCTTGATTGTCTTCGTTCTGTGGCCTCCAATGTATCTCGTGTCTCTGGATTTTCCATTCTCAACTGCCCCTTCGGATTTTTCGGGCGTTTATTAACAGCTACGGATATATTAGCTAGATTCTGCATATCGTCTCACTATGGTTGTAGGTAGAACGTATATGTGTGTTAAATTAAAATATAAGTTATTGCAATGTTTCTTTTTGTAAATCTTTTAATTTCGTTTCACAGCGGGTAGAAGAAATGTTTGAAGATACTACAGTGGTTATCAGAAACCGTAACTCGAGGAAGGACAGACAATGCTCTAGCCAAAAGGGAAAAAAAAAGAAAAGACAAGCAATGTTCAACAAAACATTACACGGAGGACTACAAATTGAACAACACGGACCCCTTTTATCTGGTTTAAATAGTTTGCTCCAAAATGGCAAGCAGTTGCTGTTCCACTAGTGGAATAGACACGTGAAATAAAATGACTTCAGCAAATATATTTTTCTATCATTTTTGTTTATTTCATTCTAGTATATGATCCCTATGATAATTTAAAGTTGGATACATAAATATGAAACGGTACGCTCTAAAAAAATAATATTCCCTAGAAAGGGTAACAGTTGCCCACTGAAATATGTGTTCGAGTTTGGACAATTTTTCGTATTTCTAATATAATGCTTCCATTACCATATTAATTCTGTGTCACATAATTCCAAATATTTCATCAAATATATTGCTACGTGATATTTGTTTTAATATTTTTAAAAATTCTTTACCTTTTCACCAACAAAGCGTTTAATAATATATATATCATATTATATTCAATTATTTTTGTTGTTGTTTTAATGGTATAAAGCCTTACTTTAATATTTGACCATATGGACGGATCCAATACATCATTTCCATCACAAATACTTCTGCTGTTTCCAAGAGACGATAATAGTCAAGTATAATATACCGATATGTATATAATGGTGGTAGTGTGATTACTGTAGCAAGTGGAGCTGATACTGTAGATGGTTCTAAATACTCAGTATCTAAGAATCCTTCAACAGGACTGTATTACAGATTGCACATACTGAATGTTGGAGTGTCTAATATAAAGAAGCATAGATGTAAAGCAACTAGTTTTCAAGACTTTTACATAAAGTTAGATGTACTAGGTAGATATACTTATTCATTGGTCATTCTTAAGATGGGTGAAAAGACTATATTCTTGTAGATCATTCTAAGATTCTGTTCCAGGTTAGTGTAGATATATTATATATTTCTAATTACATTCTAAGCTACTTTCCAAAACGTAATGTCATTGCAACTTAGCTGAACGATGACCTAGTTAAATAAATGTTAGAGAAAACCAGAGGTGCCTATGTGTTTACCAAGTGTATATCTAAATATGCTATCAAACATTATCCAGTGAGCAACAACATTCTTAATTCCTGTATATAGAGTGGTTGAAACTATCCACATTAACACTTACAACGTACCCTTACACCATACGCCATACACTCAAACCATTCACGTCATATTCCGCTTACAATTACACAATTTTACTAATAATGGTTTTGCAATACTATGGAACATGAAATACGTTTGAACAACCTGACGGATTACTAATGATTGACCATTCTGTTATAAATAAGATAATAGCTCAATTTATTGGATAATAAAATGATGAAAAGCAAAATCCCACACCGTCAGATGTTCAAAGCTCCCGAAAAATTATTAATTCAGAGCCAAATGTAGACCGCTAGTACACATATACATGATCGCTCATTTTCCTGGCTTGGCACAGGCTCTTAAATATGAAAATTACATGATTAAATGAGCTTCATGGTCACAAGCTTTACACTTAGGGCAGCACTGACTGTCGATGTAGAATATAAATAGAACATATAGATAATAAATAAAACGTTAGAGAATACCTTGAGGAAAAACATATTTCATTTCATATATCTACCTACTGACACTTAGCATTACGTAGTGAACGATATATTTAGATATTATTTGATAATTAGTATTATAAACATGATTAACAGTATAATACACATATTAACCAATACATCTGTACAAGTTCATTTTCAGTTGCACCAAGTATGTCAGTAAGTAACGTTACCTATGATCAAAATGAAGCCACAAGAAAAGTAGCATGTGCCCCTGTAGGTATTCCTAGTATATATACCTACTATGAATGGCAGCATAGGTCTAAGTATGGTGTACTGCTTCGTGAGTTGGATGGAGGGACTAATGATGTGTTAACTTTACCAAATATTCCTGCAGAAGATACATACCAGGACAGTGGTGAATATGTATGTATAGCTGGTAATGGTATCTTATGCAGATATGGCAATATAAAACACAGGATCTGGTTATGTCACTATAAACGGTATGTACAGCAGACAGTATGTGGCTGTATTATAATGAAAGGTATGCAGAAAAGACAGGATATGGTTATGTCATAATAAACGGTATGCAGAAAAGACCGATTCGCGCTATGCCATAATAAACGATATTTGAAACAGACGTGCTCCGGATATGCATCAAATGAGAAACAAAAAATAGAACACAGTCTGAATATTCAAGGGGCCGTCTTGGTCGCATGGTAGTTTGACTTACAACTACCTATGCAATCAGTGCCTATCACTACTAAAGTTGTGAGTTCGAAACCAGCCCATGGCGAGGTGTACTCGACGCAACTTTTATGTGATAATGTTTGTCAGTGACTAGCGGCAGGTCGGTAGTTTTCACCGGTTTCCCCCACCAATATAACCGACCGCCACGGTATAACTGAAATATTGTTGAAAGTGGCGGTAAACACCATAACCATAACACATAGCCATCCAATGTGCAATACGACAATCGTAGAAATAGAGGCAAATCCAACAACCTTAACACACGTATGCATATTTATCCTGCAATCAGTACATTTGCTATGCGAATACATTTTTGCTTTATTCGTACTAGACGAATAAACTTTTCAGCCTACGAATAAACTTTTAAACCTGCGAATAAACTTTTAAGCCCCGCCTATATATATTCCGGAACTATTTTTTTGTGTTTTTGCTCTCCTGTGAAGGAGTTAAAATATGAACCGTAACCAATGTCAATAATCGACCGTCGTCTTTTTCTAATAAATGTTTTCGTTCTCACTATTTGTAAATACAAACCGACAAAATGAAACTAATAATTTTAAAGTTTCATATTTTTTATACATATTTTACGATAAAAGAAATCCTAGAAGTCAATAAAAAACAAAACAAAAATCTTAAACAAATCCAAATCATTTATAACTTGACTGGGAAGCTTTGAAAACAAAACAAAAGCAGCTAAAGCTACAGGACAAAGGGAATAAACCAAGCCTTCCAACAGATGAGGAAATTAACATCCTTTATAACAGAAACGTTCTGGGCAGTCACACACCACAATCTTTACTTAACCACTTATGAGTTATATGGTTAAATAACTCGGTACAGTTTGAACATCAAACTCTAAGATTACTACATATATTTTATTAGTAGACGATACCAAAAATTACAAGAGAGACAATCCAGTGTCTATGCCACGAAGAATACAGAATACAGAATTTTATTATAAAATTTCTTCATATTAAATGTTCAATTAATTCACATCTATTACTTCAACATATCAGATAGTAGACTTCTTCAAGGTGAAAAGATCACATATTCCTGCTATTGCATCAAGTCACTTTAAAATTATAGATAATTATTTATATTCTGAATTCTTTATGACACCACAAAATATCTATATAATTTGTTTTAACCATTTGGAATAATTGTATTCAGTCACTTCCTCCAATCATTTTGCGTCTTTTTTTAAAACATTTTTTTTTTGTGCAAAATTCCTACAAAGTTGTATGATTTGTCAGTTGAAACTAGTGTTTTATCTGCTGGAATTCTACTCACTGTTGATCAGGATTACAGTACATTTTTTATTTTGTGCAATTCCATTTGAAACTGATTCACATACCCCTGGCCTGTATGCAACAACTGAGTGATAGTTCTTGAAAAATGTCCTTTGTTTAATCAGATCTTTATAAAACATTCATAGGTTTTTATACAATTATTTCTTTCATATATATAGTCTTTGCACTTATTTCAAACATCACATGTACATTGTACACTGTTAGACCATTAACTCAGCCATTCATCTGAAAGACATTAATATAGCATTGATTATAATTAAAATACATGTTATTATATATTTACTAATAAAATAACAAGAAAAAAGGAACAAAATGCAGACTAACTGTTTGAATGTTTGAAGCTTCAAGCTTTCATAATGCATTTTTGTATGACCTGTCTCAGAAAATATATTCGCACATTAGTCATTAATCGCAACAGCCAATATTATCATGTAAATATTGTTCGTTCTAGAAAAATATATCCTTCACTCTAATATTTTTCTGGTCACAACACTTATGCAATAAACCTATGTCCATAATATTCTTGGTTCCTTAGTAATATCGCATTACGTAAACTTCAATTAGACCCTGCCAGAATTGTAACAGGTTTACCCATTTTTACAAAATCGGAGTATTTATATGCTGAGACAAGTTGGGAAACACTATCAGAGCGGAGATACCGCAGACAACTCCAATTATTTTTTAATATAAAATGTGGAATAGCACCTGAATACTTGCGTCATCTAGTTCCCCCAACTATTCAGAGTACTACTATATACCCTTTGCGATATGGTGATAATTTAATAGTTCCTTTCTGTAGACTCTCTATAACCAATTCGTCATTTATTCCTTCCACAGTTAAAGAATGGAATACACTTGACATTGCAATCAGAAAATTAGATTCATTATCCAAATTCAAAAACGCTATTCGTCTTAACAGCCAATCAAATAAGATCTCAGTTCCCAAACTTTATTACTATGGCCCTAGAAAGTTAAACGTGATCCTAACACAAATTAGATGTACAGCTTCTTTCCTCAACCATGATCTACATAAGGTTTATATGTTATCTAGCCCAGCGTGTAGCTGCGGTGCCCCCCAGGAAGATGCGAACCACTTCTTTTTTGTTTGTACCAAATATTCTGAAATAAGAAATGAACTGTTTCTCAGCATAAGCGATTTGTCTCAATCGATCAATACTTCACTTCTCACTTCAGGAAGTGAAACCTTAAGCTATGCAGATAATTGCTTTATTTTTGATTCAGTTTTCCGATTCCTTAAAAGGTCTAAACGATTTATAATCGTTTAATGTACTAACCAAACATCATCCAGCATCCATACACACACACACACACATACTTTTTCTTCATTTCTTTTTACTCGTTTACTATTTTCAGCTATATTATATGATAAAATTGTATATTTCTTGTTTTCTTGTGCATTCTCAATATAATGTAATAATGATTGTATATATAGGAGAAGACTCTATAAGTTGGTAAAACTTGTGTCTGATCCTCTTTGTATCATTGATCAAATAAAATAATTATAGATTAAACGTAATTTACCAATCAATGGGTTACGGTTTAATAATAGCAAATTTGATATGAAGAAAATAGTTGGTGGGGATTCTACATAGACTTCAATGCATATTAATTCATTTGATTATGATATACAAACAGAAGTTAAATATAGTAATTAAAATCATATCTGGTGCTTGTTGACACTAAATCAGATCTCTATTTTGATTTTCTTCAATCTATATATCAAAGTTTTATTTTATTCTTATAAAAATAAATTCCAATTTTCCATTGAAACCTATGTAAAGTCCAGAGGATTGGTATTAGCTTCTCCTCCTTTATATTCTTGCATTGTCGCAAAATACATAATCTATTTGTACGAGCTTTAGAAACAGGTAGAAAAGTGCATGAAAGAAAACTTTCCAGTCTCATGAAAAAAATGAAGGAAAGTTGCAAATTAGACATTAATTAATCAGTGCCAGAAAATATCTTATCCCGTCCAGAAGTTAAGAGAAAACAATGTGGAAGGGATAGATATTATGCAAATATCAGGGCATTCAAATGTGGCATTTATTAATAATTACTCAACATTGAGTGAGGAAAGACACAGGAAAATATCAAACATCCTCAGCAACACTGAAACTAATAGAAATGCTTTGGTACCAGTGCAGTTTTCAGCAAACTTACCTCGTAAAACCTCCACAAATTATACAGCCAGTAGCACTTATGATGTTTCGTGTCGAAGTAATCCAAATGTTTCTTCCTATTGTGCCAATACAAATATGTCAAGCGAAATTAGTTCTATGTTTTACGGGGCAGTCCTCCATATCAACACATTGAATGTGAATTTGTACACAAATCCTCATAACTGAGCCTTGAATTGTTTGACAGCGTTGGTAAATACATTTCTGTGAATCAGTTTAGTTTGTTGAAATAAATGATTAATCTTTCTGTTTTCTCTACTCTGCCTAGGTTACATAAAACTTGCTCGAACCGTCGATGTGTAATGTTTACAATCTGTGCACATCTATGAGCGTCGTACACACACATGTGACGTATGCGATATAAATTAGGGTTTTCATATCTATGAAAAACATATTAAATATATATATTTCAGGTTCTAAACTATCAATTTTCTATATAGATTTTCATCTTAATCAATAAATCTTCATTTAAATAAAGTTATTTCACTTCCTTTTGAGAACTATTTGTTTTGCGAATTTTTGTCGGTAAAAACAAATCTGGTATTTTACTACGCCAAATAGTGAGGATTCCGTTGGGATATAATGCATTATAAAAAATGCATTTTTACGAGTTAAAATGATTTTTTAGGACATCGTGGATTGCAGGATAAATACAATATTGGTCTATTGACGGTAAATATAGAATTTATTTGACTCGGCGCGAAACGGGGAGAAAGACTCGCTAAAAGCTCGTTTTTCACCCCGTTTCTCAGCCTCGTCAAATAAATTCTATATTTACCGTCAACAGACCAATATTGTATATATAATCTGCTGGCTTAGTACAAACACTTCAACACAAAGAGGTGAAGGGAATCTAGCTATATGGTACCAAGCAGCCTCATTTAGTTAACTGATGAGTTATGCAAGTATTTTCAACACGCGAGTAAAGAGCCGCCCTCACTCACACCTTGGTGAGCGGCTTCTTGTAAAGAGATATCTTAAGCATGTCGAGCTCTAAATATATATATACGCAAGTGACAGTATAAATTCCAACAGTGTGTTGATATCATATTATGGTTTGTTCTTAAATATAAGTTGAGACAATTGTTTAAATATCTATGACTCAATACATGAATATTAAGTGGGTGCTGACGTTGTAAAAGGTGTGATAGGAAACTACAAGCCCGGTGACGCTATACAAGTATTATATATACCATGGATCTTACGAATTAACCTATTTAAACCAACGAATCCGAAGGATGAGTTGGTTTAAATAAGCTCATGAGTAAGTTCCATGGTATATATGGTTTGTAACAGAAATCAATATTGGGTGCTTTCGTCGAGGTCCACAAAATCATGGAATAACATCAAAATCATGGAATAACATCACGATCTTCATGTTAGACAATGGTTTGTAAAAGTTCACTATTTTTAAGTTGATTACTGCATAAAAACATCAAAGGAAAAATGCATATTTATGCTACAAAGTTTGAATACCGGTGTCAAACCACTAATTAATTTTTTTTAGGTTTTCTACTAAATTTGTGTTTTTTCGAGCCTACCTGGTCATTTTATCTTAAGTTTAACCTTTCGAAGACCATATATTTTCTGAAACGTACATGATTCCTCTACGTTCTGTCAAAATATCAGGGCATGTTTAAAATCTTGCAGTGAAATGTCATGCTACGGAAAGCACCTACTCTAAAAATAGCTCGGTCATCCCCACGAAATTCACTTTTTATAGGTCATGCATCAAATGCTCCATAGAGGTATTAAAGTACAACTAAATCCATCAAATGTGGGCTCAAAATAATCCCTATTTATTTAACTTCCATTATCATTTTTAATTAGTCCATTCCATTCAGTAGTTTTAACAATACTACAAAGTGAAAGAAACTTTTTTCTTGAAAAGGGACTACTTTCGTATATGTTCCAAGCTCTGATTGGTGAATTAGTGGTTTGACACCTACACACTGCAAGCTCGAAAGCAAGAAGAGTTTGAAGATATCAAAGGCGTAATCAGAATCCATAAATCAGAGAAGAACAGACAACACAATGGTCAAAAGAAAAAGGGCAAAAGCTACAAAATATGCACATAAAACTAAAGACCGAGTAACAAGAAACCCACTAAGTCAAGTTATAAATACGGTGATAGTTCATGAAGTCAGAAAGTGTTTACCACAAGTGGAACATCTCGGTGGTCCTTTGTGACACAGATGTTCCATAACGTATGAGTTATGAAAGATAAACTCCATCTCAGTTGGTATGCTACAGTGGCAGTGTCGTTGATTACACGTACATATCTTTGAACTTTATTTAACTTCAGTGCACCGCTTGGATGTGTTTTAGGTGTAATATATACCAATGCAATGCATTGTAAGACCATACTCTTTATGTCATGTTGATCCAGCGTCAAAGGGGATCGCCATCAGGCTTAATAGTTTCAGAATAGGAGATAACTAAACCAATTTCAAAAAGTCAAATTTGTTATTTAGTCAAAGATTCTCAGACCTAATTTACAATGTATAATTCTTACGAATAATAATGTTATTATCAAAGTAAATAATTATTTATTCCATTATAAGTATAGGAAAAATGTCTAGATAACGAAGTGGTAATCAGCAGAGTAAATTGAAGACAGACAGACAATACAAGGACCAAAAAGGAACAAGACAAAAATACAAACAATGATCTACACAACACTACACAGAAAACTAAAGATCGAACAAGACGAACCCTTACAAATTCGGGTTGAACTCACAATCATCTACTAAAAATAAATTAGGACAATAATTTTTCCACATATTTCTTTATAACCAGTATCACCTACCACGTGAAAAAGTTATTTCTATGTTGCGCTCAGATGTGATATGTTTTCTGTAATATTTCTTTAGCCCAACCGATATTTACAAACGACAACAGATTAACACAGTATGGTGAATTTGGTGGAAATGCCGTCATCACTGTTTATGTATACAGCGTACCTAAATACTCTACATCAAGGTGGTACAAAAGTAACACGCAAGTCCCTCCATCAACCAAATATGTCGTGTCAGAAAGACCAGCAATAGTTAATGATACATTCCATGGTAAAGATGTACAGTGTTATGTTGACCATCAACGATTTAACAGAATCAGACTTCAATGCTATGCATACGGTACAGTTGTCATACGGTGTCAATCAAACTGTACAATATAGTGTTTCGTTAGAATCCGGAGGTAAGTAAACATAGAAATAAATTTTGCTTTATATATACTATTTGATAAGCTTAGATTTAAGATTTCAATCTATAAATAACTATTTAAAATTTATTCTTGTTGAGGGGCCGTCGTGGTCGTGATCTCATGCATTCAATGCATATCACAATGTAAGGTTCGAATCCCGATCATGGCAAGGTGCACTCGATACAACATTATGCGATGAAGTTTGTCAGTGGTTTGCGGCAGGTCAGTGGTTTTCCCCGGATTCTCCGGTTTCCTCCACCAGTAAAACTGACCACCACGATATAACTAAAATATTGTTGAATGTGGCGTTAAACAATGCAAATAAAATAAATAATAATAGTCTTGTTGATGTCATATACTTATCTATATATATATATATATTGTTCCAGTCCTCCAGGAGTCTTCAGAAGGTATCATACCTACATGTGTGATTGGAGGAATAGTTGGTGCTATTGGTGTTTTGATTATCGTCATTGTTGACCTACTGTACTCAAGGCAGTCAGGTAAATTTTTAAACACCAATCAATCAATCAATCAAGGTAAATTGTTATATACAGATTGGTGTAATCTCAGTTCATGTTTGTTAACCAGTGAAATGCCATCATAAATTGTAACGGTAACAAAGGCTGGTTGAATAACTGTATAAAACCACTTGATTATGATGTTTTACAATAAATAACAAGAACAAGACAGTAATTACTCTTATACTTGAAATACAGAGACACATGTCTACACTGAACCATGAATAAGCTGAAATCATGTATAAACCGAACATTAAGTAAAGACCTAAAGTAGGAAATCTTCGCTAATTCACCGAACTCCTGACTATTCCAAACACAAGCGAGGTTTGGTTTAGACAGGTTATACTGTAGTAGAATATTCTCTATTGTACATAAGACAAAATAAATGTCTATAAATATCCCATGTGAGAGACACAGCTATTAAAATCCGGAACTAAAGTTAAGATCCAACACCCCAATTAAAAATGTTTATCTTCTCCTTCTCTACGCCAATCTGATCACACAAATATTTCTGGTTTTTTTAAATGAAAAAACAAAGACTTGCATGGATTGAAATGCAAATTAAACGAGATGTCGAGCTAGCTTAGCATGAACAGTTGGAGATCAAAATAAAGTACACACAAAGCCGTATATAACCGAATGAAACAAACCCTAATACAAAAGTGCATGACAAGACAAAATATAACAATATATCCCTACTCTGACAAACATGCAAAAAAAACCCAGAGGCTGATGGAAGTCATGATCCCGTCTTGAGACATACACTACAGCTGGTCTGGTAAAAGTTGCTAAAAGTAGATTTATATATGTCTCTGATAGACATTTATTGGATATTTTTTTTTTTAACTCTTGAGATTGCACTGTTTCTACGAAAATTATTGAACTGCTTCCACATGGCAGAACCAATACCGATTGACACGTAAGTATATTAAGTGATTGATTCAGTCATTTTGTTAAACGTCACCTAAGTGTTATCTCATCTATTTTTACTACGAGTTCACATTTCCAAACAATAAACAGAAATATGTCATTGATGATTGTTTTGATTGTAATTATAAATATGAGCCTTAATGGATAAGATAAGAATATTATGACTTAACAGTTATTGCTAGCAATGTGGTGTTCTGTAGGGCTGTTGTATGTTTTATTTTACATTCTAAGAGTTGACATGTTAGATGTCGCGGAATTCACTATCGTCTCCCCCGAGAGGCCGACTAATTCAAGGTGATGTCGAACAATACTGTAGAGAAAATAATTCTCAGTTTTAAATCCAATTTTCCTGCCGAAGACAAACGTATTTATATTGCATACCTCGTCATATACAATGTAATCTTAATATTTTACTGACTTCCATCCAAATTGAATTTTACAACACATCAATCTAGATGGAATGACATGAAATATATTATTTTTGTTGTTGTTACAATTCTATATTTACTCGTTCTTTTAAAAACATGTAATATTTCTTTCATGATCATCAAATACACCTTGCAGATATATGCAATATTGGTGCATTGACAGTCAATATAGAATTTGCATGGTGAAGGTAAGAAACGGGGAAAAGACGAGCTTTAGCGAGTCTTTCCATCCTTTCGTGCCGAACCACATGCATTCTATATTGTATTCATCCCGAAATAAAATTGCAAAACAAAAATATTATTTAAGTTAATAATATTAAAAAATGATAACGGAAATCCCATTGATACCTCAATAGTAGTTCCGGTAAGGGCCGTGGCTTAATAGCTTTATTAGACTAATGTGAAAAGTGTTACTATGACAGGGGTGTGGCTTAATAGCTTTATTAGGCAAATGTGAAAAGTGTTATTACAATGTATGACAATGTGAAGTGTCATTATAAATGATTTTGATTGATTTGATTTTTGGTGTTTTAGCGCCACTTTCTACAATATTTCAGCTATCAGTGGCGGATTTAGAGGGGGCGTGCGGGGCGTGCGGCCCCCCCCCCCCCTAAAATTCGCAAAGCATATGTTATACAACGTTAATTAAGCAGTTCAATAAATAACTTTTCATGAATGGTTAACTCGTAACCTGTAGTAAAATATTCTTACACATTGTAAATACAATTTGGATATGTTCGCTGATTCATATATGTATTCGCCGTCAGTAGTTAAAGATTATTCCATTCTGATTGGTTCCGAGGTACCAGACATCAACTATTTTCTCACGCTAATTAAACTTTATTTCTGCAGTCAATTTTACAACTACATATACACGTGCTATTTAGAAATTATAAAATGGACGAAAATTCTAGGCCAAGAAAACAAGCAAGATTGGATACATTTCTGATTCCTCGACGAGACGAGAAAAGTCAAAGTTAAACTAAAAAGTAAATTTAACAGTTGATCTCATTTATAAAGCATACAACGAAAACCTATAACGAGAGAATCAAATGATGAAACTGAGACAGTGTGGAGAAACTTGAGTGTCCCATGAAAATGGTCACTTCTCTTTAAATAATGGTTCAAATAGTTCTTGAATTCGAAATTCTGCAATTTCATATGAAAAAAAAAATTTAAGTTTGATTTGTATACAAATACCCGAAAATGTTGCCTTTTACTTTTCAAGTAAAGATCAGTGAAAATACGCATTGGTATATTATACATTAAAATACAAAAGTAACATATTAATAAAAAAAAAAAAAAAAATAGCGGCAATTTATTTGTAACAATCTCTGCATCTGCCCGAGGTATCTGCACAAGAAAGTGTGAACAAATCCTTTGTCCAGGTACGTTTATATTATTTATATCTACCAATGGATGTCTGTACAATTTTTTTACACATTTTTAACAAAAAAATCTGACTACAATTTATTTGTAATAAATTAATATATATGGTTTATGCATATCTCACACCTGATTTCCGTAAACATATTTCTCGAGAACTTTGATACATTTTGTTTGTTTGATCTGTTAGTGTAATGAGGTTTTTACGCCCGTTGCTCAAACACTTGATGTCCGTCCGTCCGTCCGTCCGTCTGTAAGATTTCTGCAATTCGCAACTCCCCTGACTGTAACCACGCAATTGATTGACGTTAAACTATATAATGTACTTGAAATACATTGTAGTTGTCCACAATGGTTTTTAGATTTTTCATTGAAGGCCGGGTGGAGGGGGTAGGAGGATGATTCTGCAACCCGCAACTCCTAAATCAGGGGCGGATCCAGGGGGGGCGCACCCGGCGCGCTCCCCCCTAAAAATGGTAAAGATATGATTTTTTTGCGTAAAATGGTGATTTTTCACACGAAATACCCCAAAAATTTTCGAGCCTCCCTCCGCTCGGCGCAATTTTTTAAAGTGCGATCCCCCCTAACTTGAAATCCTGGATCCGCCCCTGGCTATATCATGGCGACCAGTTTTAGAAGCCGGTGAACCCAAAGAGAACCACCGACCATGGGCAAGCAACTGGTAAACTTTATCACTTGCGGTTGCCAGTCGAGTACACCCTTGTTTGTCATTTACAAAGACGGGCGTGAACCCACGCCATATTGGTGATAGGCTTGTATGAGTTGCTAGATTCAGCGACATAACTCATTGAACCACCCGGGCCCCCTGTCCACTTTGATGTTCAATATTGGATTATATATATTTGGTACAAGTATAAAAATACTCGAAAATTTAGTATTTTTGTGCTTAAAAATAGCATGTTTTAACTATTACACACATAACTGGACGGGATTAATCGTAAAACATGTCAAATAATCACGAAAACATCATGCTCGATTTAATCGTTATATTTAAATAGTTGTATAACTATTAATCATTCCAAAATGCGCTTTTTACAAAATTTAGCAATTCAACTAAATATTTCCAGATTTTCGAGCTATAACCGGGACGGTTTCATATTACAAATTGATTGTGATTTTCTTTCGTGTTATGGGCTTTTTGTGTCAATTTGTTGGTTTTGTGCTACAAATATTTTTCATTTTGTCAATCTTGATAACAGTTTAGATCATTATCGACAGAATGTAATCAATTAGTGGATTATTTGTTTTGGGTCTGTTTGACTTCGGTTTAGTTGGGGTGCGTTTGATTTGCATTTTCCCATTTCATTTTTCTTATTGATTATTGGTGTCGGTAGACTAGTTTTGTAGGTTTTCTTGCTATTTTTGATATCGTAACACTTGATTCTATTGTTGTTGCACATTTTGTTTATTGATTTGTCACATGATTGTCATTATATTATACTTTTTGAAGTTAATTTTATTTCTTTTATCATTTGTTAGCTGTATTCCTGTTCATTTGTGAATGAATTTTTGGTGATATAGTTTCATAATTACATTTTGAGGTTATTTGTCATTTTTTAGGGTTGTTTTTTTCTCCAATTTTAATGTTTTATTTTTTTCTTATACCTTGTTGTTATATTTGAGTTTTTCTGAGTTTTTTCTGATTGGTATTTTTGTATATTTTTTTTATTTATATATATTGCATATTTTGTTATCTTTGTCTCCATAGTGCAATACCTTGCTCATAATGAGCGACAGTAAACTTACACTTAAGACAAAATCAAAAGAAAATTGAGAAACAGAAAAACTGGAAAGAGTGTCGTTGCCACAGTACTGGTCAAGCTGACGGTTAATCAAATTCTTTGGAGTAGACTTGAATTCTTTGGAGTAGACTTGGGAGACGCTTAGAAATGCAGCCGAAGTAAGAAATGACCTTGTTCACAATCTTCTAAAATACTATTGGAGTGCCGGTCCAAGGGTTGGATATCAATGGCGATGCTATCAAACTTTTACCAGCAAACGTAATCTGAAGTATCCATTGGAACGTAAAATGGACGACAATATCAAAGTACCAGTCACAAGTAAACAAGGAAAAGTACCTAGAACATATAACCGTACAAAATGTGTTATTTGCATAGAAGACAAGTAATTTGCTGATAGAAAATACCGGAAACAGTTACGCCATTGTTTGACCGAAGACGGCGTTTCCTCGTTGAAGAGTTCTGTGCCAAATGACTGTTTACTTGTGAAAAGATTAGAATTGGGTTATGTATTTAATATCATAAAACATGCTACAAAAACTGACAAGGCTTTTATACAAAGTTAATGAGAACATGGAAAATATATCAGGTAATGAGGAATCAGTAAAATTTGAGAGCTCTTTTTATATTTTGGCTTTCGGAATTGAAACAAATGTTTTAAAGCATGGAAAGTGGTAACCATGTCAGAGCTTTAGTCTCGGTGTCGTCAGCTTCTTAGAGAAGAAGTCATTGAGGCCTAACATTACAAGTCTTTGTATTTGCAAAATAAAATAGAAAAACGCCTCAGAAACAAACTTTCATTTTGGCGGTCAAATGATAACAGTTCATATATACAAATGTAGTTGTTATGCTATGACGTTCCTAAAGGGCAGATCAGTGAAGCAGCTTTAGAATCCACGAAGCAGAACAAATCTAGCGATTTCGAACACAGACACTTGGGTCCAGGATTTAAAAAAAAGGTTATCTAGAGTGTATGTTTAATTTTAGAGCCCCATGACATGTTTTATTACTATCTTAGGCCATATTGACATTTTCCCAAAAATGTCTATTTACCACCTAACGGACATGCCAGGGGGCTCTAAAATTAAACATAGACCATAGATAACTTATTTTGATTTCATAAAAAAAATCCTGGACCCAAGTGCCTGTATGAATCAATTGAAAGAAGGACCCTTTTGTGGTTTTCATGTTAGCTCTAACTTTAGTCCCCCCCCCCCCCGATCAACTGAAAGCTAATGTCTCCTACACAACTGTAAGCTTTTAGTTTATTTTATATACGTTGTATTTATTTAGATGAATTGTTTGTAGGGCCTCTATGGTAATTGATATTTGCTTTAACTTTTTTATCCTCTTTAAATATAAAATTTGTTATCGCTTTGAAACGTAACGATTTTAGTTTTCAACGTCTGAATGTTGTTGACACAACGAGATAACCTAAATGACCCAGAATGGAAATTTAAAAATAATCAATTTCGGGATAACAGATTTATGACGATTACGATCAAACCAAGTTAAGGAAGTTTGCGAAATAGGTAAGGATGGTTTTCATTACATATATATATGTTTTCTTGTAACTTTTATTCCCGAATCCCGTAAATTTTGAAAACATGATCAAAACATTTGAGTACTAGTCTGTGTGATTATAATATGTTAAACTTCCGTAAATAGAAACTATTGAAAAGAATTAGCCGAGAATATTACTAATCATCTCACGGACCACTCCTTACAAACACATACTTTTATAAACGTAGATATCAAATTTGGAATAACCTTTATCAGGTACGCTCAATATCGACATATATTAGAAAGCCAAAATAGTTAAAAACTGCTTGAGAGCAATACCGCTAAGGGCCTAATCAGGATAGCCAAACTCGGCTAAGGTCGCCTATCCCTGAGGGAGGAAAACCTTAGTTTTGATAATAATTACATTATTTAAGAAGTGTATATTTCAATAATAAATATATTTAATAAACCATGTCAGTGTCGAAACACTGACTACTGGACGGATGATACCCTCGGGGACTAATAGTCCAACAACAGTGGTATCGACCCAGCGATCGTAATAGCTGTCACAAACCGGACATATAATATGTCATAGTCTTTTTTGTGTTTTTAATGATCTGAGATGAGAGGTGGTTGTTTGTTCTGTTGCTATTGGTGGATTTATAGATCATTGTTTAAACTTTCTGTTCATAACACGCATGTTGATAGATATTAATATAATGTAATAAAATAATCAGACATAATCATAGCAATGAATTACTTGTAATAAGTATCAAGTATATGTTTCGGTCCTACATGCATGTTTATTTCAGACAAAGCTGAGTAGCATGAACAGAAATTGACGAAACATCGAATATGTTCAGTACTCTAGTTCTGTACACAAAACATAGCATTTCAAGTTCTATTTCAGCGTTGTTATTCAAGGGTTCGATTCACCAGATTTTATTGATAGCAATCAGACACATAAATGTGTTACATGAGGACATAACATATATACAGTATTACATGGCGAAATATTACTTCTACATTACAAAAAGATAGGAGACCATTCATTTTAACAATACTAGGATAAGTAACATAATACCTAAGTAAATATATACGTCTCAGGTTTATTAAATATGCATTAAAACAAACAAATAACAAGTGGAACTCATCACCAATTGATTGTCCACACAAAGCACAAACCCTCTCATCTTTAGGAATATTATACCACCGCCCAGTTTCTATTGGAATTCGTAAATTTGACGCCCTTAATTTTGTTATCCAAATTCTAGTTTTCTCGTTTAATCTCACTAAATAATTTTCTAATCCAAAGTCCTTTTTGAAAGAGCCATAAAAGTTGTCCTCGAGATGAATTTTCAATGTCATTATACCATGAACTGACAAACTGATCGGTTAAAATTTGGTTTAGATATGTTTTATCACAATATCCAACCTGATTTATAAAAATATAACCTAAGCCAGCTCTATTTAATATAGATTCTACATAATTAATCCACTTAAAATTATTCTGACCCTGATTTTTTAAACATAACATCAACCTGTATAAGGAACTACTCAATTTTGTTTCGTTATTCACAAGTTTACACCAATATGAAATCATACGAAGTTTTACTTCCAAAGGAAATCTACCTAATTCCCCATAAACAATAAAATTTGGAGTAGTATTACTAACTTTTAGAATTCGTTTACAAAATTTAAGATGAATCTGTTCTAATTTTTTTATATTCTCATATCCCCAAACTTCAGAACCATATAAAAGTATAGGTTCAATCATAGAATCAAACAATTTTAATTGTAAGTCGACAGGTATGCTTTCGTTCCTGATAGTCTTATAAATAAAATGTAAAGACCTTTGAGCCTGATCTACAAGTTTCTTTTTTGTATCAAAAAAGGTACCATTATATATAAGAATAATACCTTGATATGACAAATTTTCTACAACTTCTAACTGTTTATCTTGTAATATAAATGAATAATTAAGATTCTTCTTTTTGCTAAAAACCATAACTTTTGTTTTGTTAATATTTACATCCAATTTCCACAAATCACAATACAACTGAAAAATAGTTAGCGATTGTTGCATACCCTCCTTTGTTTCAGACATTAAAACAGTGTCATCAACATATAATATGACAAATAATTCAAACAATATATGCAAGTATTTAAATAATTTTTTTTTTTAACTTTTCTGACCCTATCGTTGAGGTTAATGCAGTGGTATGTCACTTCCGTCAGCCGTGGGTCCTTATACACATGTACGAAAAATTTGGCAATAAATGTGTCAAAATCTTAATATTCCGGAGAACTGAGCTATCGAATGCACAAAACAAAAACAGGGGCAAAAAGATGCCTCTTTTAGGAATGGATACATGTCCTAGTTTGAATGACATAATGGAAATAAGGTGCAATAAATGTACTCGAAGCGAGCAGGGGTACGATTTTAAACCTGCCGAGTTGCATGCCTTGTGGTTATTAGTATCTATATAGGGTTGACACATGCAATTTGATGTTGACTTAAGATTGTATGAATATTGACACGAACAAGTTAAAATAAGGAAAAAGAGATGAAATAATAAAGAAATAAAGAAATTTTATTGAAAATAAATTTGTAAACAGAAAGTTACAAAAAGAGGGGTGGTCCGTGCCACGAGCGCCTGTGGATTTGACATATATATTATTCTCGTTTTTTTAATCAATATAATCCTGAATAGTTAAATACATAATGTAGTACACTAATATATGATAAATATCTCACTATTGAAACCATTACATAACGGATCAAGTTCTATGTTTATTTATATATTTATTTATTTATACAGTGTAAATTGAATGGACACATATTTTTAGTCTAATTTCTTAATCACTTCAATTACGAATAGACAGTTTATAAAGACTGATGGTCAACAAAACGAACAACGATCTATCACCTTAATACATTTCTCTGACGCCACACATTAACTAATGGGAATGCTTGACTTTGTTTTTGTCTGCTATTTTGCGGTACCCTGAAAGGGGCGCATGTTGTACTATTTTCCGTATATTTTAGCTGAGTGCATAAATATTCTACATATATTTATCCTTTGATATGTGCCCAAAAAAAAATGCGGTCCACAGGGGTATCCAGCACCAAACTTTTTGTCTGGGTCTAGTTGATGGACTATGTACACATAGTCACTGATTTGTAATTTCCATTAATCATATCTCTTCATCACGATTCAAACTTTATTCTCATCAATAAAACCACGAATTCTACTACATAAGCATCTTAAAATTAAACTATGTATATTATCTGCTAGCTAACGATTTAACGATCGTGCACCTTTCACCGTGTTTGACCCTTTTGTCACCTCCCTGTCAATATTTGTTTCCTTTGAGTAAATAATAGAGTGCTCTCCCTTGTTAGTAACTAACGTAAAGACAGAAATTACCTCCCCTTGAACAAATTCAAATACATTTTTTTTACAGGTATTTATCGCTGTTGTAGTAGTATTTATAATATGATTATTAAATACATTGTATTTTTATTATGAAATACATTTAAAATACTGGCAAGACATGGATGTATATCGATAAATCGACTATTTACTTCAACAACATGGAAAACAATTTTGCGGGAAAACGCTAGATGGAATGTAAACAAAACAATGCTTATTGAGTAATAAAATCAAACACCAGAAAAAGTACAAGATAGGGAAATCTCCGACACCCTTGGGTAAGATTTCAATCGTTCTTTAACTCGGAAAGCCTCGTAAGAGAACGATTGCAATATTGCCCTCGGGTGTCGGAGATTTCCCTATCTTGTACTCCCCACAGTGTTATATTCTATATTTCTTACCCCTTGGATAAAGTAGCCCGTTGATTTAGATGAAACAGATTTTTCTATCTTACCCAAGCTCCTGGGTTAGACAAACTACACGCGCCTTTTCCGCAAAATTGGTTTCCATTGTTGAAGTAAATTATCGATTTATTGATGTATACATCCGTATCTTGACAGTATTTTAAGTGTATTTCATAATATAATATATAGACAGTAACCTTAAATGCTACCACAACAGTGATAAATACTTTTATAAAAAGTTATCTGACATTGGTCAAAGGGAGGTATTTTTTTTATTTACGTTAGATACTATGCAACAAAGGAGAGCACTCTATATTTTTCAATGTAAGCAAACATTGAAACGATAGATAGGGGTGAGAAAAAGAGTCAAACACCGTGAAAGGTGCAAGATTGTTAAATCTGAGACACTCTTGGGTAAGATTTTAAAATCGTATTCGACTCGGTCAAGCCTCGTCCGATACGATTTAAACCTTAGCCTCGGGTGTCACAGAGATTACTATCCTACAGCTCTCCCGGTGATATACCCTACATGTCTTATCTTTTATCATAAGTGAAAAAACAAAAAGATGGACGATGAATTGGCGCTACGGCTTGATAATAAGAGAGCAATTCACCGTTAGCACATTTTCTCTAACAGTATGACAAACCTTATTACACATATTGATAAATGATAAAATGCTTATTGAAAGAACAGACATATTGAAAATCCAAGACATTCCGTCAGACAATTTAGAAAAACTGTCTGACCGAAAGAAAATTTGTCTGACGGAATAAAAACCTAAAATGCCACCACATATTCTACATCGCCATTAAAAACTCATTTATGTTTGCTTGTATTATATGTTATAGTCGGTTTTAAGAGCTTCATGTAGCTCATGTTATTTGTTATATGTATATGTGTGACGACATTAAATATATACGTACAGTACTTATTTACTTACTTATTTATTTGTTTAACATGTTTACTTCAAGAATACATTATTTGGTATTCAGTTATCTCGTGACATTTTCAATATCTCAAGCTCATCCTGGAAATCATCAAATACATCGTCATAATCATTATCATCATCAATGTCTTTATCACACAGGAGGTTAATTACTATTTCTGTGTTTGTAATAGGTAAACACACTGCACACTAGTGTCAACATTATGACCAATTTCAATGTCGGAATCATTATGAATAATGTCATAATCATCATTAATAAACACAGTTTATTGTACAGATTCAATGATATCTGTCTGAGTGTCAAAAATAATGTTTGCTGGGGTTGACTTCTCTATTGGTACTCTCTTATAAGTTGTTATTCTGCATCTCAAACCTCCATGATCAGTAACAGCCAATGCTCTTAAGTTTGAGCGACCGCTTATGAAGCGGTTACTGATTTTATCACTTCAAATTCAATGCATGTAGTGCATGTCATCACGTTTTGTCTTTGCTAAAATCTAACTAAGGTCGCTCTGCTTGCCATTTTGAGTAGCAAATCCTGTCAGGACGATTGTTTTCATACACCTGTTTCTTTTTCTGTTTTCTGTTTTTCATCGTCAATGCCAATTGGTTTCCTTTTTTTCCCGGGGTCGCCCCAGGATAGAATCTCAACAGCGACATTTTGAGGAATCGGTCATTGAAAGGACTTGACCAATCAAACACCTTCTCTCAAATCATGAATCTTTCGTACCTAACGTACTTGCGAACATGGGGAGAATTCCTGGGTTTTTTTTAAATAAGAATACGAATACGGGATTTTATTCTAGACATCGACTCCGCTTACAAAAGTTTTGTATGAACAGCCGCTATTGGACTGGAAGTATCTGGATCCAATAATATTGTTCCGATATTGCTTTTATATTTGTAATATAATTTATTAATTTCTGGCAACTTCGATAATCATCGGACACTCTGGCAATACAGGATTTCATCTTCATGGTTGATCGATGATAAACACATCCTAATTTGGGTGATCTCAGAAAAATCGGGATACATTTTCATCAGTAAAAGATTAAAGCTTTCTTTAATTTTACTTTCATACGTTTCAAGTTTTACTACATGGCCAAATAGTGTAAATCATAGAATATCATGTAATTTACTTTAAATTTGTCAAAATAGTTATAGATATATTTACGAAATCGTTGCTAAGTCAAACTCATTAATAATATTTAATACAAAAAATATATCAAACATATATTCCATTTTACTGTAAAGTTTTATTAAAAATCTTTAATGATTCGACAACAAGCAGATTAATATTATTAGTATTTGTTCCTGAAAGATGCGGTACCCATGACTTGAATTTTAATAAAGATGGTATGTTACATAAACAAAGCTCATTGTCAGAACTATTTTAAACTATTCTTAGGATTTTTTAGTAGAATTAAGAAAATTACGATTTTAATGGCTAATCATACAAAACTTTCAGTTGTATACAGAGCCACTATATTTCTGCTAATACGTAGAACCACTTAGAAACTATATATCAGGTGCTAATATTAAAATTAATAAAAACAACTTGCATTTAATTGGTAAGTAATATTCATTTATTAGTAAAGAATCAGCGTTGTTTTATGTGGAATGGGATTAATTGGGGGACGGGGTAGGTTTGAAAAACGGACGTAAAAGAAGCACACTGAAACACAACCGATAAAATGAATTGTCCAGCATGGATAATATATATGAATAGGTTTTATTCAAACTTCAGATGCACTCTCTTTAAAAAAACACTTCTACCAAAAGTGATCAAGCGTGGATGATGACGAAAACTCCCAAGTAATGACAATTATTATTGATCATTATAATGTACATGCATTAGAAATGTTATTCTAAACGAAAATCATACCCGTTCATATTTTGTGCAGTTATTGGTGAATGATTCGTGTATTAGATAAACATTCAATATTAACATACAAACACAGTCATATACCAATGTTCACATTATCGGATTTGATTACACACGGATGTTAATGCCAACTGGTTTATTGTTCCAATACTAATTTTACAAAACGTTTGAAATATGCATTATAACTTCTTGTCACTTGTGGTTTTCAATCGGATGGCTTGTTTTTTGTAAATGCAGACGCGATAAAAGACCCGTTGTTATGGTAACATCATAACATAAAAACTGCTTATAAATTAGTGCCGGTAATGTTTTATAGAATATGATTATTTAAAAAGCAAAATTGTATGAGCGTCAGAAACATGTAGAATTTCGGATCTCTAGATGTTTTTCGATGTCATTTGTTAGTCTGATTAAGAAATATTTCCTTAGTTTGTGTACATTCTCTGAGACTTCAGAGATAAAAGGACAACTTTGGTCTTTTTAAAATGTTTTCTGAGAAATCATAGTTCAGAAAAATGTTTGACAGCACTACACAGACATTGAGCAACGAAACTAAGTTGCTATCGAAGATGGTGTATGGTGTATGGTGTTTAACGACCCATTCAACAAAATATCAGTTATATCGTGGCGGTCAATTTTACTCGTGAATAAAACTGGAGTACCCGGAGAAAACCACCGACCTGTCGCAAGTTACCGACAAACATTATCACATAATGTTGTATTGAGTACATCTAAGGAATTTTTTTACAGTAAGATTAAAATTTGTCGTAAGATAATCTGTGTGAAAATGACTTAATAATTGTCGTACGATAATCTTAAGAGTAAAAGTTGCGACCATGCTTACGATTTTTTGTGAAAAGGGCTACTGACAACAATTGTTTGTCATAGAGTCATTCGTGTTACTTCGGACAGACGCAAACGTTCGGACTATTTATTACACGTCTCATTAACATACAGGGTATGGATATATGCCTTTGGCTTTTGCTTTGTTGTATGCCGTTCTTCCTTCATCATAGGAAAGCCATCTAATATAGAAATTCCCTGTTGCTAAAGATAGTTTCGAAATCATTCTAGAATGTTCGATTCAAATGAATTGAAAATCACATGTATTTACAAATAAATGTGAATAAGACTTTTAGGTTCGAAGCCCACAAATGTTCAATGACCGAATCAAAAGACAAGTCGCTCTGAATAGAATCATTATCATTTGAACAAGTAATGACTCGCCTAATGGATGTTTTTGTCTCTATGTTTTGCATTTGTCCAGGTAGAATTAATACAAATGCACAGAATAAAATATAATAAAAAAATATAAAATATAACATAGAATAAGTACTAAAACAGTTGATTTATGAAACAGTAATGAAGTTGTTTTATGATTTAAAGTCAGAGCTAGAAATTAACACTAGAACGCAGGAAAATTGCTAGTTGAGCTTTTGAATTGCCTTTATTTTGCTAGAACTTTGTTAAAAAAACATGCATTCAGAAATATGAAGCAAATTCAAACATGTAAACTTGTACTTTTATTTGATCAGGTACATAACGTCTTGTAATTGATGTTAGGGACAAACACAAGTATCTATATTGACCCTATGTAAAGCCAAGAAAGATCTGAAAATCATCCAGTTTCCTGATTTCTAAAATAAATTTGGTAATAGATTTTCCAGTTAAAGTATCCAGTCGTCAAAAAAATGTCAGAACGAAATGTTCATAATGAGCATGATATTAAAAAAAAAAGAAGTATGTCGAGTTTCTGGTAGAAATATATTTTCACTGTGACTGAGAGGAAATATGTAATCGCTTCTTGTCAGTAATATCTGTTTTGTTTTTTGACTGATAAAATATCGCTCTGTTTAACAATGTTTCGTTTGTCTGAGCCTGTGAGTTTCATTACCACCAATCTGAGCTCAAGGATGTGGAAATCCTAGTACAACAAAACAACAGTTCCCAAAGGTTTACTGTTTTATTCGTAGTTTTAAAACTTTCATTTTCCTACATAATTGTTATTAAGTTTATGTCTCTCGTCTTGAAATAAGGGCCTGGGTGGCTCAATGAGTTAGGTCGTTGGATTATCTAGCAACTCATACAAGCCTATCACCAATACGGCGTGGTTTCGCGCCCGTCTTTGTAAATTACAAAAAGGGTGCGCTCGACTCGCAGCCGCAAGTGATAAAGTTTGCCAGTTGCTTGCCTATGGTCGGTGGTTCTCTCCTGGTACTCCCGCTTCTTCCACCACTAAAACTGGTCGCCATGATATAGCTGAAATATTGCTAAAAGTGGCGTTAAACACCAAAAATCTAAAATCAATCAATCGTCTTGAAATAAAAAAAAATGTTACTAAATCACTTTTGAAATAGATCACAACACTGACAATTTGAAATATTTGATTGAACTGAATGTGTCCCTCCGTCTAAAGTTCAAATAACTACAGCTCATACTGTTTTAATAGACACCCCACCTTGAAAACATTGTACATTCTGTCAAGCAAATTTAAAAACATTTCAACATGTTCAATAGACTAATAGATAATTTACACAATGAAATATTACCAGAGAGAGGGACTTTGTGACTTAGTTCAATCTTTACTGTTTTAACTGAGTTGTTTTAAATAAGTTCATGAGTAAGATCCATGGTATATATGGTTTGTAACTGAAATCAATAGTGGGTGCTTTCGTCGAGGTCCGCAAAATCATGGAATAGCATCAATATCTTCATGTTAGACCATGGTTTGTAAAAGTTCACTATTTTTAAGTTGATTACTGAACAAAAACATCAAAGGAAAAATGCATATTTATGCTACAATTATTTTATTATAACATACTTATAATAATATGAAGCATACATGTTGTGTTAAGTTTCGTTGCTAGTTGGATCAGTATGGTTGCTAGTTATTTCTTTTTCTTTTTTGCAACTAGCAAAGTGTTGCATGTGATGAACAAAAGTTAATGTCTAGCCCTGAAAGTGCAAACAAGTGTAATTTTGAAGTACCAAGTAATATAATATTCCAAATGCAAACCAATAAAAACAGCTTAAATGGATAAAATTTCATTCTAAATATGTCATACCTGAATCTACATGTTGTAATTCTACAAATAACAACTCATGAATTAAATTTCATGTCGTGAAGGTTCTATATGCAAGACATTTTACTTCGATTATAAAGAAAATGTACCCCTCTCAAGAATTTGATGATAACTAAATGTAGTCAGAATGACCTACTTTGAAATAGATTAAGGAAGTGTGTACGAAAGTTTGAAGATTTAAAAAAGGGTATCAGAAGCTCTAAATCGAAGGACTGACGATAGAATGGTCAAACGAAAAATGACAAAAATAAAAACAATGATCTACAAAATACTACACAACCCCGCTAATAAATAAGGGGTGCACTTGGGTGCTCCAGAACATAAGTGGTTATTTTCATTAGCGTGCTCGCCTTGAGTGCGGTAGATCATAGGTTCAATCTCTGGACGGGTCAAACCAAAGTCTATTAAATTGATATTTACTGCTTCTCCGCGAAGCACACAACATTAAGGGGTAAGACCAAAGATTGGTTGGCTTGGAATCAGGATAATGTGTCCGAGTGGAGCGACATGTCTATCCACTGACTTGTTTCAGTGAGCTAACACTATAGAAATCCAACTAAGCGTGTTGTTCTTGTACAAAGCGAACCTCGTCATCAAATATAACTTGTTACCTAACATTATGTACGGTTCCCCCTTTAAATTAATGAAAATAGCCTGTGTAATACAAGGTGCATGATACAAGATGTTGTATCACCACATTCTGGTGATAAAAGAATGACGTTCTCTGCCGAACTTCTTTGTCATGACGTCATATCATTGGAATCTGGCGAAAAACACATCAATGTTGGTAACGTAAAGACATAGTATCAATATTTCCGGCAACTGTAATGTCCATATTCGTTAAAGGCGTTGTCGGATTGTACAGTGACACTGAAAGTGATTAAACAGTAATTCGACATTGGTGAAAGAACGGCAACAAATAACGTGACGTCATTCAGAAAATGTAGTCTTCCTGAGAGTATTGCAAAAAAAGTTGTAAAAATTCATTCGACCCTTGATATTTGTTTAAAATTTGTCTTTTTTTATTGAAAAAACTGTGTATCAGGTCTAGCCTGTTGCGTGAACTAACCGTATCACAACTTGTCGCTATCGCGACTCGTAGTGATACTCGTTCACACAACAGGCTCCACCTGATACATAGTTTTCTACTAACACACTATATAAGTAATGGGTATTTATCATCATGATACATGTATATCGCGGTAGCTGAAAAAATGATCATTTGGCATTAAACAACAATAACTTGTTCGCTCAAATATAATACTGTTATTTCTATTAAAAAAATAGTAAACCGTGAAATATTGCAGTTGACTGTGGCATATACACGTCATAGAAAACAGTGACGTTATTTGAAAATGCTTAATTGAACATTTCTTGGCAACATATATGTACAATTTTGGATAAAATCTAACAAGACATTATTTTAAAGATGAGGTGATGTCTTTATTTTCTATCATTATAGTTATATGTCTCCGAAGTTCAGTGCATGTTGCGAGAAGGGGAACTAGCTGTGTGTATAAACAACGGGACAAGGGGTCAGTCAGTCTATCGCTAGACTTAAATTACCAGTAGACATAGTTAAAACGCAAACAAGTTTTAACAATTTATTTTAGAAAACAATTATATTCAAATTATAATAATAATTTCAAAAAAGTTCCAAATAAAAATAATACTGGCAGTTTACAAAGTTCAAATATTTAAAGTATAAGTTAATTTGCAATTTTAAGAGTTGTAAAAAAATCAAATAAGGATTCCAAATACATTAAAAGATAACCCAAATTTTGGATCAGTATTTCTGTCCATCATAGTGGCTGACTAATCGACAGTCCTTGTAGGCCAACTACTTCAACAGGGTATTGTGATATAAAATGCTTCCTAAATATTGACTCCAAAAATACAATTTCTGCTCTATTTATACCAAAATTATAAAAAAAAAAATACTCATATTAACATATCATGCAAGAAATACTTTAATTAACACCAATAAAATATAATTATCTTATAACATCTGTCAGATCTAAATAATGTCAATGCAAAAAACTTAATTGATAATATATAATTAAGAAAGCTTTAAATAATAGTAAGTAATTATCAAAAAGTTAAATTGATTAGAAAATGACAATATGCCATGTGCTCCTAATTGTGTCAAAAAATTAACAATTTAATAAATATCTTTTTTTTTAGCTCACCTTGCCAAAGTTGATGGACGACCGACGCCAAGTTTTGGGGCGTCCGGGCTGTTTTAACTATTAAGTTTGATAGTCTATTGTATATCATAGTATTTTAAGTTTACTTTTATTGAACTTTGTGCAAGACAGTCCAGAATATTATGGATATTTGAACAAAAAAATGTCTATATAAAAATATCAAAAATACAACATGAACAAAATATTGTTATATTATAATTGAGTGATTTGCATTTATCATTGATTTCTCTTTCTTTAGTTCGGAAAGACATGCTTGCTGTTATACTGATATGTGCTTTTATGGTAAAAAATGCAGCAACACGGAGTAAGTTGAATGGCTCATACCTCAATATTAAAAAACAACTGCCTCAGTAGTGAACATGTTATTGTGATCATCTCAATTGTGGTTGTTGGTTTGGGTCAAACCAAAGATTGTAAAATTGATACTTGCTGCTTCTCTCCTAATTATAAGCACATGACTTTCAAAAATAAGCACAAGCACTGGCTGGATTTAAGTCTGAATAATGCGTACAGACAATGAACAAAAATATTCTGACATTTCCAATTTTCCCTAGTTATTTTATACTAAGCTACAATTTTTTAACAGCCTATCCTGAAGTCAGTTTATTCTCGGTTTTGAGAAAAGTGTTTAGTTCATAGTAACTATTTTAAAAATGGGTAAAATCATCTCTGAACTTTACACCCATCTTGGTAAAAAAATGTTACTAGGAGTTCTATTAATCATAAGCTTTATTTCATTATCTTCAAAATTTACATATAACAAACATTAATGATTTGTGCAGCTTGTATATATTTAAGGCACTTTGAATTGATAATACTAAGGGCTACTGTTTTTAGCTCATATGGGCAAAAAGACAAGTGAGCTTTTGCCATCACTTGGCATCCGTTGTGTGTTGTAAACTTTCACATTAAAATCTTCCCAAAGCACATTTCATAGAGGACACCCTCTGCATAGTATACTCTCATATATTTTATTAATTACTCCATGCAATATACTGCGGACAACTTGTGTGGAATCAACTGATCTTTATTTATCTGACTTTAGGTGTGTTAATTATGTTCTGTTTGCGAACAAAAAATAAAGTCTAGTGTACATTTATTATCAAAATAAGTTTGTCAAATATCATCAAATAAGGATAGAAACTATTTACTGAATAATGTTATGAATTTTCATATGAAGAGTATGAATGTTACCTAAATAGCTGTGATTTTTATGCTGTTGATCACTGTACAGAGAGAACATTATCCTATGATCTATTTTCTAGCATGACATGGTGTGAGACCCCTTAAAACTTTTACCTACCACATTTAAACGTTTGAAGGCGTTTTTTCTTCTTCAAATTAATGCACATTTGGAACGATTTACAACTTACATTATGACAACTCTGAATCAATGCCCAATTACAATCAGAGTCAACATTATATGTTATGTATTATGGGCACTCAAATGTAAAGAAAAGGAGAACGAACCAACTGTTTGATAATAAAGTTACAAAGCACATAAGGAAGAGGACTTTGCTTCAGTGATGTAAGTAAATACAACTATGATTACTCTATATGTCTAATTGCGTACAAGTGAATGTGTGTATTTTCAGCTGTAACTGCTACCTTAGGAACAACACAATCATGTGTTATGATTGGTGATGATGTGAAACTGCTTTGTACAGTTTCTGTTGATTGCTGTCGTTCATCTACACGGGTATGGGAGAAGGATTTTGCAACACCTCTCTTATATGATGGTCTATCAAAAGATTCATCAAAATATGTGGAAGATTATGATGGAGGTGCCACTGGGTTTAACCTGATCATAAAAAATGTGCAGAAATCTGACTTTGGAACTAATTACAAGTGTGTGTATGGTGTAACAGAGAGTAACCTATTATATCTGAATGATATATTGTGTAAGTGTAAAACGATTACTCTGTTGTACTTAATTGCTTAGAAAAATTTGATTTTAACATTTTTCTTACAGAGAGATAGGAAGAAAATAAATATAACACAATGAGAGTATGTGAACTGATAAAACATGTTATCTGAGAAAAAAAAACAAAAACAAAAACACACAATGATATGCATGTTCCCATGTTATTGCACTGCACTATAAAAGTGCAGGATTAAAAAATATAAAAATAAACATAAACAAGTTTCATTAGACCCAAGAATTATAATATTTTAAATGTAACAATACATTGAAATGAAAAATGATGTAAATAATATATGTTGTCAAATGTAGAGCTTCTAAATTTTCAAGATAATTGTTGTGTCACTTGTGTGTTTGAGACGACACATGTAGGGAATTGTTCATTGCCATTTGCTGTTCTCACATTTTCCTTAAAAAACAACTTGATAGAAAATAGCCCAACATACAATTCACATGACATGGAGTTGTGTACATTATATTTTACTGTTTGATTACATAAATCTTTAGGGTTTTCCATGCAACAAATCAACCATTTTCCATGTTGTTCAGAAGAGGTGCACATTTCTAATACACTCCTCCTCCTAGATCCTTCAATAGAAACCGAACAAACATACATATATTCTTTAACACGAAAAAATGTAGTTGTGCACCTGCTATTTTATTTTTTTATCATGTTAATTTTTGGGTGTTTCCCTTTGTAAATTTGTAAAACAAAGCAAGGATTTGCAGTGTTG
Organism: Bathymodiolus brooksi; assembly: GCA_963680875.1. Lineage (NCBI taxonomy): Eukaryota > Metazoa > Mollusca > Bivalvia > Mytilida > Modiolidae > Bathymodiolus > Bathymodiolus brooksi. The sequence goes on along the minus strand of OY804578.1, from coordinate 66,912,273 downwards.
TTCAATGGTTAGCACACAGCCAAAGGAGGACAAGACCTTGAGATCAGTTTATATATTTTTGTTTAATCTTTCCATTTTTGATTTAAAAAAGGTATTTTGATATTGTGTTTATATTTGTGACATATAATGGATAATCATGATTAGATTAAAGTATGGTTTTAGGGAAAGCGTATATCAAGCATACATAGGCATTCTTTTTTTCTCAATTTAGTGATAATTTTAATTCCATATTATTAGGCAAATGGGAAATGTGTTATTACGACAATCTGAAGTGTTATTATGACACTGTCATAATAAAGCAACAGCTTATTTCAACCCATTTATTTTGACTGAAAATAACCCAATTGTAGGATACATATAATTATGTTGCAGGTGACCTCTTTAATAGATTACCAGTCATCAGGAAATAAAGACAAACCAAATGTGTATGAACATTTAAGAAAACCAAACAAGGTATTGGATTAAAGTTTAAGCGAAAACAATTATTCCTTATTTTTGTTTGTTTGTTATTTTAATTTAAGGAAAAAACGTCATAAGGTACGCTCAGTCAAAATATAACAAGGGCAACGCAAAGCCTGGCGTATCCCCTCGTCTACAAATTTGACCTGGTTACCTTGACCTTTGACCTTGAAACTCGAAAGGGTACCAGATTCTCTTAAGCACTAAGTATGTACCAAAACCGTATTTCATGTAGAAAAAGTCAAGTAGTAAATTTTTATGTTTGAATGCGCATAACTGCACATTAGAATCTAAGAATGTACAAGTGCATAGTTTTGGGCATAACTCTAGAAAAACTCAATGGACGAGGATATGGTACTAATGTGCCCATCTTCATATTAGGATCTTGCAATATACTAAGTTTTACAAACATCTGATTAAGCATGTGGGAGGAGTTGTGATGACAAAGTGCACGGTGACTTGTATCAAATTTCCAAGTCCAAATGGGCATAACTCTGGAAAAACGCAATGGACCAGGATATACTACTAATGTGCACATCTTCATATTAGGTTCTCGCAATATACTAAGTTTCACAAACATCCCATTAAGCATGTGAGAGGAGTTGTGATGACAAAGCGCATGGTGAATTGTCTCAATATTTATAAGTCCAAAGAAGCATAACAGGGGTAAACCTCAATGGACTAGGATACCCTACTAATGTGCACATCTTCATATTAGGATCTTGCAATGCACAAAGTCTCATGAACTTCTGATTAATCATGTAGGAGAATTTACGATGACAAAGTGCATAATGAATTGTCTCAAAATTTCTAAGTCCAAAGAGGCATAACAGGGGTAAAACTAAATGGACAATACAATCCTTTATACTACAAAGTTCACACATCATGATCTTAAATTCCTCAAAGTTTGGTGGAAATCAGACAAAAGATTTGGAAGTCAGTTCGGACAGATCGACGAACAGAAAGAACATTGACACGATGACCTTGATAATCAATAGGGTTCCGTATTCTTTTAAGGACTAAGTATGTACCAAGTTTTGTTAAAATCCATGGAAAGATGTTGATTCTAGAGTGTTCACAAGGATGTTACGGAAGGACGGAAAGACGGACGATAGCGTTACTATATCTCTTCGCAACTTCGTTGGCGAGGGGATAGTAAAGCCAAAATAATAGCCAAAGTCAGTTAAGGTCATCTATGCCTGAGGGAAAGCAACTTTAATTTTGTAAATAACAACATTATTTAGAAACTATTAATGCATGCTTATGTATAATGTTCATGATCTAAATATATGTTCTGATATATAATGCTGCTCTAATATTTCACCAATCATGATAATTTTTAACATAGCGATTATCTAAAATTATATCAATATCTGGTAACTACATATTCATTTTTTGTAAATTTGGATGTGGTGGTCACCGATTACTAGTAGAGACGGGAAGATGACACAATGTGTTGAGAGCTGACAGATTGTGTCATCTTTGCGACTCTGCTGATAGCGGTGACAAGTTCCATTATATAATGTCATGTAATTATTTAAAACAAGAAAGGGCAAATATTTACCGAGTCAGTATTGTAATAATGTAAATATCTTCAGATCTAAGGAGTTATGTTCTTCATGTAATGTTATTGTATTAGAAAAACTATGTAAATTTATAAAGATTGTAAATATAAAAGTCTCACCTCCTGGTTAATGTAACTGTAATTTTTCCACACATGCACAAAATCCAATATGTTGTATATTATTATGTACTTCTCTGTAACTATATGTATTTGGCTTGTGAGAATAAAATGCATTCTTTCATTCATAAAATATCAAAAAACACATACATGATGTTCTAAGCTAGCTTTGTGTTGTCATGCTTAATCTAAAGCATGTTTTGTTAGAGATGTGTTGTCGTGATAAACATATTTATTTATTTATTGCTTTATTGCATAATTTATAAGTTCCCTCATATCCACATGTTCATTTTATTCATTCAGAAGACAGTAAAGCTGTCCAGAACATGTGCATGTTTTCATAGACCACGGTGCTTTATAAATACTTGAAATCACTCAAACACGACGACCACATTTTGTATCACTGCATTGTTAATATAACTAGTGAACGACGTCATATAAAAATAGAACACATGTGTTAATGCCAACATTGATATCACAAACCTTTTATCTTTTTAGATACAAAAGAAGAAGAATTAACAAACATTTAAATATAATTAAATATGTTTAATTTAATTGATTTTGATGAATATTGTCGTTGTGCAATACACCTTTCAACGATGTCAGTTAAACCATGGTGACCATTATTATCGGTTCTGGAAAGCTGAGTATCAAGTAAAAATAACCGATAAGAGATACCCATTACATATAGAGTGTGGTGGTACAAAACTATGTAGCAGGTCAAGCCTGTTGTGTGAACCAGTATCACTACGAGTCGCAGTTAATACACACAACAGGCAAGACCTGATACATAGTCTTGTGCCAACACACTATGTATGTAATAAGTTTATCTAACATTTCAATAAACGCAAATGTTAAACAAATAACAAGGCTCGAATTAATATTTACAATACTCTGAGGAAGACTACATTTTGTGAATGACGTCACGTTATTTGTTGCCGTTCTTTCACCAATGTCGAATTACAGTTCAATCACTTTCAGTGTCACTGTACAATCCAACAACGCTCTTAAAAAGGAAATGTGGACCTTACAATTGCCGAAAATATTGACACTATGTCTTTACGTTGTCTACATTGATGTTTTTTTCGCCAGATTCCAATGATATGACATCATGACAAAGGAGTTCGGCAGAGAACGTCTCGTGCAACGTCTCACCATTCGTTTATCACCACAGTGTGGTGATACAACATATTGTATCAGACACCATGTATCACACGGGCTCCTTTCGTTAATTTCAAGGGAAAACGTACATAATATTAGATAAACGATATCATCTAACTTTGCAAACCTTTTTGCTTGAAATTACCTATGCAATCAGTGCCTATCACCACTGATGTTGTGAGTTCGAATCTCGATCAGAGCGAGGTATGCTACATTATGTGATAAAGTATGTCAGTGACTTGCTCAAGGTCGGTAGTTTTCTCCGGGTCCTCCGGTTTCCCTCGCCACTAAAACTGACCACCACGATATAATATTGTTGAAAGTGGCGGTTAACACCATCAAACAAACAACACACAAACATTTCTGTGATAGTTTATTGTCCCCTTAAGTGGATACAAATCTGTGCATATCTTTATCATTGATTTTTTATATCTATGTTGACGGGGAAATATAATTATCAAGGCGGGTGGTTATCTCATTAACCTGTTTAACTCCGCAACATTTATGAAACCACAGACGCAATTTAAATGCAATATATTTCTTTGATACACCTCTAGCAAGGTTTGTGTGTCAAAGTGAAATTGAGGCTATGTGAAGATGTTATATCCTAATCGAGCAAGACACCTCTAGTAACTGTTGACAACATACATTATGTCGGTTGCATATCGTCACGTACAGAAATCAAGCTCACAAATGTTAATGGTAAAACACACTATATATTAAGTATATCATATTACCATACAATCGCGCCCTTTTATTTTATTTTTTTGTTTATTTTGATCAAATGATCATTGATTTCCAACCAAATTAAAATTAAGATTCATGACTTAGTTGACCATTATGGAATATCTGTGTCACAAATGACCACGGATATGTTCCACTTGTCGTAAACACTTCCTGGTCCTTTCCTTTGCAACTAGATTAACACGAAAGCTTAACGTGGTAAACCGGTACGGATTATCAGTGTCGTGCTCATAATTCGGCCCTCCTTTCTTCTTTCATGAATTGTCTCGGGAATTTGTAACAAGAGTAACACGATTGCTACCATTCCACAGTACCTGGATTCACACTCCAGATGTTGATAAGGTTCATGTTCTTCATTTTCACCAATTACATGTTTTCACGTGTTGTGCTCTGTGCTATGAGGTCTGCTACGTTTTCAACTTATAAACGATATTCACTTCGTCTGTATTTCGACTTGATTCATAATGGGTTCATTGATTGATTACCGTTTAACGTCTAACTGTTGATATTTCATACATATTCAGGGCGAAGTAAGGTGTTAATCTTTTATACATACTACTTCTATTTCTTTACGTATACCATTGTGAAAAACGAATTTGATATCAGATGATGTTCATGCCGTGCAATAGTAGTATGATGCATGACACTAGTGGAGCAGTAACTGATCACCCTTCCGGAGCACCTGAGTTCGTCATCGGTTTTTAAGTGTGGTTCATGTTGCTTTAACTCTAGTTCTATGCATAGTGCTTTGTTTCGTCAAACCTTTTTTCTATAGTTGACTCATTGAAGCAGGTTTTCTGTGATAATACTATAGAAAATCTGCTGGTAGAACTAGAACTTTTATAATTCATTTCATGTTATATTAATATTTGAGTTTCAGTGCTTAATTCCAACACATTGATGACCTTTATATTCTGGTCTCCTCCGAATAGGTATACTTATCAGTATCAGTTACCGACAGTGTGGTATTTATATTTTCACTTTATTATGACATTTTTATTCTCAGAGTAATAGTCTTTGGCGAACATATTTTACAAATTTAATTAGCTGTCAGTTAATAATAAGTTGCTTTACTTTCTTTTAAAGACATTTGTATCTCGACAAAATGTTATATTGAAGAAAACGGTATGCGAATCTATTATGATGTCTTCCAATCAGACAAAAGTTGTTCAATTGCGCCATCATAGATTTCGTATCGAGAGAAAAAGATACAAGTTATATTAGAATTTTAGATTGACGTATTCTTTATCTTCTGATTCTGAAATACAGGATAAAAAACAATAACAAAAGTGTGAACATTAAATTGTGTAGTATTTACGTAAATATTTTATTATAATGGTGATCAAACGACTTTGTTATTGTTGTAAACGTAATCGAACGACTTTGTTATTGTTATCAACAAAATGAAGACAACAATGCAAGTAGCTTAGCCATTCACGCAGAAAACATTTCCACAAATATACAAAATGAAGAAGTAACATATATTTCTACTTGTGTGTTAATTTATAGTATGCCACATTGTATAAAATATTTTGTGTTGCATGATAACAAGTGTATTGTGTATTTTATGATAACAAGTGTAGAGAGTCCATTGGTTTCCATGTGAATAAAATGCCAACCCTCACACACAACCGGGAGAATAGCACTATGAGAAATATCACTATAATCTTGAACATTATACATAATATATTTAATCTTCATGACACAGAAGTTGTATTTAGTCATTCTATTAAAGAAAACCGATGTCCTCAACCATTATCTAAAAATGAGATAGTATACAAAGCCAACTTAAAATCAAAATATAATTACTCATACTATCTGTAATTATTTGTAGAGAAATGTAGGAGTATATTAAAAGACAATCAATGACAAGGGCACAGCGTGTTCCCATATGGATGCCGATATTTGTTTAGCAATATTCTCTCCGAATTCCACAACTATCTTTCGATAAGGAATAGTGTATGCTAATAAGGAACAAATAACTAATATGGAACTAGTTGTCTCTTTTAAGTAATGTCTTATTGTTTACCTTCTTTGTTCTGTATACAGTCATAAACATTAGGTTTATCTAGTTGACCAAGTGCCTCATAATGTTTTGTTGTCCTTAAATATATAAGATTACATTGTATCTAAAACTTAACATAGCTGTCAAAAGTAAGGTATATGATCATACAAATAAATTACTAACCTTTCAATGATACATTGCAGTAGTTTGCACTTCAACTGTGAATGAAATCTCTTACAATAGGTGGTGCTATAATTATATGCAATGTCATAAAATTGGGCAGTAACCGGTAAAATAGTGATGGTTTTTGTCTAAAGTGAATCTGGTTTTTTTTCTTGGGGAGGGGAGGGGATGGAAACCGATACTGTCTTCATTTTTAGCACATACTGTGAGACGTTGGACTTTATAAATAACGTTTTGTAATAATTTACACATAAATTGAATAAGTTCTACAGTAGATTATACTTAATTCACAAAAAACGGTAATACACTTTGTTGTATGTGTAACCCACCCATAAATCAAGTAGATACATTTTTGTTTAGACATGATTTTAATTTGTTGGACAGTACATTGTGTTGTCATGGCTTACACTGTTGGTCAGTAGATTATGCTAATACAATATAACTGATACCCACGATGTAATTGACAGTATTGCTGAAAGTCCCTTTACAAATTCATAAACCAAGCAAGTAGATAGTACAATTGTCATAATTCACACACGATGAGAAACCTTTAGACATATTATTGTACTATCAAGACATGATATGATACCGTTGGGCAGATTATTGTACTGTCACTACTCACACACGATGCGAAATAGTTGTGCAATAGATTATATTGTTATTGAGATCATAGGTTTTGGATATGGTGTTTTACACCACTATCAACACTATTTCAGCTATATCGTGACGGTCAGCTTTATTGGTGGAGAACACCGGAGTACGTGGCGAAAACCACCGACCCGTCGCAAGTCACTGACAAACTTTATCACCTAATATTGTATTGAGTACACCTCACCATGAGCGGAAATGAAACTCACAACGCAGTAGGATGTAGAAATTTACTGAGATAATAATAATAATCAATCTGTCTTGGTACATTATTGGATGTTAAGAGACAACAAACAATGTGTGTTTTATTATGATACTTACGGAAGAGATTGGTTTGTTTCTGTAACATAGAATATGGTTGTATAATCTTGATCAACTTCCAACACTAAATATTGACAAATCAAACATCACAAAATAGTTTCTATTGTGTGCTCCTGTCAGTATTGAGATTTATATGCTATAGTAAATGGTATTGTCTGTTTTGTGTTGTAAAGGTTTATTGCTTACAAAAGTAGTTGCGTTGGTGTATGTCGTGGGTTGTAGAATTTACTTATTACACTGTTGGGATTTATTTAACTGAGGACGCCTGATTAATTGTTAAAGGTATATATGAAGGTTGGCATTTTACTCACACCTGGAAAGCAGATCATTCCAGGATTGAGCCGGTAAAACCAACCGAGCTTCGTTACTGTTTTATTACAGTACCTGTGCCAAGCCAGGAAAGTGATTATTCGTGTATTTGTGTGTTATTTGTATTTTTTTCGATTTGCTTCTTTTTCCGGTTTTATAAATGAATTGTCGAGCTGTTCCGACAGTGTAGTATTTGTTGTTTGTCATTTTATTTCACGGATACTGTGTATTGTGTTCTGTCCTATGGAACGGATACTACTAATATCAAAGATTTAACAATCAATCACCAATAAATTCTGTTATTTATTTTGCTTTACTAGAGATTTTATAAGATGGGGATATCTAATTGATATATACAGTTTTTATGTATTGATATTGGATAGTATCGTACATAATACGTAACATTGTGTTTGATTACACAGTACACAATATTGCTGACAAGTACATGATAATTAATTACTAGTGAACAACCTATAAAAGGGGTAGAAAACCCTATAAATGTTGCCTAGTAATGTAAAGAACATCATACAATGCTCGGGTAGATATTAAGCAAATCATTCACGAGCAACGTGTATTTTTGTAGAATAGACGTAACACTACAACTGTATCTTACCTTTCCCACGTGATAAATCAGCGTATGTATTTAGAGTGTCTTTCATACCTAGCACTTCATAAGTCTTTGTAGAACTACAATACATTGATATAGGTATATGAATTAGAAAATATATATAGAGTGAACTTATCAAATGTCTCTAAATGTACATCTTCCAGTGGCCTAAAGACAACTACAATATTAGGAGAGCATGTAATTTAAAATAACAACAATAATAATAATAAGTTCGCATTCTTCCAATCTTGTTTAATCTTAGTCCTGATTTAAATAGGCATATCAACTTATCAGAATCTCAATAAACTAATACGAACTTTTTATGAAAAGTTTCAATATGCCAAATGTGTTATGAAAAAAAAAAGTCGTAAATCGAAGAAGGACAGACAACAGAGAGTACAAAATGGAGAAAACGACAAACAATGAAGAATAACACACAACGTAGAAAAATAAAGATCGGGCTACACGAAGCCACATTTATGAGGGTTGTTTCTTAAACATCGGCGTAAAAGGGAATCGAAGAAAAACACATAGTGTGATTTTCTAAGGCAATGTATCCAGAGTAATCCATATAATTGTAACCACATCTCTTTATATTTCTACAAGAAAAACACCTTGCAATCAGCAACATATTTCTTCTTTATATAAAAGTTATGCATGGATCATTTAATAAATCGCGATTTTATTTGAAATTAGCTTTTTTATTATATGTTGTAAAATAATGTACTTAGATACTCACAGAGTTTCTACTCTCTTGTTCCGTGAATCTGAAAATATTAATTGTAAAATAGATGTAAGAGTGTGTGGTAAAATGCAAGAGCAAACACCAAATTATGAAGCTCCATTTCTTTTCTAATCCAATTGGTAAGACAATAGAAAATTAAAAATCAGTCCTTCCTTTACTTTCTGGATTCACATTGTAAGGCACAGATATATTGAGTGGTGAATTTGACCAGATAAAATCGTTTACTTGTAACATATGATTCTAAAATAATATATCAATAGAACTTAAGAACACACTTTGTACTAAATAAATCTCCGGTAATGTATACTTTTAAAGGTTGTGTTCGATAATAGTTTTATATATATGCAGATGAATGCTAAATTTCCTACCTTTCTTTTTCTGGTTACTCGTAGTCCCTTCGATGTCTTCATACGTATCATTGTTTGTTGGATTATCAGCAGCTGTTACCTCGTTCCTATCAGATTTAGTATAAAATGATGAATTAACGTTGATGATGATACCGTAAATATTGATACGATTTACATTGTAAATTATACAAGACAAGGGACGAGATTAACATTGCTTTTACCATACTTAAGACAATTGTATTATGCCATTCGGTCTGACGGGTCAGAGATGGTTCATGGATGTACTACATGGGTTGGACAACGACATCGTTTTGCCTAAGATTAATTCAATGGAAATCTTGAAACAAAAGGTCTGATCACTACTTCATTTTATCATCAGGTTTGAATACGAAAAACCCTGAAGCAGCATGTTTGCTTACATCTCATGTTTGTATAGAAATTACCTGAGTCATTAGTGTAAATTTGTAAATATTATTCTTGTATTTAAGAACAAGTAGTCATCTAAAGCACAATATAATATAAATACAATCACCATACACATACTGAAAATAAAATTGTTGAAAGACACGACTTCGTCATCACAGCACTCTGTATCCATTTTGTTTTGCTTGGATTAATATTTTTATCGTTAATATTTTAATATTGCTCTGTGCTGCCTAGTAATAACGTGAAGACATAAAGTTTATAAACCTGCATTCATTCTATTTCAGCAAAACAAAATGGCATGGACATTTTTTGTGATATATATTCATTGACAATACAGAGCTTTTGCTACTGTTAACGACTCCCATGACTCATATCACAGAGCTTTTCAACGCTCTCCTTTGGCCAGATTTTGGATAGGAGTTCTCTATCGATCGGAGAAGGGGGCTAATCTCAGGTTGTTATATACTATACAGGCAGATTACTTCTTCAGAATCAAAGTTGACATTGTGTTTTCAAAATACCATGCTCCCTAATCGATAAAAATCTCTTTTGTAGATTTCGAAAAATAGTTGCCGTGTTGTAGCCGGTACGAAAACACATGTCTTTTTTAGATATTGCTCAACTTGTTTTCAGTATATTGAGGAAAGTGCTACACATGTACCTTGTTTGACATTGTAGGATAAACACAATATAAAATGCCTACATGCAGTCAGCACGGAAAAGGTGAGAAAATACCGGCAAACATCATTGTTCTACCTAAACCTTATAGGAATATGTTGTATTTAGAGAAAGAGTAAGTATGTATTGCATATATATTAATTATTCGCTTATGTATTACTAATTATTCGTGTATGTATTGTTAATTATTCGTGTATGCATTACTAATTATCTTTGTATATATTATTACTGATTATTTTTTTTATGAATTACTAATTATTCGTGTTTGTATTACTAATTATTCGTGTTTGTATTACACATTATTCTTGTATGTATTACTAATTATTCATGTATGCATTACTAATTATCTTTGTATATATTATTACTGATTACTCTTTTATGAATTACTAATTTTTCGTGTTTGTATTACTAATTATTCGTATATGTATTACACATTATTCTTGTATGAATTACTAATTATTCGTGTATATATTACTAATTTTTCGTGTATGCATTATAAATTATTCATGTATGTATTACTAATCATTCATGTATGTATTGATAATTAGCATTGTATGTATTACTAATTATTCTTGTTTGTATTACTAATTAATCGTATATGTATTACTAATTATTTTTTTATGAATTACTTTAGTTATTCGTGTATGTATTACTAATTATTCGTGTATGCATTAATTATTCATGTATGTATTACTAATAATTATTGTATGTATTAATAATTATTCGTGTATGTATTACCTGTTCGATTTTGTTTTATCTCTACCATCTGAGAAGCCTGAAATATTAAATGAAATTCTAAAATTTGCTATTAATTTTTAATCCTTTACATTGCATATATAATGTCATTTTGGGGTAAAATAGGCTTGGCAATTAATATATATATATATATATCAGATATAATTTGTCCTACAAGTGGTAGACAGTTTTACTAGTCCCTTTCACTACTAAAATTGTGAGTTCGAATCCGGCTCATAGCGAGGTGTACTCGATACAACATTATACGATATATTTTGTTAGTTGAAAATGGCGTTAATCAACCTAACCCTGACCCAGAAATGTTAATATGTATTCTACAATTGTAATATCACTTTGATTTCTTGTCGATTGTTCATCAAACTATCAGTTTGTATATTAACTGTTACTTAATGTATGTGTTTTTGTCCTTTTTCTGACCATTGAACAGCCTGTCCTTTTTTGGTATATTCAAACTTTTTAGTGTAGTATCTTAGATTTTCCTGTGTATAATGCTCTGATATTTGAAACACACGCTTACGTATGGCGATTTAATATGATATTACTACCAAGATGTGAGATGGATAAGCTGAAATCATCATGCGTCATATGGTTTAGACCTTATTTGCACCCATGCGTCCCACCAGGTGAGTGTATATGTTACCTTTCGTTCTCCTGAAGAATATGATCCCTAAAATGATCATTACAATACACGGCACTGGATTCCTGAGGTTCTGAAAATATGCATAAAAATATAATTATAAACGTCAACAAGTCAACCTGAAGCTCTTCAACACAGGACGATGACTCACTGAATGATTGAAAATGTACATACAAATAGCATCACAACGTCAACATTAGTAAGCTTAAACAGTGCACCACATGACTACCTGAATGACTAGCAACTCAGTATTACAACACACCATTATAAGATTTTACTGTGAATCCAGTTTGACAAACCAGCATCCTAGAATCAGAAGTCTTGTATAAATCAAATCCAAGTAAACATTTTTAGATGTCAAAACACAATGGGTTTTTTTGTAAATCAGTTGTGTAGTATCATTTAATATTCAACATTATAGTAATATTTTGGAAATGAATGGTAAGAAATGGATAGAAAATACATTATTGGCATAGCAATTGTTGCTTTTTTAATAATTTAATATAATTTACTGTAACTTTATTCACTACACCGATTGTGTATTTATTTATTTATTTTTATTATTAATTTTTTCTTTTAAATTGTCTTTCAGTTGTAATATGCATATTGAAACATATATCAACACAACATACTGTTTGTAATTGTCATAACGATTATGTTTTTGTCACTTCATCATGATTATATACTTTCATATTTTACGAAAAGAGTATATTGCTCAGGTTCGATATTTCCACAGGAAAATACGAGTCCAATTGCAAATACATATCTAACAAGATTTTCCAAGGATATGGCTCTATAACCAGTGCTTATTTTTTGTTGAATTACAGTGATGTATTACATTTTGAAGAGCATTCATAGCAAATATTACTGTTAAGGTAATCTTAAAGTTTCAATTCACCATTGTGAACATTTTATGAAAGGAACATATATTTGTTTATCTCACAAATGGATGTTTATAGCAGTTAGTGCTATTATTTGTTTTATCTTAAAGTGAAGTGGTTGTGTGTATAAATACACGGTCAAACGCCCAACTCTAGTAGCCGTTATTTCATACGAGAAAAAACGTCATATTGTTTAACATTGATCAAATACAATCAGATAATTTTTACAGTAGTCAGTGTTTCTGTGACACTATCATGGTGTAGTAGAAATATATATATGTTTGTAATTGACAGTTCCTAAATAATGTGATTTATTACAACTAAGGTTAATCTCCCTATGACATATATAGCATTGGTAGATGTTTACCAATTTTGCTTTGCTTACCCCCACAGGTTTTTGAAGTATTTGGATTTTCATGTTATTAATATGATTGTCATTCCAGAGACACATCATGTGCTCTAAATTAGATATCTACGTATTAACTTAAGAATCAACATGATTTTGATGGGACGTTCACATATATGATCGCTATAAAGTCCACCCTTTAATTGTTGGATGAAAGCTTATATCTTTAATAGAACAAAATATAGATACTCTAAAAGACATACCAACAGATGACATTGTTGATTTTCTTTGTATATCTGTAGCAAGGCTCCTGTCAAACTTATTTTCGGCAAACATTCTCAGTTCATACCACGTGTTACTCTGTAATCCTGATAGTGTGTAGGTCTGCTTATTATATTGTGGAATTTTCTGTGGCAACCATGTTTTCGTTTCATTAACAATACGATATTGTATGTTGAAAGTTTGTACATGTCCACCATTATATTCGGGAATCCACTCAATCACAATGCTTGTGTCTGTAGAACTAACTAAAGTGAAATTTGTGGGAGTCTGTGGGGGGCCTAAAACATAATAAATTATTTCAAAATAGTTTGAATTCATTGAAATTTAGAATTTATGAATTTTTTTAGACTAATATCCTTCCACTGAGTTCAATCTTAGATAAACGTTACAGAAAAACAAATGAATAATCAAGAATGGACAATCCAACCACATTGAGTACACAATATTCACAAGCCAAATACAGACACAGAATATTAAAAAGATCAGAAACGCGAACCCCACAAAAATCGGATGTGGGCCCAAATGCTCGCAAAGGGTAAATATTTCCTGTCTCTTATAAGACACTCAACATGTTACTCATATAGTCAAAGACGTAAAGTACAATATTCGTTTTGCTTTCTGTTTTGTTTTTATTTTATACTTTTTTTTCTTCTTTTTTTGTTTGTAGTTTGGCTTAGTTTCTTGTGTTGTTTGTTTTTTGTTTGTTTATTTTTTGTTTTTGTTTTGTTATTTGCATGATGCATTTATCTTCTATGTTAAATACTTACTCGCAGATTCTAGCAAGACAGAATGCTGTACAGTTTGACTGGCACCATATGACAGCTGTAGCCTATAACTAACATTGAAGTCAGATTCATACAATTGTTTGATGGTCAGCACAACACTGTAACCATCCAGTTGTACATCTTTACCGTGGATTGTATCATTAACTATTGCTAGACTTTCTAACACGACATATTTGGTTGATGTTGACACTTGTATGTTACCTCTGTACCACTGCTTTGTTTTATATATAGGTATACTGTATACATAAACATTGATATCTACATTTTTACCAAATGCACCATACTGTGTTAAACTGTTGTCATTTGTAAATATTGGTCGAGCTGAAAGGCACATAATAAAATTAATAGTTGTTTATATGTTATATGAGTTTCAAACAATTTTAGTCTATGTGACCTTAACCGATTCTGGCTATTTTGCTTAGGTTCTTTTACTTTTTCTCGCAACGACTTTTATACTATTTTTCTTTCAAATCATTTGACTATGAGCTTCTTGTGATGAAGGATATGACATAAACGTGTCGTGCACACAAATTCGGATATCTACGTTTTTATTGATATACATTACAAGGGAGTATAAATTCACTAAAAGTATCCAATTTAATTGCGTAAGCAAAGTTGCAAGTGCACTCTTACGAGTTATGACCGTTTTACTAATAAATGGTAACTAAGAGTTACGATACAAACAATGAGAAGAGCATAAATTAAGCAGAAACTTGTAATAATAATAATGATAATAATAACTATCTTTATTTAAACAGGATATCTCATTTGTTTGTCTGTCCTTCTTCGAATTACGGATTCTGATTACCCTTTGATATCTTCACTCTCTTCTTAGTATACAACGCTTTAGTTTATAGTTCATGGTCCTGTAATATTTACAATATTTAACAAACAATAACATATATGGTTATTTAATTAACAATATCAACTTATTTGACATAAACAAACAACGTATTAGACACACAAATTATACACAGCACAATGTAATTAGATATCTAATGATTCTTCCCTTGTAACCCGATGTTACAGTTTCCACTTTCTCCCGTTGTTCTAGGATATATATCACTGACTTGGGCTGCTGTCAAATTAATATATTTGATTTGCATCGTTTTGACTCCATCAAATATTCCATTTCACTGTACAAAAGCAAGAATATTATCCAAAATATACTATCGTGCTAATCGTTAAACGGATTCATCTGTTTAATATCCGAAGACCACCATCCACAACAGAGCTATCGCGAAGCTTAACATTCCGGACGGAATCCAGTTACCTGACGTGGAACGTATATATCAACAATGACATAATATAAAACCGGAGTGTATATCTTAAAACCTAGCATTTAAAAATCACAACCGCTTACCGATGTGTTCTTCTACGTTTGTATATCTTTACTCTTAAATAAGCAAATCACAAGTTATTGTGAATGGTATCAATCCCTGTGGTACCATCTTCGCATTGTTTGTTGACCTTTTGATTTATATATAGTTGTTTTCCTTATTTATATATATATATATTATTGTTATTGTTTTCGGTTCTAAAATGAGAAGCTACATTGTTTGTATTATCTTGGTAGACTTACATCTAAAACAAAGTTCCTGAGTTAATATACAATGTATTTTAATAGACCAGTAGACCAGCATATTACAATTACAGCGGGCCACTCCTATCCCACTAAGACGCCATCAGATATAAAACAAATAATAATTTAAAATGACACAAAGATAGATCTAGCTCTGTCTTATTTAGTATTTGAGAATTCCGGCTATTCAGGATTTTAGCAAATATCTGAAATCTACAATTGAATATTTCATGACAGCTTACATTTCATTTTAAAGATTACAACATTATCTAAAGTTGAAAATTGCTATTGATGTTTTCTACCTCAATTATTTGAGAAGTCTTGTTATTTTTAGTGGAGCATGACCATATTCTAGCAATAAACCGTCGCATAAAATATGTGTAACATCAAACTACGCAACATGACATCTAGGTCGTTGATTATTGCACGGCTCTTTGACGGTAATGCAATCACAGTTTAGATTTAAAGTGTGCAATATATCGTGTCTTCGTGTATTATTTCATAGTTCTTAGCTATTGCTTACATTCTGGTATTTAAACCTTAAAAAGATCAAAGGAAAAGAATGCATTTATGTCACAAGCTGTTTCATTTACAAATGATTATAATGATAATGGAATGATATGAATCTGTTTATTTTACAAACCAGTTATTATGACATAACCAGATCATGTCTGTTTTACATACCGCTTATTGTGACATAACCAGATCCTGTCTTTCCTACATACCATTTATTGTGACATCACCAGACACTGTCTGTTTTACATACCATTTATTATGACATCACCAGATCCTGTCTGTTCTACATTTCCATTACTGCCTACAATACCATTACCAGCACTACATACAAATTCACCACTGTCCTGGTATCTATCTTGTACAGTAATACTTGGTAATGTCAGTACACCATGTTGTCCTCCATTGAGCTCACGAATCAATGCACCATACTTAGACTTATGCTGCCATTCATAGTAGGTATATGTACTAGGATTACCTACAGGGACACATGTCACTGTTCTGTTGGCTTCATTTTGATCATAGGTAACACCATTTACTGTCACAGTTGGAGCATCTGTAAATGAAAATACACAAAATGTAGAAGTCAATATGTGTATTAAACTGTCCTTCGTGTTAGTAATACTAAATGTATAATTGTATATAAAAATAACGTTCACTATGCAATGATATTTACACATAGCATAAACTCACACTATTGCATTTAAAAAGTGACAAATTATATACCGAACCGACAATGATGTAGCAGATGTACTTTGATATCTTCGCTTCAAAGCTAATCTTATTATTAACAAACATAATTAATCATTTCGCTATCACGTTAATGACTTTTCCTTGCTTTCCTCCCATATAGCTAATTTAGAATGCAACATGGAAATGAAGATCTTTACTTTTGAAAGGCAACATAATGTGGCAGTGTTAAACCGGCCATAATGGTCACAGCCCTATCCTAGTGGCTAAGGAATAATACATACATGGAAATCCACCACAAATTAGAGCCATAAAAATAACTTTTGTTTTCATACAGATGACAACATAACCATGAACAATATAAAAGTGCATTCATTGGATGATCATTGGAGATCAGATGTATGCAATAAGTCGTAAACATGTTAGAATAAAAATCAACAGTAATACTATATTTACATGTACAAAGCAATGTACTTACTAGTTCAGAAATCATATTACATTCATTCGTAACCAATACTGTGTTCAACTTACATGTAACATTTAAAGTTATGGAGGTCTGTATACCACTAGAAGCAGCCACATTAACAGCTTTACATGTTAACACCTGTCCATTATCACTCTTTCCTACACTGTATGGCAAGTCAGATATCACTGTATATGTATCACTAGCTGTTATATGACTGGACCGTTCTGTAGCATCAGATGTAACATCCTTCTGTCCTATTGTCCATTGTAACGTAGCTTTAGGACGACTTCCTGTTGTTGTACAGGATACAACCAGTGGTTGTGTCTCCTCTATACTGCCTACATATCCAGTAATGGTTGGTGGGAATGGTCTCACTGATATGATATGCAAATGATGTTACTAACAGAAGACAGAAGCAATTTTTGCGTGATGTTTTCACAATATAAATCAAGAAAAAGTTATATTTTCAAAACGTCAGGTTGGTGTGAATTTGTGTTTATATATTCCTTGTCAACATATTTCAGAAAATTCAAAATGAGTTGAATTACTCTTGTCTATTATGGTAAATTAAGCCAAAACTAAAGCAACATTTTCTTCCACTTAGTGATGTTATTTAGTATGTGTACAAAGTGAAAAGTAAACCAGTAGATGTAGAATTACTTACAGTTTAGATGTATCATTGCAGAATCAGTCATTGTATTCTGTGAATAATCAGCATGACTAGCTTGACATGTGACTGCCTTGTGATCATCAGATCTGTTGATGGCAGTCAATGTATGTTGTACTGACTGAGTCTGATTGGCTACAGTCTGTCCGTCTATTATTAGTACAACATTAGGAACTGGTTTACCTCCTACTGCTTTGCATGACAAAGTTAGATCCTGGCCTTCTGTTCCTATTAATCTGCTTTGTGGTGTAACGTTCTCTATTCTTAAACTAGATGGTGGTACTGTAAAATAACAACAAATGTCAAAACATTAATTATAAATTATCTCTATTTCTGATATAATTTTAGTAGAAGTATTGTTAAATTGAAGTCAAGACTCAGCCCATTGTCCTTTCATGTTAGCTTTAATAACAGATAAACATTCAAAATATACTTAAATCTAAAGAACTGTCATGAATGAAATTAGTTGGTAGTTGCGCTTATATGTACCTATGTAATTATTGCTTTCAGCACTGAAGTTGAGATTTGATTCCCTCCCTTGATGAAGTGCTCCCTTTTCCTCCATTAATAATACTCACACAGTAACTAAAGTTGTTCAAAGGGGAGGGGGGCAATGTTCAATACTCAAAATCCAGACTTAATAGCTAAGTTCAATCTAACATTAACATTAATACAGCTAGTAGTAGTGCTTCTTTGTTTTCAAGGGGAATGTGAATAAGCCTCCCAAACCCCCCTGCCTACAGTACAGGCATGGTATATGAGTATGACTGAAACATACATGTGGATGCCCTACAGAAGACCACCAGATTCGTAGCAGAAACTGAAATTCAAGTGCAAAGGCGAACGAAACGAGGAAGAAGACTGAAACATTATTGAAAGTGGCATAAAACAGCTATTACCCATCACATACCCTCAGACAACTGTTTAAAGTATACTAACAGTATAGTACCAGTATCTTCCACGTATTATGTCATCAAATGTTAATTATCTTACATTCAAACCTGTATAGAGGTTAACTATTGTTTGTGCAATAATGTGTCATACATTATACAACTCCATTTGCATTTAGACAATTTGAATGCATTTTTCCCACCCTCTGTACCTTCAAGTGTATGACCTTATATACCTCTATTAGTTCCAGCTTTAATATATTCATATCAATATGATGTTTCATGACAAATACAATTGAATATCGAATGGTGGTTTTTAAGAAGATCATTTTTAAAACATTTTCCCAATACAGCCTACATGTATGTTAACAATTCCTTAGACCACCAAGACTGGAACCCCATTAACATTGTAGATCCTAGAGGTCTACATTCTCATATTTAATTTGTACTTCAATATTCATATTACATATTTTTCATAAACAGGATGTTCCAATATTTCAACATCATGTCAAGGTGTACTTGATACATCATTATGTGATAAAGTTTGTCAGGGTACTCCAGTTTGCTCCACCAATAAAACTGATCACCATAATATTGCTGAAATACTGTTGAAACTGGTGTTAAACACCATTACCCCCCACCCCCCCCAATATTTCAAATATATTCCCAATTAAAGCTTTTATTACACTTCTGACCCCATATACCATGGGGCATTTATTTGTAAAAAAAAAATATAATCTTATATAATCATAAAAGTGTATGTTTTAATACAAATATATATTGTACTTGCATTTCCAGGGCAGCCCGCTTTGAACCTATACACCCTCAGGGGTTCTTCATTATCATATAAACCTAGATCAGCATATCATGATGATTCTTGTCATAATTATTTTTGTAAATATTTTATCCCGAGGGACAGCAAGGGATAAAATGCAATGAAAATAATGTTACACATGCTAAAACGTTATACTAACTATGGTTTCCGTGAATTATTTCAATTCTAGTAGGAAAAATCTGACTTATATTTTGAAGTGGAAGTCAGTAATGGTAATGACTAATGCATGTACATGTAATAACAAAATCCACTAACCTTTATGTTTACAGTTGTTTTTACTACATGGATATCTAGACGGTGATGCAAATAAGTTACTGATATTTTCCAATTTGATGGCATTTTGTATTTATCTACCATAGCAAGTAACATGCTCACAAAATCATCAAAATAAATCAATAACCAGCTTGTGTCAATGTCACCAGCATTCCTTGCAAACTACGTCACCGGAAGATGACAAATTACAATTGTCAAAGTCGCTAGATGGTTGTCTTAAATATTTTTTCCAGAAAAAATTATATGTCAAGAAACAAATTGAGAATTTTTATGTTTGTGTGCGCTGTCCTGCATGAATACATTAATTTACTTAAAGACTGATGTTTATCATTTGTTCGTCAATACACATGTGCAAATTAAAAAATATCGGGAGTTCTATCACAGTATTATTTATATAGCCAAACAAGGACGTCATGTTTGAATATTGGTTGAATGTTGACAATTTGTTTAAACTTTATTTTCATACTTTACTACACATATCATAGCATTTCTATCACTGATTCTTTAAATTATTGCTTTAAAGATTGACATGTACTTGATTGTTTGTTTGATGGTGTTTAATGCCACTTTCAACAATATTTCAGTTATATCATGGCGGTCAGTTTTATTGGTGCAGGAAACCAATGGACCCGGAAAAAACCACTGACCTGTCACAAGTCACTGACAAATTTTATCACATAATGTTGTACACCTCGCCCTGATCGCGGTTCGAACTCACAACATCAGTGGTGATAGGCATGCACTTGATTTCAACCTTTAGGACCACTCTACAAAGTTTGGGCAATCTATCTTATCAAATCTAAATTTTGTAACAATAATTAATCATGTAAGTGCTAAATCTTACTAACAAACAATCAAATCTCTGTTTCACCACATTAAAGATGACCAATATATAATTACACCTACCTATGAGATCTAACTGTAAATAGAAGATTTGACGCACTCCATTAATAATTCAATCACATCTATACTTCTTTACATCAGATACTTGAACATTCAGTATATGTAATCTGTAATATAGTCCTGTTGATAGATACGTAGATGTTGAATATTTAGAACTATCTATAGTATCAGCTGCACTTGCTATAATAATAAAATTATCATCCTTAAGCATGTTCCAACTCAGATCGTCACTTCTAAATCCACATTGTAGAACAGCTTCTCCACCTTGTACTACACATACTGGGGTAGGATTAGATACATCATTGGTACAACAGATATTACCTATAAATTAAAAATATTCATTAATGCTTATGGGTCCAGCATTATTCAACATTCATTAAAATATAAAAATCGTGTAATATTTGGACATCCTTGCTTGCACTTCATAATCAAAGGAGGTGAAGACATCTATTTCAATAGAAAATTAAATTATATTTTTATGATTTAAAGTAAACCTGTCAAATACAAATTTAAGAAAATCAAAATAGACATCAAATTTAGTGTCAACAATGACCAGAGATTAATTTAATTACTACATGTAATTATCATCATTATGTAGTATATGTGGAATCCATGGTCAGGGCAGAGGATTTGGTTTAGATTCACCTCCTACCATTTTCCTCAAATCACAAATACTAATCATTGATTGGTCAATTACATGCATGTAATGCCACTCCAGAGCAGAGAACTTACTTAAACTGAAAAGATAATCCATCAATTAAAGCAAGATAACATATTTTCCCCTAAAAATCATATTATTTTTATCATATTTGTATACTGTTTTTGAATAAACTTTTCAATTCTGATGTATTCATTACATGGACTTTCACCATAATTTCATTCTACTTTGAGGAAACTTAATACAGAATCTTCCACACATGTTTAGATTCTTCCTACCAAGTTTCGGTACATATGGCTAAGCAGTTTCAAAGGAGAAGATAATTTAGAAATCGACCAATCAGAAACAAGAATTGCATGTGGTGGCCATGTTTGATAACCGATCGGGACGAAATGAGCATTCTTCATAGAGGACATTCCATAGATGCTTCCTACCAAGTTTCGGTGGTAGCCATGTTTGCAAACCGATCGGGACGATATGAGCAATCTTCATAGAGAACATTCCATAGATGATTCCTACCAAGCTTTCGCTCTGTGCAAAATATCGACAAATGTAATGCCTCCCCATGTTAAAATGAGCATAAAACATGACATGAGATAAGTATTTCTTAAATAATACCAAAAATAACTCTTTATTTAATGACATTTTTGTTGTATATCGCTTGCCACTTGATTATCATTTATTGTAGCACATATATGCACTTATTATGATCTATGGGCAGTGCCGTGGTAGCGCTCACAATGTGTGCCCCTGAATAACCATGTTGTCCATATTATTTGCTGGCAGTAACCAGTTGTTTATTAAGACCACGGTTAGGACTGCAACTGACCTAAATAAACTATATCACTTACCAAAGATTGCTAAAAATACCAAAAACAGTAAAGATGATAGTAACATCGTAAAATGATTATAATACTTCCTTGTTGCCTGTCGTTACAGGTAACTTCATAATTCATTCACGGTACACTTTGTTTAATTTAAAATCCTATTGATATATAGGGCATTTAAACATATTCATTCAATATATAAGATAGAGAGATATATTATGAAGGCATTTAGTATATAAGTTTGGTTTGGGTTATGGTGTTTAAAGCCGTCGCTTTCAACTATATTTCAGTTATATTATTGCGGTCAGTTTTATTGGTGGAGGAAACTGGAGTACCCAAAGAAAACCACCGAACTGTCGCAACTCACTGACAAACTTTATCACATAATGGTGTATCGAGTACACTTCGAACTCACTACGTTAGTGGTGATAGACACTGATATCATAAGTAGTTGTAAATCCAACTACCATACGCTCACAACCACGACGGTCCCATTTAACCTATATTGTGTTTATCCTCCAATCTCATATAGCCCATATTGTCTAAAAAGAGCAGAACCAAGCGTCGTTTTCAGCTTTTTTATGGTGTCATAAGTGAAGTCCGCGCTTATACTCTTACCATTTCTAAACCGTGCCCGTACATGAATCTCTGTACCATGACAAAACAATATCCAGTCAATGCAATTTGACTGCTCAAATAGAAGCACTACATGATAATTATGAGTACCTATTGTACAACTACGAGTTATTTTAAGATGTCAAATTGTTTGTCTTTTCCAATCGTTTGACTTTTAGCGTACCTGATGTAGATAATTTCAGAAACGTGTCGTTTGCACTACATGGATCTATGTTTTTATTATGTTTATTACAATAATTGTTTTATCATTTGCTTTATTTTATTTTATTTTATTTTAGTTTGTTTTGGTAGCGAATGTATTCTGCAATCTCCATTATTAATTGCAGTAAATCTCCAAGCGTTTATAAATGATAAATGCGACAAACGAAGAGGACATTTAAGGATTGATCGCAATTTTTGTTTGGTTCATGAATAAATAACCTAAATCAGGATGTACACACGGGGAGCAGATTACGCAAGGGTGTATACAACCTGATTGAGGTTATTTCGAATGAACCGAACAAATAATTTAGATCAATCCTTATAAATTAATTCAAACTTTTTTTTTATATTTATATATATATTTATATATTTATTTTTTCAAAATAAGGCAAATAATCGGAAATACATTTAGATAACCCCAATGGTGCCTCATTTAAGGAAAATCGCCTGATGACAACTGCACGTGACGCCTTGAGAACCACATCTATTTTCAGATTCAGTACATATGAAAATAACTGTAACTTTTTAAACCAATCAAACACGTATAAAATGACATGTGACTCAAAAATTAATGTATGTATATGTATAATAAATTAAACAGATATAATATATACGGTATATCTGTATTAATTGTATTAAATTCATCTAGTATC
Source organism: Bathymodiolus brooksi (assembly GCA_963680875.1). NCBI lineage: Eukaryota > Metazoa > Mollusca > Bivalvia > Mytilida > Modiolidae > Bathymodiolus > Bathymodiolus brooksi. The sequence goes on along the minus strand of OY804578.1, from coordinate 66,888,478 downwards.
ATGAAAAATAAAATATATACAAACAAAATAATATGATAGAAATGCTATGTCGCTTTTATGTTAGAGGTATCGAATTAGACCATTTCTACCTATTTTCTATTGTTTTTTAACCTTCTCCGACAGTGTGACATTTCGTTGTTATTTATATAATAATGTGGTCTTGTCCAGGTACTATTTTGGCATATTACCTGGACAAGAACACATTAATATCATTAATTTACTGAGTGTCTAATTGTCCAGGTAATATGCCAAAGTATTACCCAGGTAATTTCAAAATATTAAAGTACCAAATATCACTACAGAAACTTACACGAAGAATAATAATGAATAATACTATTGTGGTAAATTTCGTTTATTTCCTAAGCAACACAAAAAAATCCAAGTGACTGAATTTCTAGGTATGTCTAGCAAACTGTGCTGCTAAAGGCGATGTTTGCTCAAATGTTCATAGACAACAAAGGTCAATTTAAAATCAGTACCTCTCTTAAGCATCTAGTTTTTGGATACAAAATCTTTGATAATAATATTTCGATTTAAGGTGTCAAAACACTAATTCACCAATCAGAGCTTAGAGTATATACGAAAGTATTCCCTTTTCAAGAAAAACGTTCTTTTCACTTTATAGCATTGTGAAAACTACTGAATGGAATGGACTAATTAAAATTGATAATTGAAGTTAAATATATAGGAATTATTTTGAGCCCAAATTTGGTCAACTTAGTTGTATTTTAATACCCCTATGGATGATTCTATTCATGACCTATAAATACTGAATTTCTTGGGGATGACCGAGCTATTTTTAGAGTAGGTGTTTTCCGTAGCACGGCATTTCACTGCAAGATTTTAATTATGCCCTGATATTTTGACAGAACATAGAGGAATCATGTACGTTTCAGAGAATATATGGTCTTGGAAAGGTTAAACTTAAGATAAAATGGCCAGGTAGGCTCGAAAAAACACAAATTTAGCAGAAAACGTTAAAGAAATTAATTAGTGGCTTCACACCTTAAACTACATTCTAGCAATTCTAGAGTATTCTATGTACAAATCATATTATGTGTTGTTTGAGAATTACGAACAAGATTAAATGCATGTAAAAATACATATTCGAGTATGTTGGTGAACAAGATACAAAAGTGTATTGAAAAGTAATGATGAAAATGAATATGATATATGTGTTGTAAAACAAAATTCATATAGGTTAATTATTCCTTGGATATTCAATGATGGTTTCACAGGGTAATTTCAAAGGAGCTTGAACTTTGAAGATAAATTGTAACAAGCATTGTTGAATAAAATATATCTTGTTGTCAAAAAAAGTTTCAATAGACATAATTGATTTTTTTCTTCAAACTATTATCAAATATTAGTTTTATAATAATAGTATGCTATGATTTAATATATGATAATTTCATTGATGATAGAGTTGAATATTAGCGATAACAGGTTGTTTGTCCTTTTTTTCTTTTTCATTTTGGCCATTTTGTTGTCTGTCCTTCGATTTGCGGATTCCGATTACCCCTTTGGTATCTTCAAACAATTTTTACAAAGAACACATCTTGTAGGCAAGGGTGTGCTATGATAATGTGGGATGATATTTTAATTTTATTTTGAAAAAGGAAAATGATTGATAGGCATGCAATTCTGCACGAGTCATCAAGGTTCACTTCTAAGAAACCTGCCCATAAAGAGCCGCAGCAAGTCTTATATGTACTAGTAGATTTTTGTTTGTAGCATTTCCATACCATTGGTTTTTTTCTGGTATTCTTATATAAGACATTTGAGATCATAATATTAGAAAAGAAAATACAAATACCTAAGTACATGACAGTATAATTATATATATTTAAAACGCCGAAATCTTGTCAGGGTCGACTAGTCTCAAATCTTTGAAAGCATTATCAGAATGAAGCATATAAAGGATACATGTACATATGTATATTCATTTCTTCACCCTTCTGTCTTTTACTACAATGTAAAGGATAAAGTTAATACAAATTAATCGTGAAGATCATCCTCTGGTACGCGGAAGACGCTTTCTTCCTTATTTGAAGTTGTAACCAAACATATTTTTAGTTAGAAAATATCACACGCTATCTTAAAAACATCAATGTACTCGACATGAATAGAATAAGGTTTACAGATAAAGAGATTTATTCAGCTGATGACAATAAAAAACAAAGATACAAAATACCTCTATACAGTTATGTTATCCTTAGAAGGATCTTAATTTTGTATGTCAGTTTTAAAACAATAACACAGAAGTATAATGTTACAAATTACACGGGAAATATGATGATAGTACTACTAGAGGACAGAACAAAAGAGATACACCTGTTTTTATAAATTTTAATATATTTCATTGTGATATTTTAAACCTATGCATATCGTCGATCTACGGCTACTGATTACCTTTTGGTAGGCTTCAAACTTTTCTTACATGTAATAATCGAACATATATTTTCATACGTTGGTCAGTGAAAACGCATGCATTGGTTTTAACACGTCCATATTTTCCGGCGCTATATTAGAAGAGTTTGAAGATATCAAAGGGGTAATCAACATTCCTATATAGAAATACCAGTAATGTCATAAAACAATTTTCCGGCTGATTATCAGTTCATCAGAAAACAGCATAAAAATCACCAAAATTCCACGTCTTTCTAACGATTTGAGAGAGCGTTCCATTATCTGTTGAAAGGGATATTAGTTTTAGAGGCTTTGTGTTGTGTCACCCCAAGGTGTTGTAGACTTTTGAAAAAGATATTAGTTGTAGTCACATGAAATATTACTATGGGATTTCATGTCACTACATCGATTATTGCTGTAGTCATAAGCAATCCCATAGTAACTATGTTCTCTGTTTGATCTACCGGCAGCAATAGTATGTCCACTTTTCTACGACAGTGAGTATGTATTGCAGGAACAGAAAATAAACTATGTATCGCTTACCAAAGATTGCAATAAACACCACAGATAGTAACGTAGACAGCAACATCGATAACTTACTGGGTATTATGCTTTCTGGTTCATCTGAAAAATGACTTTATTATTAATATATACTTAGTTGAAGTGTTAAAAAAGTTTTTAAGGTGATGTCTATAAATATTTAGTAGTATTTAAAGTACCATTGAAATATATATGTAGAGTGTATGTGTGTAGAGTAACATCCACTCAATATAAATATTCCCAGGGAATCGAGAAAAGATACCGGATAGTTTATTGCGTCTAATAATTCGACCCAACAGTGTTGAATGTCAGATGTTTTGGCTGAGAACCTTGTTATTGTTGGCTATGTTATATTTCCTTCAGTAAAATTCGAACGTTTTACATAATTACCAGACATATATCATCATCGGATGTTTGCTTTGGTTTCATTTGGTAAAGTAGGATATTAAAATGCATTACAAAGAACGACGATGAATGATTGCCATGAAGACACCAATAATATCAAAGACTTACTTAGGCCTTAGTCAGGTGAGCATGAAATGAAAACACAGAGCTCTCATCAAGTTATTTATAGGACCAAATGACAGGTAAAGACAACTGGAAATAGGCGTTAATTAAATGAATCAACTAGAACATCACATCTTTATGATTGAAGATAAAGTGAGAATAATTATGTCTGTTACCCTCAAAAACAACAGCCAAAAAGAAGACACATATGCTTAACATGAAGACTATTATATCAGTCCCTGCAATACACAGAAAGCATGCTATATAATTCAACATTGATGCAGTCAGAGTGTGGTCTTCAGTGGCGCTAGAACTGATATCTCAAAAATAACTGTGAGTTACTGATGCCAGCTCTCTTCATGTAATCATTTGATATTTACAGATGCAAACATATCACAGCATGTTTCAATACAAAGGCTGTTTTGTTTATATGGAAAGACGAATGTAGGTCAGTAGTATATGGGTACAGCTCAGTTAGCATTTGCGCAGGTGCTGTGAGGTGCTACCGGAAATCACGTGACCGGAAGTGACGTCAGTCACGTGACCGGAAGTGACGTCAGTCACGTGACCGGAAGTGATACCAGACACATGCCATGACAGGACGTATGCTCTGCGCATGCGCAACAGGAAGTTGCGCAATATCCGCCCTAGTGTGGCCTTTTGACCGGAAGTGACAAAGTCACGTGACCGGAAGAGGCCTTGTCCGGAAGTGGCCCTGTCCAGAAGTGGCCCTGGCCGGAAGTAGGTTCTGCGCATGCCCCGTTTTTCTCGCGTGTTTTTCTTAGTAATAGTACAGTAGTAACATGGCTACCGGATGTGACCAAAGATCACTTGACCCTTTCGGGGTTCCCTTGGGTGTGCGCATCCGCAACCGGAAGTTGCACAACACCCGTAGTGACCAAAGTCACGTGACTCCTTCGGAAGTGTCCTTGTGGTGTTCTCTACGACGTACGCGTCCATTTACCATAGGAAACCCCTGCGTCCTATATTTAGCATGGCTACTGGAACTAGCCCTGGTTATCTGCCCCTTTTATTTTCATATAGTGTCTATATAGGTTGTGTAGTACTTCTACTTTGCTAAGAGTACATTTGAAAATTTCCACCTGCAAAATGTTTTTTTTTTATATTTTCACACTTTTAATGTTTAAAATAAGACAACAATTAACCAAAATAAAATCGATAAATTCCATGGTCGATTTGTAATTACTTGGGGTTAGTTTTTTGAGTTTTTTTTTTTTGGGTATTGTGAGGATCTATTAATTATACCAGATTTGAAATACTTGTATTGTGACATGTATATATTAATGAATTACTTATTTAACTCTTACATGTCCAAAAAGTCTTATTTTTCCAAAGAGCCTATTTTTGGCTTTTCAAACCACCCCTCGAGTGCCAACGTCCTATTTATAAGCTTCGTGTAAAACCGCATTCATCGATGACGTCACTGTAAACATGACGTCACAACGTTGCATGAGACGTTCTCTGCCAAATTACTTAGTCATGACGTCATATCATTGGAATGTGAGACAAAACATACTAACCTGACGTTGGTGAATGAACGACAAAATAACGTGACGTTATGTACGAATTGTTCCTACCTTATTTCTACCTTTATTCCATTGGATGTCGATAATTATGGGGACAGTTTGTTTTTTATTGTTTTTCAGCTTTTTGTCAGCTGGACGTTTTTTTCAAATACGCGTTACTGGTTTGAAATTTAACAAAAGATTTTTTCGAGTACCGTAAATATTTCATTCGCCAAAGATGGCTACCTGTGACCGAAGGCCACTTGACCCCAACGTCGCCCGAGGCATTTCCCAATAATGCATCACTATACGTCATAATAAATTATCCCGATAGGTGGCGTTACTATCTCGTAACTTGGTAACTTCATAACCAAGGCCTTTCGTAACATCTTCGTACCTTTTCGTAACTTCGTACCTTTTTCTTAACCTCGTACCCTACTAGCCAAATTACGTTGTCAAAACGTTGTGACAACGTAACTTGTTCGTTGTTACAATGTAAGAATTTTACGTTTTAACTACGCCGATTTGTAGACTCCCCTAGACGTAAATACCACGTTGTGGTACTACGTAGTAAAAGACCTTTCTACAACCAAACGACAACCATGACCATGTAAAGACGTTTACACAACGTAACCACCAACCATCACAGGACCTTTATAAGAGGTAATTACAACTAATTAAGGATGTTTACACAACGTAACTACCAACCATCATAGGACCTTTATACGACGTAATTACAACCACCAAAGGACCTTTACATGACGTAATTACAACCACATAGGGTCCTTTAGACAACGTAACTACAACCACCTAGGACCTTTACACACCGTAACTACGACCACCTAGGGACCTTTACACAACGTAACTACGACCACCTAGGGACCTTTAGATGACGCAACTACAACCATTTCATTATAGTTATACAACTACAAATAATGTACAACCCTAAAATGACTTGTATAGCCAAATTATGTTGTCAAAGCACTGTGACAATGTAATTTGGATAGTAGGGTAACTATAATCACATTAAGACCGTTACACCATGCAACTACCAATTACATTATTTCTTGTGTATTTAAGGACCTTTTGTGATGTTCTTATTTCCATCCCATGTTCTTAATTTTTTTGAGTTAACTAATAAAATATAAAGTTCTAAACATTTATTAATCCAAATTATTGCAATTTTTACAGATGATGAAACACTCTTTCTACCCTCAGACTCCTCCCATCATAATCTAGAAGTAATTATTATACAAATATAAATATGTCGGGTAATAATAAATATATCAGATTAAAAAACATGTAAAATAAATGTACTAAAAATCTTTATCTTGTGAAAGTTGCATTTGACAAAATTAAAGATGTATATAGATAACATGTCTAGAAGTAATGAATAGGTACACATCCAGTGGAGGACCTACATTTTAAGCTCCCTGAACTATTATGTGGGCCCTTTTGCAGCCAGCAAGAATAACCAACAAGGTCAAAGGGCCATGAACAGGGTGTTGGGATGGAGTCCTTGACAATGGGCCAAACATTGATCCCTTTTCCACCAGCAAGGAGGTTTGGGTAATGGATGGTATCTTCTTCAATGGTGTTGTTCCATGGGAGATCCTGATAAAAAATTTAACCACTATATCTCAGATTTTTATTAAAATTGCTGTACTGGGATATAATCATTTTATGCTAGAAAACAGAAATATCTCAATAAATATGGGAACTGAAGCACTAGTTGCTGGCTAAGGAAACAGCAGAAATACATGTATACATATAAAAATATCACCCTGCTAACTATGAACCAAACTTATAAGAACAACTTGACCTATACATCTATTCTTTAGTTTAATATTAAAACACTAAAAAAGATATAATCGAAAATTACCAAAAACGAAGAAACATTTGTAGGAACCAAGATCACACCACCCAACATCAATGCAAAGAAAAAAGAATTTTTTCATTCTTTAAATTACTAGAGAGGAAGGTCATTAGAGGGGGATCGTTAGGATAAAGAGGTGATAGTCTAGAGTTTTGGTGTTTGAATGCACAAGCCAGAGGAGTGCAGCCTGAATTAAGAATTCATATGTCTGTTTATGGTTCCGATTGGTTCTAACATAAGGACTGAGCTGTCAAACTATTACGCTGTGCACCAACGAAGAATTCAAGGATCCAACTGCCAAAATGTAGGCTATGAATAGATTCTGGCTACGTCAAGGAGCCCATACAGCTTGGGATTCAGGTGCTGCAACCCCCCAAATTTGGAAATTTTACTAATTACAGGGACATTTTGAGGCCATATGAAATTGGAATTGGAGCATATTCTAAGGTCAATATTAAGTACATTAACCCGTTGACTTATGATTCTATTACTAAAATAGCCTTATTTTAATAACAAAGACTTAAAAAAAAACTCCATTAAGTTTGTTGAAAAGTTAGTTCATTAAAAAAGCTGTTTCCGGGATATAAGGGGCCCTGAAGCGTAAGTTTTTTTAGTTTCATAGTAAGATCTACCAGTGTACACATCCCAATCTGAGAAAGCTGTAACCCCAAAATATTCTTGTTAATTGTATATAAAAATATAACAAAGAACAATAATCTTTTAAGCGTCATAGTAATTCAAAATAAGAATATCAAAACCAATATATCACATCCCCTACAGAGAAAAAATATAACCCTAATTTTTCTTTCTTTCTTAAAAAAAGAATATATATAAATAAATATGGGGGCAGTCGTGATCGTATGGTAGTTGGATTTATAACTACCTATGCAATCAGTGCACATCACCACTAATGTTGTGAGTTCGAATCCGCTTAGACGAGGTGCACTTGATACAACATTATGTGACAAAGTTTGTCAGTGACTTACGGCAGGTCAGTGATTTTCTCTGGGTACTCCGGTTTCCTCAACCAATAAAACTGACCGCCATGATATAAATTAAATATCGTCGAAAGTGGTGTTAAACACCACATGGCATAACCCTAACTCTATCTATTAAATATGCATTTAACAAGATAAATCATGAAACTCATATAAATACACACAATCATATCTGAAAAAAAATCAAATACTAAGTTTTTTAAAGTAACTTTAAATGTTAAATTTCAATTTATATACTGGCATACAAATCATGATTTTCATTCAACTTTCATTCAACATTATATTATATAATACTATCCTGGGTACTCCGGTTTCCTCTACCATTATAAACTGACCAATATGATATAACTGAAATATTGTTGAAAGTGGTGTTAAACACTCATAACCTTATAATTAACTCTAACCCACATTATCTCAACCATACTGATACTGATATAAATCACAAAACTTGCATACAAAAAAACCACATTCAAAATCTAACATTTGGTCAGCAAAAAAATGCAAGATATAAAAAACAACAAAGTTAAATGAACAATGAAAGGTTTCCTTCCACTATAAAGTGTTTTTTCTCCATCAAGTATCTGGAAAGCTCCCTTCATTGGTGGATTGGTTCTGAACAAAATAATATGATATTAATATTTTCAGCTAAGTCGAACAACTTTAGGGGTGAAAGTATTTTTAGTAACTATTTTGATCATGATCAGAAGCTTGAAATTAGCTACATGTAGGGTAGGTAAACAGATATTTGTGACTGTAAGTGAAGACACATTGTAAAACCTATAATTAATTGATTATAATTCAGAAATATATTGCATGGATATATATTACAGAGCTAAAGAAAGAAATCAAAAAACAGTGACCAAACATATATGTTAAATTTTATTGACAGGACAAATCTAGAAAATCTCCATTCATGTAAAAAAAACCACCATGGGAACAGAGGAGAATTAGAAGAGATATAGTACAAATAAGTGCATTTCAAACATTTAGATCTATTGCAAGTCTACAATATTATCAAAATTAAAACTTAATTTTAGAAGAAGCATTTACAGTATGTAAAACATTAGACTCGGAGAGGAACTTACACTTAATATGCAAGAAACTAATATCTCTAGATTAAAAATTGATTTAAGACAGCACTTATCTTGCAGTTTTTGATATTTGTTGTTGATATAAACATATCCGGTAAAATGTTTTTCATGATCTAATTTCATTAATGAGAAATTACGAAAATTACAAAAGCACATATAAGCAATTAGTGGGGAGGAGATTTATATCGATCAATCAGTGGTGTGATCTAATTAAATAGCATTTCACATGCCCAGTACTTCTCTACTGACCAATATTATCTTCATTTATTATACTTTTATTATTTCTACACTTAATATAGAAAACTTTAAAAAGAAAAGAAGAAATGAACCAAAAAATTAAGTCCAAGTTACAAAGCTCTGACAAAGGATCATATTATAATTATTTACTCTTGGGAATTTTAAGCATTTTTTGTACAGGTTTTTTTTATATAACTATATCCCTTATTAATTGATTTCTCAAAATTTCATTACAGGTACAGTTAATTTGTCTTGGGATCAGATAGGTTGACCTTTTTAAAATTTGTTTATTTTGATTTTATAGTCAACTGTAACTTAATGATATCTAACATAAATCTCTTCTTAAGAAATGTACATGTAATTATATGTAACAAGTTCATCTAAAGACCCCTTTGTTTCTGTGATAGTCACACACTGTAAATATGGGAGGAGCTCTGTTGGTATAAGTGTATGCATGTATCATTAACTTACTTTCATTAGTTTTATATCTACATGTATCTATATGTCCTTTGTGCATGAAGCTTAATTTCTGGTTCATCGTGGTAGCTTTCGTGATCTGATAGAGTTTAATCCCTATAAAATTGTCTCAGGACTAGATTAGTTGATAGTGAAATATAATGTTGTTGATTTGTCTGGCCAATACATGTAGCTAGAAGAACATGAAATTGATTACCTCTGATTAGATGATGGTGAAATTTGCTGTTGTCTACCTATAGCTATGTGTTGATCAGTCTGACATTACAGGACATGAAGCAGGTGACATCTGTGGCTTCCAATATTTACATTGGGGCAGGAATTATTTCGACTGGTTTGCTACCGGGTATGTTGAAAAGTCACATGGTCAATTATGTGCCTACATGTATAACAGCTATAACATCAAATCCACTTGTACTTGTTTACCACTTTTACCGAAATGAACCAGCTCTGAAATTATAATGAAGAAATTTAAGTTCTTTTATTCATAGTCTCATTTATATATATTTATATATATCATCATACTGTCTTAACAATAAAAAAAAAAGAGGCTACTGCCCCAGGGCTGTCTCCTTAGTATAGCCAGAAATGAGGTGCCATTTGATAAATTGCATATAATCTAAGATGGGGACATCATGAGGAAGTATGCAATTTTCATATGATCTACATTATTTGATTAAAGATATAATATCTAATTGCATGCATGTTATTTTCTGAACTTGAAAATGATACCTTTGGCTTAAATCAAGCTGAATTAATAAATGAAATAAAAATTAAATGTTCGAGGTTCGTGGACAAAATGAAAATCAGATGCATCTAACCTTTATCTGATCTTAAGAGTCTATGTAACTAGAAGCTCCCAGGAGCCTGTATAGCTCACCTGGGTATAATAACATCAGTCAATAAAACTTGCTAACTTCGGTCAAAAAATAACAAATGTAGCCCTCGTCATTGCAGACCCCCCTCTCCAAACAAATTTGGGCAGGGGTTTCCCCTTTAATGTAAGGTATCAACATTGCTGTCAAAAACGTAAATGTCAATGATTCTCAAAATTTACCTTTTACTACTTCACATTTTGTAATATAAGTGCTTCCCTTTGATTATTTGAGTAACCAAAAGCAGTGAAAGTCAACAACAAAAATGCATTTCAAGAGGAATATCTCTTCACACAGTTGTCAGATATTTTCAACTGTGAGAACTTTTTTGTAGATCTTAACATGCTGAACATTTTTGCAGTTTAAACTTTCCCTCTATCTCTAATAGTTTTTGAGATATAAGATGAAAGTATTAAAATTTAGAACTTTTGATGAAAAAAGGGCAATAACTCCAAAATGGGTAATGGGATTTATTTCAAAATGGCAGGGTAGGTAAATCTTGACATGCTGAACATGTTTGCAGTTTAAACTTAACATATATCTCTTATAGTTTTTGAAATAAAGGATGAAAAGTATTAAAATTTTGAAAATTTGATGAAAAAATGACAATAACTCCAAAATCCCAAATGGGTACTCAGATTTACCTGTACTTCAAAATTGCAGGGTAGGTAGATCTTGGCATGCTGAACATGTATTTCCTATAGCCGCTATAGTTATCGAAATATAAGACGAAAAATATTAAATTTTTTTTAAATTTGATGAAAAAAGGGCAATAACTGCAAGATGGGTAATCAGATTTTCTTCAAAATTGCAGGGTAGTAAGTTACATTGTAGATCTCGCTGTGCTGAATCAGTTTTACCCTTGTCAGATTTCTGATATTATTAACGGTTTTTGAGTTATTACCCAAAAACCTGCAATTTTACCATACATGTATGTTCTATTTTTAGTAACAGCAGCCATGTTGGTTGATGCATGGCATCACCGGACACAATTTTGAAACTAGACACCCTAGTGATGATTCAGAATCAGACCAAGTTTGGTTCCAATTGGTCTAGTAGTTTCAGAGGAGAAGATCTTTGAAAAAATTTACGAGGTACGGCGGACGACGACGGACGCCAAATGATGGCAATAGTTCACATGGCCCCTTTGGGCCAGGTGAGCTAAAAATGTCTGTAATACATGAAATTGAGGCCAATGACTGAGGGAGTTGGACACAAAATTTAACAATGAAATTGGCGTCACCAAATTCATAGATGTAATTCTATCGACTAACCTTATATTGCTAGCTTCTAAACTCGAGGTTTTTGTATGTTCGGGACATCAAAGAAATTGCTAAAATTGTCACAAAACACCAAAATGATTTGAAATTTGGTCTCAAATTCAAACTCCGGAAATAGCAATAACCTTTTATTATCGAATCGTTGACGGACACACTGAATTTCCGCATTGTATGCTATTATTTGACAAATCTAATAAACGATCCACCCAGCTTAAAACTGCAGTGATCAAAATCTAATTGAAATATGACGAATATTTATGAGGAAAAGTACTTCTAATTTTTGGATATGGCAATTTTATTGCAAGTAATTAAATCTTGGAGATACATTTGTATATTGCCTTATACATCACGTTCTACTAAGTTTAGTAGAAAGAAGAACGATTCGATCCTCGTATATGGCGTTTTTATTATGTTTTTTTTTTTAATTAATTTATTTATTGTTATTGATGTAGTCAGTTGTATCATCTTAGCGCAAAAATGTAGCTAAATAACAACACAACTGTCACATTTTTTACTGATGAACCTGGAATTTAAATGCAAAAAGTCCCTATCAACCATGCATTTTTGGAATCAGGAGATCAGCTACTATCAAATTGAAAGTCATGTCTAGGGAATACCTTACAATTTGAACAATTCACTAGTTAATTAAGATCCTTTCCCTTTTCCAGGGAAATACCTTTAATGATTGATCTTTATGCTGTCTGACAACGACTTGCATATAACGTATTCTGAAATACGTTACCAGGACGTAAAAATTACGTTTGAGCTTTTACGGTAACATCAAGACCATATCCATACGTAACAAAAACGTTCAAACTACAGTGTCACAACGACTTGCATATAACGTATTCTGAATACGTTACCAGGACGTTATAATTATGTTTGAGTTTTAACGTTAGCATCAAGACCTTATCCGTACGTAACAAAAATGTTGGAAAGTACGTTGTCACTACGTCTTGCAAATAACGTATTCTGAATACGCTAACAGGGCGTATAAATTACGTTTGAGCTTTTACGTTAACATCAAGACCATATCCGTACGTAACAAAAACGTTCAAACTACAGTGTCACAACGACTTGCATATAACGTATTCTGAATACGTTACCAGGACGTAATAATTACGTTTGAGTGTTTACGTTAGCATCAAGACCATATCCGTACGTAACAAAAACGTTGGAAAATACGTTGTCACAACGACTTGCATATCACGTATCTAAAATACGTTGTGGCAACGTAATTTTCACGTAAGAAAGGGACCTGACCAAACAGCTACCAAACTGCAACGTTGTGAATACGTAGTGTGCTAGCTGGTTACCTTTTTCGTAACTTCATAATTGTGTATAAATAGAGTAGAAATTTTAGGTCAGGAGTCAGTGTTTGGGTAACATTTTTGATCACGCTTAGCCTGTAGAATTAGTTGGCGTACAAGGACTGTCGATCAGTCAGCCACTATGATGGACAGAAATACTGGTGCAAAATTTGGGTTATTTTGTTTATCTTTGGCACTTTAATTTATTTGGAATCTGTGTTTACTTTTTAATTACTTTTAAAACTGGGAATTAACTTTACTTTAAAGGCATATTGTTTACCACAATCGTCATTTTTTCATGCCCAAAATTATTGTCGTTTTCCGTACTGACCTTCATAAAATGAAGATTAAACACCGAATTATTGGCGAATACATTAACTAATGGGAATGCTTGACTTTGTTTTTGTCTGCTATTTTGCGGTACCCTGAAAGGGGGGCATGTTGTACTATTTTCCGCTTATTTTAGCTGAGTGCATACATATTCTACATATATTTATCCTTCGATATGTGCCCCCAAAAAAAATGCGGTCCACAGGGGTATCCAGCACCAAACTTTTTTTCTGGGTCTAGCTGATGGACTATGTACACATAGTCACTGATTTGTAATTTCAATTAATCATATCTCTTCATCACGATTCAAACTTTATTCTCATCAATAAAACCACGAATTCTACTACATCAGCATCTAAAAATTAAACTATTTATTTTATCTGCTAGCTAACGATTTAACGATCGTGCACCTTTCACCGTGTTTGAACCTTTTGTCACCTCCCTGTCAATATTTGTTCCCTTTGAGTAAATAATAGAGTGCTCTCCCTTGTTAGTAACTAACGCAAAGACAGAAATTACCTCCCCTTGAACAAATTCAAATACATTTTTTACAGGTATGTATTGCTGTTGTAGTAGTATTTATAATATGCTTATTAAATACATTGTATTTTTATTATGAAACACATTTAAAATACTGGCAAGACATGGATGTATATCGATAAATCGACTATTTACTTCAGCAACATGGAAAACAAATTTGCGGGAAAACGATCGATGGAATGTAAACAAAACAAAGCTTATTGAGTAATAAAATCAAACACCAGAAAAGGTACAAGATAGGGAAATCTCCGACACCCTTGGGTAAGATTTCAATCGTTCTCTAACTCGGAAAGCATCGTAAGAAAAAGATTGCAATATTGCCCTCGGGTGTCGGAGATTTCCCTATCTTGTACTCCCCACAGTGTTATATTCTATATTTCTCACCCCTTGGATAAAGTAGCCCGTTGATTTAGATGAAACAGATTTTTCTATCTTACCCAAGCTCCTGGGTTAGATAAGCTACACGCGCCTTTTCCCGCAAAATTGGTTTCCATTGTTGAAGTAAATTGTCGATTTATTGATGTATACATCCGTATCTTGACAGTATTTTAAATGTATTTCATAATATAATATATAGACAGTAACCTTAAATGCTACCACAACAGTGATAAATACTTTTATAAAAAGTTATCTGACATTGGTCAAAGGGAGGTATTTTTTTTTATTTACGTTAGATACTATGCAACAAAGGAGAGCACTCTATATTTTTCAATGTAAACACACATTGAAACGATAGATAGGGGTGAGAAAAAGAGTCAAACACCGTGAAAGGTGCAATATTGTTAAATCTGAGACACCCTTGAGTAAGATTTCAAAATCGTATTCGACTCGGTCAAGCCTCGTCCGATACGATTTAAACCTTACCCTCGGGCGTCACATATTTTATTATCTTGCACCTCTCCCGGTGTTAGACCCTACATGTCTTATCTTTTATCTGAAGTGAAAAAAGAAAAGGATGGACGATGAATTGGCGCTACGGCTTGAAAATAAGAGAGCAATTCACCGTTAGCACATTTTCTCTAACAGTATGACAAACCTTATTACACATATTAATAAATGATAACATGCTTATTGAAAGAACAGACATATTGAAAATCCAAGACATTCCGTCAGACAATTTAGAAAAACTGTCTGACCGAAAGAAAATTTGTCTGACGGAATAAAAACCTAAAATGCCACCACATATTCTACATCGCCATTAAAAACTCATTTATGTTTGCTTGTATTATATGCTATAGTCGGTTTTAAGAGCTTCATGTAGCTCATGTTATTTGTTATATGTATATGTGTGACGACATTAAATATATACGTACAGTACTTATTTACTTACTTATTTATTTGTTTAACATGTTTACTTCAAGAATACATTATTTGGTGTTCAGTTATCTCGTGACATTCTCAATATCTCAAGCTCATCCTGGAAATCATAGTATTCATCTTCATAATCATTATCATCATCAATGTGTTTATCACACAGGAGGTTAATTACTATTTCTGTGTTTGTAATAGGTAAAAGTGTGGACGGTCCACACTGCACACTAGTGTCAACATTATGACCAATTTCAATGTCGGAATCATTATGGATAATGTCTTAATCATCATTAATAAACACAGTTTCTTGTACAGATTCAATGATATCTGTCTGAGTGTCAAAAATAATGTTTGCTGGGGTTGACTTCTCTATTGGTACTCTCTTATAAGTTGTTATTCTGCATCTCAAAGCTTCTCCATGATCAGTAACAACCAATACTCTTAAGTTTGAGCAACCGAAGGGGTTACTGATTTGTCACTTCAAATTCAATGCATGTAGTGCATGTCATCAAGTTTTTTTTCCTTGTTAAAATCTAACCAAGGTCGCTCTGTTTGCCATTTTGAGTAAAAATTCCTGTCAGGACGATTGTTTTCATACACCTGTTTCTTTTTCTGTATTCTGTTTTTCATCGTCAATTGCAATTGGTTTCCTTTTTTTTCCGGGGTCGCCCCAGGATAGAATCTCAACAGCGACATTTTGAGGAATCGTCATTGAAAGGACTTGACCAATCAAACACCTTTTCTCAAATCATGAATCTTTCGTACCTAACGTACTTGCGAACATGGGGAGAATTCCTGGGTTTTTTTAAATAAGAATACGAATACGAGATTTTATTCTAGACATCGACTTCGCTTACAAAAGTTTTGTATGAACAGCCGCTATTGGACTGGAAGTATCTGAATCCAATAATATTGTTCCGATATTGCTTTTATATTTGTAATATAATTTATTAATTTCTGGCAACTTCGATTATCATCGGACACTCTGGTAATACAGGATTTCATCTTCATGGTTGATCGATGATAAACACATCCTAATTTGGGTGATATCAGAAAAAGCGGGATATATTTTCATCAGTAAAAGATTAAAACTTTCCATTAATTTTACTTTTATACGTTTCAAGATTTACTACGTGGACAAATAGTGTAACTCATAGAATATCACGTAATTTACTTTAAATTTGTCAAAATAGTTATAGATATATTTACGAAACCGTTACTAAATCAAACTCATTAATAATGTTTAATACAAAAAATATATCAAACATATATTCCATTTTACTGTAAAGTTTTATTAAAAATCTTTAATGATTCGACAACAAGCAGATTAATATTATTAGTATTTGTTCCTGAAAGATGCGGTACCCATGACTTGAATTTTAATAAAGATGGTATGTTACATAAACAAAGCTCATTGTCAGAAATATTTTAAACTATTCTTAGGATTTTTTAGTAGAATTAAGAAAATTGCGATTTTAATGGCTAATCATACAAAACTTTCAGTTGTATACAGAGCCACTATATTTCTGCTAATACGTAGAACCACTTAGAAACTATATATCAGGTGCTAATATTAAAATTAATAAAAACAACTTGCATTTAATTGGTAAGTAATATTCATTTAATATGGAGTAGGCATTGCCTAGATGCGAGCACAGCATTTCTGTCTGGCCAGTGTGTATATATTTGAGTGAAAGTTGAATATCACAAAATAATATGAGTAGGCATGGCCTATAGAGAGGACATTAGTATTTGAAATTAAATTATATCCCCTATGACATCCATTGGAAAGTTAAATGAAGTAGAATAGAAAAGTATGAGGAAAAAGTATGGAATCTTTTATTGTTGCACTAGGGACAGTGCAAACATTAAAGACTAACTAGTACTAGTACGCGGGTGGTATCAACCATTATAAAGCCTAAAGGGGGTAGTAGACGCCGGTGTCTGTAAAATGAAAGTATGGTCTTTTAAGTCATAAGAAAAGAGTTTTATTACGAAAATATCAATTAATGCAACCAACATACATGTACATAAGCAATATTGGCCTACACCATGCTATGTACAGCCGATATATATTCATGAAGTGTAAATGATGAATGACGTACGGTCAGCGCCGTCTTGTCAGCAATATAGGCCCCGGTCAAAGCAGTGCACTAAGGCCCATATTTATACAAACACTCACAGAAATAAAATTATAAATGGTCGATAAAATTAAACATATATTTCTTGTATTGATACTTCCAACAAAATCAGTGTTTAAAAATTAAAAATTATGCCGTATACAACATATATAGATTAGCATGGGGTTCATTTGCTTGTGTGACCACCGGGCGTCTGTCCATTGTGCCCATACATAAGACCGCACTGCGTACGGTTACTTTAATACTGATAATGTTCATTTCGACATTTTAAAGTATGTGTATTTAGGCCAATATTATGCTCCAAGTGAACAAAATAGTATTTAATTTTAAAAGAATTATATAGGTGCCGCTTTCATCAGACATGTCTTTGCTTTCACATACTAAATATTTATCAATATTCAATATTTGTTTTCTTGGAAAAAGCACAGTAGAGGCGAGATATATATATTAAGGCAATATTCAGTATCGAAATCATACTCTTTAAAATTATCTGTGACAAGATTATACAGAGACATATATTCCTTTTTGTGTAATGTTATTACCTTTTAAAGTTTCAACAACAAGCTGGTTAATAATTTTATAGCATTTATTCTAGAAAGACTGAGCTTAATAAATAATAACAGATATACATATAGTATGAACGGCATAATTAATAGTTAAATAAATAAAATTAATTGTGTCTTACTATTCTAAACCGGGCATTGTCGGCAGATGTTGGTAGTATTCAAATATTTTGTAGGATCAGACTGACGGAAAATGTAAGATGAATAAACAAATGGGTACTGATAGAAATAATTAACACTAACAGAAATGCAAGCACATCATGGTTAGAAAATGTTTGTTACTTAGCCAAAGAAATAATAAATGCAAAATTGTATAAAAATGAAAAATGTTAATGTTCACCACTATCTTTTCTTATCAGAGACATATGAGCCGGTGGCAAGGGACACATGCACCCCCCACCCCTTTGGAAAATTTTTAAAAAGCTGGATTTTCAGTATACTTTAGGATTTTTGTGATATTTATTTGGAATTACCATTATTCAACACAACTAAACCGTACGAAAGGTAGGAATTAAGTATAAATATGAACGGGAGTCATCCCTTGTGATATTTTAGTACTGCACATTGATAGTAGGATTACAATTATTGAAAACGAAAGGTCGGGAGCAAGTCCCTGTGATCTCCTCCTAGTTATTGTACGTGTACTATAGATGCGTATTAAAAAAATATTGATGACATTGTCATCTTTGCGTGTCCGTTGTGACCCAAATACAATTTCAATGCTGACCTTTACTAGTCCGAGATTCCTCTGTCGTCCGACGACATTATATATTATTGCTAGAGCCGTCGAACGTCAGAGCGCAATATATACGGAAAACAGCGGATTTGCTTCTCCAACTCTGGGTCAGCACATTTCCACGTTTCGTGGCTATCGGATTTTATTTTCTATCAGAAACCCTTACATAAATCGCTTCACCAATCATTTTTCTATTCATTCATAACCATCTTACCCTCAGAAAGCGGTGTTACACTCCATTACAGCACGATTTTGCCTTAGATCCTATGATTTCGACATTTGTCTTCCATTTTTCAAACATTTGTCACGTGACTACGAGAAAACCACGATTACCGCAATGTATCATGGGAGATGATTTGCATATAAACAAACAAACAAATATTTGTATTGCCAATCATAGGCAGAACAATTAACATAAAATTTAATACAGTTGATTATATTGATTGGTAATGATTTTAACAGCAAATTTAGTGAATTACAGATAACCATAAGAAAAAAAAATGTAGTACCTTGTCCAAAAACAAAAAAGGGGGAACGTAACACATGCTCTTTCCGAAGCCCGTTGGTAACACTCTGCCATTGAATCTTTTCTTTCCAACACATTCTGTATTATTTCCTTCTGATCTGCTTTGATCTGTAGATGGACTGTTTGTCCTGCAGAATACGCTTAAATGTATCGTCTTCCATGTGATTTGAATGTTGTTTATGTATGCAAATAATGCTCCAAATAATTTAGCACGCTGCATTAATTAGCTCCCATCATGCAATGCGTTGCTGTCATCATTCAGTTAGTATCGCGAAATCACGTGTGTAGATTCGAAAATGGAAGTCAAATAGCGGAATAATAGGATCTAAGGCAAAATCGTGCTGTAATGGAATGTAACACCACTTTCTGAGGGTAAGATGGTTATGAATGAATAGAAAAATGATTGGTGAAGCGATTTATATAAGGGTTTCTGATAGTTGATAAAATCCGATAGCCACGAAACGTGGAAATGTGCCGACCCAGAGCTGGTGAGGCAAATCAGCTGTTTTCCTTAGATATTGCCATCTGACGTTCGACGGCTCTAGCAATAATATATAATGTCGTCGGACGACAGAGGAATCTCGGACTAACCTTTACTTGTTGCAACGTAAAATATGACGTGATAAAAAAAATATTAACATGACGATGAATGGTGGCCAGATTCGTTTTTATTTACGCATTTATTGTAGAACTTCAGGAATATTGTGGTACATGTACAAATAATCTTGGAGACAGGAATTGTGTTTGGATTTCTTTTAAGCTGGTAAGTCATATATACAGTAACGAAATGTCAATATAAATCTGGAGTTCGACAGTGAAAATGCAGTTGGGCGTGACATAAAATGTCCATACGTCAAAAAATGACCAGATTTGTGTTCATGTCTTAAGAGTCATTCACAGTGATACAAAAATGAACAGTTGTTGTCCTTAACCTGATAGTCCATGTTAGCATAAAGTCCTTTCCGTACACCAGTGTTGTATTAATCAAAGTTTTGATCGATCCGAGTAAATATTTAGACCACCCGCGTAGATTCTGCAAAAAGTAAAACAAAACTAAAACACACCAAGGTGAGTTTTTCTACATCGGCTGCAAATGGTCCAAAAAATAAATTTGATATTTTCTGAAAATATTGTAGTTCAAAATTAGTTAAATTTATTCTATAATCATCTTTTACTAATCCGTAACTAGAAAGGTTTTTATCTAATAATCTGGACACGCTTGAAAAAAGTGCTGTGTTTGTTTACATGTCGTCACGATTTACGGAATTGACGCAGTTGCAAATGAAATAGATGTCGTTTTGAAATTTTTTGACTCGGGAATGAAAATACAAGATTTTAATTAAAATTCCGCCAAATGTTGTTGACGACTTTGGCCTATGTCTATGAATAACATGACGTCATGACTTTGATAGCGAGATGTCATTCTGATTAATTTAACAATGTAAGCACCTTTTATTGTCTTTTGTTACTTAAATACGATTTTTAGAAGTTCATGATATCATTTTAGTTTTAAAATCATTTATTGGAGACTTTATTTTTTATTTTTGGCATTCTCTCCGAGACTGCCAACTTTTATCAACTTCCGGACGAAAGGATTTCAATCTCATCATAAGGCAAATTGTGTGTTGCATGCGCATGCCCATGTTGATGTAGAGCTCTCTGTGCTCGCTATTAGTAAAGAATCAGCGCTTACTTTTATGTGGAATGGGATTAATTGGGGGGACGGGTAGGTTTGAAAAATGGACGTAAAAGAAGCACACTGAAACACAACCGATAAAATGAATTGTCCAGCATGGATAATATATATGAATAGGTTTTATTCAACCTTCAGATGCACTCTCTTTAAAAACACACTTCTACCAAAAGTGACCAAGCGTGGATGATGACGAAAACTCCCAAGTAATGACAATTATTATAGATCATTATAATTTACATGCATTAGACATTTTACTCTATACGAAAATCATACCCATTCATATTTTGTGCAGTTATTGGTGAATGATTCATGTTCACATTATCGGATTTGATTACACACGGATGTTAATGCCAACTGGTTTATTGTTCCAATACTAATTTTACAAAACGTTTGAAATATGCATTATAACTTTTTGTCACTTGTGGTTTTCAATCGGATGGCTTGTTTTTGTAAATGTAGACGCGATAGAAGACCCGTTGTTATGGTAACATCATAACATAAAAACTGCTTATAAATTAGTGCCGGTAATGTTTTATAGAATATGATTATTTATAAAAACAAAATTGTATCAGCGTCAGAAGCATGTAGAATTTCGGAACTCTAGATGTTTTTCAATATCATTTGTTAGTCCGCTTAAAAAACTTCCCTTATTTTGTATATACTCTCTGAGACTTCTGAGATTAAAGGGACAACTTTGGTCTTTTTAAAAAGTTTTCTGAGAAATCATAGTTCAGATGATTTTGACAGCACTACAAAGACATTGTGCAATAAAAATGAAACTAAGTTGTTATGGAAGATGGTTTATGGTGTTTAACGACCCATTCAGCAAATTATCAGTTATATCGTGGCGGTCAGTTTTATTCGTGAAGGAAACTGGAGTACAAGGAGAAAACCACCGACCTGTCGCAAGTCACCGACAAACATTATCACATAATGTTGTATTGAGTACATCTAAGAAAAATTGTTATACTAAGATTAAAATTTGTCGTAAGATAATCTTTGTGAAAATGACTTATGAATTGTCGTACGATAATCTTAAGAGTAAAATTTACGACCATGCATACGATTTTTTGTGAAAAGGGCTAATGATAACTATTGTTTGTCAGAGAGTCATTCGTGTTACTTCGGACAGACGCAAAAGTTCGGACTATGTATTGCACGTCTCATTAACATACAGTGTATGAATATATGCCTTTGGCTTTTGCTTTGTTGTATGCCGTTCTTCCTTCACCATATGAAAGCCATCTAATATAGAAATTCCCTAAAAATAGTCTCGAAATCATTCTAGAATGTTCGATACAAATGGATTGAAAATCACATGTATTTACAAATAAATGTGAATAAGACTTTTAGGTTCGAAGCCCACAAATGTTCAATGACCGAATCAAAAGACAAGTCGCTCTGAATTAGAATCATTATCCTTTGAACCAGTAATGACCCGCCTAATGGATGTTTTTGTCTCTACATTTTGCATTTGTCCAGGTAGAATTAATACAAATGTACAGAATAAAATAAAATAAAAAAATATAAAATATAAAATAAAATAAGTACTAAAGCAGTTGATGTATGAAACAGTAATGAAGTTGTTTTATGATTTAAAGTCAGAGCTAGAAATTAACACTAGAACGCAGGAAAATTGCTAGTTGAGCTTTTGAATTGCCTTTATTTTGCTAGAACTTTGTAAAAAAACATGCATTCAGAAATATGAAACAAATTCAAACATGTAAACTTGTACTTTTGTTTGATCAGAAACATAACTTCTTGTAATTGATGTTAGGGACAAGCACAAATATCTATATTGACTTGATGTAAAGCCAAGAAAGATCTGAAAAAACATCCTGATTTCTAAAATAAATTTGGTAATAGATTTTCCAGTTAAAGTATCCAGTCGTCAAAAAAATGTCAGAACGAAATGTTCATAATGAGCATGATATTAAAAAAAGAAGTATGTCGAGTTTCTGGTAGAAATATATTTTCATTGTGACTGAGAGGAAATATGTAATCGCTTCTTGTGAGTAATATCTGTTTTGCTTTTTGACTGATACAATATCGCTCTGTTTGACAATATTTCGTTTGTCTGAGCCTGGGAGTTTCATTACCACCAATCTGAGCTCAAGGATGTGGAAATCCTAGTACAACAAAACAATAGTTCCCAAAGGTTTACTGTTTCATTCGTGGCTTTAAAACTTTCATTTTCCTACAGAATTGCTATTAAGTTTATGTCTCTCGTCTTGAAATAAGGGCACAGGTGGCTCAATGAGTTAGGTCGTTGGATTACCTAACAACTCATACAAGCCTATTACCAATACGGCGTGGTTTCGCGCCCTTCTTTGTAAATTACACAAAGGGTGCACTCGCCTCGCAGACGCAAGTAATAAAGTTTACCAGTTGCTTGCCTATGATCGGTGGTTCTCTCCGGGTACTCGGGCTTCTTCCACCACTAAAACTGGTCGCCATGATATACCTGAACTATTGCTAAAAGGGGCGTTAAACACCAAAAATAAAAAATCAATCAATCGTCTTGAAATAAATTTTTTTTTTAATAAATCACTTTTGAAATAGATCACAACACTGACAATTTGAAATATTTTATTGAACTGAATTAGTCCCTCTGTCTAAAGTTCAAATAACTACAGCTCATTCTGTTTTAATAACAAAAAGTATACAACCCACCTTGAAAAAATTGTGCATTCTCTCAAGCAAATTTAAAAACATTTCAACATGTTCAATAGACTAATTAAATAAATTCATGAGTAATATCCATGGTATTTATGGTTTGTAACTGAAATCAATAGTGGGTGCTTTCGTCGAGGTCCGCAAAATCATGGAATAACATCAAAATCATAGAATAACATCAATATCTTCATGTTAGACAATGGTTTGTAAAAGTTCACTAATTTTAAGTTGATTACTGCACAAAAACATCAAATAAAAATGCATATCTATGTTACAATTATTTTATTATAGCATACTTATCATAATATGAAGCATACATTTTGTGTTAAGTTTCGTTGCTAGTTAGATCAGTATGGTTGCTAGTTTTTTTTGTGTTTTTTTTTGCAACTAGCAATGTGTTGCATGTGATGAAAAAAGGTTAATTTCTAGCCCTGAAAGTGCAAACACTTGTAATTTTGAAGTACCGAGTAATATAATATTCCAAATGCAAACCAATAAAAACACCTCAAATGGATAAAATTTCATTCCAAATATGTCATACCTGAATCTACATGTTGTAATTCTACAAATAATAACTCATGGATTAAATTTGATGTCGTGAAGGTCCTATGCAGGAAATGTTACTTCGATTATAAAGAAAATGTACCCCCCTCAAGAATTTGATGATAACTAAATGTAGTCAGAATGGCCTACTTTGAAATAGATTAAGGAAGTGTGTAAGAAAGATTGAAGATTTAAAAAAGGGTATCAGAAGCTCTAAATCGAAGGACTGACGATACAATGGTCAAACGAAAAAGGACAAAAATACAAACAATGATTTACAAAAATACTACACAACCCCGCTAATAACTAATGGGGTGAACTTGGGTGCTCCAGAACATATATGGTTATTTTCATTAGCGTGCTCGCCTTGAGTGCGGTAGATCATGGGTTCAATCTCTGGACGGGCCAAACCAAAGTATATTAAATTGATATTTGCTGCTTCTCCGCGAAGCACACAGCATTAATGAGTAAGACCAAAGACTGGTTGGCTTGGAATTAGGATAATGTGTCCGAGTGGAGCAACATGTCTATCCACTGACTTGTTTCAGTGAGCTAACACTATAAAAATCGAACTAAGCGTGTTGGTGTTGTATAAAGCCAACCTCGTCATCAAATATAACTTGTTTCCTAACATTATGTACGTTTTTCCTTGAAATTAACGAAAATAGCATGCGTGATAAAAGGTGTTTGATACAATATGTTGCATCACCACATTGTGGTGATAAAAGAATGGCGTTCTCTGTCGAACTTCTTTGTCATGACGTCATTTCATTGGAATCCGGCGAAAAACACATCAATGTTGGTAACGTAAAGACATAGTATCAATATTTCCGGCAACTGTAATGTCCATATTCGTTAAAGGCGTTGTTGGATTGTACAGTGACACTGAAAGTGATTAAACAGTAATTCGACATTGGTGAAAGAACGGCAACAAATAACATAACGTCAATCACAAAATGTGGTCTTCCTGAGAGAATTGCAAAAAACAAGTTGTACAAATTAATTCGACCCTTAATATTTGCTTAACATTTGTTCGTTTTATTAAAAAGACTGTGTATCAGATTTTGCCTGTTGTATGAACTAACGGCATCACAACTTGTCGCTATCGCGACTCGTAGTGATACTCGTTCACACAACAGGCTCGACCTGATACATAGTCTTCTACCAACATACTATATAAGTAATGGGTATTTATCACCATGATACATGTATATCGCGGTAGGTGAAAAAATGATAATTTGGCGTTAAACAACAATCACTTGTTCGCTCAAATATAATACTGTTATTTCTATTCAAAAAATAGTAAACCGTGAAATATTGCAGTTGACTGTAGCATATACACGTCATAGAAAACCGTGACGTTATTTGAAAATGCTTAATTGAACATTTCCTGGCAAAATATATGTTCAATTTCGGATAAAATCTAACAAGACATTATTTTAAAGATGAGGTGATGTCTTTATTTTTTATCATTATAGTTATATGTCTCCGAAGTCCAGTGCATGTTGCGAGAAGGGGACCTAGCTGTGTGCATAAACAACGGGACAAGGGGTCACTCAGTCTATTGCTAGACTTAAATTACCAGTAGACATAGTTAAAATGCAAACAAGTTTTAACAATTTATTTTAGAAAACAATTATATTCAAATTATAATAACAATTTCAAAAAAGTTTTCAAATAAAAGTAATATTGGCAGTTTACAAAGTTCAAATATTTAAAGTATAAGTTAATTTGCACTTTTAAGAGTTGTAAAAAAATCAAATAAGGATTCCAAATACATTAAAAGATAACCCAAATTGTGGATCAGTATTTCTGTCCATCATAGTGGCTGACTGATCGACAGTCCTTGTAGGCCAACTACTTCAACAGGGTATTGTGATAAAAAATGCTTCCTGAATATTGACTCCTAAAATACAATTTCTGCTCTATTTATACCAAAATTATAAAAAAAAATACTCATATTAACATATCATGCAAAAAATACTTTAATTAACACAATAAATTATAATTATCTTATTAACATCTGTCAGATCTAAATAATGTCAATGCAAAAAACTTAATTGATAATAAATAATTAAGAAAACTTTAAATAATAGTAAGTAACTATCAAAAAATTAAATTGATTAGAAAATGACAATATGACACGTGCTCCTAAAAATTAACAATTTAATAAATATCTTTTTTTTTAGCTCACCTTGCCAAAGTTGATGGACGCCCGACGCCCGACGCCAAGTCATGGCGAAAGCTCACCTTGCCAAAGGCAAGGTGAGCTTTCGCCATGACTTGGCGTCGGTCGTTCGTCAACTTTTTTAAATTTTAAGCCCCTCAGCCAAATGAACTGAATCTTGGTAAGCAGGTTATGTGGAAGATCTTCTTTGAAGATTGCACATTTTGTCCCAATCCATTAACAAACATGACCGCCACAGGCAATTCTTGTTTCTGATTGGCCGATTTTTAACCTAGTTGCGACGAAGTCGAACTCGGCTTATAATATGATGAATGTTTTTTTGTGGCGTCTATTGTATATCATAGTATTTTAAGTTTACTTTTATTGAACTTTGTGCAAGACAGTCCAGAATATTATGGATATTTGAACAAAAAAATGTCTATATAAAAATATGAAAAATACAACATGAACAAAATATTGTTATATTATAATTGAGTGATTTACATTTATCATTGATTTCTCTTTCTTTAGTTCGGAAAGACATGCTTGCTGTTATACTGATATGTGCTTTTATGGTAAAAAATGCAGCAACACGGAGTAAGTTGAATGGCTCATACCTCAATATTAAAAAAAAACTGCCTCAGTAGTGAACATGTTATTGTGATCATCTCAATTGTGGTTGTTGGTTTGGGTCAAACCAAAGATTGTAAAATTGATACTTGCTGCTTCTCTCCTAATTATAAGCACATGACTTTCAAAAATAAGCACAAGCACTGGCTGGATTTAAGTCTGAATAATGCGTACAGACAATGAACAAAAATATTCTGACATTTCCAATTTTCCCTAGTTATTTTATACTAAGCTACAATTTTTTAACAGCCTATCCTGAAGTCAGTTTATTCTCGGTTTTGAGAAAAGTGTTTAGTTCATAGTAACTATTTTAAAAATGGGTAAAATCATCTCTGAACTTTACACCCATCTTGGTAAAAAAATGTTACTAGGAGTTCTATTAATCATAAGCTTTATTTCATTATCTTCAAAATTTACATATAACAAACATTAATGATTTGTGCAGCTTGTATATATTTAAGGCACTTTGAATTGATAATACTAAGGGCTACTGTTTTTAGCTCATATGGGCAAAAAGACAAGTGAGCTTTTGCCATCACTTGGCATCCGTTGTGTGTTGTAAACTTTCACATTAAAATCTTCCCAAAGCACATTTCATAGAGGACACCCTCTGCATAGTATACTCTCATATATTTTATTAATTACTCCATGCAATATACTGCGGACAACTTGTGTGGAATCAACTGACCTTTATTTATCTGACTTTAGGTGTGTTAATTATGTTCTGTTTGCGAACAAAAAATAAAGTCTAGTGTACATTTATTATCAAAATAAGTTTGTCAAATATCATCAAATAAGGATAGAAACTATTTACTGAATAATGTTATGAATTTTCATTTGAAGAGTATGAATGTTACCTAAATAGCTGTGATTTTTATGCTGTTGATCACTGTACAGAGAGAACATTATCCTATGATCTATTTTCTAGCATGACATGGTGTGAGACCCCTTAAAACTTTTACCTACCACATTTAAACTTTTGAAGGCGTTTTTTCTTCTTCAAATTAATGCACATTTGGAACGATTTACAACTTACATTATGACAACTCTGAATCAATGTCCAATTACAATCAGAGTCAACATTATATGTTATGTATTTATGGGCACTCAAATGTAAAGAAAAGGAGAACGAACCAACTGTTTGATAATAAAGTTACAAAGCACATAAGGAAGAGGACTTTGCTTCAGTGATGTGAGTAAATACAACTATGATTACTCTATATGTCTAATTGCGTACAAGTGAATTTGTGTATTTTCAGCTGTAACTGCTACCTTAGGAACAACACAATCATGTGTTATGATTGGTGATGATGTGAAACTGCTTTGTACAGTTTCTGTTGATTGCTGTCGTTCATCTACAAGGGTATGGGGGAAGGATTTTGCAACACCTCTCTTATATGATGGTCTATCAAAAGATTCATCAAAATATGTGGAAGATTATGATGGAGGTGCCACTGGGTTTAACCTGATCATAAAAAATGTGCAGAAATCTGACTTTGGAACTAATTACAAGTGTGTGTATGGTGTAACAGAGAGTAATCTATTATATCTGAATGATATATTGTGTAAGTGTAAAACGATTACTCTGTTGTACTTAATTGCTTAGAACAATTTGATTTTAACATTTTTCTTACAGAGAGATAGGAAGAAATATAACACAATGAGAGTATGTGAACTGATAAAACATGTTATCTGAGAAAAAAAAAACAAAAACAAAAACACACAATGATATGCATGTTCCCATGTTATTGCACTGCACTATAAAAATGCAGGATTAAAAAATATAAAAATAAACATAAACAAGTTTCATTTGACCCAAGAATTATAATATTTTAAATGTAACAATACATTGAAATGAAAAATGATGTAAATAATATATGGTGTCAAATGTAGAGCTTCTAAATTTTCAAGATAATTTTTTTGTCACTTGTGTGTTTGAGACGACACATGTAGGGAATTGTTCATTGCCTTTTGCTGTTCTCACATTTTCCTTAAAAACAACTTGATAGAAAATAGCCCAACATACAATTCACATGACATGGAGTTGTGTACATTATATTTTACTGTTTGATTACATAAATCTTTAGGGTTTTCAATGCAACAAATCAACCATTTTCCATGTTGTTCAGAAGAGGGGCACATTTCTAATACACTCCTCCTCCTAGATCCTTCAATAGAAACCGAACAAACATACATATATTCTTTAACACGAAAAAATGTAGTTGTTCACATGCAATTTTATTTTTTTATCATGTTAATTTTTGGGTGTTTCCCTTTGTAAATTTGTAAAACAAAGCAAGGATTTGCAGTGTTGTTCAATGGTTAGCACACAGCCAAAGGAGGACAAGACCTTGAGATCAGTTTATATATTTTTGTTTAATCTTTCCATTTTTGATTTAAAAAAGGTATTTTGATATTGTGTTTATATTTGTGACATAAAATGGATAATCATGATTAGATTAAAGTATGGTTTTAGGGAAAGCGTATATCAAGCATACATAAGCATTCTCTTTTCTCAATTTAGTGATAATTTTAATTCCATATTATTAGGCAAATGGGAAATGTGTTATTACGACAATCTGAAGTGTTATTATGACACTGTCATAATAAAGCAACAGCTTATTTCAACCCATTTATTATGACTGAAAATAACCCAATTGCAGGATACATATAATTATGTTGCAGGTGACCTCTTTAATAGATTACCAGTCATCAGGAAATAAAGACAAACCAAATGTGTATGAACATTTAAGAAAACCAAACAAGGTATTGGATTAAAGTTTAAGCGAAAACAATTATTCTTTATTTTTGTTTGTTTGTTATTTTAATTTAAGGAAAAAACGTCATAAGGTACGCTCAGTCAAAATATAACAAGGGCAACGCAAAGCCTGGCGTATCCCCTCGTCTACAAATTTGACCTGGTTACCTTGACCTTTGACCTTGAAACTCGAAAGGGTACCAGATTCTCTTAAGCACTAAGTATGTACCAAAACCGTATTTCATGTAGAAAAAGTCAAGTAGTAAATTTCTATGTTTGAATGCGCATAACTGCACATTAGGATCTAAGAATGTACAAGTGCATAGTTTTGGGCATAACTCTAGAAAAACTCAATGGACGAGGATATGGTACTAATGTGCCCATCTTCATATTAGGATATTGCAATATACTAAGTTTTACAAACATCTGATTAAGAATGTTGGAGGAGTTGTGATGACAAAGTGCACGGTGACTTGTATCAAATGTCCAAGTCCAAATGGGCATAACTCTGGGAAAACGCAATGGACCAGGATATACTACTAATGTGCACATCTTCATATTAGGTTCTCGCAATATACTAAGTTTCGCAAACATCTCATTAAGCCTGTGAGAGGAGTTGTGATGATAAAGCGCATGGTGAATTGTCTCAATATTTATAAGTCCAAAGAAGCATAACAGGGGTAAACCTCAATGGACTGGGATACCCTACTATTGTGCACATCTTCATATTAGGATCTTGCAATGCACAAAGTCTCATGAACTTCTGATTAATCATGTAGGAGAATTTACGATGACAAAGTGCATAATGAATTGTCTCAAAATTTCTAAGTCCAAAGAGGCATAACAGGGGTAAAACTAAATGGACAATACAATCCTTTATACTACAAAGTTCACACATCATGATCTTAAATTCCTCAAAGTTTGGTAGAAATCAGACAAAAGATTTGGATGTCAGTTCGGACAGATCGACGAACAGAAAGAAAATTGACACGATGACCTTGATAATCAATAGGGTTCCGTATTCTTTTAAGGACTAAGTATGTACCAAGTTTGGTTATAATCCACGGAAAGATGTTGATTCTAGAGTGTTCACAAGGATGTTACGGAAGCACGGAAAGACGGACGGTAGCGTTACTATATCTCTTCGCAACTTCGTTGGCGAGGGGATAGTAAAGCCAAAATAATAGCCAAAGTCAGTTAAGGTCATCTATGCCTGAGGGAAAGCAACATTAGTTTTGTGAATAACAACATTATTTAGAAACTATTAATGCATGCTTATGTATAATGTTCATGATCTAAATATATGTTCTGATATATAATGCTGCTCTAATATTTCACCAATCATGATCATTTTTAACATAGCGATTATCTAAAATTATATCAATATCTGGTAACTACATGTTCATTTTTTGTAAATTTAGATGTGGTGGTCACCGATTACTAGTAAAGACGGGAAGATGACAGAATGTGTTGAGAGCTGACAGATTGTGTCATCTTTGCGACTCTGCTGATAGCGGTGACGAGTTCCATTATATAATGTCATGTAATTATTTAAAACAAGAAAGGGCAAATATTTACCGAGTCAGTATTGTAATAATGTAAATATCTTCACATCTAAGGAGTTATGTTCTTCATGTAATGTTATTGTATTAGAAAAACTATGTAAATTTATAAAGATTGTAAATATAAAAGTCTCACCTCCTGGTTAATGTAACTGTAATTTTTCCACACATGCACAAAATCCAATATGTTGTATATTATTATGTACTTCTCTGTAACTATATGTATTTGGCTTGTGAGAATAAAATGCATTCTTTCATTCATAAAATATCAAAAAACACATACATGATGTTCTAAGCTAGCTTTGTGTTGTCATGCTTAATCTAAAGCATGTTTTGTTAGAGATGTGTTGTCGTGATAAACATATTTATTTATTTATTGCTTTATTTCATAATTTATAAGTTCCCTCATATCCACATGTTCATTTTATTCATTCAGAAGACAGTAAAGCTATCCAGAACATGTGAATGTTTTCATGGACCACGGTGCTTTATAAATACTTGAAATCACTCAAACACGACGACCACATTTTGTATCACTGCATTGTTAATATAAATAGTGAACGACGTCATATAAAAAAAGAACACATGTGTTAATGCCAACATTGATATCACAAACCTTTTATCTTTTTAGATACAAAAGAAGAAGAATTAACAAACATTTAAATATAATTAAATATGTTTAATTTAATTAATTTTGATGAATATTGTCGTTGTGCAATACACCTTTCAACGATGTCAGTTAAACCATGGTGACCATTATTATCGGTTCTGGAAAGCTGAGTATCAAGTAAAAATAACCGATAAGACATACCCATTACATATAGAGTGTGGTGGTACAAAACTATGTAGCAGGTCAGGCCTGTTGTGTGAACCAGTATCACTACGAGTCGCAGTTAATTCATACAACAGGCAAGACCTGATACATAGTCTTGTGCCAACACACTATGTATGTAATAAGTTTAGCTAACATTTCAATAAACGCAAATGTTAAACAAATAACAAAGCTCGAATTAATATTTACAATACTCTGAGGAAGACTACATTTTGTGAATGACGTCACGTTATTTGTTGCCGTTCTTTCACCAATGTCGAATTACAGTTCAATCACTTTCAGTGTCACTGTACAATCCAACAACGCTCTTAAAAAGGTAATGTGGACCTTACAATTGCCGGAAATATTGATACTATGTCTTTACGTTGTCTACATTGATGTTTTTTTCGCCAGATTCCAATGATATGACATCATGACAAAGGAGTTCGGCAGAGAACGTCTCGTGCAACGTCTCACCATTCTTTTATCATCACAGTGTGGTGATACAACATCTTGTATCAGACACCATGCATCACACGGGCTCCTTTCGTTAATTTCAAGGGAAAACGTACATAATATTAGATAAACGATATCATCTAACTTTGCAAACCTTTTTGCTTGAAATTACATTTGCAATCAGTGCCTATCACCACTGATGTTGTGAGTTCGAATCTCGATCAGAGCGAAGTATGCAACATTATGTGATAAAGTATGTCAGTGACTTGCTCAAGGTCGGTAGTTTTCTCCGGGTCCTCCGGTTTCCTTCGCCATTAAAACTGACCACCACGATATAATATTGTTGAAAGTGGCGGTTAACACCATCAAACAAACAACAAACAAACATTTCTGTGATAGTTTATTGTCCCCTTAAGTGGATACAAATCTGTGCATATCTTTATCATTGATTTTTTATATTTATGTTGACGGGGAAATATAATTATCAAGACGGGTGGTTATCTCATTAACCTGTTCAACTCCGCAACATTTATGAAACCACAGACGCAATTTAAATGCAATATATTTCTTTGATACACCTCTAGCAAGGTTTGTGTATCAAAGTGAAATTGAGGCTATGTGAAGATGTTATATCCTAATCGAGTAAGACACCTCTAGTAACTGTTGACAACATACATTATGTCGGTTGCATATCGTCACGTACAGAAATCAAGCTCACAAATGCTAATGGTAAAACACACAACATATTAAGTATATCATATTACCATACAATCGTGCCCTTTTATTTTATTTTTTTGTTTATTTTGATCAAATGATCATTGATTTCCAACCAAATTAAAATTAAGATTCATGACTTAGTTGACCGTTATGGAATATCTGTGTCACAAATGACCACGGATATGTTCCACTTGTCGTAAACACTTCCTGGTCCTTTCCTTTGCAACTAGATTAACACGAAAGCTTTAAGGTCGTCGTCATAACGTGGTAAACCGGTACGGATTATCAGTGTCGTGGTCATAATTCGGCCCTCCTTTCTTCTTTCATGAATTGTCGCGGGAATTTGTAACAAGAGTAACACGATTGCTACCATTCCGCAGTACCTGGATTCACACTCCAGATGTTGATAAGGTTCGTGTTCTTCATTTTCACCAATTACAGGTTTTCACGTTTTGTGCTCTGTGTTATGAGGTCTGCTACGTTTTCAACTTATAAACGATATTCGCTTCGTCTGTATTTAGACTTGATTCATAATGGGTTCATTGATTGATTGCCGTTTAACGTCTAACTGTTGATATTTCATACATATTCAGGACGAAGTAAGGTGTTAATCTTTTTTACATACTACTTCTATTTCTTTGCGTATACAATTGTGAAAAACGAATTTGATATCAGATGATGTTCATGCCGTGCAATAGTAGTATGATGCATGACACTAGTGGAGCAGTAACTGATCACCCTTCCGGAGCACCTGAGTTCGTCACCGGTTTTTAAGTGTGGTTCATGTTGCTTTAACTCTAGTTCTCTGCATAGTGTGTTGCTTCTTCAAACTTTTCCTATGATTGACCCCCTTGAAGCAGGTTTTCTGTGATAATACTATAGAAAAGCTGCTGGTAGAACTAGAACTTTTATAATTCATTTCATGTTATATTACTATTTGAGTTTCAGTGTTTAATTCCAACACATTGATAACCTTTATATGCTGGTCTCCTCCGAATAGTTATACTTATCAGTATCAGTTACCGACAGTGTGGTATTTATATTTTCACTTTATTATGACATTTTTATTCTCACAGTAATAGTCTTTGGCGAACATATTTTACAAATTTAACTAGCTGTCAGTTAATAATAAGTTGCTTTACTTTCTTTTAAAGACATTTGTATCTCGACAAAATGATATATTGAAGAAAACGGCATGCGAATCTATTATGATGTCTTCTTTTAACCAATCAGACAAAAGTTGTTCCATTGCGGCCATCATATATTTCGTATCGAGAGAAAAAGATACAAGTTATATTAGAATTTTAGATTGACGTATTCTTTATCTTCTGATTCTGAAATACAGGATAAATAACAATAACAAATGTGTGAACATTAAATTGTGTAGTATTTACGTAAATATTTTATTATAATGGTGATCAAACGACTTTGTTATTGTTGTAAACGTAATCAAACGACTTTGTTATTGTTATAAACAAAATGAAGACAGCAATGCAAGTAGCTTAGCCATTCACGAAGAAAAGATTTCCACAAATATACAAAATGAAGAAGTAACATATATTTCTACTTGTGTGTTAATTTATAGTATGCCACATTGTATAAAATATTTTGTGTTGCATGATAACAAGTGTATTGTGTATTTTATGATAACAAGTGTAGAGAGTCCATTGGTTTCCATGTGAATAAAATGCCAACCCTCACACACAACCGGGAGAATAGCACTATGAGAAATATCACTATAATCTTGAACATTATACATAATATATTTAATCTTCGTGACACAGAAGTTGTATTTAGTCATTCTATTAAAGAAAACCGATGTCCTCAACCATTATCTAAAAATGAGATAGTATACAAAGCCAACTTAAAATCAAAATATAATTACTCATACTATCTGTAATTATTTGTAGAGAAGTGTAGGAGTATATAAAAAGACAATCAATGACATGGGCACAGCTTGTTCCCATATGGATGCCGATATTTTTTTAACAATATTCTCTCCGAATTCCACAACTATCTTTCGATAAGGAATAGTGTATGTTAATAAGGAACAAATAACTAATATGGAACTAGTTGTCTCTTTTAAGTAATGTCTTATTGTGTACCGTCTTTGTTCTGTATACTGTCATAAACATTAGGTTTATCTTGTTGACCAAGTGCCTCATAATGTTCTGTTGTTCTAAAATATATAAGATTACATTGTATCTAAAACTTAACATAGCTGTCAAAAGTAATGTATATGATCATACAAATAAATTACTAACCTTTCAATGATACATTGCAGTAGTTTTCACTTAAACTGTGTATGAAATCTCTTACAATAGGTGGTGCTATAATTATATGCATTGTGATAAAATTGGGCAGTAACCGGTAAAATAGTGATGTTTTTTGTCTAAAGTGAATCCGGTTTTTTTCTTGCGGGGAGGGGAGGGGGGTGGAAAGCGATACTGTCTTCATTGTTAGCACATACCGTGAGACGTTAGACTTTATAGATAACGTTTTGTAATAATTTACAAATAATTTGAATAAGTTCTACAGTAGATTATACTTAATTCACAAAAAGCGGTAATACACTTTGTTGTATGTGTAAACCACCCATAAATCAAGTAGATACATTTTACTCTGTATTGTTTAGAAATGATTTGAATTTGTTGGACAGTACATTGTGTTGGCATGGCTTACACTGTTGGTCAGTAGATTATGCTAATACAATATAACTGATACCCACGATGTAATTGACACTATTGCTGAAAGTCCCTTTACAAATTCATAAACCAAGCAAGTAGATAGTACAATTGTCATAATTCACACACGATGAGAAACCTTTAGACATATTATTGTACTATCAAGACATGATATGATACCGTTGGGCATATTATTGTACTGTCACTACTCACACACGGTGCGAAATAGTTGTGCAATATATTATATTGTTATTGAGATCATAGGTTTTGGATATGGTGTTTTACACCACTATCAACACTATTTCAGCTATATCGTGACGGTTAGCTTTATTGGTGGAGAACACCGGAGAACGTGGCGAAAACCACCGACCCGTCGCAAGTCACTGACAAACTTTATCATATAATATTGTATCGAGTACACCTCACCATGAGCGGAACTGAAACTCACAACGCAGTAGGATGTATAGATTTACTGAGATAATAATAATAATCAATCTGTCTTGGTACACTATTGGATGTTAAAAGACAACAAACAATGTGTGTTTTATTATGATACTTACGGAAGAGATTGGCTTGTTTCTGTAAAATAAAATATGGTTGTATAATCTTGATCAACTTCCATTTAGATTTATATGCTATAGTAAATGGTGTTGTCTGTTTTGTGTTGTAAAGGTTTATTGTTTACAAAAGTAGTTGCGTTGGTGTATGTCGTGGGTTGTAGAATTTACTTATTACACTGCTGGGATTTATTTAACTGAGGACGCCTGATTAATTGTTAGTGGTATATATGAAGGTTGGCATTTTACTCACACCTGGAAAGCAGATCATTACAGGATTGATCCGGTAAAACCAACCGAGCTTCGCTACTGTTTTATTACAGTACATGTGCCAAGCCAGGAAAGTGATTATTCATGTATTTGTGTGTTATTTGTATTTTTTTCGATTTGCTTCTTTTTCCGGTTTTATAAATGAATTGTCGAGCTGTTCCGACAGTGTAGTATTTGTTGTTTGTCATTTTATTACACGGACACTGTGTATTGTGTTCTGTCCTATGGAACGGATACTACTAAAATCAAAGATTTAACAATCAATCACCAATGAATTCTGTTATTTATTTTGTTTTACTAGAGATTTTATAAGATGGGGATATCTAATTGATATATACAGTTGTTATGTATTGATATTGGATAGTATCGTACATAATATGTAACATTGTGTTTGATTACACAGTACACACTATTGCTGACAAGTACATGATAATTAATTACTAGTGAACAACCTATTAAAGGGGTAGAAAACCCTATAAATGTTGCCTAGTAATGTAAAGAACATCATACAATGCTCGGGTAGATATTAAGCAACTCATTCACGAGCAACGTGTATTTTTTTTTAAGAGCAGTCGTAACACTACAACTGTATCTTACCTTTCCCACGTGATAAATCAACGTATGTATTTAGAGTGTCTTTCATACCAAGCACTTCATAAGTCTTTGTAGAACTACAATACATTGATATAGATATATAAATTAGAAAATATATTTAGAGTGAACTTATCAAATGTCTCCAAATGTACATTTTCCAGTGGCCTAAAGACAACTACAATATTAGGAGAGCATGTCATTTAAAATAACAACAATAATAATAATAAGTTCGCATTCCTCCAATCTTGTTTAATCTTAGTCCTGATTTAAATAGCCGTATCAACATATCAAAATCTCAATAAACTAATACGAACTGTTTATGAAAAGTTTAAATATACTAAATGTGTTATGAAAAGTCGTAGATAGAAGAAGGACAGACAACATAGGGTACAATATAGAGAAAACGACAAACAATGAAGTACAAAACATAACGTAGAAAAATAAAGATCGGGTTACATGAAGCCACATTTATGAGGGTTGTTTCTTAAACATCGGCATAAAAGGAAATCGAAAACAAAACACGTAATGTGATTTTCTAAGGCAATGTATCCAGAGTAATCCATATAATTGTAAGCAGATCTCTTTATATTTCTACAAGAAAAATACCTTGCAATCAGCAACATATTTCTTCTTTTTATAAAAGTTATGCATGCATCATTTAATAAATCGCGATTTTATTTGAAATTAGCTTTCTATTATATGTTGTAAAATAATGTACTTAGATACTCACGGAGTTCCTACTCTCTTGTTCTGTGAATATGAAAATATTAATTGTAAAATAGATGTAAGAGTGTGTGGTAAAATGCAAGAGCAAACATCAAATAATGAAGCTCCATTTCTTTTCTAATCCATTTGGTAAGACAAAAGAAAATTAAAAATCAGTCCCTTCTTTACTTTCTGGATTCACATTGTAAGGCATATATATATTAAGTGGTGAATTTGACCAGATAAAGTGGTTTACTTGTAACATATGATTCTAGAATAATATATCTATGTAACTTCAGAACACACTTTGTACTAAATAAATCTCCGGTAATGTATACTTTTAAAGGTTGTGTTCGATAATAGTTTAAAATATATGCAGATGAATGTTAAATTTCCTACCTTTCTTTTTCTGGTTATTCGTAGTCCCTTTGATGTCTTCTTACGTATCATTGTTTGTTGGATTATCAGCAGCTGTAATCTCGTTCCTATCAGATATAATATACAGTGATCAATTAACGTTGATGATGATACTGTAAATATTGATACGATTTACATTGTAATTTATACAAGACTAGGGACGAGATTAACATTCATTTTACCATACTTAAGACAATTGTATTATGTCATTCGGTCTGACTGGTCAGAGATGGTCCATGGATGTACTCCATGGGTTGGACAACGACATCGTTTTGCCAAAGATTAATCCAATGGAAATCTTTAAACAAAATGTCTGATCACTACTTCATTTCATCATCAGGTTTGAATACGAAAAACCCTGAAGCAGCATGCTTGCTTACATCTCATGCTTTATTTAGGCATTACCTGAGTCATTAGTGTAAATTTGTAAATATTATTCTTGTATTTAAGAACAAGTAGTCATCTAAAGCACAATATAATATAAATACAATCACCATACACATACTGAAAATACAATTGTTGAATGACACGACTTCGTCATCACAGCACTCTGTATCCATTTTTTGTTTGTTTTGATTAATATTTTTATCGTTAATATTTTAATATTGCTCTGTGCTGCCTACTAATAACGTGAAGACATAAAGTTTATAAACCTGCACTCATTCTATTTCAGCAAAACAAAATGGCATGGACATGTTTTGTGATATATATTCATTGACAATACAGAGTTTTTGTTACCTTTAACGACCCCCATGACTCATGTCACAGAGCTTTTCAACGCTCTCTTTTGGCCAGATTGTGGATAGGAGTTCCCTATTGATTGGAGAAGGGGGCTAATCTCAGGTTATTATATATTATACAGACAGATTACTTCTTCAGAATCAAAGTTGGCAATGTGTTTTCAAAATACCATGCTCCCTGATCGATAAAAATCTCTTTTGTAGATTTCGAAAAATAGTTGCCGTGTTGTAGCCGGTACGAAAACACATGTCTTTTTTAGATATTGCTCAACTTGTTTTCAGTATATTGAGGAAAGTGCTACAAATGTACCTTGTTTGACATTGTAGGATACACACAATATAAAATGCCTACATGCAGTCTGCACGGAAAAGGTGAGAAAACACCGGTAAGCATATTTTTTTTCCTAAACCTGACAGGAATATGTTGTATTTAGAGAAAGAGTAAGTATGTATTGCATATAGATTAATTATTCGTGTATGTATTACTAATTATTCTTGTATGTATTGTTAAATATTCGTGTATGCATTACTAATTATCTTTGTATATATTATTACTGATTATTATTTTATGAATTACTATTTATTCGTGTTGTATTACTAATTATTCGTGTATGTATTACTAATTATCTTTGTATATATTATTACTGATTACTTTTTTATGAATTACTAATTTTTCGTGTTTGTATTACTTATTATTCGTGTATGTATTACACATTATTCTTGTATGAATTACTAATTATTCGTGTATATATTACTAATTTTTCGTGTATGCATTACAAATTATTCATGTATGTATTACTAATCATTCATGTATGTATTGATAATTAGCATTGTATGTATTACTAATCATTCATGTATGTATTGATAATTAGCATTGTATGCATTACTAATTATTCGTGTATGTATTACTAATTATTCGTGTATGCATTAATTATCCATGTATGCATTACTAATCATTATTGTATGTATTAATAATTATTCGTGTATGTATTACCTGTTCGATTTTGTTTTATCTCTTCCATCTGAGAAGCCTGAAATATTAAATGAAATTCTAAAATTTGCTATTAATTTTTAATCCTTTACATTGCATAT
Source organism: Bathymodiolus brooksi (assembly GCA_963680875.1). Taxonomy (NCBI): domain Eukaryota; kingdom Metazoa; phylum Mollusca; class Bivalvia; order Mytilida; family Modiolidae; genus Bathymodiolus; species Bathymodiolus brooksi. The sequence goes on along the minus strand of OY804578.1, from coordinate 66,848,133 downwards.
ATAATGTCATTTTGGGGTAAAATAGGCTTAAACTGGGCAATTAATATATATATATATATCAGATATAATTTGTCGTACAAGTGGTAGACAGTTTTACTAGTCCCTTTCACTACTAAAATTGTGAGTCTGAATCCGACTCATGGCGAGGTGTACTCGATACACATTATACGATAGATTTTGTTAGTTGAAAATAGCGTTAATCACCCTAACCCTGACCCAGAAATGTTAATATGCATTCTACAATTGTAATATCACTTTGATTTCTTGTCGATTGTTCATTAAGCTATCAGTTTGTATATTAACTGTTACTTAATGTATGTGTTTTTGTCCTTTTTCCGACCATTGAACAGCCTGTCCTTTTTGGTATATTCAAACTTTTTAGTGTATTATCTTATATTTTCCTGTGTATAATGCTCTGATATTTGAAACACACGCTTACGTATGGCGATTTGATATGATATCACTACCAAGATGTGAGATGGATAAGCTGAAATCATCATGCGTCATATGGTGTAGACCTTATTTGCACCCTTGCGTCCCACCAGGTGAGTGTATATGTTACCTTTCGTTCTCCTGAGGAATATGATCCCTAAAATGATCATTACAATAATTAATACACCAACTACTCCTCCAATAGCACCTCCATACAGGGCACTGGAAACCTGAGGTTCTGAAAATATGCATAAATATATAATTATAAACCGCAACAAGTCAACCTGAACTCTTCAACACAGGACGATGACTCACTGAATGATTGCAAATGTACATACAAATAGCATCACAACGTCAACATTAGTAAGCTTAAACAGTGCACCACATGAATACCTGAATGACTAGCAACTCAGTATTACAACACACCATTATAAGATATTACTGTGAATCCAGTTTGACAAACCAGCATCCTAGAAACAGAAGTCTTGAATAAATCAAATCCGAGTAAACATTTTTAGAAGTCAAAACACAATGGGTTTTTTTGTAAATCAGTTGTGTAGTATCATTTAATATTGAACATTATAGTAATATTTTGGAAATGAATGGTAAGAAATGGATAGAAAATGCATTCTTGGAATAGCAATTGTTGCTTTTTTAATAATTTAATATAATGTACTGTAACTTTATTCACTACACCGATTATGTATTTATTTATTTATTTTTATTATTAATTTTATTCTTTTAAATTGTCTTTCAGTTGTAATATGCATATACTGTTTGTAATTGTCATAATGATTATGTTTTTGTCAGTTCCTCATGATTACATACTTCCACATTTTACGAAAAGAGTATATTGCTCAGGTTCGATAATTCCACAGGAAAATACGAGTCTAATTGCAAAAACATATCTAACAAGATTTTCCAATGATATGGCTTTATGACCAGTGCTTATTTGTTGTGGAATTACAGTGATGTATTACATTTTGAAGAGCATTCATAGCAAATATCACTGCTGAGGCAATATTAAGGTTTCAATTAGCCATTGTGAACATTTGATGAAAGGAAAATGTATTTGTTTATCTCACAAATGGACGTTTATAGCAGTTAGTACTATTATTTGTTGTATCTTAAAGTGAAATGGTTGTATGTATAAATACACGATCAAACGCCCAACTCTAGTAGCCGTTATTTCATACGAGAAAAAACGTCATATTTTTTAACAATGATCAAATACAATCAGATAATTTGACAGTAGTCAGTGTTTCTGTGACATTATCATGGTGTAGTAGAAATATCTATCTTTGTAATTGACAGTTCCTAAATAATGTGATTTATTACAACTAAGGTTACTTTCCCTGTGGCATATATAGCCTTGGTAGATGTTGGCTATTTTTTTTGCTTACCCCCACAGGCCTTTGAAGTATTTGGATTTCCATGTTATTAATATGATTGTTATTCCACTTATGTGGTCGCTATAAAGTCCACCCTTTAATTGTTGGATGAAATCCTATATCTTTAATAGAACAAAATATAGATACTCTAAAAGACATACCAACAGATGACATTGTTGATTTTCTTTGTATATCTGTAGCAAGGCTCCTGTCAATCTTATTTTCGCCAAACATTCTCAGTTCATACCACGTGTTACTCTGTAATCCTGATAGTGTGTAGGTCTGACTATTATATTGTTGAATTTTCTGTGGCAACCATGTTTTCGTTTCATTAACAATACGATAGTGTATGTTGAAAGTTTGTTCCTGTCCACCATTATATTCGGGAACTGTATCAATGACAAATGCACAACAGAATACGACATGACAATGTAGATCTTTTACTTCTAACAGGCAACGAAACATGGCAGGACTAACTTGGAGAAAATGGATCAAACCCTGTTCCTAGTGTCTAGACACATATACAGAAAATGGAAATCCACCAAAGATTAGCTTCATACAAATAACCCATGCTTTCATATACAAATGACAACATAGACATAAACAATATAAAAACATATTCATTGGATGCTCATGTTAGAATTATATCAACAAATACAAAAAAACCTTACTAGTTCAGAAATCAAATTACGTTTATTGGTAGCTAACTGTGTTCAACTTACATTTAAGATTCAAAGTTGTGGAGGTCTGTAAGCCACTAGAAGCAGCCACATTAATAGCTTTACATGTTAACATTTGTCCATTATTACTTCCTCCTACACTGTATGTCAAGTCAGATATCACTGTATATGTATCACTAGCTGTGTTATGACTGGACCGTTCTGTAGCATTAGATGTAACGTCCTTCTGCACTATTGTCCATTGTAGTTTAAGACAGCTACCTGTTGTTGTACATGTTACATCAAGTGGTTTTGTCTCCTCTATACTGACTTTATTTACAGTAATGGATGGTTGCAGAGGTTTCACTTAAATAATATATAAATGTTGTTACTAACAGAATGACCTCCTGTGGTTGTACAGGGTACATTCAGTGGTCTTGTCTCCACTATACTGCCTACATTTAGAGCAATGGATGATTGGTATGTTCTCACTGATATGATATAATGCATGTTAGTGACTGTGTGACTACTGATTAATGTACAGAACACAACCGATGGCTTTGTCTCCTCTATACGGCCAGTATGTCCAGTACTGATTGGATTGAGTGATGCCATTGAAGTAATATACACGTGTTGCTACTAACAGCACGATTACTTTGGAAACTGTTTGATAGAACGCTACAACTATTGCAACATAAGTCGTTTTAATATACATGTTTCACGTCGACGCAAATACTTTATATTGGTCAAGTAATTCCAGTCATAGAAAAGACATTCAAAATCAAGATATTTCCTTATAATGGCCAAGTATAAGTTGGAATCGATTCTGTTGTATAAACGTTTTACCCCACAGTGATCATAATCACACTTCATATATCGAATATATGTATTTAATATAGTAAACAATAAAATAAACTCATATGTAAGTAACCACATTTAATAACAGATATATATGTGATTCTACAGATGAATATTCACATTGAAAACAACAGCATAGGTAATAGTAAGGAACGTTCGGATATTTGGATTTGATGAACCCACAAATAATATTCCGAGAATTTTTCAAACTACAGATAATGTACTATATGATAAGACCTTTGATATATTTCAATAGTGAGTGACGCTTAGCGACCAGGTAAATACTTTTACAGCTATATTATGCCGACGAAATTGAGTTACATTCAATGAAATGATCATGATGTCCACTTTGTACTAGACCGACAGGCATAAATGAATCTTTACAGTGCCAGCTATGTGCAACAGCAGTCTGCGGTTGAACATGTTGTTCCAGTCAGATACTTGTTCCTGATTTGAATCCAACTAGTCTTTCCTCTTCACTTTAAATTTGCCTGCCTAATGGAGAAGCAGAACATATCAATTATATAGGCTCAAACCGACGAATTACCCCACTCACTGCGTTTTATTGCAAGCTCATATGATTCTATGTTTCAATATCTGTTTGAAAACGATTGTATTTCCCAATCACATCACATCAGTTTGGAGAACTCTCTTTAAACAAATACAAAAATAGAGAGCGAAGGGAAAATGCTAGTTTATTTTTAACTATATCAAGTAAGGGATATTTGATATATATTCGTACAATATACGTACATTATCGTGCATTATTGGTAAACATAAATTTTATTTAAACGATAATCCCGCTCAGGCGAGGTATACTCCATAAAACATTACATGATCAAGTTTGTCATTGACTTACGGCAGGTCGGTAGTTTTCTCCGGGTACTCCGGAGTTCTCCACCAATAAAGCTGACCGCCACGATATAATTGAAATATTGTTGAAAGTGGCGTTAGATACCAGAAACCTAAACTTAATCAATATTTTTACGAGCTTTATAAATAGGCAGGAAAGCGAGCTTTGTGTTATATTTTCTAACCTTTTTTGCAGCGAGTGCAAATGAATTTCATAATTTCCGACAATGTACGTATACATTGTGTTTGTCCTTCTATGTCATAAAGTGAAACTTGTCTTAAAAATGCGGAATGAAGATCGTTTATAAACGTTTCTATGTTGTCTTCTGTGAAGTTCGTGCTCATACTGATACCGTTCTTACCGTCGCTAAGAAAAAATGATATCGTGGGAAGTAACAAATAAATGATCCAGTAAATGCAATGTTACTGCTCAATTAGATGCAGTGTAGGATAAATATTAGTATCTGTCATTCACCCACGGTTTAATGTAACGTGTCAATTAGACATTAATATATTATATGCCCAAAACATTTAGATTATTTTGATTCCCAATTGGTTGTCTTTGAGAGTACCCGATGAAGATCATTAAAGAAATTTATCAGGTTCACTACATAGATTAGGCGTCCACGTTTTTATATATTAAAAATTGCTGAGTTAGATTGCTGTCAAATTATAATATTAAGTATATATGTACCATCTACACACGCTTATACACATGTCTTACGCCTATCCCTAGATTTGCCTTACGAGACAAGGTAACACTACGACTATTGAAGCTCCTTTTATTAGGGAGTGGATGTAGTCGAGTGGTCTAGGACGCTGGACGTAAGGCTAAGCGAATGGTGCTGCAGTGTAACAATGGTGTGGGTTCAAATCCCGTCGAGGGAAGAACAAAAATTTGACAGCTCTAAAATCTAATTCTAACACTGTTTGGTTTAATTTTCAGACGTATATATATATATATATATATATATTTATAAGGAGAGTTTTGAAGCTATCGGTTTTCTGAGTTACAAAATGTAATGTCGTTGATTTTGTTTCATTTCTAGATTTGATTCAATCCACCATTTCTTTAGAAATGCCTGTACCAAGTAATGGTCATTACGGTTTTCACAGTTTTCCGGTTGTTGACTGATTTTGTCTGTCTATATACTTATGAGTTTTGACTTTCCCTTTGTAAGATTGTTCGGAGTTCGGTAATTTTGTTATTACCCTTATTTACAGGAACCATTACATTGGGTGGTGGTGGTTCGGTATTATTAATGTCTACATATACCTTCGTGCTCATTTTCTAATGCCATTCTGGTACATTATCATATTTTATTTAATAAATTATTTGAAAAAATGTACCACGGTAAGTAGCATACGTAGTTGAACACTATATAATTATTGCCTTCATGTGACGTGAACATCGAAAGTTGTCAACGGAGGATGGTTGTTGAAGCTTTAGTGGTTTTTTTTTTAAAGGAGACAACAAAATAATTTCCGTTTTAGAAAATATAATTGCGAACCGGACTGAAAAACAGATTTGCAGCATACTTATGCTTCACGATGTATAGAAAGGGAGACAACCTATTGTCTATTGTCTCCCTTTACATTATATATACTTAGGTTCTCCACCGGGTTATTTTCCTGGTCAGCATATTTTTCGTAAAACTTACAAATTGTATTATTACTGTATATAGTAAAATATATGTATTGGCCTTTGCTGACAGAGAATTTTGTTTGACATTGTGTCATTTTATTAATCGCAGATTCACAGAATTAGTGCAGCTTTATGTCCCTAGAAATAGTGTCTAATTTAGCTACACTGATCTTCTTTTAAGAAGGAACACATATTATTTTGTAAGAAAGAGCTATCATTCTAATAAAACGCTCTATGAAATTTACATTATCAAGATACTCGATTTGCTTATTTGCATATGTGTTTAGTTGGCGTGTTTTCAACAGGCAGTTAACAATCCTATGGGTACCAACTGTGATCCTCTTATCGCCGAATTGTTCCTTGATTCAAATGAAGCAGATTACAAACAGAGACTTCTCAACTAAAAACAATAAAGGAGCTACATTGGTATTTCCATTCTCTAAATATACATTCCTCTATATATGATGTCATTTCACCAAATACTTCAGCACGCTTGGTGACTATGTGGATCGCATACATTCCAATGAACTTGAAATAAAGGACACCACAGATACAGGTTGGTCCGCTAGATATTGACAGCGATGATCGGTTAGAAACGAATCTTTTGCAAGAACAAGTTTGATTTCAATTTTCCAATTGTTTGTAGCATCATTCCAGCAGCACACACATATGCAAAATGCATATCCCAAATGGTTCATATCACGATTTCCTTTATAGAGGTTTGCTGTTAACGATGATACTACTGAACCCAGGGTCCTTAGTGGTTAAGTTCAAGTAATCAGATCGAAAGTATTATGGTCGCCACCATCACCGGATTAACTGTTGCAGAATATCTGTGTTACAAATGATCGCTGATATGTTCCGTTTGTCGTAATCACAATTCCGTCCTTATAAGTAGTGTTTTGCAGATCATTGTTTGTACTTTTGTCCTTTTTCTTTTGACCATTGTTTTTTCTGTCCTTCTTTGATTAACGTCTTCTGATTACTCCCTTGGTGTCTTCAAACCTTTCTTTGTCCGTTTGCTTTTGTCATTCTGTCCTTCTTATAATCATGGCCTCTGATTATCTGGACATGTTTTGGTAAAACATATTTCTATTGGTTTTACTCTTTGTTGAGTACCTATATGGAGGGACCAGATACACAATTTCCGTCCAAAACTCCATATCCCAAATAGACTAATTTTCACGCATATTATAACAATGTGGATACAAGATATTTCCTTTATTTATATCTTAATCTTAAGTCATTGTCTCGTATTTTGTATCTTTAATATATAGGTAACGTCTGTTGTGCCAGTGGTATATCAAATCCTACTCCAGTATATGTAGTACACGGTGGTGAAGCTGTTCTACAATGTGGATTTGAAAGTAAAAAACTGAGTTGGAAATTGTAATTAGCTGAATATTAATCGTCTTCTTATAATTTATATGTTTGACATGTAGGTAGTGTCTATTGTACCAGTGATGTATCAAATCCTACTCCAGTATATGTAGTACAAGGTGGAGAAGCTGTTCTACAATGTGGATTTGAAAGTAGCGGTCTGAATTGGTATGTGTATAATGGTGGTAGTGTGGATATCATAGCAAGTGGATTTGATACCATAAATAATTCTAAATATTCAACATCTAAGAATCCATCAACAAGACTGTATTACAGATTACAAATACTGAATGTTGGCATGTCTGATGTAAAGACGTATAACTGTGAGGCAAATATTAATGGAATGATTCTAAGCTTCTATTTGCAGTTGACTCTCTTAGGTAGGTGTATTCATAGGTGTGTGTGTGTGGGGGGGGGGGGGGAGTGTTGGGTGGAGGGGTGAGTGGTTGTGTGTGTGGGGAGGGGGGGTGCTAATGTGAAATCAATATGTATTTCATTAAAAATGTTATGTCAACATATCTTAGTTCTTTGTAATGTAATTGTAATGAAAATGCTAGAATAAACATGGGCGTTGGTGTTGCTATTACGTTTTCCTTCTATGTTTTTGTCAGCAATAAAGTTAATTTAAATGTTTGCCATAATTTCACTTCGTTGGTCAAATCTTTAGCATTTTCAAGGTACTTGTTACGGCTTCCAGGGCTCAACACACAGATCTACAAACGTATTAAGCCCTCCCAAATGGCGTGACCGTGGATCATTTGATGGAATCAAATATCACAATATTAAAACATAAGACTAAAATATAATGTGAAATGAAATATAAATGTAAAAATTGATAGTTGGACCTGCTTGTTGTACCAACAGATTGTCTACATGTTACCAGGGTAAGCCTGTAAACCTAAGTTATGATTTGTTGCTATTTTATAGTGCAACCATCTAGCTTGACAATAGAAAATGTTACAATAGAAAAGAGATTGTTAGGAACACAGGAACAGGATCTTGTTGTGTCATGTACAGCAATAGGAGGTATACCAGCTCCCAATGTCGCACTGATAATAGAGGGAAAGTCTATACCAAGTCAGGCTCAATCAGTACAATACACATTCAAGTCCATCCACAGATCTTATGATCAGAAGACAGTCACATGTCAAGCCAGTAATCCTGCATATTTGCAGGACCCAATGACTTACACAGCAATGATATATCTTAACTGTAAGTAGTTTATCCTTTCTCCTTCCGCTAAGGTATCACACAATACTTTTTAATTACGTGAGGTAAATCCTATTACGTCTTACTTGGCTAAATTGAAGAAACAACTATGTATTTTGCTTTTATCAAAAGTCTTTTACAATCGTTTTGAAGACTTTGTGACATCTTTTTTGTGGAGTGAGAGTATGTATATATAATATGTCTAATGCTATTCCGTGTTATGTTCATATTATCATAGTAAATTTGAAGATATATGCTGAACCGACATATTTCCCTAAATCAGATAGATCTAACGATGTGACTGTCAGGTGACCTTTGCTCGTCCAATCAAGTTGGTGAATCTTGAATTGAAGTTTGACCAATATTCATATTGATTTATTTGTTAGCCTCAAGCAAACAATCATCATCTCAAAGAAATGCATTATGTGACGGAAAAACATACCTGCATTCAAATGAATAATAGAATCGCCATGAAGCTATGCATTTTTTAATTGAAACAATTAAGTCAACAAATATATGCAGGACAGACGATAATAATGATGGGTATGATATGCAACTTTACGAACAAAAGCTTGCTTTTACACTATCAAATTTTAAAGTAATAATACAGACACGGAAGTAACGCATCATCCGATTGCTCAATTCGAATTTCAACGTAAAATGTCACCAATACGTGACTTGCTATGAGTCTTCGTTAGATCTAAATGAGCCACGTATCGAAAAAGAGGGAGCCATTAAAATAAAGCAAAAAGTAGATTGGTCTTCATGTTAATGTTAAGTACAGTTTTCATGAGTCCAAAAAAGAATAATTTCCTTGTATTAGATATGAATGAAATCCTTCAATTTGGCAGAAACGTTTACTATGGTTTGTCAAAAAGGTAAATATAATTACTCTTTACTACGAATATCTCGTGTAATTAAAAAATATATATGTATTTGAAAATAAGTTTATTGAAGGAAGTCACATTTACACCTACAAACGTGATGGCTTCTGTAATATTGATTAAGCGTTGAGGAATAAAGGAATTTAATCTGCAATGACATTTCCTCACACAGAATAATTAGTTAAAGATCGAATTGATGCTATCACAAACGTCCTTAATTCAAGAGTAATCTATGGTTTCTACAGCACGATGAATCCTCGAAATTTCTTAATTAAATTATGTGTTAAAATCACACTGCATTTTATTTACGTTATATTTGAAATTGTAAGATGTTTTAAGCGGCGCATTCCGTTCTTATTGACCACATCTTTCGTCAATTCCCTCTTCAACGCCCAATTCTGAAATCGAAATAGTCTTTAAATTGGCCTACTGTTGCAGTCATTCGAATCATCTAAAGCTCAATTGCAAAGTTTTAATGAATTGTCCATAATAGAATATCTGAGAATGAAGAATAGCCTCTAAGTATCTAAAAAAAATGCACTTATCAAATTAATCAGAACTTAATAAACAAAGCACATTGCTTACATTAACGCTGCAAATAACTGCAAAAACAATTAAAATTGATAATAAAAATAAACACACACAAAAAATAATAAGACACAAAAAAAAAATTAAATTGACTAATATATGCAATCACTCTTTCCCGGTATCATATTTGTTCGTCATAGCCATACATTATAAGCTTGGGAAGTTTAAACAATTATGGTTAACAATTCCATGAATATCAACAAACCAATAATGTACTTCAATGTATTTTGATTACCATATCAAATACAATGTCAACGTCAGGTAAATAAAGTTGTTCACGCTCTGTTTACATAGAATATAATATTAGTTTTGGGGTCAACCAAAAGCTTATTTAAAGCTTGATGTTCTATGCTTTTCTTAGTTTGATGTTTTGCGCTATACAGGTAAAATAGAGTAATTTTGCCTTTCATAACTATTTACTTCTTTGAAACAAATGATAAGCTTAACAACCTGAAATAACTGCATTATTTTATTGATCTTGCTAATATTTTTAAGCAATCTGTACATTCTGTTTATTGTACTGATTTAGAGGACTATGTTGATATTCTGAAAATAATTCAGAGTCAATGCATATTTAATATCATATTAATTCAGTGAAACCAAAAACAACATCATTCATCTCAAGTCCAGTCAGTACAGAGGAGACAGTTCCACTCACAGTGTCCTGTATATTAAATGTTAGTCGACCTGCTGCAACAATCCAGTGGACAATAGGACAGACTGATGTCACATTGTATTCTACAACAGATAAAGCTCATGTCACAGATGATGATACATACACATTGACATCTACCTTGACATACAATGTAGACAGGACATACAACGGAGAAACAATAACATGTAAAGCTCTCAATATAGTTGTTCCTAATGGTGAACAGACCAGCACATCCTTAGGTGTAAAGTGTAAGTGTCTGTTCCAGATACTTTTATGATTTATGTTGTCATAGAACTACACCTTTAACACCATATTAGGTCACATTTCTTATCCAAAATCCATATGACCTTGAGTACGCGGTGTTTAGCTTGTAGCCAACATTAGCTTTCTACTCTTGATTAATTGTAAATCTTGACATATAATAGCACAAAAAAACGAATATAAATATTTTAATAAATTGTAAAGTTGACAAATATACAGTCATAGCTATTAGGCATGAACCCGTTTTGTTTGTCCTCGGAAATGTGAAAAGAAATGTACATATCAAAGGAAGGTAACTAGAAAGAACTTCCTTTGTAAATATAATTTGTTGAAAGAAATTTTGTCTCGGCAGAGCTCGCTTTGTCCATTTTTGGATATCAGATATATTCGGATATATTGATAAAGGACTATCTCAAAACTACTCTTACCAAATTTGCTACAGCATGAAAGAGAGATGCTGAAGGTGATGCAACTTTTACAGTAGTAACTGGACATTAATGAATACCTCGTCCTTGAACGTAATATTGAAGCAGCTCGCAATAAATAACGGTTTGAAGAAAGAGCTTGAGGACTTGATTGGCCCGTAGCAAAACAAAATTATCCATTTATTATTTGTTATCCTCTGTCAATATACACGTCTCCCAATCTGTTAATCATAATACCTCCATTATTCCTGCATGATGTATTGTTTGAATTCTTGTGCTCGTCCTGAATATACATGATATTGTGCTCACATCATACAAAACAACAATTCATGAAACATTTCTTTGTATTTTTTTTACCTTGCATTACAATTATGGTGATGATATCTCAATCAGAACGAACGGCGAGTTTCTTGAATAACCTTTGCCAGGTATGATCATAATCAAAAGATTGGGAAGCCAAATATTTCAGAAGTCTTTTGGAACATTGCTTCATATCATAAAAAATAAAATTTGCGGCATACTGTATCATATAAAGTCACCGTCTTTGATGCAAATTATGTAAATACACGAAATACAGTTATGAAGGGAATGAACTAAAACGTTTGCTGATCTATCGATTCTGTTTTGAGACCTATCCTTAATAAATTATTCTTCTTACAGCACTCTATATTTTTATTTGTTATAGTTGCTCCAAGTGTATCAGTACGTAATGTTGCATATGAGCAAGATGACGTCAATAGAAAAGTGGCATGTTTCCCTATAGGTAATCCTAGTATATATACATACCATAAATGGCAGCACAAGTCTAAGTATGGTGTGCTGATTCGTGAGATGGATGGAGAACTGAGTGGTGTACTAACTTTACCAAGTATTCCTGTAGAAGATAGATTCCAGGACAGTGGTGAATATATATGTACAGTTGGTAACGGTATTGCAGACAGAGATGGCAATGTAAAACAGACAGTATCTGGTTATGTCATAATAAACGGTATGTAAAACAGACAGGATCTTGTTATGTCATAGAAAACGGTATATAAAACAGACAGGATCTAATTATGTCAAAATAAACGATAGGCAAAAGAGATAGGATCACAATAAACGGTATGTGAAACAGACAGGATCTGGTTATGTCAAAATAAACGATAGGCAAAAGAGATAGGATATTAATAAACGGTATGTGAAACAGATATTATCTGGTTATGTCACAATAAACGGTATGTGAAACAGACAGGATTTGGTTATGTCACAATAAACGGTATGTGAAACAGACAGAATCTGGCTATGTCACAATAAACGGTATGTGAAACAGACATGATCTCGCTATGTCATACTAAACGGTATGCACAACATAAAAGATCTGGTTATGTCATAATAAACGGTATGTAAAACAGACAGGATCTGGTTATGTCATAATAAACGGTATGTAAAACATACAGGATCTGGTTACAAATAAAAATATAAAAAATACCTCTCCATAGGAGCACCAGTTCCAACATCCAATCGGAAATCGTAGATATTGAGGCAAAGCTAACAAATATATACTCCTGGCTTGTACTGACAATTCCACAAAAAAAAGAGTGGCGAGGTCAATTCTTCAATCTCCTTTGGTCGAACCAAGCCGTCCCTCTTAGTGAAAGAGTTAAGTGTTAACTAACTGTGCGTCAAGTGTCTCATTTATATATAACAGGGTAAGCAACGTTGTCATATTAAAGAGAGTCGAAGGCCTCAACCATATTTAAATATTAGATAGTATACAAGGTTATTGTAAGACATAAAAAAGGTCTTAATAAAACATTATAGCGAAATAGACTTTTAACCGACATATAATTGACCATACCATCTTTCGTGCAGAATGTTAATTCTTTGTCTTTTAGTCAGAGTATACTATATATATTATTCACAACGCAGGACTTTTCACATATATGCTCTTAGTTCTATAAAAGAGAGTCTATTACTTTAACCGTCATTTGAATTTTAGATAGGGCATCGAGAGAACGTGATGACTTTTAACTGACGGTGCCACATCAGGTTCCTGTAATTGCTTACATCACTAATGCATTGCAAGACCATACTCTTTATTTCATTTCGATCTGGTATCCACACGTCTTAATCGTTATTCTTTTCAATAAATTGCAAACTTTATTTTCAAATGGTAAAATGTAGTATCTATTAAAGTAAATCATTATTTTGTTCACCCGTGATTAAAAGTAAAAGAAAAGTTTGAAAATACCAACAGGGGTAATCCGAAGACGTACACGGACAAAGGACAGACAGTTAAATGGTCAAACGGACAAACATTTATTGAGGAACACGAACCCCACTAAACACCGGGCTGAACTAAAAATGATCCTTTTACAGTTCATTCCAATATGCATACCCTGCACTTAGTAGACGTACGGTTCATCCATATCTAAGCGGCAAGAAACGACTATATATATCGGTACCTTTTCACATACTTCTTTAACCGTTAAGGTTGACTACATGTAAATGTGATTTCCTTGGAAAAAATATTTTATATTATTCTCAATAAAATATTGATGTGTTTTTCAGCCAAGCCAACATTTACAAATGACAACAGATTAATACAGTATGGTGAATTTGGTAAAAATGTAGATATCAATGTTTATGTATACAGTATACCTAAGTATAAAACAAAACAGTGGTACAGAGGTAACATACCAGTGTCAACATCAACCAAATATGTCGTGTCAGAAAGTCTAGCAATAGTTAATGATACATTCCATGGTAAAGATGTACAACTGGATGGTTACAGTGTGAAGCTAACCATAAAAAATTTGGAGGAATCAGACTTCAATGCTATGTATAGATTACAGCTGTCATACGGTGTTAGTCAAACTGTACACCATTCTGTTTTACTGAAATCCGAAAGTAAGTAAGCATATATGTGAGATAACAAATATGTAAGGTATAGTTTATATATACGCTGGACTTTCAATAGTACATATTGTATGTTAATGTGTAAATTAATCTATTAATAACAGTTCTTGGATTGCCCGTACCACGCTATCCGTACCATTCACCTTCATAACACGTGTACGACAATTGCATCTGTTCATTGTTATTTCTGTGAATACTAAGTAATATGGTAGATGATTGTGTATATTGTTCAATAGTATTGATGAAATTAAATTATAATGAGTGTGTGCCCTATGTGTCCAATGTTGACAGTGTCTTCGGTTTTCCCTAACGTTTAATAACTATTGTAAAACAATTATTTGACAAACAAACTGTATAAGCATGGGATTTAATTCATACTTTCAAACATTTACTAGTTCATACGGTAATACATTTATAATTGCATGCGTCATGCATGCATACGTTTTCTTCACTAACTATCAAAATCGGCCTCACAGTTTGAAGAAAAATAAACAAGCTTTGTTTATAAAATGTGTCTGATATTTTTCTAGGACACACCTCAGCCTTTCTTAAATTGATAGTATTACATAACAGGGTTGTTTGTGTTTTATTGAATTTCCACCCATTCACACCTTTGCATGACAAGTTGCGGCATATTTCATCAATTTCTGGTCGTTTCACACAACAAATCAATATCAACGCAGTCGTCGACAATCGTGATATTTGAACTATTAGTATGAGTTCGTTCATGTATTCAACTATCTAAGTTGTCGAGGACTGCGCTCATATAGAAAAAATCTTAGTGATTGCTGAATGTGCGTATTTGGCGTTAAGAGTTCAGGACTAACCGATTCCACTGGGAAATATGAGGGTTTTTAACATTGACTTTTTAATTTAAAAGATATATAAATTGGAAAAATATATCAAAACTCCGACCCAATATATATATCCGATATCGGGTAAACATTTCCTTCAATAATCCGAAATCTGAACTCGCAATTATGGATAGTTCTTTTGTTTACATGCGTCATGGAAACTGATTCTGCATGATACTACATTTTGACCTGTGAAAATAACTGACACCAGTTTGATTGCACAATATGAACAGGTGGACTAGAACTTTAAGAAGTAAAGTTGTGGATATTCAAATTATATCATAAACTGCAATTACCCCACCTGTTGTCCCGTAGCAGACGACAGGTCACGATAATTCGAAGATTTTTGAAAAAAGTAATTATTACCATTTCTACGGGCCGTTCATGTATTTAATTAAATGTTTTGGTGTTTTAGTGTCACACAAACAAAACAGTTGAGCATTCTGAGAAAAAAAGTGGGTAAAACTAATGGCCCAATGCATAGACATAGTGTTTTGTATGCGTACGTAGTATCTACCCCTCATACATTATCGTTTCAATAAAGATATACAAAAACATATTTGAATCTCTTGTTAAACCTATACTCATGTATAACTCAGAAATTTGGTATATGGATTTCTATGAACAAATACTTAAAGGACAATTGCGGGCAAACAAGTCAAAGTCAGTCTTATTGATGGTTTATCCGTAGCAATAATATTGTGTTTGCACATTTTAATTGCACATAGCATATTTATTAATTTGGATATATTGATTATTTTCAATGAATATAGATGCTAAACATGTTATCAACCGTGTAAATAATGCTATTATGTGATTTTATCACTTGGCTTAAGTGTAGGCACCGCGCATGTGCTAATGAGATTTTGCAATCTGAATAAATCACTCGTTTGTTTGCAAAGCGAAAGAAGGACGTTATATTAGAATTCTGGATTATTAAATTTCTTCATCATTTTGTTGTCATATATGCAGGAAAAAATATTTGGCTTTTCATATATAAATCATATGTTATTTTACAGAATAATACATACATATATCAGCATATATCATCGAAACATGACTTAGTAGCTAATATTTAGTAAGCCTTGCAAGATTTACAGATCTAGAGTTTATGTAAATTATTGTGCCATTTTAACTTCATCGCAAGAAACAAAATACAAACTATATCTTTAGGCTGACCATACTAGTAAATAGTTATCAGGAAGATAGCTCTTCGAAATACGTACAACATAGCATGTGATATTTATTAGCGGTTTATTTTTTTAATAAGATAGTTAGGACAGTTATGGTAAAACAAATATTAACGGAAAGAACAACTACTTCCCACTTCAAGCCATTGAACACAAAAACAAGATCAAAATATCCAGGTGGAAAGTCAGATTTTGGATTAGGAGATGTACACCAATAGGGCGAATTTAAACGGTTAATGGGATCCCCAGCCATCCATTATTGATAATTGAATATGCAATGCCTATGCAGATATAAATAAAACTCGTACACATCCAAACATATAGCATTATATTATATATTTAGATTAAAATACAGGTGTTTTGCATTATCAATGATTGTCCCGAGCCTATATCGTTTACCCTATATCGCACCCCTATACCTACATATCATACCCTATATTGTATGGGTGTCTTCTTCGAAGGCCGCGTTATATTGATCGTTTTTCCGAAGTACATCTCTTTCTTACGGAAGCGTATTAGGGCCACTTTGACACTTTTTATTTTTTTATTTTTTACACTTTAATCTGTAAAATTCACACTTTAATCTGTAAATTTTACAGATTAAAGTGTAAAATTTACAGATTAAAGTGTGAATTTTACAGATTAAAGTGTAAAAAATAAAAAATAAAAAAGATCAACAAACAAGTTTTTATGCTCGTCAACTCCTCGGAGGCCAAATAACTTGCTATTATAGAAAAACATAGTATTTAATATGGCTTTTGAACTAAAATTTACAGATTAAAGTGTAAGAATTACAGACTAAAGTGTAAATTTTACAGATTAAAGTGTAAAATTTACAGATTAAAGTGTGAATTTTACAGATTAAGGTGTAAAATTTACAGATTAAAGTGTAAATTTTACAGATTAAAGTGTGAATTTTACAGTTTAAAGTGTGAAAAATAAAAAATAAAAAAGTGTCAATGTGGCCCTAATACGCTTCCGTACTTTCTTAATGAAGCTAATGATGTACTGTAATATTTAAAAATATTTCATTAATACAAAGGGGAGTGCTTTTTTTCTATTGGAGTGCTTTTTTTTATCTTTATTTAAAATAATTCATATACATTACATTAAAAACATTTTCTAATACATAATTATATTACAGTTATAATGCTATTTATGTAATTCGAAGTTTACTCCTAAATTAATTAATGTGTTACATATTAAAAACAATTACACCATTTGTTTCTTGTACGATAGTATTATCTTACAGAAAGTTCTTTTCAAACACTTTTCTCATATCTTTTAATTTACATAGGTATTCATAAAAATATACAACATAATGTTTTAAAGTATATGAAAATAGTCTAATTAAGTCAATATTATTCTGTCCATTTTTAACTAAATTTCTCCTTCGTAATACACAATATCTAGCAATTGATAACATGAAATTTAGAAATATTACATTTACACCTTTCATTGTATTTGTGAGTCCAAACATAAATATTTCTTCATATACTACCAAAGTCATCTTATCGGAATTACAGTTCTCAAACAAAATTTCAATTTTTTCTTGAATGTGTTGATGAAATTCTATAAGTTGTTCACAAGAAATGAACAAATGTGTAATACTTTCTATTTCATTTTCACATATTTCACATTCTTCATAATCTATCAGTTTCATTTTCATTAATTTAGTATTGGTAAATATACTGTGATGTGCAATTTTAAAATCTACTTCTATCATTTTAGAAGGTTTCCAATGGAAATTAACAATTGTCCATATTCTATATAATTCCGTTTCTTCTATATCAAAAATTTCTTTCCATTTCTCATAACATATTGGTAATTCATATAACTTTTCTACAACCATCACATACAATTGTTTTGTTGTACATAATTTGAAATCTAATATTTTACTATCTCTATTTACATTAATATCTACAGTTCTATTGTTTTTCCTGTTTTGTATTTCAGTTTGAATAGTTTTAGTCCAATCTTCTGGTATTGCAGACTTAAGTACATCTATTCTTTTTACAATATCATTACTATCACAATCACTATCTATATTACATATCATTTCAACAATTGCTTTGTTTGGTAAAAAACCTGTCTTGACTTCATAACATATATCTTTCAATTGTACTATACCAGCTTTTATAAAATCATGCCATATAATAATCTTTCCACAATGTAATATTTCAGGGTTATAAAATAATGGTTGATCATAAATGTTTTCAATACTATGTTGAAAAATAACATGTTCTCTGATATTATTAAAAGATTTCAGCATTTCTCTGTAAATGTTTGGAACACATAACATAGCTTTATCTGGTAATGACATATATACTATTTCATCCCCTAATTTCATATCATATATCTTTGATAAAAAGTATTTAAAAATATATTTCCATAATACATTACAATCATTATCTAAAAATCGTATCATAAATTTGAGTCTAAATGCATTTATTTTTGATACAATATCAGGTAATTGCAAACCACCATTACATTTTTTATTAATAATAGTATTATATTTTACTACATGTGAACCATTGTTCCATATAAAATTGACACATGCTGTTTTAATTTCACGTAGGGCCCAATCGGGTATACATGTTACAAATAATGTGTACCATATTCTGGACATTAATAGGGTAGAGACAACATGTACTCTCCCTTGTATTGTTAAATGTCTCTGTATCCACATGTTTAATAATGTTTTAATTTTGGCAACCTTTTCTCTCCAATTTAAATTATCACATACAATTTGATCTTTGCCAAGTGCTAACCTTCTCTCCTTTCTTACAACACAACTACAACGAGTGCTCAACAATATATATACCTCTTTAAATTTGAATAGTGTTAAAGTAGGTAAGATTTGGTTACAAAAAATTCAAATTGACCATAAAAATTAAAATTTTACAATAGATTTTTCAGATTTTTGGAATTGTTATGGATGTATATAAATATTAGAATTGGACCAAAAGTTACAAATATAACAATTGGAATACATATGAAAGAAATTAAAAATAAATAATAAATTTGAAAGGGGAAGCATTTCTATTCAGATAGAAATATAGTGAATATCTAAATAAATGTATTATCAAAGGCATGGTTGAAATATATGATATAATGAACAATGTACCATGGTCATTCGACTTTCCTTTGTTAAAAGTGTGATGATATCTGCACATATCACATAGGAGGAGTCGAGGCATTTCATAGATCAACCAATCAGAGCACTAATATCAACAGTTTTTCTTTTGAGAAGATTTTTGAAAATTCAGAATGTAATATCTATGCTCTGATTGATTGACAAATGCCTTGAACCTTCCTATGCGAAATGTCCCTTTGGTCTTTTCAGTACAAATAATTTTTAAAACATAAAGTTGTTTTTGTTTGTTTATTTGTAGGTCTGTTTCTTGTTTGCTTTGCTGTGTATTGTTTTTTTTATTTGGGGGGGGGGGGGGGAATTCCATGGAAAAGGACATATGTATGGTTATTCCCTTGGCTAAGAACTGAAAAAAATGATAGTGATTAAAATTTGCATAAAAGGCAAAAGGTGTGATATCTTTATTTAAAAAAATTCACGTTCCACAGATTTGAAACGAAAGACGTAGATTTTGCACATATTCATAAGAGGAAAATATATATACAATATTGGTCTGTTGACGGTAAATATAGAATTTATTTGACAAGACTGAGAAACGGGGTGAAAGACGAGCTTCTAGCGAGTCTTTCTCCCCGTTTCGCGCCGAGTCAAATAAATTCTATATTTACCGTCAACAGACCAATATTGTATTTATCCTGCAATCCACGATGTCCTAAAAAATAATCTTAACTCGTAAAAATGCATTTTTTAATGCAACGGAATCCTCACTATTTGGCGTAATAAAATACCAGATTTTTTTTGCTGACAAAAATTCGCGAACAAATAGTTCTCAAAAGGAAGTGAAATAACTTTATTTAAGTGAAGATTTATTGATTAAGGTGAAAATCTATATAGAAAATTGATAGTTTAGAACCTGAAATATATATATTTAATATGTTTTTCATAGATATGAAAACACATTAATTTAGCGATCATACGTCACATGCGGTCATACTTAAATACGCCTGCAGTAGTAACCAGGTAAATATATACGCCTGTGTGAAAAGGTATACGCCTGCAACTATATGGTTCACTTTTATTTTTATTTTTTTATATCAAATAATAAACATCCGATATATTCCTTTTACTAGTTTATATTAAAAAAAAATAAATAAAAAAGAACCATATAGTTGCAGGAGTCCACCTTTGTATGACACACAGGCGTATATATTTGCCTGGTTACTACTGCAGGCGTATTTAAGTATGACCCACACAGTTTGTAAACATGTGAAAGCAATACACACATACATGTATAGACGATTCGAGCATGTTTTAAGTAAACTAGGTAGAGTAGAGGAAATAGAAAGATTAATCATTTATCTCAACAAACTGAACTGATTCACGGAAATGTATTTAACAACGATGTCAAACACTCAAATGCTCAGTTATTGGGATATTTAGTCATTTGTGAAAATTGTGTACACATTCACCATTTGTTATGGATGACCACGCCGTAAAACATAGAACTAATTTGACTTGACATATTTGTATTGGAACTGTAAAAAGGAACATCGGGATTGCTTCCACACGAAACATCAGAAGTGCTACTGGCTGTAGAATTTGTGGAGGTTTTACGAGGTAAGTTTGCTGAAAAGCATTTCTGTTAGTTTCACTTTCAGTGTTGCTGAGGATGTTTGATATTTTCTTGTGTCTTTCCTCACTCAATGTTGAGTAATTATTAATAAATGCCACATTGTTATGCCCTGATATTTGCATAATATCTATCCCCTCCACATTATTTTCTCTTAACTTCTGGACGGGATAAGATATTTTCTGGCACTGATTGATTAATGTCTAATTTGCAACTATCCTTCATTTTTTTAATGAGACTGGTAAGTTTTCTTTCATGCATTTTTCTACCTGTTTCTAAAGCTCGTACAAATAAATTATGTATTTTGCGACAATGCAAGTATATAAAGGAGGAGAAGCTAATACCAATCTTCTGGACTTTAAATAGATTTCAATGGAAAATTGGAATTTATTTTTATAGAATAAAATAAAACTTTCATATATACATGGTAAATTGAAGAAAATCAAAATAGAGATCTGATTTAGTGTCAACAAGCACCATATATGATTTTAATTACTATATTTAACTTCTGTTTGTATATCATAATCAAATGAATTAATATGCATTGAAGTCTACATGTATGTAGAATCCCCACCAACTATTTTCTTCATATCAAATTTGCTATTATTAAACCATAATCCATTGATTGGTAAATTACATAATGCGATGTCACTAAGGAACCAAGAATATTATGGACATAGGTGTTGTGACCAGAAAAATATTAGAGTGAAGGATATATTTTTCTGGAATGAACAATATTTACATGATAATGTTGGTTGTTGCGAGTAATGACTAATGTGCGAATATATTTTCTGAGTCGGATCATACAAAAATGCATTATGAAAGCTTGAAGTTTCAAATATTCAAACATTGCTAATTTAGTCTGCATTTTGTTCCTTTTTTCTTGTTATTTTATTAGTAAATATATAATAACATGTATTTTAATTATAATCAATGCTATATTAATGTCTTTCAGATGAATGGCTGGATTAATGGTTTAACAGTGTACAATGTACATGTGATGTTTGAAATAAGTGCAAAGACTATATATGAAAGAAATAATTGCATAAAAACCTATGAACGTTTTATAAAGATCTGATTAAACAAAGGACATTTTTCAAGAACTATCACTCAGTTGTTGCATACAGGTCAGGGGTATGTGAATCAGTTTCAAATGGAATTGCACAAAATATAAAATGTACTGTAATCCTGATCAACAGTGAGTAGAATTCCAGCAGATAAAACACTAGTTTCAACTGACAAATCATACAACTTTGTTGGAATTTTGCAAAAGAAAAAAATGTTTTAAAAAAAGATGCAAAATGATTGGAGGAAGTGACTGAATACAATTATTCCAAATGGTTAAATCAAATTATATAGATATTTTGTGGTGTCATAAAGAATTCAGAATATAAAAAATTATCTATAATTTTAAAGTGACTTGATGCAATAGCAGGAATATGTGTTATTTTCACCTTGAAGAAATCTACTATCTGATATGTTGAAGTAATTGATGTGAATTAATTGAACATTTAATATGAAGAAATTGTATAATAAAATATATGTAGTACTAGTAATCTTAGAGTTTGATGTTCAAACTGTACTGAGTTATTTAACCATATAAGTGTGTTTAGTAAAGAGTGTGGCGTGTGACTGCCCAGAACGTTTCTGTTATAAAGGATGTTAATTTCCTCATCTGTTGGAGGCAAGACTTTGGTTTATTCCCTGTAGTTTTAGTTACTTTTGTTTTGTTTTCAAAGCTTCCCTGTCAAGTTATAAATGATTCGGATTTGTTTAATTTATTTTATTTATTTTAATTTTATTTTATTTTATATGTCAGTGTCCGTCCACCTATCAAAAGTACAAGTGTGTTGAAGTTACCGAGTGTAAATTGTACATGCGCGTAGACGATACCAAAAATTACAAGAGAGACAATCCAGAATACAGAATTTAAGATCTTTGTTTTGATTTTTATTGACTTCTAGGATTTTTTTTATCGTAAAATATGTATAAAAAATATGAAATTTTAGAATTATTATTTTCATTTTGTCGGTTTGTAAATTTACAAATAGTGAGAACGAAAACATTTATTAGAAAAAGACGACGTCGATTATTGATATTGGTTACGGTTAATATTTTAAATCCTTCACAGGAGAGCAAAAACACAAAAAAGTAGTTCCGGAATCTATGGGCGGGGCTTAAAAGTTTATTCGTAGGTTTAAAAGTTTATTCGTAGGCTTCAAAAGTTGATTCGTAGGCTACGAATAAAGCAAAAATTTATTCGTGTGGTATATTTGTACAGCAAATGTACTGATTGCAGGATAAATACAGATACATCTCAAATTATTTCGGAATTTCCTTTCCAGACAGATGAAAACTATGAATTTCCCACAATTCATTTATTTAACTGATAAAACAGATATATCCACATCGAAAAAAATATCTGTGAATTCAAATTATTTCAGAACATAACCACTCAACTATATCTAAGAAAAAAATCACATAACAAGTTATGAAATATGAAAAATATTCACCAATAACGAAATTCGATACATGTATTTTGTTTTCGGAATTTCTTCAGTTTCCAGAACTTCATAGTATGATGTCAAATATGTGTCTAGGCAAAATTAAAGTAGCAGCCGGTAAAGATGCACCTTCCTGATTCATTGCAAATTTCAGTGTTATTTTCCTTCAAATCATCAGATCTGTCACATTTAGGAAACTCAGACTTCT
Organism: Bathymodiolus brooksi; assembly: GCA_963680875.1. Taxonomy (NCBI): domain Eukaryota; kingdom Metazoa; phylum Mollusca; class Bivalvia; order Mytilida; family Modiolidae; genus Bathymodiolus; species Bathymodiolus brooksi. Next base: position 66,824,516 of record OY804578.1, on the reverse strand, counting down.
CGGTTTTAATTCTTTTCGAAGAACCAGGCTCTAGAATATTCGAGATATCCATAAGCATTTCGGTAGAGCCTCTTTTATATTTGCGTACACTTTCAACTGAACGATGGCCTGTGCTGTTCATTATTTCTTGTTCCGGAACACCTGCTTCATATAGTGAAGTGGCGCATGTCCTCTTGCCAGAGTGATTTGTAAAATATCTCTCTATACTTGCTTCTGAGCACATAGTTTTAATTATAATGGATAACTTGTTCACCCCGACGGTTTGAGAACTGAACTTGTTGTCACCATTTTCGGCGATAAAAAGCGCCCCTCCTAACTGCGTAATACAAGTTAGATACTCATCGTAAATGTTTGAAAGCACAGGATTCTCGAAATAATGTTTTAGAGATTTTGCACTTAAATGTTTCTGATTTAGGCCTCCTGCAATTAAAATAATAATATTGTAAAGTCAAGAAATATATTTGTTAAGTGTACGTCGATTTATGCAAGGCTAAATAAAAAAATTGTGTGTTTAGAGTAATATACTCAAAAACATGTTTGGTAGGTACTTTAGGTAACAAATCATAATTCGGATTTCTTTAACTACATGTCTAGTGTATACAGACATCTGGCTTTAACGGATATTTTCTTGTTGAATAATACTAATGAAAATGTTTATAGGGTGGACAACAAGAATAAAGTAGGATCGGGTTAACATACACAAAACTATTTTCAAAAAGCTCGGTGTTATTCATAAACTGTCGTGGTTCAGATACTGAATGAAATGAATGTTCGCCACAACTACGATAGGCTGACCTTGACATTAAACGCGGACCTCGAAGAGGACCTCGATTTCCTGAAAAAAAATGAAAATGAAAGTAGTTGACTACTGAACCAATTTCAAATACGTACATGTTATGTCATGTAATGATAATGATAATGATAATTTTATTGATTTCAAGTCCAAACATTGAACAATCAACAATACAAAATACACAACAAAACAGAACTAAGCTAAATATATACGTCACGATAGCTGATGCTCACGTGACAATTTTTCAAATCGGATTACAGACGCTGATGAAGCTTGTCGGTCAAGCGAAATATCCGTCGATTTCATTATAATTATAGTCTTTTTGTAGACTTATAGTTATTTTTGTTACATTTTAACATATTTTTTTGATATCGTTGTGCTAACATTTTAGACGTTTATTTATCATTTTTGTTTGTTTGCACAGTATCGTTAACACTTGTTTCCGATCCGACATCTCGTAGATTTATACGTTGGCTACTTTTTCAGATGTTTATATATATATATATATACATGTACACAGAAAACGTTATCACAGCTGAGGAGTGTATGAATTATCTCCCATTGAAAATTACAATATTTATAATGATTATCTCCCATTGTACACAACAGTGTCACTCATGTATGTTATTTTTATTTTGACCAGACATTACACGTGGACCTCAGAGAAGGCTTTGATTTTCTTGAAATAAATCGAAATGAAAGTAGGACAACATATAAATAACACTTATTACTACAGCATATAAAATAACACAGTTTTGTCCGAAATTTTAATTTAATATAAAAATTGCACTAAATTAAACAGTCTTACCCTTGTAAGTCTTGTTAGCCCGTCCATTGAACTGGAGGTATGTTCCATTTAGGTCTTTTCCAATTTCGATTTGATCAACAGACAAGTTTCTATGTTCGTCAACTCCTCGGGGGCCAAATAATTTGCTATTATAGAAAAAACATAGTATTTAATATGGCTTTTGAACTAGAATTGCCAAGAAGTCCCTTTTCCCATAAAATATCCTATGTCTGCTCTGCCTGTTTCACAGATGTCCCAATTCCTTGTGCTGTGAGCTCGCTCATACGAGCACTTAAAGCTCGTCTAAATTCATAAAACCTGGAGTCCTTTTCATCAAGAAAATTAATGTGATTGCCATTTTCTCGGAGATATCTCAGTATTCCGGCGCACAACATGTATAAAGTTTGCTTACCATCTTTTCTGCTGGTTTCGACTGCGAATTTACTTTACCATTGATTCACATCAATCGCTGAGAAAGTTGCATGCTCAGGAATTGCGCAACATGTTTGCTCCATGCGCACCGTTGTCCAATCGTAAATATAGTTACACTTCAATTAGTGTTGCGTCTGGGGCTTTTTGCTTTCAGTAGAGCGAACTAGATTTTCAATGTCCGAATCATTGCTAAATGTATATCGTGAGTTTGTAACATTGGTTCCAGTAGCGGCCTTTTCAAGCTGCTGAATCACATTATCAACCGTTATGGGTTCGTCTGTTAGTTGAAAACCAAACTGCTGAAACTCCGCACTGTCCATTTCTATGTCAACTTCATACTTGTCCAAACCTTGCGATAATGACAAGTCTTCCATTCTCTCAAAGGCTTCATGTTCCTTTTCTAGGTATGTACATATTTGAGACAAAGTCATGTCGTCAATATGAGGGTCCCAATTGGCATCCACATTAAAAAAATCGACGTTTTCGATCTCCATTTTGATATTAAATTTGTGTCTGCACCAAACGACAATCCAAGCGCGAACTGATGCAAGGATGTAAATCGGCGGGAAAAGTGGATTTTGCGCGTCAAAAGATGCATGGCATATGAGACTTACAATTTTGGAAATAATTGGATATGTATAGATACAGCATGGGTAGGACAAAATTAACTCGAAGGCAAAGCTTTCTCGTGAATTTTAGTCCCACCCATACTTTATCTATGCATACCCAACAATTTCCAATATAGTAACTAAAACTCTGTATCTCATGTCGTATCAACCCTTGACCTATATCACCCCTCAGGCCGGTGGCCCTTGGGGTGAAATAGGGTTCTCGGGTTGATACGGCATGTGATACAGATTTTGACATGTAATATTCAGTATATATTAATCGATTTAATTTGATTCTTACTGGTCAAACGATTTCCACTAAGCAAATATTTCCCCCAAACATTAATACCAAATGATATTCAATCTCAGTATACGGCGAAAAATGTTGAAACAAGCAAACATTACTAGACATAAAAAACAATGAACAAAAACAATGTGTTTCTGACAAAAATTAATCAGGTTGTAACACTTGTTTACTTCTACTGCACTCTTTGATAATATTAGGAGTTTTGTCTATTTTTGCAAACAGTCAAAATATGTAAGCTTTATTTTATTTTTCTGTATGGCATCTCATATATCATTCAATTATTCATTATTTATAGTAAGCGGTAGAGAAAACCGAGGAGAAAATCAATAATAGAAAATCAAAAGAAACAGGCAATACTGAGCACACAAGACACAGAACGAAGACAAACAAAGCATAAAGACACAACACAGAAAACTAAAAAAGATGAACAACACCGACCCACCCAACACAAAGGGGGTGAACCCAGATTGTCGCGAAGGGTAAGCAGTTCATTGTTCTTATAAGACACCCACCATGTCATAGTCTAGTCTGGTAAAATTATTGTCTTGTCGGTGTTAGAGGAAAGAACACATCTGGATAGAAAGGAACAGATCCATTGCCATTTGAGAAATACATTAAAATATATTCAAATATTTATAATTTCAAATATATCTAGATATTTATAACATGATCAAAACAAATTCGAATAATCATATCCATATACCGCATGACAAATTAAAAACCCGCTTAAAAGAAATAATTCACAAAGCTTTCAGTCATAGAAACTATGGCTCAACATTTGTTTTGTTAGGCTACAATTCCACATATTTTTCAAACAAAATTCAAAAAGGTAAAACATGCTACTGCGAGGAACAAGTGATCAGTATGCTGGAGTTCCTCATCGATAACATATTTGTCTTCTCTGGAGGGATACTGTTTCAGCAGGTCGTCGGCATACCAATGGGTACGAATTGTTCCCCTCTTCTAGCCGATTTATTTTTATACTCATATGAGTCGGAGTTTCTTCAAAAGCTTGTAAAAGATAAGAAGATTCATGAGCCTAGAGCCTTTAATTTCAAATACAGGTATATTGATGACGTTTTATCTATCAATAATTCTAGATTTGCAGAATTTCTTCCATTGATATTTCCTACAGAGCTTTAAGTTAAAGAAACCACAGATACCGCTTCGTCCGCATCATTTTTGGACTTATACCTCGAATTTGACGACAGTGGTCAAATCAGTATCAAAAATTTAAGATCATAAATTTTCCAAATATATGCAGCAATATACCAGCTTCTCCTGCATATGGTGTTTACATCTCGCAATTGATTCGTTATGCAAGGGCCAGTGTCAATTATTCTGATTTCCTGAAACGTCATCTTCATCTGAGAAACAGGCTACTGGATCAGGGCTATGAAAAGATTCGCCTTATTCGATCTCTTGAAAAGTTTATATTCCGATAACAAGATCTTGTCGAAATATATTCCGTCTCTGCAGAAAAGATTATAAGCGATGGATTTTCATATAGTGAAAATATATAAAGATCAGGTTTCAACAAAAATGTCAAAAATATATTTTTTATCAATGTGTGACGTAAAAGTGTTTTTGACATTTACTTCACTGAGTTTGGCGCTGCTTTGACAACTGTTTTACCTGTTTTGTTCAAGTATTGTTGTAAATACTGTTATAGTGACAGCCGGAAACTTTGAGCCGTAATGAAAGGGGGAGGTTTGGCGCTTTAAAATATTCAACTCACCATTTCTTTAGAAATGCCTGTACCAAGTCAGGGTCATTACAGTTTTCACAGTTTTCCGGTTGTTGACTGATGTTGTCTGTATATATAATTATGGGTTTTGACTTTCCTTTGTTAAATTGTTCGGAGTTCGGTAATTTTGTTACTACCCTTATATAAAAGCGAATTATTAAGCAATCCGAATATCAATCCTTTCAAAAGTCACTTAGGAACTATCTGCACTTGTAAAATTAATGCATTCTTTTAATGGTTTATTTACCAGAATGTAGGCAACAGTTAATCAATATGAAATAATACACGCAAATACGAGATATTGCACAATTTAAATCTGGGCTGAGGTTTTATAACTCTCAGAGAGCCGTGTGATAATCAGCGATCAAGATGTGATATTGTATGACGTCATACTACAAATAATTTATACCAAGGTTCTCTCAGTTCTATTGTTTTACCGTTTAACTAGGAAAACCGTACTATAAATATAGCATACCCCGATTGGTGAACATTTTATAGAAAAGAGAGTCTAAGTAGTTGTTGGTTGCACTTTTGTTTCAGTCGTTCAGGAGTCGTCAGATGTTACCATGCTTAGAGGTGTGATTGGAGGACTTGCTGGTGTTATTGGTATTTTGGTTCTCATCATTGTTGTCCTACTGTACATCATAAAGTCAGGTAAATTGGTGTATGCAGGTTGGTGTAATGTCATTTGATGGTTGTTAACCAGTGATATACCGCTGTGATATTAGCAAACAATAACTTGATAACACATGTAGAGTTAGACTATATAACCACTTTACTATTAGGCTGTACGATAATTAATAAGTACAATATTGCACATTCGTATCCTTAACATAATAGAATATTCGTAGTTGTACAACATTAAATGTTTATGAAAACCAGACACCTGTGAGATGCTATACAACTATTAAGAACACGGTATCTGATAATCGCATTAGAGAACATCATGACATTTTAGTGGATGACCATTTAGAGGTTAACGTGAAATCGTGATTGATGACCATCATAACTTTAGCATGTAAAGTTAAGGTAGAGTACCCTCGTGGAACTTAAATATACCAATAGGAATCAGATTATTATTTAAATATTTTGTTATTCTTTTATTGGGAACGAAACAAAGATTAAGATATGATTACTGTTGTCAAATGTAATTGAAACAAGGATGTATTTGAAATTTGAAATTAAAAAAAAAAAAAACTTTCATCATGTTACTTAATTACATCATTATTTGAAATACATTTGCATAATTTGTTTCAGCTTTAACAGATAGAAGACATAATACGAAGTCTAATAGGTAATAATGCATAGCTCAAACAACTGAATTCACTATATGGGTATATCCTGTAAAACAAAATGGATAAAATGCTTTTAATTGCTTCATATATATGCATTCATTATTTCTCATAGGCTACAAGGGTAAAACGATTCTGAATAATGCATGCTATATATGTATCAAACATCGAAAGGAGAACGAAATGTGCTTCAACCTAAATGACATAATAGATTATTTTTTACAAATCTGATGTATTTAGTTTGTTTATAATAGCTACATTAAGAGGTGACATGGAATTTGAATATTTTATTACATTTTGTTTGTGTATACATTTTTTTACTATCATTTACAACTTTACATGCTTGTTTTAATGTCGTAAATATATACAGGTAATAGAAATTTACCCGTGCAAGCACGGCTATAAATAGACAAAATAATAATCGTGGTCATGTTTTCATAATAATAGAATTACAATGATATGTTTGCATAGGATTGAAGTGAACTGGTTATTTTTCCGAAGCACGTGAGTAAATGGAGTTTGTAGGCAATTCTTTACAATTTCAGTGTGCACTGCAGCGTCTTTACCGAATGTTTATTTTCATTGTTGCCTACCAAGGGGTTAAACAGAAGTGTCCAAAGGTAGAACATGAAATACTAAACAGAATTAAATTTCATGTTGACAAATGTTTATGTAGAAATTATCTAGAGAATAATGAGGTGCATTTGTAGTGAACCTTGAACATATATTTGTTGCTAAGAAATTGATTGAAATCTTCTATTTTTTCATGAAATATCATAGGGTTTCAATGTAATTTATGTGCTTTCGCTACCGCCTAGTTCCTCACCAAATGAGTATCAAATTAATATATTTACTGACATCAAGTTATCTTTCATACCAAATTTCAAAACATTGCCGCATGTAGCTTCAAAGGAAAATAATTAATAGTCGAATTTTGAGGTTTCAATGGCAATAAATACATCCTTCCACAGGCACATCTCAGTATACACTTTCAATCTACATTCTGCTTTTCTGTTTGTAATCTTCGTGTGGTCAGTAATAAAATTTAAATATTGGTCACATGACGTTGCCACTACAGTACAGTAAATCTGGAAAAAATTGAAAATGGTTACTTCGTATTTCTCAGACACAGATATATGTCTATTATTACCAATAACAGAATATTGTTTCTAGTACTTTAGTTTCATCCCGAAATATATTTGTGTAAAAAGCCAGGATTCCCAATAATATGTTCTCTTTTTTTCGATTTTCTTTTTGTGTTCAATGAGAGTCGACTGCTTGTTCTGTTGATAGTTGAATTTTACCTTCATTGCAAAAATATATACATACTCCTAAAGGTAGAGTTAATTTAAGAGTAGTTTTTTCTATGGCTGAATTATTTGCTATTCTTCTTTTTTTTTAATTGAACAAATAAATGCATTATATTAATCTATGCCGACGTCAATCGGGTTTACTGTACCTTATTCAGTTGATCTGGCGACGTATGATTGTAACAGAATGGACAGAAATGTGTTTGCATTATTCCAATAACACCACTATATCCATATGTAAATTAATATGCGTGATAAGCATCACTATGTGTTATTTTTCTACCATATTCGTTTTCTGTCCGATCGTTCCATGGATTGATGCATGCATGTTGAGGTTTATACTACTTAAATATATGAAAAGCTAAAAATGAATTCAACACAAAATGAAACATAATCATAATTCTCCAGTTGACATCACTGATGATGTTTATACTGCTTCTATTTTAGCTCTGCGAATACTCCTGAAACTCTAAATATGACGGACATACCACATATATATACTAAAGTGACAGATGTCCAAGGTATGATCATGCAGCTGTGATCAGCATGGTTTATGGTTTTGTGAATTTACTAATTATTTTAGCAATGTGTTGAAGAATAATAATATCATGCCCCGCAATCAATGTCTATCATCACAAACGTTGTGAGTTCGAATACCGCTCAAGCGAGGTGTAGTCGATACAACATTATTTTTGTCGGTGACTTGCAGCAAGTCGGTAGTTTTCTCCGGGTACTCCACCAATGAAACTGACTACCACGATATAACTGAAATATTGTTGAAAGTTCCGTTAAACACCATAACCCTAACCATATGCTCATGTCCCAAGTGGTAAACACATGAAATACATTAAATCGAGGAAAGCTTGGGTAAATACAGAAATATGGAATGCCTCCTCTGTCAAATTTCCAACTATCTAAGCGATGAACTGGCAGTCCTGATATGGGACAGATACAACAATATGGCGAGGTTAACTCTCTGGATATTTAGATCTCAATTTCCTAACAGATACACCATCAACGTTATTGTAACCTCATTTAAAAAAAGGAAGATGTTAAGCTCGAATTTGCTTCTATGATAAGGAAACAAAATAAAAATTTAAAGTAGTTTGTTTCAAGATTGCATAGCATTAAAAATGGATTGCAATGTACATTATCAATGATAACTTCTCTGAAAAACTCTTGATATGTATTAATCCTTTAAACGTATTTCTTCTCTGTCTTATTCATGTAATATTGGTATATTGTTCTCTATTACAATATATCATAATAAGTCATAAAACTTTGACGGAATATGACCTAAAGGGTCTGATCTTGAAGACTCTCTATTCCGTTATGTTTCTGCTGGAAATTTATTTAATAAAATATTAAGACAAAACAAAAACTCTTGAGATTGCATTGTTTCTACAACAAATATTGAAACTGTTTTTACATTGCAGGACCAGTACCTATTGACATGTAAATATACTAAATGACTGATTGAGGTATTTTTTTAAGCGTCACCTGAATATTATCTGACCTATTCTTTATGACGAGTGCACATTTCCAATCAAACAATTAGCACTGCAATAAACAGATATTTCTAGAAATGTGTTGCTTTGTAGGACTGCTACATGCGCTCGTTTGCATTCAAAGAGTTGACGTGTTAGATGTTTAGGAAATCCCTTACTCTCCTCCCCTCGAGATGTCGAGTCATACTACGAATAAACTAATTCTATTTGTACATCCTATTTTCATGCAGAAGTGAAACGTATGTATACTGCATATACAATGTACTCTAATATTTACTGACCACCATCCAACTTGAATCTTACAACGCATCGATCTAGATGGAATGACATGAAATATATATCATTGTTGCTGTTACAATTCTATGCGGTCGCCACCATGATTTGGTTGACCGCTATGGCATATTTGTGTCACAAATGACCACGGATAGGTTCCATTTGTCGGAAGCACTTTCCGAGTCCTTTTTTTCAATCATGACTTATCACCGGGTTTGTAACTAGATTAACACGATGGGTGCCAATGGTGGAGCAGGAACTGTCACCATTCTGGAGCACATGAGATCACTCCCCAGTTTTTTGTTGGGATTTGTATTAATCGATCTTTAGTTTTATTTGTATGTTTTGAGGATTGTTGCTTGTCCTTTTATCCTTTATCTTTTGGTCATTGTGTTGTCTGTCCTTCCATTTACGGATTCTGATTTCCCCTTTCGTATCGTCAAACCTTTGTTATATTAACTCGTTCTTTTAAAGACATGGAATATTTCTTTCGTAGTCATCAAATTAACCTTGTAGATATATAATTATGTTGTAGGTCTACAATAGATTACGAGTCATTAGGAAAACAAGACAAACCAAATGTGTATGAAGATCTAAAAAGCAAACAAGGTATGGGATTAAAGTTTAAACGAAAACAATTATTCCTTATTAGTGCTTTTTCAAGTAAAAACGTAGATATCTAATTTAACATTCGACGCGTTTCTGGAATAATAATCATAAGGTATGCTCTGTCAAAATATAATAAATCCAAACAAGTCTCTTGGGAGCAGGAATACCAAAGAGCCTAAACAGAATAGCCAAATGCAGTTAATGTCGCCTTTGCCTGACGTAGGAGAGCCTTAGGTTTAAAAATAATTACATTATTTAGAAACTGCCAAGGCATATTTAACTTATAATCTTTTATGTATTGTTCACGAGCTATGAATATGTTCCAATATCTAATTCTGCTCTTATATTTCAGCAATAAAGATCGTATTTAAAATGGTGATTATCTCTAATTATACCAATATATGGTCAAATATCAAAAACATAGACAGGATGTTCTTATCTAGTATCTTTGTCCGACTAAATCTAAAACATGCTGTCTTAAAGATGCACTGTCGTGATTATTATATTTGTTTATTTATTGCAATATTGTTTTAATTCCCTGATAACCATGAACACATTATTCATTCAGAAGACAGTTATTAAGCTGGTCAGAACAACTGAATGTGTGCATGCCACCATGGTACTTTATAAATACTTGGAATCACTCAAGCATGACGACCACATTTTGTATATGGATAATTAAATCACTGCATTGTTTCTGATTACCGCTTTGGTATTTTCAAGCTCTTCTTATATACTAGTCACCAGTTAGCGACTTCTTAAAATTGTTTTTTTTTTTTGCTTTATTGCCTATAAATATAATATATATGTGTTTTAATGTCAACATTGATATCACATGACTTTTATCTTTTCAGATGCAAAGGGAGAGGACTAAACAAACATTTAAATATAATTTAACATTAAAATAATTAGGGTGAATGTTGTTGTTGTGTAATGCAACTTTCAATTAAATTGTGGTGGCCATTTTATTGGTTTTTGGAAAGCTGAGTATCAATATAAACCAACTGTCAAGAATGAGATTTTAGCATGATGTGTTAGAGTCTAAAGTTGTTTGTATAGTCTCTTATATATGTATATATAAACGTGTCAAGTACGTAACGATGTATCTACCCACTAGTTCCCTACAGGACCGGGCTGAATTAAATATTAACTGAATTAGAGTGAGATTGTTTAGCAGACATTTACTTGTAATATTTATTTCCCCGTTGTCAGGTTTCAAACCGACGTCGATGGAACAAGTGAACTCGGTTACGGAAACCATTTTTTTGTATTATAATTGGTCTAGGTGACTGATTGGCTAGGCATTATGCTGAACGAATCAGTGCTACAGTGTACCAGTACTTCGGCAGGATAATCCGTTTCTGCTCCACTAATGGCATCCGTCGTATTACTCATGTATAAAAAAAAAGATGATAAGTCATGATCAAGGAATGTATGGATGAATTATTTCTACTATGACAAATGAAGGATATCCGTAGTCATTTGCGACACCTATTTTCCGATACAGTTAACCAAGTCATTATAACGACAGTAAAATGACTTCAACACAACCACTAGGGACCTTTGATTCAGTAGCTGTCTTATGGCTTTATTTACTTGCTTTTGATGAGGTAAATATGTGTTTATGGGGGTTTTCCAAAAAACTGATATTCAAAGCTGATATTCACAGATCTAAACAGTGTAATATCAGTTTTGATAAAAAAAAACACCATTTAAACGCTTACTTGTAATGACTTATTCATTGATATTTGTATTTTGCATTGTTTTAATATCTTATTCAACTTTAATTCCAGTTTCACAAATTATTTATCTATTAATTAACTTTTACTAAGTACATGTACATAATTTAAGTGTATATATTATTTAATGTTATTGTTACTTTTATTTATTTACATTCTTATATTTATACATGTAATGTATGATGCAATTCTTTACCCATCATAAACTACATAGAAGAACACATTTTTCTAACAAAAACTATTATCTTCTCTATCCACGACATATACAAATGTACACAAATCGTGTTTTACTCTTATTTTTTATTGGATATTTATAATTCTTTGTAATTAGCATTTCACGATGTTTCTTACATTATTAACAAAAGAAGTAATTGTTACTAAAGTAATAATTGTTTGATCAGAATAACGAAAATTTGAAATATGTTTTAAACTGTAGATTTTAAAGTAGAAGTGTAAACGAGAGTTGTGTAGAGAATCAAGGGTGCTAATTTAATTTGGAAGTTTGCAGACCAGAAAGGGAACGTATTTGGTCCTGCTCATATAGAAAAATCTCATTTTAAAGGAGTTTGTGGGTGTACATTTTGACAAAATTTTATGAAATACGGAGGGAATAAGTATATAAAAGAGAACAGCCTGTGGCGGTGAGTTTTAATCCCTGAAGACAATAGATACTCGACGGTCATCCGAAAGATTCCATTGTTCTCCGTAGAGCCCATCACCATCTCATACACGCACTATTGAGTTCATTGATTTTTACATGTAAAATATTTTTCCTGTACAAATTGCTTGGACTGGGACATTTTTCATTATTTTTATTTGTTCACTAAATATATAGCACTTCTGTCTTTAATAGTGAAAAAATTAAGTCTTCATATATCATATAATATGAAGAATATATCATTGTCGTTTTGTTCGATTTTGTATGACATTTTTCATTGATATACATGTAAGAAACGGAACGAAATGTGAGTTTTGAGATTGTGCAGCTTCCTAATTAAAAAATGCTCGTAAAATTAGCACATTTTTAAATTATAGAACCTCAGAGATCAATTGGAGGATTGATTTTTTTTTTGGGGGAAGGGGTAGATTATGACATTGAGCACTGTCATTGTTATAGCTATTTTTTACCAAACCTTCAACTTAACATTGGTAAAAAATACCTAAAAACAGTAAAAGTTATTGATGATTCATTGATACTTGTTTTACGTAATTATTCTACTAAGCCAAGTTATATCTTTCAACTCAAACGTGAGCTAAAAGTTTGGAAATATCTATTTAACCTATTCCACTTCGAAATGGTTATCCAAAACAGGAATCCGACGTTTCGACCTTTGTGTTTGTTTGCTTTGATTTTTCATGAATACGAGGCCCGTTTTGTGTTTGGTTTTGGGTTGGATTATAAACTGTCCCTGTTTATCTTGTTGTTTTTTTGTGCCAAGTTGTTTTTTGAGTTATGTATGTGTTATAATCAACATAGGTTAAATAATTCATCTGGCCCCAGATAGTTTCAACAGTTACAGCTGTTCTTAAGCCAGACACATGTTCCAAATATTTTCGGCATTGGCTTTAACGTGACATTTATTCGATTTTTACATTTTTTCTCTGTCTATTATACTTAATATGATCATTCTTCAACCCGTGTCGTCATCCGAGTCAGCATCACACAAATCAATGATAATAGGTTCTATAAGGGTAATAACAAAATTACCAAACTCCGAACAATCTTACAAAGGGAAAGTCAAAACTCATAAGTATATAAACAGAAAAAATCAGTCAACACCCAGAAAACTGTGAAAACCGTAATGACCCTGACATGGTACAGGCATTCCTAAAGAAATGGTGGGTTGAATCAGATTTTAAAGCGCCAAACCTCCCGCTTTCATTACGGCTCAAAGGTTCCGGCTGTCACTATAGCAGTATTTATAACAATACTGGGACAAAATAGGTAAAATAGTTGTCAAAGCAGTACCAAATTCAGTGAAGTAAATGTCAAAAACAATTTTACGTCACACTTTGCGAAAAAAATAATTTTTGACATTTTTGTTGATTTCCTTATCTTTATACATTTTCACTATATGAAAATGCATCGTTTATTATCGTCTCTGCAGAGACGAATATATTTCGACAAGATCTTGATATCGGAATATAAAGTTTTTAAGAGATCGAATAAGGCGAATCTTTTAATAGCTCTGGTCCAGGAGCCTGTTTCTCAGATGAAGATGACGTTTCATATATCCATATGTAAATTAATATGCGTGATAAGCATCATTATGTGTGATTTTTTCTACCATATTCGTTGTCTGTCCGATCGTTCCATGGATTGATTCATGCATGTTGAGGTTTATCCTACTTAAAAATATGAAAAGCTAAAAATGAATTTAACACAAAATGAAACGTAATCATAATTATCCATATCCAGTTGACATTACTGATGATGTTTATACTGCTTCAATCTTAGCTCTGCAAATACTCGTGAAACTCTAAATATGACGGACATACCACATATATATATTGAAGTGACAGATGTCCAAGGTATGATCATACAGCTGTGATCATCATGGTTTATGGTTTTGTGAACTTACTAATTATTTTAGCAATGTGTTGAAGAATAATAATAGCATGCCCCGCAATCAATGTCTATCATCACAAACGTTGTGAGTTCGAATACCACTCAAGCGAGGTGTGCTCGATATCATACTATTTTTGTCGGTGACTTGCAGCAAGTCAGTAGTTTCCTCCGGATACTCCACCAATGAAACTGACTACCACGATATAACTGAAATATTGTTGAAAGTGCCGTTAAGCACCATAACCCTAACCATATGCTCATGCCACAAGTGGTAAACACAGGAAATACATTAACTCAAGGAAAGCTTGGGTAAATACAGAAATATGGAATGCCTCCTCTGTCAAATTACCAACGATTTAAGCGATGAACTGGCCGTCCTGATGTGGGACAGATACAACAATATGGCGAGGTTAACTCGGTCAAGAGGAAGGAGTCTAACCATACTCTCTGGATATATAGATCTCAATTTCCTAACGATACACCATCAACTTTACTGTAAGCTCATTTAAAAACAGGAAGATGCTAAGCTCGAATTTGCTTCTATGTTAAGGAAACAAATAAAATTTAAAGTAGTTTTGTTTCAAGATTGCATAGCATTAAGAATGGATTGCTATGTAAATTATCAATGATATCTTCTCTGAAAGACTCTTGATATGTATTAATCCTTTAAACGTATTTCTTCTCTGTTTTATTCGTGTAATATTTGGTATATTATTCTCTATTATAATCTATCATAATAAGTCATACAACGTTGACGGAATGTGACCTAAAGGGTTTGATCTTGGAGACACTCTATTCCGTTATGTTTCTGCTGGAAAGTTATTTGATAGAATAATAAAACAAAACAAAAACTCTTGAGATTGCATTGTTTCTACGAAGAATATTGAAACTGCGTTTACATTGCAGGACCAGTACCGATTGACATGTAAGTATAGTAAATGATTGATTGAGCTATTTTGTTAAACGTCACCTGGGTATTATCTCACCTATTTTTTATGACGAGTCCACATTTCCAATCAAACAATTAGCACTGCAATAAACAGATATTTCTAGAAATGTGTTGCTCTGTAGGACTGCTACATGCGCTCGTTTGCATTCAAAGAGTTGACATGTTAGATGCTTAGGAAATCCCTTACTCCCCTGCCCTTGAGATGTCGAGTCATACTACGAATAAACTAATTCTATTTTTACAACCCATTTTCATCCGGAAGTGAAGCATATTTATACTGCATACCTCGTCATATACAATGTACCCTAATATTTACCGACCTCCATCCAACTTGAATCTTAGAACACATCGATCTAGATGGAATAACATGAAATATATATCATTGTTGTTGTTACAATTCTATGCGGTTGCCACCATGATTTGGTTGACCGCAGTGGAATATCTGTGTCACAACTGACCACAGATAGGTTCCACTTGTCGTAAACACTTTCCGGGTCCTTTTTTCATTCATAACTTATCACCCGCTTTGTAACTAGATTAACACGATGGGTGCCAATGGTGGAGCAGGAACTGTCACCATTCTGGAGCACATGAGTTCACTCCCACCCCCAGTTTTTTGTTGGGATTTGTATTAATCGATCTTTAGTTTTAATTGTATGTGTTGATGATTGTTGCTTGTCCTTTTATCCTTTTTTTTTTGGTCATTGTGTTGTCTGTCCTTCTATTTACGGATTCTGATTATCCCTTTCGCATCGTCAAACCTTTATTATATGTACTCGTTCTTTTAAAGACATTCAATATTTCTCTCATAGTCATCAAATAGGCATTGTAGATGTATAATTATGTTGTAGGTCTACACTAGATTACGAGTCATTAGGAAAACAAGACAAACCAAATGTGTATGAAGATCTAAAAAGCAAACAAGGTATGGGATTAAAGTTTAAACGAAAACAATTATTCCTGATTAGTACTTTTTTCAAATAAAAACGTAGATATCTAATTTCAGATTCGACGCGTTTCTGGAATAATAGTCATAAGGTATGCTCAGTCAAAAGATAATAAAGCCAAACAAGTCTCTTGGGAGCAGGAATACCAAAGAGCCTAAACAGAATAGCCAAAGTCAGTTAATGTCGCCTTTGCCTGGCGTAGGGGAGCCTTAGGTTTAAAAATAATTACATTATTTAGAAACTGCCAATGCATAATTAACTTATAATCTTTTATATATTGTTCACGAGCTATGCATATGTTCCAATATCTAATTCTGCTCCTATATTTCAGCAATCAAGATCGTTTTTAAAATGGCGATTATCTCTAGTTATGTCAATATATGGTCAAATATCAAAAACATAGACAGGATGTTCTTATCTAGTATCTTTGTCCGACTAAATCTAAAACATGCTGTCTTAAAGATGCGCTGTCGTGATTATTATATTTGTTTATTTATTGCAATATCTTTTAATTCCCTGATAACCATGAATAATATATTCATTCAGAAGACAGTTATTAAGCTGGTCAGAAAAATTGAATGTTTTCATTCCACCATGGTACTTTATAAATACTTGGAATCACTCAAACATGACAACCACATTTGCATATGAAAAATTCAATCACTGCCTTGTTTCTGATTACCATGTTGGTATCTTCAAGCTCTTCTTCTATAACCAGTTAACGACTTCTTATAAGATTACATGACTTTTATCTTTTCAGATACCAAGGGAGAGGACTAAACAAACATTGAAATAGAATTTAACATTACAATAATTAGGATGAATGTTGTTGTTGTGTAATGCAACTTTCAATTAAATCGTGGTGGCCATTTTATTGGTTTGTGGAAAGCCGAGTATCAATATAAACCAACTGTCAAGAATGAGATTTTAGAATGATGTGTTAGAGTCTAAAGTTGTTTTTACAGTAGCTTATATATGTATATATAAACGTGTCAAGTAAATAATGATGTATCTACCCACTGGTTTCTCTCAATGAAAAGAAAGAAAAACATTTTCTGTTTCCCGGAATAAAAGTAAAATATAAAGCTTGACAAAGTGAACTATTTATTGACATTATTTTCATCGCGTATGACAATTCCAGGACTCACCCTACCCACGACTAAATAGTGTCGGCAATTAATGACTCTTTATATCAGTGAATCTATATGATCGCCGATGTGAGAGCGAGATAGAGATATATTTGTGTAATCACATGATTCTTATTGGGGCAAAATAGAAAATAAAATGGCTTGGGTCCTCATTTTTGGGCCGCCCCTCCCTTGGATCCCTCCTGTTCAGAAGCGATGGATCCACAAATGATGACATATTTTTTTCTCCTGAGACTTATGGAAGGGGTAGAATTTCGCAAAACATTATCTTTCTTTGGGAAAAAAAAACAAAATAAAGTAATTGTTTGTTTCCCAAAACCCGATCCTACCATGAGAGGAAAGGATAGGTAGGTAGTTAGAAAACATATTTCATTCTTTAGGGAAATAACCGACAAAGCAATTTGTTACATGAATGAAAACTATAAAATGGGAAACACAGATTCAACAAGAAATGAAGCTGTCAGAAATGACTGCAAAACCGGGTTTTCCATATATTCGGACAAAGTGCAATTTTTCCGTCATTCAAGGGCCGTAACTCCCAAACCGTCAAGATATCGGTTGGCAAATTGCATACAATACATTAAAAATACATTTAACAAGGCCGAAAAGACTCTGAATGTGTCTCAGGACAGGGACTATATACTGTATTATGCCACCTGTGTTTTACGTTTTTTAACATTTTACTAAAAATGTCAGAACAAAGAAAAGATAAATGATATATACGTATATATGGTAATTCCATTGACATATTTCAGCGGAACGGACGCCATTCGACAGATAATGGTAACGTCTCCTTTGGTGATCATATCATATTGGATGGCGTAATGCTTCACAAGCGACCATTGCGCGATGTCGAGCGACGGCCACGGAAATACTGCATGACAGTAGATGGTTAAATTGACATAAAAGGAGTTCTACAGATTTTTGTTTTTGTTTGAACAATAGAAGGCGAAAATCGGACGACAGTCGCGGGTGAAGCATAAATGAGCCCTAAATTGTGTAACAGTTTTAGATTATATCCAATACTTTTAATACTTACATCCTCGAACGCATAGATAATTGTCTCATCAAAGTCTTGTGTCTCATTAGCTTGACCATTGTCTTCCAAATTCTTATCAATACTGAAAAAGTGGTAATAAAATTGTATTCGTATTATCTGTTTTTTATTTACCATGTCTAGACTATGTTGTTTTTTTCAAAAGACATTTCAAGACTTGATATCAAGTCAACCTCTAGTGGTAGAGCATAGACATCGATATCGTGTTAAAAGAAATTGTTAGTGGTAAAAAATGGATGGGAATTCTAGGCCCAACACCCCTTTTGATGAAAAACCTTTAAAATTTCGGGAATTTGAAACAATTTTGTGCAATCACCTCCCCTCCAATGTATTTAGTAATCTTTTCAGATTTTCAGAATGTCTGGATCTGCTACTGGAAAAGGAAAACAATTCTCCATTTCTGCATCCGGTTTTATCGCCTGAGATTTGTAATACGATTTTTTTTTAAATCCTGAAATCCACAAATTTATCAAACTGTTGAGATGGATGAGAACAAGGAAGGGGCTTACAATTTTATGTTACAAAAATGAGTTAGGACATAAACAACTCCTATTAATTGTGTTTGGTATGCGAAATTATAGAATACCTACATCCTTTCTCTCCATTCATCCTTTCTGATATCTGGCTATAAAAGTGACGGGAAACTTTTCTCGCACGTTTAATAAATCCTGTGAGATCAAAGTATAGAACAAACCCACCCTATCAAACGTATTACTGCTTTATGCGGTCAAAGATGGTTTACAAACATAAAAAAATAACTCATTTAAAAGTTCCTTTTATTCGAAACCGATTTTTTTTAATTCAAACGTTTGCGATCAACTAGCACATTCGCAACTTCATTTGAACTTTATAAATGAAAGTAAACACCGACAAATATTTTGCAGGGGATGTTTTAAGTTACAGCAAGATTTATATTGACAAAGGCTAACTTGTGATTTAGGTTGTTTTTCATTTTGCTTCCTTTTTTATTATGACCGCGACGAAAAGTCGAGCGGCATATTAATTTACCCATGTCCACCCGTTCGTCCGTCCGACCAACTTCTTCTACAGTTATTGATCTAAGCATTTTATTTTTTGAGGGGAGTTTGATCAGGATTTTTAAAGATTCACAAAAGGACATAATGTTGAACTTGGCATTTTTTTTTCTAGATATAGGGTACGTTTGTAATTCAAGTTTTTTAATCCAGAGCTCTGATATTTTGAACACAAACTAAAGCCAGTGCATATCAACATGATTTTGAATTTTATCAAAAGATGTTGAACTTAGTGGGCTTTTTTTCTATGCCAGCGGGAAGGGAAGTGTCTTACAAACACAATGCAAGGACTACAATTTTGAGGTCAAGGTCGATTTCAGCACAATCCTGAGTTATGCTGTGGACTCCGAATTTTTTTGTTAGGTTTTAGGGGGTGTTGTTTTACGATTTCCTAATAACTTAGAAAAAAATCTAAACAAGTCCTTTAGGAAATCTTATTTCCTCACATTTTGATGAAACTTCCACTGGTGTTATATAATGGAACAAGAAATCTACTGATTTTAAGATCGAACTATCAATTAAAAAGAAAAAAACAGGTTTAAAAAAAGGATTTGGTTTCCACAGAGATGTGTATTCACATCTCTGGTTTTCATAGCATAACTTCAGTTTCGCTCGGCAAATTGTATCAAGGCTCCAGGGTTTTTTTCAGAGCAAAAATTCGGATTTCCTTGGCATAAGATGAAGTTTACTATTGATTGATTGTTTTGTTCGTATCGATCAAACCAACACAGATCGTGAACTGTTTTGCACAGTCACTTGTCATACTGGTGAACCGTCATACTAAGTAACTAAACTAATGGGAAAAGACACGCACAACACAACAAAAAACAAGGTCCACATAGTTTATTTCTTCAAACTGGTAATCTGCCCAGTAGTTCGTGTGTTTCCATTATAATCTTTAATTTGACTACACCAATATATATCGAGTGGTGTAGACTGTGTTGTTTCATGGGCTACTCGGAGATCGCTTCATGGTGTGGGTTTCCACGTATTGAAGACCATGAGGTGACTTTGTTGACCGCCGCTTCCTGGAGAGGAGATTTGGTATCTGTTCTTTTCTATGAATCTCAGAAATTTACATAGCACACAAGAAACTGGAAATGTGGTAAGCTTTTTCATATGAAATTCTGATTATTTTTTTCTTCCATAGACAAATCTTCCCGTAAAATTTAAAGGTTTTTCAATCCGCCACTAGCATTATGTGGATTGTTCTCTCATGTAAAAAAAATTGTTTCGTTATTGTTTGTTTTCTTTTTTTTATTTATTGATGATTTTTTTGTTTCGTTTCGCTTCGTTTCGTTTCGTTTCTGCTTAAGCATGTTTTGTATCTGTTGTGACTCGTTTTGTTTCGTTTCGCTTCGTTTCGGTTCGTTTCTGTTTCGTTTCTTGCTTTACAATTACCCACTCCAATGGAATATTCATAAATACAACAAGATTAGTGTCCGTCAATATAGTGTCTTTTCATCAATAGTAAAATAGTATATAAATGTCTAAATATTTCCTTCATGTTTAAACTTGTCGTCTGCGTTGAGGCGTACGATCTTTATATTTGTATTGGCAAGTACATTTCCATTCAAGAACAAATTGTGTTTTCATTATTAAGTGATCGTAATATGTCTGTTTTACCATTTCTCAAATGACAATGCATTTTTACTTTCAACGTAGATATTTGTCTTTCCTCTATCACTGCCAAGGCTTTGCAGAAAAAATTATAAGCGATGCATTTTCATATAGTGAAAATGTATAAAGATAAAGAAGTAAAAAATTTTTTTGTCAATGTGTGACGTAAATATATTTTTGACATTTACGTCACCGAATATGGTACTGCTTTGACAACTATTTTACCTATTTTGTTCCTGTATTTAAATACTGTTACAGTGACAGCCGCAACCTTTGAACCGTAATGAGAGCGGGAGGTTTGGCGCCTTAAAATCTGATTCAACCCATCATTTCTTTAGAAATGCCTGTACCAAGTCAGAGTCATTACGGTTTTCACAGTTTTCCGGTTGTTGACTGATTTTGTCTGTTTATATAATTATGAGTTTTGACTTTCCCTTTGTAAGATTGTTCGGAGTTCGGTAATTTTGTTATTACCCTTATTTCACTTGACTGTATATATGAGTAACACTGCGGGGGTCTTATAGGAAGCAGGAACTGCTTATCCTGGGTGAGAACCTCGGTTTAGCCCTGGTTTTTGATGGGGTCTGTGTTGCTGCATTTTTTGTGCTGTGTATTTTGTTTTGTTTGCCTCCAGTCTGTATCTTTTGAATGTGGAATGTCCATTCTTCATTGCCCTTTCTGTTGCCTCTAACAGTTATTAGATACAGATTTTGGTTCAAAGTCGTCTATTGTCTCACTATTATATCATATGAGGGTCTTGCATACTATCCAATATTTTGATAATGTTTGATGTCATCGGCTCTCTTTAATACTACTAGTTAAAAAAGGAAACGCTACACCATATTTTTTTAATTTTTTTCCAATTCCAAATTCTTTCATTTTGTTTCCTTTTCACGCTAAGAAAAATGATGAAATATCTTTCTAAAATGTGCAAAATGGGCACTTTAAGATTTTACGTTACGTCAATTAACCAATTCAATGATTTTCATCATTTGTTAAATCTTTCGACTTTACCGGTGTGTTAGAATCGTAGCGAAGGTTATTAAATGTTTCATCCTTAATAATAAGCAAAATGTCGCATCAAAATAATTCATACTGTCAACGTAGGTTAATGCCCCGGCTACTTCAAAATGAAAGGGAACAGGCTGTTGGAAAGTTACTGGCTGGAATGGCACAAACCCAAATCGCAAACCATTTCAATGTGTCAAGAATGACAATTTACCGACTGGTGATTCGTCTGAGGGATACAGGCAATACGTCAGACCTTCCACGTAGTGGCAGACCGCGTGTGACGACTTTAAGTCAGAACAGGGACATCCGATGTATTCATCTACGTAATCGCTTCGCTACAGCCATGCACACAGCTAGGCTAACTCCTGGTAGAACCAATGTCCGAATTTCTGATCAGACAGTGCGGAACAGATTGCATCAGTGTGGTCTTCGTGCACGACGTCCTTTGAAAGGTTCAACATTTAAAAGAATATCACAGAGCTGCCCGACTACAATGGGACCGTACTCGACTCGGATGGAATCGCAATACATGGCAAAACATTCTCTTCTCAGATGAATGCAAATTTTGTTTGCAGTTTAGTGATGGGCCGGCGCGTGCTTACCGTCGTGGCGGAGAACGCTTCTCTGACGTCTATGTACTGGAAACAGACCGTTTTGGTGGAGGTAGCGTTATGATATGGGGTGGAATAAGCCATGTCGAACGAACTGATTTAAAAGTTATTGACGGTCATCTGAACAGAACACGTTACAGAGATGAAATTATTGCGCCTATAGTACTGCCTTTTCTACGTAGGCATCGTTTTAGTCACGTCTTTCAACAGGATAATGATCGCTGTCATATATCCCGTGTATCGATGGACTTTCTGAATGACAATCATATCCGCACCATTCCATGGCCTGCATTATCCCCGGATTTAAGCCCCATTGAACATTTATGGGACGAGCTTGGGCGACGTGTTCGAAATGGTTTAAATCCACCGGAAACTTTAAATGAGCTACGACGGGCCCTTATACAGGAGTGGAACAACATACCATTAGCAGTCATAAGAAACCTGATCGGTTCAAATGCGTCGTATATGACAAGCAGTGATACATGCAAGGGGAGGACACACACGTTATTAACACTGTCAAACTCGTTTTTAATGTTATGATTTTCTCTTTTGCGGAAAATGAAAAATTTTGTTGAAAAATGAAAATTTTTACCTTTTTTTACCTTTGAAGCATCATACAGTTTTAATTTTTAATGCTTGATTTTATGTCGTGTTTGCTAAATAAAATATATTTATAAAAAATTAGGTGTAACGTTTATTTTTTTGACTAGTATATTATACATATGACAACTTCTGTGTCACGCAGCTTTAGTATGCATTATATACCTCAACAATTGAGTAATAACTGTTACAGGAACTAAGAAGGAAAAGGCGTATACTAGGTCAAAGTGCCAAATACGTTTTGAAATTCTAACATTTATACATAAGCCGATTGGTATGCATCACATTCGCTAGAAACTATTTGTTCTACTCATTCCAAAACTGCATTCCTTGTGAAACTCATGTATGGAAACCCGTGATACAAATTCGAGTTCAAATCAATAGATTGAGTGAGTGAGTGATTGATTGTTGTTTAACGCCAAATCATCAATATTGTCATCTATGTCATGGCGAGAACAGTTCATTTTAAAGAGATGATGGCGAAGTCCGATTTGTACCAGATCAATAAGCTTAGTTCGAGTGTACAAATGCTAACTCACTAAAACAGCAGTCCGCGGTTAGACATGTCGCACCACTTGGACGCGTTATCCTCATTCCGAAAATACCAATCTTCGCGAAGCTGCAAATACCAATGTCATAGCCTTTGATTTGACCCAATCGGTGCTCGAACAGACAAGCTACCGCACTCGATGATCAATTCATTACAGGCCTACATCAATCGTGTCTAATATTACCCCTCAGAGACAGGTCACACATGTTAGCATTAAGAGATGACAAATAGATATCATTCCTCTCTTAAGCTTAGCTTGCAAACAAAGCCATTAATAGCAAATCAGTAAAATCTAATAGTCCACACTATTTTAGAGATCAGACTGTTACTATTATCTCGTATACATATACATATACTACACATAATGGAACGAAACTATTTAGCTCAAATTTGTCGATTTCAAATCTTTACATCTTGATTGGATCTTTGCAGGCCCCCCTTTCATAAATAATCCCGATTGCTATGTAAAAAGCAGTGACCTAAACATTATCAACGAAATCAGTTAGCCAAAGCGCCGAAATATCGTGAGCTTAAGTCCATTGATTGGACACGTACCCTTAAGATTATTAAAGGAGATGATTTCCAGAAACTTTAAATGAGCAACAGTGGGTGGATAATAACATGGTTGTCACTTGCTTCAGGCGATTACAATATTATTTTTGTGACTGTATAAAATGAATCATTCTATATATATGTATATGTAAACTGTTGAGTCAGATTGCTGACAAATTGAAAAAATTAATGTCTAGATGCAATCACCTTCCGTGACAATGTATCACTTTGGTTAATGAAGCTGATTTGTTGTTGATTTGGTCGAGAGCCGATTGGGGGTGAATTGGTTGGGCATTATTCTTAGCAGATAATTGACACTGTTTAGCAAAAGTGCGTGTTCCAATTCCCCATAGAGAACAAAATTAGATAAGTAAAGCTACAACAATTGTCATATGCTAAGACTTACTATGTCGAGTTCATAGATAATACAAATAATTATACCTCTGATGTAACACACCATTCCCTTTAACCGGGAGGTTTTCATTATATATATATATATATATTTGGACGCTATTTTTCAAATTTGATCATATCTACAAAGCATAATACAATGTGTCTTCTTCCTTTTTACGAGTCTTCGAATCATTACTGCTAACCAAATATATAACGGTATTTACAAACGTCTAAGGCTGACATACAAGCCTATCACCAATACGGCGCTGGTTCACTCCCAGCTTTGTAAATTACAACAGAGGGGGAACTCGACTCGCAACCGCAAGTGAAAAAGCTTACCAGTTGCTTGCCCATGGTGGGTGGTTCTCTCCGAGTACTCCGCCTTCTTCCACCACAAAAACTGGTCGCCATGATATAGCTGAAATATTGCTGAAAGTGGCGTTAAAACACCAAAAATAAATATGAAAAACAAATTCAGGATGGATCATGAAATTACTGATCCTAAAATATATGAATAAAGCCTTGTTCCTATTCCTATTCTAAAATGATATTCTAATTGGTGTTGCAGTGTATCAATGGTGTGGGTTCAAATCATTGATACACTGCAGCTTCGATCGCCTTGAGCCGTATACCATGCGTTCACATCCACTATGTTAAAAAAAATTAAATTCAATTGTAAATGTGCTACCCTTTCTCGTATGGCGAATCTAAAGATAGACAAAAGATACATGCATAAGCGTGTGTAGATGGTATATACATTTAATCCTACACTATTTGTTTCTTTTCACTATAAATATATATGAACTCTTTCATAATGGGTTTCTATTTATTATACAGTCACGGTATGTGTTTTTCATGATTTAAACTTTACATTTTAAATCACAAAATGCATTGTACATGAACTAGGAAGTTACCTGTAAATAAACATTGATACGTAGATGTGTAAACAGTTTTACAATGTTGATATCGTCTTTTCTGTTCTTGGTATTGCTGACGTTCTGTTGTAAGTATTAGAGTTAATTTACTGCCATTGGCATTCATAGTCATAGTACTAAAACAAATAGAACTTATAATCACATTCCCAAGGACGGAACCTCATGCTTTCTTGGGGGAATAACATATGTACAGAAATAAATAGAGCAAAAGCTTAAAATAAAGTGACATTCGCTATTTAAACGCAAAAAAGATGTCACACATTTCATTTAAAAAGTCTTTATTCGCATAGCACGGTCATGCGTGCAAGAAAAGAAAGTACTCAGTTGTGAAATAATTTACTTAGCTGTCTTTTTATTTGATCAAAAACACTTTTCTACGAGATGTGCTAGCCAACTGGTCAAATCATTGTGAGTCACAGTCCATAAATTGAAGGCATGATTTTAAATTTAAAGATTTGAGGATTGACAAAACGTCAAAGAGAAGACATAGATACTATCTCCGAATAAGTTAAAACTGTGAGGTCATTGATTCAAATTAGAATTCAAAAAAACTCTCTCAACAACGGATACGTTTTTTCAACAGACAGTTGGTATTCCTATGGGTATCAACTATGACCTCGTTATTCCGACTTGTCCCATTACTATTATTAAATAAAGTTCATAATTTGGTTTCTGCTAAGGAGCTTGCAATGCCCATTAATTTCGCATTCCGCGATATAGATCATATCCTTTCACTAATTAATTCTAAGTTTAATGTCTACGTGGATCACATTTATCACATGCAGCGTGATATAAATACCACAACCGATACAGATAGGACTACTCCATACCTTGATCACATCTATAACTTGACAATGAAGGCCGATTATGAACGAAACCAACGACAAAGAGACTATTTTATTATTTTCATTTTGGATTTTCTATTTACACGTACCAATATCTCAGCAGAACCTGCATATGGAATCTCTCATATGTATCCATATCATATGACTTCATTTGATGAGTTGATTATGTAGGTTCGGTAAATGTGATTTATCTTTACTGTTTTCGTTTTATTGCATTGGTTTATATATTTTATTTGCTGACCAAGTTGTTGATTTCAGTATTATCGTTGTTTTACGTTTCGGTTCATGATTTACAGTGACCGTTCAGTATTGTTTTTTTATATATTATAATTATTACACACCTATGCTGTCAATATAAGAACATTGATAATTCATGATTCGACAAAAATAACACATAAAACCAAATACAGCATTCTTTGGATTCCTGTGTGTTCATAAATATATTTTGTTATTTCGAAAACAACAATATCTTCCTTTGCTCAGTGGAAAAGTTACTTGACTTTGAGATCAATTTTATTCCTGAAGTAATTTTCTTCTTTTCTGAACATATTGTCAGTAGTTTTACTTAATGTCTCCATTCACTCTTATTATGACATAGCATCGCTACAATGCATCTTTCTTGAATTACGATTGATGTAAAGTTAAAATTTTATCAGATACTTCCTGTAACTGTGGCACACCATGTGAAAATCCTCACCATTTCTTTTTTGATTGTGATAGATACGCAAATAATAGGGGAATATTATTTACTAGTCTTAATTGGCTAACTTCTAGCCTTAATATTGATGTAAATGTACTGACAAAAGGAATTGATTTCCTAACATATCAAGAAGAGACAATTATTTTTAGACATGTTTTTAAGAATATTAAAGACTCCAAAAGATTTATAATTGTCTAAATGATCTAAAAAACCAACACACATCTCCAAATGTATTAATTCTCCTTTCTTTTCTTTCATATATTGTCTCTACCTATGTTTTTTGTATGTGACACCAGAACTCTTGTATACAATCATTCTGTGTTTATTTATGTTTACGCATATTATATACATATTATATCATTTCATTGCGCATGCTAATACATATTGTAATTAATTGTATTTGGGAGAAAACTTCATAAGTTGGAAAAACTTGTGTCTGATCCCTATTTGTTATATTTAGCAAGTAAGCATATGCTTAAACTAAACTAACTAAATCTCAAATCTCTGAAAGCATTATCAAAATGAAATATATATACAATATTGGTCTGTTGACGGTAAATATAGAATTTATTTGACAAGGCTGAGAAACGGGGTGAAAGACGAGCTTCTAGCGAGTCTTTCTCCCCGTTTCGCGCCGAGTCAAATAAATTCTATATTTACCGTCAACAGACCAATATTGTATTTATCCTGCAATCCACGATGTCCTAAAAAATAATCTTAACTCGTAAAA
Source organism: Bathymodiolus brooksi (assembly GCA_963680875.1). NCBI lineage: Eukaryota > Metazoa > Mollusca > Bivalvia > Mytilida > Modiolidae > Bathymodiolus > Bathymodiolus brooksi. Next base: position 66,796,860 of record OY804578.1, on the reverse strand, counting down.
ATGCATTTTTTAATGCAACGGAATCCTCACTATTTGGCGTAGTAAAATACCAAAATTTTTTTGCTGACAAAAATTCGCGAACAAATAGTTCTCAAAAGGAAGTGAAATAACTTTATTTAAGTGAAGATTTATTGATTAAGGTGAAAATCTATATAGAAAATTGATAGTTTAGAACCTGAAATATATATATTTAATATGTTTTTCATAGATATGAAAACACATTAATTTAGCGATCATACGTCACATGCGGACATACTTAAATACGCCTGCAGTAGTAACCAGGTAAATATATACGCCTGTGTGAAAAGGTATACGCCTGCAACTATATGGTTCACTTTTATTTTTATTTTTTTATATCAAATAATAAACATCCGATATATTCCTTTTACTAGTTTATATTAAAAAAATAAAAATAAAAAAGAACCATATAGTTGCAGGCATCCACCTTTGTATGACACACAGGCGTATATATTTGCCTGGTTACTACTGCAGGCGTATTTAAGTATGACCCACACAGTTTGTAAACATGTGAAAGCAATACACACATTCATGTATAGACGATTCGAACATGTTTTATGTAAACTAGGTAGAGTAGAGAAAGCAGAAAGATTAATCATTTATCTCAACAAACTGAGCTGATTCACGGAAATGTATTTAACAACGATGTCAAACACTCAAATGCTCAGTTATTGGGATATTTAGTCATTTGTGAAAATTGTGTACACATTCACCATTTGTTATGGATGACCACGCCGTAAAACATAGAACTAATTTGACTTGACATATTTGTATTGGAACTGTAAAAAGGAACATCGGGATTGCTTCGACACGAAACATCAGAAGTGCTACTGGCTGTAGAATTTGTGGAAGTTTTACGAGGTAAGTTTGCTGAAAAGCATTTCTGTTAGTTTCACTTTCAGTGTTGCTGAGGATGTTTGATATTTTCTTGTGTCTTTCCTCACTCAATGTTGAGTAATTATTAATAAATGCCACATTGTTATGCCCTGATATTTGCATAATATCTATCCCCTCCACATTGTTTTCTCTTAACTTCTGGACGGGATAAGATATTTTCTGGCACTGATTGATTAATGTCTAATTTGCAACTATCCTTCATTTTTTTCATGAGACTGGAAAGTTTTCTTTCATGCACTTTTCTACCTGTTTCTAAAGCTCGTACAAATAAATTATGTATTTTGCGACAATGCAAGTATATAAAGGAGGAGAAGCTAATACTAATCTTCTGGACTTTACATAGGTTTCAATGGAAAATTGGAATTTATTTTTATAGAATAAAATAAAACTTTCATATATACATGGTAAATTGAAGAAAATCAAAATAGAAATCTGATTTAGTGTCAACAAGCACCAGATATGATTTTAATTACTATATTTAACTTCTGTTTGTATATCATAATCAAATGAATTAATATGCATTGAAGTCTACATGTATGTAGAATCCCCACCAACTATTTTCTTCATATCAAATTTGCTATTATTAAACCATAATCCATTGATTGGTAAATTACATTATGCGATGTCACTAAGGAACCAAGAATATTATGGACATAGGTGTTGTGACCAGAAAAATATTAGAGTGAAGGATATATTTTTCTGGAATGAACAATATTTACATGATAATGTTGGTTGTTGCAGTAATGACTAATGTGGGAATATATTTTCTGAGTCGGATCATACAAAAATGCATTATGAAAGCTTGAAGTTTCAAATATTCAAACATTGCTAATTTAGTCTGCATTTTGTTCCTTTTTTCTTGTTATTTTATTAGTAAATATATAATAACATGTATTTTAATTATAATCAATGCTATATTAATGTCTTTCAGACGAATGGCTGGATTAATGGTTTAACAGTGTACAATGCACATGTGATGTTTGAAATAAGTGCAAAGACTATATATGAAAGAAATAATTGCATAAAAACCTATGAACGTTTTATAAAGATCTGATTAAACAAAGGACATTTTTTCAAGAACTATCACTCAGTTGTTGCATACAGGCCTGGGGTATGTGAATCAGTTTCAAATGGAATTGCACAAACTAAAAAATGTACTGTAATCCTGATCAACAGTGAGTAGAATTCCAGCAGATAAAAAACTAGTTTCAACTGACAAATCATACAACTTTGTTGGAATTTTGCAAAAGAAAAAAATGTTTTAAAAAAAGATGCAAAATAATTGGAGGAAGTGACTGAATACAATTATTCCAAATGGTTAAAACAAATTATATAGATATTTTGTGGTGTCATAAAGAATTCAGAATATAAAAAATTATCTATAATTTTAAAGTGACTTGATGCAATAGCAGGAATATGTGTTATTTTCACCTTGAAGAAATCTACTATCTGATATGTTGAAGTAATTGATGTGAATTAATTGAACATTTAATATGAAGAAATTTTATAATAAAATATATGTAGTAATCTTAGAGTTTGATGTTCAAACTGTACTGAGTTATTTAACCATATAAGTGTGTTTAGTAAAGATTGTGGTGTGTGACTGCCAAGAACGTTTCTGTTATAAAGGATGTTAATTTCCTCTTCTGTTGGAGGGCATGCCCTCTTTGGTTTATTCCCTTTGGCTTTGTCCTGTAGTCTTAGTTGCTTTTGTTTTGTTTTCAAAGCTTCCCTGTCAAGTTTAAGTTATAAATGATTCGGATTTGTTTAAGATTTTTATTTTGTTTTTTATTGACTTCTAGGATTTTTTTTATCGTAAAGTATGTATAAAAAATATGAAATTTTAGAATTATTAGTTTCATTTTGTCGGTTTGTAAATTTACAAATAGTGAGAACGAAAACATTTATTAGAAAAAGACGACGTCGATTATTGACATTGGTTACGGTTAATATTTTAACTCCTTCACAGGAGAGCAAAAACACAAAAAAGTAGTTCCGGAATCTATGGGCGGGGCTTAAAAGTTTATTCGTAGGTTTAAAAGTTTATTCGTAGGCTTCAAAAGTTTATTCGTAGGCTACGAATAAAGCAAAAATTTATTCGTGTGGTATATTTGTACAGCAAATGTACTGATTGCAGGATAAAAAACAAATACATGTACATATATATTCTCCTTCAGTTGCCCGTTGGTTACGATATTTCTCCACTCAAGAGAGTTAAATTCAACATTTTAACCACAAGCCGTCAGGCGAGTGGTTAAACTTTTTAATTTAGCTCTCGAGAGTGTAGAAATATCGTAGCCCACAGGTGCAACTGAAGGAGAATTTGTTTCTCTCATTATTTAACACGAACTTTATTTCAAAATCCGATTCAATTACCGATTTGACAACATGCGGGGAAAGGCATGAGACATTTTAATCCTCTAGAAGATTACATATTTTCCCACCACTGGTTCAGGGGGGTTAAAACGCCGTAATAATGGGAGAAATATTTATATTCGTTTGTTCTTCCTTCTGTGTATTACTACAATCTAAAGGACAAAGTTAAGATAAATTAAATATGAACATCATTTTCTGGTGCATTTCAGACGTTTTCTTCCTTATTTGAAGTTGTAAACAAACATATTTTTAGTTAGATAATATCGCACGCTATCTTAACAACATCAATGTACACGACATGAATACAATAAGGTTTAGAGATAAAATGTTTTCATATTATGAAAATAAAGACAAAGATGCAAAATACTTCTTTACAGTTATGTTATCTTTAGAAGGATCTTAATGTCTTATGTCAGTTATATAGCAACAATACAAGTATAATAATACAAATTACACTTGTAATATGATGATAGTACCACTAGAGAACAAAACAAAAGAGATATACATGTATTTTCAAATTTTAATATATTTCATTGTGATATTTTAAACCTATGCATATCGTCGTTTTACGGCTACTGCTTATCTTTTGGTAGGCTTCAAACTTTTCCTACATCTAATAATCGAACATATATATATATATATATATATATTATCATACGTTGGTCAGTGAAAACGCTTGCATTGGTTTTTACACGTCCATATTTTCCGGCGCTATATTAGAAGAGTTTGAAGATATCAAAGGGGTAATACAAATCCGTATATAGAAATACCTGTAATGTCATAAGAACATTTCCACGCTGATTATCACAAAGTTCATCAGAAAACAGCATAAAACTAAAGAAAGTCTACGTCTTTCTAACGATTTGATAGAGCGTGCCATAAACTGTTGAAAAGGATATTAGTTTTAGAGGCTTTGTGTTGTATCACCCCAATGTGTTTTAGACTTTTGAAAAAGATATTGGTTGTAGTGGCTTCTCGTTATATCTCCCCAAGAATGCTCAAGGCTGCTGGAATGGCAATTGGTGGTTGATTATTTACCCTGTAATGTCCACAAATGTGTTGTAGGCTGTTGAAATTACTATTGGATATAGAAGTTTTATGTTGTATCTCCCCAACGTACCGTAGGATGTTACAATGGCTATAGGTTGTAGAGTCATTGTGCACTGTAACCTTCAAACGTGATGTAGGATGTTAAAATAGCAATATGTTGTAGCGTCTTTACATTGTAGCCCCCCCCCCTCCTCCAACATGCCGTAGTCTGCTAAAATAGATATTGGTTGTAGAGAAAACCTCTACTACCAATATCCATTTTAGCAGCTTGTAAAGCAAAAACACCGAGTTCTCATCTAATTATGTACAAGACAAATGACAAATTATGACAAGTGCAAATATGTAATAATTAACTGAATCAACTAGAACATAATATGTGTATGGTTGTAGAAAAATAGAGCATAATTATGTAATAATCTGTCACGCTCGAAAGCAACTGCCAAAAACTAGAGGGTCGTCGTGGTCGTGATCGCATGTAGATGGATTTGTAATTACCTGTGCAATCAGTGCATATCACCACTAATTTGGTGCGTTCGATACCCGCTCAAGGCGAGGTGTACTATATACAACATTATGTGATGAAGTTTGTCAGATCGTGGTATTCCGTTATCCTCCATCAATAAAACTGACCGTCACCATTTAACTGGAATGTTGTTGAAAGTGGCGATATTTTATGCAAAGCACATCCTTATTATTTGGTGTGTGTCTAAAACGAGATACATTTGAATTCATGCTTTTACATATTTGTGTACACAGTATTTGTTGTGAACATAGTTACTGTGGGATTTCACGTGACTACAGCGATGTTCGCTGTAGTCACATGAAATCCCACAGTAACTATGCTTTCTGTATGATCTACCGGCAGTAATAGTATGTTCACTTTTCTACAACAGTGAGTAGGTATTGCAGGAACAGAAAATAAACTATATATCACTTAAAATCACACACAAATCGCAATGAACACCACAGACAGTAACGTAGACAGCAACTTCGTTAACTGGGTATTATACTTCCTGGTTCATATGTGTTAGTCCTATAAAATTACTTTATTATTAATATATACTTAGTTGAAGTGTTCAAATAGTTTTTAAGGAGATGTCTATAAATATTTAGTAGTATTTCAAGTACCATTGAAATCTATATGTAGAGTGCATGTATGTAAAGTAACATCCACTCAATGTAATATTACCAGGGAATCGGGAAAAGATACCGGTTAGTGTATTGCGTCTAATAATTCGACCCAACAGTGTTGAATGTCAGATGTTTTGGCTGACAACCTTGTTATTGTTGGCTATGCTATATTTCCCTCAGCAAGATTCAAACGCTTTACATAATTACAAGACATGTATCATCATCGGATGCTAGGTTTGGTTTCATTTGGCAAAGTATGATATTAAAATGCATCACAAAAAACGACGATGAACGATTGCCATGAAGATATCAAATAATATCAAAGACATACTTAGGCCTTAGTCAGGTGAGCATGAAATGAAAACAAAAACACAGAGCTCTCATCAAATTATTTATAAGACCAAATGACAGGTTAAGACAACTGGAAATAACCGTTAATTAAATGAATCAACTAGAACATCACATCTTTATGGTTGAAGATAAAAAGTGAGAATAATTATGCTAAAAACAACAGCCAAAATGAAGACGCATATGCTTAACATGAAGACTATTTAATCAGTCCCTGCAAGACACAGAAAGCATGCGACATAATTCAACATTGATGCAGTCAGAGTGTGGTCTTCAGTGGCGCGAAAACTGATATCTCAAAATAACTGTGAGTTAATGATGCCAGCTCTCTTCATGGACTCATTTGATATTTACATATGCAAACATATCACACCATGTTTCAATACAAAGGCTGTTTTGTTTATCTTGAAAGACGAATGTGGGTCACATATATTATACATAATACAGTATCAAATGGGTAATTAAAAGCCGTAAATAAAACACGGATAGACAATGCAACGACCAAACGAAAAAATACAAAGGGACAAACGATCAGCCACAAAACACTACAAAGAAAACTAAAGATCGAGCAACACGAACCCCTCTAAAAACCGAAGGTGAACTCCGTGCTTAGCAGAGTTGACAGTTTCTGCTCCACTGGAGTCGTATTCCTAGGCGACACGAACATCATATATATAAATCATGTTGGACACCAGTATGCTGAAATCAATGCAACTAATATTTTTAAAGCATCAACATCCTACAAAACAATAGAAGTGAAGACGAACCGAATATCTGTTACTCGGAAATCGTAGCGTACAACATCATGTTTTATGAAACAAAAACATGAAAACATATAATTGACAACATGAATAACACGACCCACACTAATACATATGAAAAATGGTGTCGAACTCGGCTGCTCTGGAAGGGTAGCAGTTGCTGTGTCCCTGGGTGCATCCGTTTTTATCATTATTTTAAAAAGGAACATTGTAATTCAATTTCATGACACTGGCTTCATATTTTTTTCAGTTTAATTGAATACTATGAATTGCTACGTGCAGAAATATATCAAGACATAAGCTTTTACTCTTTATCTGACATTGGTGACATTATAATATAATCTGTGATCATGTTTGGCACCTCGACATTTCTTAGAGAAATGGCTTAACCGATCTGCTACCAGCAATATAATTTTCAACGGCGTGTGTTCGAATCCCGCTTTTAGAAACAATTATAAGAAAAATGACATATAATGCATCTAACTCTAACACTGTTGGGTTGGATTTTCAGAGGTATATTTTAATTATTTGACACAATTAGTATCCTATACAGTTCGGGTATTTATATTGTATGGATATCACTGCACACTCACACTGTATATACATTATATATGTATCCCTTTAAAAACTATTTGAAAACTTCAACTATTGATGTATTATACGAAGGTCACTTTGATTGAATAAACACTATGAACCAGGAAGTATAATACGCAGTTAACGATGTTGCTGTCAACTTTACTGTCTGCAGTGTTTATTGTTTTCTTCGGTAAGTCACATACTTTACTTTATGTTACTGCAATAGCCACGCATTGTTGTGAAGGAAGTTACTGCTGGATTTCATGTGACTACAGCGATTGTGCCCATAAAAATGTACAGAAATATTTAGAATAAAAGTATGAATTCAGAGCACAGCTCATTGTAGACATAAATCAATTTATTATTAATCAAGATATGGCTTACATAAAATTACAATGAATGTTTAATTGCAGAGATCTAGTATGTCGTTAAAGATATATTTATTAACAGCCAGTATAGTATCTCCAGGCCAACACTTCAAATACAAGAAAAAAAAATGTAACTTGATGAAAACACATTCGACAGAAAAGATTAATTCGAATATTTATTTCTGAAGATGAAATAGAAAAAAAACCAGGCATCTTGAATATTTTAGGCGAACATAAATACTTTTATGAATATTTATATAGTTCAAGAAGAGTTTGAAGATACCAAATGGATAATCAGAACAGAGAACACAATGGTCAAAGGAAAGATGACAAAGGGACAAACAACGATCTAAAAAACAAACGCATAAAACTAAAGATCGAGTAAAACGATCCTCACTAAATTCTGTAATAAATGATAAACACTAATATTATCTTTTAAATGATGAAAACACTTTCGTAACTGAAATATCTGAGGATCAGAAGCAAACGTGTAAGGGAGAAATGACGAGAGGGGAATGTCTCAAAGCTTCAAGAAAACATGAAATATATGACATACTAGGAATACGAAGGATCCCAACAAATTGTTAGTTTAGGCCTTTCAAGAAAAATAACAGTCATCAATGCACTTTTCTAATTACTAAATCTAATGAAATTTGAACAGTACATAGGTAATATAATAAAAAAGATATACAAAGCACACCTTATATATTATTTTGTATAGGACATATGTAAAGTTAAGAAGGAAATGTTATCAAACAGCTACGACGATGTGTATTTTTAAAAAGTTGCTATAAAACTCGTTTGTGAAGCATTAAAAAGGACATTAATTATATACATATATATATACGTCTGAAAATTAAGCCAAACAGTGTTAGAATTAGATTTTAGAGCTGTCAATTTTTTATTCTTCCCTCGACGTGATTTGAACCCACACCATTGATGCACTGCAGCACCATTCGCTTAGCCTTACGTCCAGCGCCCTAGACCACTCGGCCACATCCACTCCCTATATATATATATATATATATATATATATATATATATACAACGTCTGAAAAACCAGTCAACGATCAATCTTACGGGGTGTTGGATCGTTACGGTATAACGATACTATACAAGTAAAACAATTATAAACGTCTAAAATGGTTTGTAAAACAACACCAAGTACACAAAACAAAGTGATAAAGAATTACGAAGTGTTTAATTCTTTATCACTTTGTTTTGTGTACTTGGTGTTGTTTTACAAACCATTTTAGACGTTTATATATATATATATATATATATATATATATATACCCTTCATTTCTTTCGCCATGTAACATACTGTGAATTGACTTTTAAGAAAAAGTATGGGGACAATTTTGTTTTTATTTGGTAAAGACTGATTGCAATACAATAACAAACACCTTTTTGAGAAGACATTCTTGACATTAACAGTAATTTACAAAATGGTAAAGTGACGGATGGAAATGATGTCGTGGACCAAAATTCATGTCTAAATAGTCATAGTAAAGCCATTAGCAAATCTCCCTATCGTGTTAATCAAATGCGTTTGATATAGGAAACACCTAATGGCGGTGCCATTGATTTTAAATCCTTTTCACACCCAATCTTGGAGAAAATCATGCAAAATAGTCATCATGTGGAGTATGCAGATTTTCATGACATTTTGTGTGCTGAAGAGTCATGGTAGTGAAAATGACAATAACATGTGTTGGATAGGCAATGTTTTGTTTTTTCTACGATTTATATGACCAAGTCTCTTCACATTTGACAAGTTGACAAGGAAACTTATTCCTAAAATACTATTTTATTACTTTTTCTTTGATGTCCATTACTGATAAGTTTATTTCTCACAACAAACACATGAGAAAGGAATAATTGATCACAGTTTTACTAGAAATAGCACATTACATCACAAATACAAATTAGTGTTTTGACTGACGTTTTCCTTCGCAAAGCAGTGTATGGTCATGTAGGTTAATTAGATGCATCTGCTAATTAAGACTCAGCAGCATCATTGATAGATTAGACAAGAACAATATCTGTTCACAGTAAATAAGTTGAATAAATATTTTAATGTGGATTTGCTGTGCGGAACCTCATGGTATCATGAATGTTCTCCTATAGACAGTTCTGGTTAATACACAGAGCTATATATTGTTGTTTTTGCAAAGCTAATGGATACAAACATTTGAACCATATTTCATTCATTTACGACATTCAGAACATGCATGCCATGGTTGGTTTAATATAAGGGAACCTCTAATTAGCCTATATCTTGCTAGCCCTTATAAAAGGGGGTTGGTCACTTTCACAATTAATTTTGAGAATGTGTATCATAATACATTTAAAGGTTGAACGGTCGTTTTCCACGCCAAGAATATTTGCAATGGCTTGGAGTATGAAAGGGCCCGGTTAGTTTTTTTTTTGGAATCTTCATTAATTGGGTGTTTGCACTCGACGGAACTGGATTTCCAGTAAATTCCAAAGCGATCTCTATGAACCTGACATATTTTAAATGTTGTTATTAATACAGGTGAAATACATACTCGTGATCGGGATAAGATCAATGTTGATTCAGAAATTTGAGTCTGTTCTGAAGCATATAACGATCTGAGATGAGAACTAATGTTTTTATTACAATCTGCAATTCTTCCATTTTCACTATAATGTTTTGAAAATCACATGCAACACTGTCATAATTTCTCAAAAAGCACATTGCATCATTGAATCATGCCATAAAATGAATGTGTAAACAGTGCTCTGTTTCTTATTTCGAGTATATATGACGGAACTTCATGTGAATTATAAAAACTAGTATTTATCAAATAATACTTGTTTTAGGTTTCTCTCTAATTTTTTTTTCAGTTTGACTAAATTAACAGGATGACAAATGATAGAAAATGTTGTTTTTCTAACTTTCTTCAGCAATTTTACTAAATTTCAATTGATTTAACAAGTGAATTAGCAAAATAAACCATAGTTAATGCTAAAAGAATATATTTAAGACATTTCAAATAAATAAATGGCAATTTTAATCATTAAAATTCATTTTCTATTGAAAAAAATCAATATTTTAGGTAAAAAAGACAAAATTCATCATATTTTATTTAGGTTGCCATGGAAACTGTGAAAAAAGGTCGAGTTGCAAATTTTAAGAATAAGTGGCACACATATATTATCTTCCTTAAATATTTCATCTTTTGAAAATTCATCCTACCTTAAGGGCTAATCACGCTTTTAGGGGGGAGGGGGGGGGGAGGTATTTACACTATTTCTGAAAACTGCAAATTCTTACCATTTTAAGATTAAGATTAAAGAAACATGAACATATTTGAACAAATAAGTTGTATTTATTTTGAAAGAGATAGGTCTGAGGGTCTTAACTATCTGTTTGTCTTAAGTCTGGAAAATTCAATTTTTTCACACACAAAACCAAACTGGAAAAGCTATATTTCAGAGAAAAAGTACGTGAAAATGCCACTTCTGGTAGATGGCGCATTAAACTCTATAAATAGCATCAGCAAAAATTGTACTCTATTATCCTTTAAATTATAACAATATTAGGATGTATGCCAAATTTCATAAAAATCCATTGACATGTCATATGGAATGTACTATTTGGCTTTTGCATTGTTCTATCAGAGACTGGGTGCTCAGTATAAATAAAATGAAAATAAATCATATTTCCAATATCAACCAAAGCAAGTTTTTAAAAATACAATTTCTGTGAAAAGTACACGGCTTTGTCCTTGTGTTCATTTACTAGTCTGGTTATGGTACACAACTTAATGCAGAATTATCAGTAGAGGCTCCATTATGGTTGTTAATATATATATCAGCTGAATGTTTTGAAGTTTCGGTTTTCTGAGTTAATGTAGTTGATTTCGTTTCATTTCTAGATTTCATTGTTTCTGCTATTTTGATTGTGTTTCGTTTTAGGTTCTTATTTACAGGGACCATAACATTGGGTGGTTTTATTAATGTTTACAGATAAATTCGTTCTCATTTTCTAATGTCATTCTGGTATATGATCATATTTTATTTAGTAAATTATTTGAAAACATGTACCACAATCAGCAACAAACGTAGTTGAACAATACACAATTATTGCCTTCAGATGACGTGAACATCGAAAGTTGTCAACAGGGGGATGGTTGTGGAAGCTTTAGTGGTTTTTTTTTATAGAAGACAACACAATATTTTCCATTTTTAGAAAATACAATTGCAGAATCGGACTGAAAAACAGATTTCCAGCATACCATCGCTTCAAGTTTTGTATAACGGGGGACAGCCTATTGTCTATTATCTCCCTTTACATTATATATACTTAGGTTGTCCACCGGGTTATTTCCAAATTGTATTATTACTTTTATATAGTAAAATATATGTAAGGTATAATACTATTTTGCTTGACATTGAGTCATTTTATTAAACGCAGATTAATATAATTAGTGCAGCTTTATTTCACTGAATATAGTGTCTAATGTAATTACACTGATCTTGTTTTAGGAAGGAACAAATATTATTTGGTAAAAAAGAGCCCTTATTCTCACAAAACGTTCTACGAAATTTACATTATCAAGATACTCGATTTGCTGATTCGCATATTTGTTTAGTTGGCGTGTTTTCAATAGGCAGCTAACAATCCTATGGGTACCAAATTATGATCATCTTATCACCGAATTGTTCCTTGATTCAAGTGCAGCATATTACAAGGAGGGACCTCTCAAAAAAACAATAAAGGAGCTGCATTGGTATTTCCATTCTCTAAATATTCGTTCCTCAATATTTGATGTCATTTCACTATATAATTAAGCACGCTTGGTGATTATGTGGATCGCATGCATTCCAATAAACTTGAGAAAAGGACACCACAGATACAGGTAAGTCTGCTAGATATTGACATCGATGATCGGTTTGAAATTAATCTTTAACACGAGCAAGTTTGATTTCAATTTTCCAATTGTGTGTAGCATCATTCCAACAGCAAACGCATATGCAAGATGCATATCCCAAATGGTTCATATCACGATATCCTTTATAGAGGTTTGCTGTTAATGATGATACTACTGAACCCAGGGTCATTAGTGGTTAAGTTCAAGTAATCAGATCGAATGCATTACGGTCGCCACCATCACCGGATTAACTGTTGCAAAATATTCGTGTTACAAATGACCACGGATATGTTCCGTTTCTATTCAGTGGGTCTCTGTGTAGTGTATTACAGATCATTGTTTGTCCCTTTGTTCTTTTTCTTTTGACCATTGTATTTTCTATCCTTCGATTAACGTCTTTGGTGTTTTCAAATCTTTCTTTGTCCTTTTGTTTTAGCCATTCTGTCCTTCTTATATTCATGGCCTCTGATTACCTGGACTTGTTTTGGTAAAAAATATTTCTACTGGCTTTACTCTTTGATGAGGAACTATATGGAGGGACCAGATACACAATTTCCGTCCAAAACTCAATATCCCAAATAGATTAATTTTCTCGTATATTATAACAATATGGATGCAAGATATTTCCTTCATTTATATCTTAATCTTAAATCATTGTCTCGTATTTTGTATCTTTAATGTATAGGTAAGGTCTGTTGTACCAGTGGTATATCAAATCCTACTCCAGTATATGTAGTACAAGGTGTCGAAGCTGTTCTACAATGTGGATTTGAAAGTAAAAACCTGAGTTGGAAATTATAATTAGCTGAATATTAAATCATCTTCTTATAATTTATATTTTTGACATGTAGGTAGTGTTAATTGCACCAGTGATATATCCAATCCTACTCCAGTATATGTAGTACAAGGTGGTGAAGCTGTTCTACAATGTCGATTTGAAAGTTACTTTCTGGATTGGGATGTGTATAATGGTGGTAGTGTGATTATTATAGCAAGTGGGGCTGAAACCATAAATGATTCTAAATATTCAACATCTAAGAATCCATCAACAGGACTGTATTATAGATTACATATACTGAATGTTGGCGAGTCTGATGTAAAGAAGTATAGATGTCTGGCATATAATGGAATGATTGAAAGCTTCTATTTGCAGTTGATTCTCTTATGTAGGTATAATTATACATCGGTCATCTTTAAGGTGTGGACAATAGAGGGTTACATTGTTCTTGGTGAGTCGAGAATTATGTTTGAAGTAAGACCTCTTTGATAGGCGTGTTAATAGTCACTAATTTCCTGTAATGGCAGTTAATCAAAGCAATGTGAAATTATGTCATTGATAGATGGAATTAACATGAATAAATAGGAACCATATTTGAAAATTTGATTTCGAATAGAAAGTCATTATATATTGTTATTTAGCATTCGATAACCTGTCGTAGATTATGGCTGTGGTGTGTTACTTAGTTTAAAAGATTTAAGTTATATTTTGGTATTTTATTAAAAAAAATAATGATAAGCCATCAAAACTTACAAACAAACAACTATTAAAGCTTAAATTAGTTACATAGATTTAATTGAAAGCAATCACAGCAAAGATCAGGGAAATCCCATAGGAGGAATGTGTGCGAGTCATTGACAATTTTGCGCGACGTATGCAAGTGTGCCTTCAACGCCGAGGATGCCATTTGGAGCACATTTTGGAAAGAACATAAACAATTTATGGTTTCGGTTTTTTGGGGTCATCCTGTATATATATTTTTCTATATGTCTATCAAAGTTTCCTATCTAATTTATAAACGTATGACGGTGTACATATATATATATATATGGACATGCTAATGTGAAATCAATATATATTTCATTAATAATGCCATCTCAATATTTCTTAGTTATTTCTGTAATGTAATTGTAATGAAAATGCTTGTATAAACATGGATGTTGGTGTTGATATGACTTCTTGCTCCTATATTTTTTCAGCAATAAAGAATGTTAATTTAAGTTTTCGTCACAATTTCACTTCGCTCGTCAAATCTTTTGCATTTTCAAGGTACTTGTTACGGTTTTCATGGCTCAACACACAGATCTACAAATATACCAAACACTCCCAAATGGCGGATAGGGAGTGTAACCTAAACGAAAGCGCTTGAGTTCCAGGTCATAATATGCTAGGCGTGACCGTGGATCATTTGATTTCAAATATTAAAACATAAGAATGAAATATAATGTGGAATGAAATATAAATGGAAAAAATGATAGTTGGACCTACTTGTTGTACCAACATGTCTACATGTTAGAAAAGTAAGCATGCAAACCTAAGTTAAGATTTGTTGCTATTTTGCAGTGCAACCATCTAGTTTGAGAATAGAAAATGTTACAACAGAACAGAGATTGCTAGGAACACAGGAACAGGATCTTGTTGTGTCATGTACAGCAATAGGAGGTATACCAGTTCCCAATGTCGCACTGATAATAGAGGGAAAGTCTATACCAAGTCAGGCTCAGTCAGTACAATACACATTCAAGTCCATCCACAGATCTTATGATCAGAAGACAGTCACATGTCAAGCCAGTAATCCTGCCTATTTACAGGATCCAATGACTTACACAGCAATGATATATCTTAACTGTAAGTAGTTTATCCTTTCTCCTTCCGTTAAGGTATCACATAATACTTTTCAATTACGTGGGGTAAATCCTAGTACGTCTTACCTCGCTAAATGGAAGTAACAACTATGTATTCTGTTTTTATCAACAGTCTTTACAAATAGTTTTGAAGACTTTGTGAGATCTTTTCTGTGGAGTGAGAGTAGGTATATAATATGTATAATGCTATTCCGTGCTCGGTTATTATCATAGTCAATTTGAAGATATATGCTGAACCGACATATTTTCCTAAATCAGATAAATCTAACGATGTGACTGTCAGGTGACCTTTGCTCGTCCAATCAAGTTGGTGAATCTTGAATTGAAATTTGACCAATATTCATATTGATTTATTTGTTAGCATCAAGCGAACAATCATCATCTCCAAGAAATGCATTATGCGAAGGAAAAACATACCTGCATTCAAATGAATAATAGAAACGCCTCGAAACTATGCATTGTTTAATTGAAGTAATTAAGTCAACAAATATATGTAGGACAAACGATAATAATGATGGGTATGATATGCAACTTTAAGAACAAAAGCTTGTTTTTACACTATCAAATTTTAAGGTAATAATACAGTCACGGAAGTAACACATCACCCGATTGGTCAATTCTAATTTCAACGTAAAATGTAACCAATACGTGACTTGCTATGAATCTTCGTTAGATCTAAATGACCCACGTATCAAAAAAGAGGGAGCCATTAAAATAAAGCTAAAAGTAGATTGGTCTTCATGTTAATGTTAAGTACATTTTTCATGAGTTCAAAAGAGAATAATTTCCTTCTATTAGATATGAATGAAATCCTTCTATTTGGGAGAAACGTTTACTATGGTCTGTCAAAAAGGTAAATATAATTACTCTTTACTACGAGTATCTCGTGTAATTAAAAAATATATATGTATTTGAACATAAGTTTATTGAAGGAAGTCACATTTACACCTACAAAAGTGATAGCTTCTGTAATATTGATTAAGCGTTGAGGAGTCGAGGAATTTAACCTTCAATGACATTTGCCTCACACAGAATAATTAGTTAAAGATAGATCTGATGCTATCACAAACGTCCTTAATTCAAGAGTAATCTATGGTTTCTACAGCACGATGAATCCTCGAAATTTCTTAATTAAATTATATGTTAAAATCACACTGCATTTTATTTCCGTTATATTTGAAATTGTAAGATGTTTTAAGCAGCGCATTCTTCTTATTGACCATATATGTCGTCAATTCCCTCTTCAACGACCAATCCTGAAATCAAAATAGTCTTTAAATTGGACTACTGCTGCAGTCATTCGAATCATCTAAAGCTCAATTGCAAAGTTTTAATGAATTGTCCATAATATAATATCTGCGAATGAAGAATAGCCTCTAAGTACCTAAAAAGAATGCCTCGAATGACTGTCAAACAATGCACTTATCAAATCAATCATAACTTAATTAACCAAGCACATTGCTTACATTAACGCTGCAAATAACTGCAAAAACAATTAAAATTAATAATAAAAAAACACGCACACACAAAATAATAAGACACAAACAAAATTTAGATTGACAAATATATGCAATCACTCTTACCAGGTATCATATTTGTTTGTCATAGGCATACATTATAAGCTTAGAAAAAGTAAGTTTAAACAATTACGTTAACGATTCCATCAATATCAACAAACCAACAATGTACTTCAATGTATTTTGTTTACCATATCAAATAAAATGTCAACGCCAGGTAAGCGAATTTGTTCACGCTCTGTTTACATAGAACATAATATTAGTTTAGGGGTCAACCAAAAGCTTATTTAAAGCTTGATGTTCTATGCTTGTCTAGTTTGATGTTTTGTGCTATACAGGTAATATAGAGTAATTTTGCCTTTCATGACTATTTACTTCTTTGAAAAAAAAAATAAGCTTAACAACCTGAAATAATTGCATTATTTTATTAATGTTGCTAATATTTTATATCATATTAATTCAGTGAAACCAAAAACAACATCATTCATCTCAAGTCCAGTCAGTACAGAGGAGAGAGTTTCACTCCCAGTTTCCTGTATATCAAATGGTAGTCGACCTGCTGCAACAATCCAGTGGACAATAGGACAGACTGATGTTACATTGTATTCTACAACAGATAAAACTCATGTCACAGATGATGATACCTACACATTGATCTCTACCTTGACATATAATGTAGACAGGACATATAACGGAGAAACAATAACATGTAAAGCTCTCAACATGGTTGTACCTAATGGTGAACAGACCAGCACATCCTTAGATGTAAAGTGTAAGTGCCACATATAAACATATCATGATGTTATATGTGTTAAACCGCTGCAGTGATTCTGTTCCAGATACTTTTATTATTTATGTTGTCATAGGACTACACCTTTAACACCATATTAGATCACATTTCTTATCCAAAATCCATATGACCTTGAGTACACGGTGTTTAGCTTGTAGCCACCATTAGCTTTCTACTCTAGATTAATTGTAAATCTTGACATATAATAGCACACAAAAAAGAATATAAATATTTTAGTAAATAGTAAAGTTGACAAATATACAGTCATAGCTATTAGGCATGAACCCGTTATGTTTGTCCTCGTAAATGTGAAAAGAAATGTACATGTCAAAGGATGGTAACTAGAAAGGAAGTTTTCCTTTGTAAATATAATTTGTTGAAAGAAATTTTGTCTCGGCAGAGCTCGCTTTGTTCATTTTTGGATATCAGATGGTATCTTCGGATATATTGATAAAGGATTATCTCACAACTACTCTTACCAAATTTGCTACAGCATGAAAGAGAGATACTGAAGGTGATGCAACTTTTACAGTAGTAACTGGACATTAATGAAAACCTCGTCCTTGAACGTAATATTGAAGCAGCTCGCAATAAATAACGGTTTGAAGAAAGAGCTTGAGGACTTGATTAGCCCGTAGCAAAGTAAAATTATCCATTTATTATTTGTTATCCTCTGTCAATATACACGTCTCCCCATCTGCTCATCGTAATACCTCCATTATTCCTGCATTATTTATTGTTTTAATTCTTGTGCCCGTCCTGAATATACATGATATTGTGCTCACATCATACAAACCAACAATTCATTAAACATTTCTTTGTATTTTTCTTACCTTATATTACAATTATGGTGAAGATATCTCATTCAGGACGAACGACGAGTTTCTTGAATAACCTTTGCCAGGTATGATCATAATCAAAAGATTGGGAAGCCAAATATTTCAGAAGTCTTTGGGAAGATTGCATCATATCTTAAAAATTAAATTTTGCAGCATACTGTATCATATAAAGTCACCGTCTTTGATGCAAATTATGTAAATACACGAAATACAGTTATAAAGGGAATGGACTAACACGTTTGCTGATCTATCGATTCTGTTTTTTGACCTATCCTTATTAAATTATTCTTCTTACAGCACTCTGTTTTTTTTATTTGTTATAGTTGCTCCTAGTGTATCAGTACGTAATGTTACATATGAGCAAGATGACGTCAATAGAAAAGTGGCATGTTTCCCTATAGGTAATCCTAGTATACATACATACCATAAATGGCAGCACAAGTCTATGTATGGTGTGCTGATTCGTGAGATGGTTGGAGAACTGAGTGGTGTAATAACATTACCAGTATTCCTGTAGAAGATAGATACCAGGACAGTGGTGAATATGTATGTACAGTTGGTAACGGTATTGCAGACAGAGATGGCAATGTAAAACAGACAGTATCTGGTTATGTCATAATAAACGGTATGTAGAACAGACAGGATCTAGTTATGTCAAAATAAACGATAGGCAAAAGAGATAGGATCATAATAAACGGTATGTGAAACAGATATTATATGGTTATGTCACAATAAACGGTGTGTGAAACGGACAGGATCTGGTTATGTCACATTAAACGGTATGTGAAACAGACATGATCTGGTTATGTCATAGCAAACGGTATGCACAACATAAAGGATCTGGTTATGTCATAATAAACGGTATGTAAAACAGACAGAATCTTGTTATGTCTTAATAAACGGTATGTAAAGCATACAGGATCTGGTTAAAAATAAAAATATAAAAAATACCTCTCCATAGGAGCACCAGTTCCAACATCCAATCGGAAATCGTAGAAATTGAGGCAAAGCTAACAAATATATGCTCCTGGCTTGTACTGACACTTCCACAAAAAAAAGAGTGGCGAGGTCAATTCTTCAATCTCCTTTGGTCGAACCAAGCTGTCCCTCTTAGTGAAATAGTTAAGTATTAACTAACTGTGCTTCAAGAGTCTCATTTATATATAACAGGGAAAGCAACGTTGTCATATTAAAGGGAGTCGATGGCCTCAACCATATTTAAATATTAGATAGTATACAAAGTTATTGTAAGACATAAAAAAAAGGTCTTAATAAAACATTATAGCGAAATAGACTTTTAACCGACATATAATTGACCATACCATCTTTCGTGCAGAATGCTAATTCTTTGTCTTTTAGTCAGAGTATACTATATATATTATTCACAACGCAGAATTGTTCACATATATGATCTTAGTTTTATAAAAGAGAGTCTATTACCTTAACTGTCATTTGAATTTTAGATAGGGCATCGAGAGAACGTGATGACTTTTAACTGACTGTGCCACATCAGGTTCCTGTAATTGCTTACATCGCTAATACATTGCAAGACCATACTCTTTATTTCATTTCGATCTGGTATCCAAGAAGGCCACCACACGTCTTAATCGTTATTCTTTTCAATAAATTTCAAACTTTATTTTCAAATGGTAAAATGTAGTATCTTTTAAAGTAAATCATTATTTTGTTCACCCGTGATTAAAAGTAAAAGAACAGTTTGAAAATACCAATAGGGGTAATCCGAAGACGTACACGGACAAAGGGCAAACAGGTAAATGGTCAAACGGACAAACATTTATTGAGGAACACGAACCCCACTAAGCACCGGGGTGAACTAAAAATGATCGTTTACAGTTCATTCCAATATACATACCCTGCACTTAGTAGACGTACGGTTCATTCATATCTAAGCGGCAAGAAACGACTATATATTTCGGTACCTTTTCACATGCTTCTTTAACCGGTACCATTGACTACATGTAAATGTGATTCCCTTGGAAAACATATCTTATATTATTTTCAATAAAATATGGTGTGTTTTTCAGCCAAGCCAACATTTACAAATGACAACAGATTAACACAGTATGGTGAATTTGGTAAAAATGTAGATATCAATGTTTATGTATACAGTATACCTAAATATACAACAAAACAGTGGTACAGAGGTAACATACCAGTGTCAACATCAACCAAATATGTCGTGTCCGAAAGTCTAGCAATAGTTAATGATACATTCCATGGTACAGATGTACAACTGGATGGTTACAGTGTGAAGCTAACCATCAACAACTTGAAGGAATCTGACTTCAATGTTATGTATAGATTACAGCTGTCATACGGTGTTAGTCAAACTGTACACCATTCGGTTTTACTGAAATCCGAAAGTAAGTAAGCATATATGTGAGATAACAAATATGTAAGGTGTAGTTTATATATGCGCTTGGCTTTGAGTAGTACATATTGTATGTTATAATGTGTAAAATAATCTATTAATAACAGTATGTTCTTGGATTTCCCTTACCTTTCACGTTCATAGCATGTGTACGACAATGCCATGTGTTCATTGTTATTTCTGTGAATACTAAGTATTATGGTAAATGATTGTGTATATTGTTCAAAGGTATTGATGAAATTAAATTATAACGTTTGTGTGCCCAATATTGTCAGTGCCTTTGGTTTTCTCTAACGTTTATTTAATATTGTAAAACTTTTATTTGAAGACAAAGACCTGTATAAGGATGGCAGTTAATTCATACTTTCAAACATTTACTATTTCATACGTTAACACATTTATAATTTCATGCGTCATGCATGTATACGTTTTCTTCATTAAATTTAACTTACACGCATGTTCATTGACCTGTATTGACATGACCTTGTAATTAATAACGGGCAGCGCATTGTATGCTTTCGTCGCCAAGAGTTGTAATTTAATGGCTATTAATTGTCCACGTTTAATGCATTTACTCTCACTTCAGCAGTCGATGATATTAGATCCCTTGAGAGTAACGTTCATTACCATGACCAATATCTCCTCTTTTTCTTGGCGTTTTCAAATCTACCTGTTTTATTTTGGTAACGCGTGTGAATTTATTTCAGTCTTTCATATAGGCTGAGGTAACATTTTTCCTCGGGGTATATTAATAATGCATGGCAGCCATTACTCGTGCTTTTAGGACGGGAAAGTCAGTCTTATTGATGGATCATCCGTAATAATAATATAATTGTGCTTTCACGTTTCAATTACACATCGCATGTTTATTAATTTTGGATATATTGATTATTTTCAATGAATATATATGCTAAAAATGTTATCAACCGTGTAAATAATTTTATTATGTGACTTTATCACTTGGCTTAAGTGTAGGCACCGTGCATATGAGATTTTGCACTCTGAATAAATCACTCGTTTGTTTGCAAAGCGAAAGAAGAACGTCATATTAGAATTCTGGTTTATTCAATTTCGTCATCATTTTGTTGTCATATATGCAGGAAATATATTTGGCTTTTGATATATAAATCATATGTTATGTTACAGATTAATCCATAAATATATCAGCATATATCATCGAAACAAGACTTAGTAGTTATTATTTAGTAAGCCTTGAGTTTATACAAAGTTACTGTGCCATTTTAACTTCATCACAAGAAACAAAATACAAACTATATCTTTAGGTCGACCATACTAGTAAATCAGGAAGATAGCTCTTCGAAATACTTACAGTATAGCATGTGATATTTCCTAGCGATTTATATTTTTCAAAAATATAGTTAGAACAGGTATGGTCAAAAATATTAACAAAACGAACAATTACTTCCCACTTCAAGCCAATGTACACAAAATCACGATCAAATATCCAGACGGAAATTCATGTTTTAGAGAGGAGGTGTACACCAATATGGCGGGATTAAACGGTTAGTGATAATTGATAATTGGATATGCAATGCCTATACAGATATAAATAAAACACATGCACATCCACACATATACCATTATATTGATTGATTTAATTTCATTCTGAGCACACAAGACACAGAACGATGTTAAACGGTTTCCACTAACAAACTATTTATCCAAACATTAATACTAAATGATACTCAATCTCGGTATACGGTGAAAAATGTTGATACAAACAATCATTACTAGACATTAAAAACTAATCAAGTTGCAACACGTGTTTACTTCTACTGCACTCTTTGAAACTGTTAAGACATTCAACCTACGAGCTTTGTCTATTTTTACAAACAATCAAAAAAGTTAAGCTTTATTTCATTTTTCTTTATGATATCTGTTATATCGTTCAATTAATCATTATTTATAGTAAGCGTTAGAGCAATCCGAGGAGAGAATCAAGAATAGACAATCCAAAGAAACAGGCAATATTGAGCACACAAGACACAGAACGAAGACAAACAAAGCATAAAGACACAACACAGAAAACTAAAAAAGATGAACAACACCGACCCACCCAACACATAGGGGGTGAACCCAGGTTGTCGCGAAGGGTAAGCAGATCCTTGTTCTTATAAGACACCCGTCATGCCATAGTCTAGTCTGGTAAAAATATTGTCTTGTCGGTGTTAGAAGAAAGAAAACATCTGGATAGAAATGAACAGATCCATTGCCATTTGAGAAATACATTAAAATATATTTAAATATTTATGATTTCAAATATATGTAGATATTTATGATTTCAAATATATGTAGATATTTGTAAAATGATCTAAACAAAATCGAATAATCATCTCCATATATCATCTATAAAAGCTAACAATTAAGCAATCCGAATATCAATCCTTTCAAAAGTCACTTAGAAACTATCTTAACTTGAAAATGAATGTAAGCAACAATGTATAACTCTCAGAGAGCCGTTCAATAATCAGCGACCTAGATGTGATATTACATGACTTCATGTTACAAATAATGTATACCAAGATTCTCTCAGTTCTATTGTTTAACGTTTAACTTGGAAAACCGTGCTATAAATATAACATACCCCGATTGGTGAACATTTCATAGAAAAGAGAGTTTAAGTAGTTGGTTGCACTTTTGTTTCAGTCGTTCAGGAGACGTCAGATATTGCCATGCTTAAAGGTGTGATTGAAGGACTTGCTGGTGTTATTGGCATTTTGGTTATCGTTATTGTTGTCCTACTGTACATCATAAAGTCAGGTAAATTGGCGTATTCAGGTTGGTGTAATATCATTTGATGGTTGTTAGCCGGTGATATACCGCTGTAGTATTAGCAAACAATAACTTGATAACACATGTAGAGTTAGACTATATAACCACTTTACTATTAGGCTGTACGATAATTAATAAGTACAATATTGCACATTCGTATCCTTAATATAATAGAATATTCGTAGTTGTACAAAATTAAATGTTTATGAAAACCCGACACATGTGAGATGCTATACAACTATTAAAAACACCGTCTCTGATAATGGCATTAGAGGACATCATGGCATTTTAGTGGATGACCATTTAGAGGTTAACGTGAAATCGTGATTGATGACCATCATAACTTTAGCATGTAAAGTTAAGGTCGAGTACCCTCGTGGAACTTAAATATACCAATAGGAATCCGATTATTATTTAGATATTTTGTTATTCTTTTATTGGGAACGAAACTACGATTAAGATATGATTACTGTTGTCAAATGAAATTGAAACCAGGATGTATTTGAAATTTGAAATTGAAAAATAACAACTTTGATCATGTTACTTAATTGCATCATTATTTGAAATGCATTTGCATAATTTTTTTCAGCTTTATCAGATAGAAGACATAACACGAAGTCTAATAGGTAATAGTGCATAGCTCAAACAACAACTGAATTCACTATATGGGTATATCTTGTAAAACAAAATGTATAAAATGCTTTTAATTGCTTCATATATATGCATTCATTATTTCTCATAGGCTACAAGGGTAGAAAGATTCTGAATAATGCATGCTATATATATATATATATCAAACATTAAGAGATGACATGGAATTTGAATATTTTATTACATTTTGTTTGTGTAATGATTTTTTTGCTATCATTTACAACTGTACATGCTTGTTTTAATGGCGTATATATATATGCAGGTAATATAAATTTACCCGTGCAAGCACGGCTATAGATAGACAAAATAATAATCGTGGTCATGTTTTCATAATAATAGAATTACAAGGATATGTTTGCATAGGATTGAAGTGAACTGGTTAATTTTCCGAAGCACGTGAGTAAATGGAGTTTGTAGGCAATTCGTTACAATTTCAGTGTGCACTGCAGCGTTTTTACCGAATGTCTATTTTCATTGTTGCCTACCAAGGGATTAAACAGAAGTGTCCAAAGGTAGAACATGAAATACTAAACAGAATTAAATTTCATGTTGACAAATGCTCATGTAGAAATTAACTAGAGAAGAATGAGGTGCATTTGTAGTGAACCTTGAACATATCTTTGTTGTTAAGAAATTGATTGAAATCTTCCATTTGTTCATGAAAAATCATAGGGTTTCAATGTAATATATGTGCTTTCGTTACCGCCTAGTTCGTCACCAAATGAGTATCAAATTAATATATTTACTGACATCAAGTTATCTGTCATACCAAATTTCAAAACATTGCCGCTTGTAGCTTCAAAGGAAAATAATATTAATAGTCGATTTGTTAGACTTCAATGGCAATAAATACTTCCTTCCACAGACACATCTCAGTATAAATTTTCAATCTACATTCTGCTTTTCTGTTTGTAATCTTCGTGTGGTCGGGAATAAAGTTTAAATATTGGTCACATGGTGCTGCCACTACAGTACAGTACATCTGGAAAAACAATTAAATGGTTACCTTGTATTTCTCAGACACAGATATATGTCTATTATTACCAATAACAGAATATTATTTCTAGTACTTTAGCTTCATCCCGAAATATATTTGTGAAAAATTCCAGGATTCCCAATGACATGTTTTCTTTTTTTCGATTTTCTTTTTGTGCTCAATGGGAGTCGACTGCTTGTTCTGTTGATAGTTGAATTTTACCTTCTTTGCTAAAATATATACATACTCCTTAAGATAGAGTTAATTGAAGAGTAGTTTTTTTCTATGGCTGAATTATTTGCTTTTTTTTTTTAAATGAACAAATAAATGCATTATATTAATCTATGACGACCTCAATCGATTTTAATGTACCTTATTCAGTTGATCTGGCGATGTATGATTGCAACAGAATGGACAGAAATGTGTGTGCATCATTCCAATAACACTACTATATCCTTATGTAAATTAATATGCGTGACAAGCATCACTATGTGTGATTTTTCTACCATATTCGTTGTCTGTCCGATCGTTCCATGGATTGATGCATGCATGTTGAGGTTTATGCTACTTAAAAATATGAAAAGCTAAAAATGAATTCAACACAAAATGAAACATAATCATAATTCTCCAGTTGACATTACTGATGATGCTTATACTACTTCTATTTTAGCTCAGCGAATACTCGTGAAACTCTAAATATGACGGACATACCACATATATATACTGAAGTGACAGATGCTCAAGGTATGATCAGCATGGTTTATGGTTTTGTGAACTTACCAATTATTTTAGCAATGTGTTGAAGAATAATAATATCATGCTCCGCAATCAGTATCTATCATCACAAAAGTTGTGAGTTCGAATACCACTCAAGCGAGGTGTACTCGATACAACATTATTTTTGTCGGTGACTTGCAGCAAGTCGGTAGTTTTCTCCGGGTACTCCACCAATGAAACTGACTACCACGATATAACTGAAATATTGTTGAAAGTGCCGTTAAACACCATAACCCTAACCATATGCTCATGCCCCAAGTGGTAAACACATGAAATACATTACATCAAGGAAAGCTTGAGTAAATACAGAAATATGGAATGCCTCCTCTGTCAAATTTCCAACGATCTAATCGATGAACTAGCAGTCCTGATATGGGACAGATACAACAATATGGCGAGGTTAACTCGGTCAAGAGGAAAGAATCCAACCATACTCTCTGGATATTTAGATCTCAATTTCCTCACAGATACACCATCAACTTTACTGTAAGATCATTTAAAAAAAAGAAGATGCTAAGCTCGAATTTGCTTCTATGATAAGGAAACAAAATACAAATTTAAAGTAGATTTGCTTCAAGATTGCATAGCATTGAAAATGGATTGCTATGTAAATTATCAATGATAACTTCTCTGAAAGACTCTTGATATATATTAATCCTTTAAACGTATTTCTTCTCTGTCTTATTCATGTACTATTGGTATATTGTTCTCTATTACAATATATCATAATAAGTCATAAAACCTTGACGGAATGTGACCTAAAGGGTTTGATCTTGGAGACACTCTATTCCGTTATGTTCCTCCTGGAAATTTATTTGATATAATATTAAAGCAAAACAAAAACTATTGAGATTGTATTGTTTCTACAAAAATAAAATGAAACTGCTTTTAAGTTGCAGGACCAGTACCGATTGACATGTAAGTATACTAAATGATTGATTGAGATATTTTGCTGAGCGTCACCTGAGTATTATCTCATCTATTTTTTTTTCATTTCCAATCAAACAATTAGCACTGCAATAAACATTCAAAGAGTTGACATGTTAGATGCTTAGGAAATCCCTTACTCCCCTCCCCTCGAAATGTCGAGTCATACTACGAATAAACTAATTATACTTTTACATCCCATTTTCATGCGGAAATGAAACGTATTTATGCTGCATACCTCGTCATATACAATGTACTCTAATATTTACTGACCTCCATCCAACTTGAATCTTACAACACATCGATCTAGATGGAATGACATGAAATATATAGTGTTGTTGTTACAATTCTATGCGGTCGCCACCATGATTTGGTTGACCGCTATGGAATATATGTGTCACAAATGACCACAGATAGGTTCCACTTGTCGAAAGCACTTTCCGAATCCTTTTTTCATTCATGACTTATTACCGGGTGTGTAACTAGATTAACACGATGGGTACCAATGGTGGAACAGAAACTGTCACCATTCTGGAGCTCATTAGATCACCCACCCACGGTTTTTTGTTGGGGTTTGTATTAATCGATCTTTAGTTTTATTTGTATGTTTTGAGGATTGTTGCTTGTCCTTTTATCCTTTTTCCGTTGGTCATTGTGTTGCCTTTCCTTATTCTATTAACGGATTCTGATTACCCCTTTCGCATCGTCAAACCTTTACTCGTTCTTTTAAATACATTCAATATTAATCTCATAGTCATAAAATAAACCTTGTAGATGTATAATTATGTTGTAGGTCTACAATAGATTACGAGTCATTAGGAAAACAAGACAAAACAAATGTGTATGAAGATCTAAAAATCAAACAAGGTATGGGATTAAAGTTTAAACGGAAACAATTATTCCTTATTAGTACTTTTTTTTCAAATAAAAACGTAGATATCTAATTTCACATTCGACGCGTTTCTCAAATAATATTCATAAGGTATGCTCCGTCAAACGATAATAAAGCCAAACAAGTCTCTTGGGAGCAGGAATACGAAAGAGCCTAAACAGAATAGCCAAAGTCAGTCAATGTCGCCTTTGCTTGACGTAGTAGAGCCTTAGGTTTAAAAATATTACATTATTTAGAAACTGCCAAGGCATATTAACTTATAATCTTGTATATATTGTTCACGAGCAATGAATATGTTCAAATATCTAATTCTGCTCTTATATTTCAGCAATCAAGATAGTTTTTAAAATGGCGATTATCTCTAATTATATCAATATATAGTCAAATATCAAAAACATTGACAGGATGTTCTTATCTGGTATCTTTGTCCGACTAAATCTAAAACATGCTTTGTTAAAGATGCGCTCTCATGTTTATTATATTTGTTTATTTATTGCAATATTTTTTGAATTCCCTGATAACCATGAACATATTATTCATTCAGAAGACAGTTAAGCTGGTCAAAACACTTGAATGTTGTCATGCCACCATGGTACTTTATAAATACTTGGAATCACTCAAACAAGACGACCACATTTTGTATATGGAGAATTCAATCACTGCCTTGTTTCTGATTACCATTTTGGTATCTTCAAGCTCTTCTTATAGACAATATTTATTGGTACTAACACATTTACAATATCTGATTATATAACCGTTAGCGACTTCTTATAATATTTTGTTTTGTTTTATTGCCTATGAATATAATATATGTGTTTTAATGTCAACATTGATATCACATGACTTTTATCTTTTCAGATACAAAGGGAGAGGAATAAACAAACATTCAAATATAATTTAACATTAAAATAATTAGGATGAATGTTGTTGTTGAGTAATGCAACTTTCAATTAAATCGTGGTGGCCATTTTATTGGTTTTTGGGAAGCTGAGTATCAATATAAACCAACTGTCAAGAATGAGATTTTAGCATGATCTGTTAAGAGTCTAAAATTGTTTTTATAGTATCTTTTATATGTATATATAAACATGTCAAGTAAGTAACGAGGGAATTCTAATAAGCTTGACCATTTGCAACTTGAGGCTGCTAGAATCATTACTGGTCTTCCAATATTTGCTATGTCAATTTTAATTTATAAAGAATTAGGCTGGGAATCATTGGCAGAAAGAAGAAAAAGGAGAAAATTACAAATGTTTTATAACATACAAAATAATAATGCACCCATGTATCTTTGTGACTTAATTCCACCATCAATTCAAAGTACAACGTTTATCCATTGCGCAATGGAAGTGATATTATAATGCCATTTTGTAGACTATCGAATACTTATGATTCATTTATTCCTTCAACTATACGTCAATGGAATAGCTTAGATCCATCTCTTCGAAATGTGGATTCTATTGCAAAATTTAAAGCTGAATTAAGAAAGCGGAAAGATATCAGCCAAGTTCCTAAACATTACGAAAATGGACCTCGAAAACTGAATATTATTTTAACCCAGCTTCGATGTTTTGCTTCTTTTTTGAATTACGATTTGTTCCAAGTAAATATAGTCTCAGATCCGTCTTGTCGTTGTGGTGCCAATCGCGAAGACTCCTATCATTTCTTCTTCGATTGTTCCCATTATTCAAATATAAGACATACATTGTGTTATGTATTTATCTGTCTTTTATGTGCAGTGAACTTACAGTGAACTTTGAGACTGAGAAACTCCAGCATCTGTGTCATAAATCTGTCTACATCTTTTAATTAATATTAACTCTGTCAATGTGTATGGTTTGTTTGTAATAGTTGATGCTTAGTCAGTATTAAATGCGTATTTGAAGTGAATGGTTGTTTCTATGCTAATTAAGCTCCAAACATAAAACTGGCGACGAGGATAATTCTAAGAGGACTCCGATTAATTCATCTGTGAGATCATCTTGGTTAGCTATCGTAATGCCTGGAGACGAAGCACAGCCACGAAATGCTGTTGGAATTATTGGGCGGATAGAACCGTTTGAGGACACTGTTGAAACTTGGACGAGTTACACAGAACGGTTAGAGCAATACTTCGAAGTGAATGATATTGCTGAGGATAAGAAAGTTCCGGCTTTACTGACACTTCTGGGTGGCAAAACTTATACCTTGCTGAGAAATTTGACAGCTCCAAATAAGCCTAAAGAAAAGGATTACACAACTCTAGTGAACTTACTTAGAGACCATTTGACGCCAAAGCCAATTGTAATTGCGGAACGTTTTCGATTTCACAAACGGAACCAGCTCCAGTGTGAAAGTGTTAATGCGTACATTGCAGAGCTCAGGAAATTAACAGAATTCTGTGAATTTGGATTAAATTTAAATGACACTCTACGTGATAGATTTGTTTGTGGATTACGTAATGACCAGATTCAGAAGAAACTGTTGACAATCAGAGAACTTTCGCTAGATAAAGCATTAGAAATTGCAGTTGCAATGGAGACCGCGACGAAAGATGCCATAGAATTGCGGAATGTTCAAGGTGACACTCCCGTTCATAAAGTGTGGGGTGACCGCAGAAGAAGAAATCAGGGACGATCACAGCCCAAATTGGTTTGTTATCGTTGTAATGGAACTGACCATTTAGCAGATAAGTGCAGATTTAAGGAGAGTACATGTATCCAGTGCCACCGTAAAGGACATATCCGTGCAGCGTGTCGTTCTGGAGGACAAAAGAAGAAACCTCAACATAGATATCAGAGAGTACATGCACTCAACCATGAAGAAAATGATGATCTTGAGATTTACAGTGTTTATTCGCATGGAAATGATTCTATTTGGATTAAACCGTGTGTCAATGGGAATGTTATTCCTATGGAATTAGATACCGGTAGTAGTGTTTCCGTAATTTCAGAGGCGGATTATGTGAAATATTTCAAAGGAGAAAAGCTCGAGAAATCGTTGTTAGTGCTTAAAACGTATTCTGGTGAGAAGTTGCATTCTTTGGGAGTTTTACGAGTTCAGGTGCAGTACAATGATCAGTGTTCGTATCTTAATTTATACGTGGTTAAGCGTGGTGGTCCAGCTTTGTTCGGTAGAGAATGGTTGAAAAGTATCCAACTCGATTGGAAAATGATAAAATCATTGACCATCGCGAGCGACGAATCCAAGTGCGATATGACTCTGAAGGACATATTAGCAAGGCGTGATGAAGTTTTCAAAGACGAAATCGGTTGCGTTAAGGGAATTAAGGCAAAGTTACACCTTAAACAAGACGCGGTACCGAAATTCGTGAAAGCGAGACCGGTAGCATTTGCATTGAGACCAAAAGTCGAGCAAGAGTTAGACAAGCTTGAAAAGCAAAACATACTCACCCCAGTTCAAGTAAGCGATTGGGCGAGTCCGGTCGTTCCGGTTTTAAAGAAGGACGGAAGGGTCCGAATTTGTGGCGATTTTAAAGTGACATTGAACTCATGCTTACAAGTAGATCAATATCCGATGCCGAAAATCGACGATATCTTTGCAAATTTAGCCGGCGGTCAGAAATTCAGTAAGATAGACTTGCGCCAAGCCTACTTACAGTTGCCGATGGACGAAGAGTCCATGAAATTGCTTACGATTAACACCCACAAGGGTTTGTATCAGTTTACGCGCCTTCCTTTTGGAGTGGCTAGTTCACCCGCGATATGGCAGCGTACCATAGATCAGATTCTGCAAGGACTAGAAGGTGTCCAATGTATACTCGATGATATGATCGTGACCGGTAAGACGGAACAAGAACACTTGAAAAATCTTGACAATGTACTTAGCAGAATGCAGCGATTTGGACTTCGCGCAAATCTTAACAAGTGCTATTTCTTTAAGGAAAATGTTACTTATTGCGGTCACGAAATCGGTTCAGACGGATTGAAAAATTCGCAAGACAAAATTGACGCAATTTTGAAGGTAAAAAAGCCAGAAAATGTTACCCAACTTCGGTCATTTTTAGGTCTAGTGCAGTATTATGGTAAATTTTTACCAAATTTGGCGACAGAAGCGCGTCCGTTAAATGAGCTCCTAGAAAAAACGCGAAAATGGAAATGGACAGACCAATGCGACGCAGCATTTGAAAACATTAAGAAACTTGTGACGTCCGATCAGGTTTTAACACATTACGATCCGGCGCTTTCGATAAGATTAGCGTGCGACGCATCCCCCTTCGGACTTGGTGCAGTCTTATCCCACGTGATGCCTGATGGTTCGGAGCGACCAGTTATGTTTGCTTCTCGTTCGTTAAGCAAATCCGAGCGAAATTATGCACAAATAGACAAAGAGGCCCTCGGTATTGTCTGGAGCGTGCGCAAATTCTATAATTACTTGTTTGCACGTAAATTTACGCTGGTAACCGATCATCAACCGCTTACCTCGATTTGCAGTCCAAGCCGAGCAATTCCAGCCACAACCGCTGCAAGATTGCAGAGATATGCATTATTTTTATCCGGTTTTAACTATGACATAGAGTATAAAAGTACAAAACGTCACACAAACGCGGACGGACTGTCTAGAATGCCTGTTCAGAGTTGTAATGATTCGGACAATTTAGATGCCGAAGAAATTTTCCATATATCACATTTTGAAACTTTGCCCGTTACGAGTGATGCTATTGCGCACGAAACCCGCCGTGACCGAGTCCTGTCACGTGTTTATGAGCAAGTTAAGAACGGTTGGAAAGAAGGGAACCATGATGAACTGCTCAAGCCATTTTATAATCGCAAAAGTGAAATCACACTTCATCAAGGTTGTTTACTTTGGGGAATTCGTGTAATCGTGCCCGCAAAGTTGCGTTCCCGTATTCAAGACTTGCTTCATGAAGGACATCCGGGAGTAGTCCGTATGAAGGCCGTAGCTCGTAGTTACGTGTGGTGGCCCGGAATCGATAGTCAAATCGAGCAGACTGTTAAGTGTTGTGATGGGTGTCAGCTAACACAGAAAATGCCGCAGGTAGCACCACTGCATCCATGGGAGTGGCCATCTGCTCCCTGGGAGAGAGTCCATGTGGATTTCGCTGGTCCATTCATGGATAGTATGTTTTTAGTTCTCGTATGTGCCCATTCGAAGTGGCCAGAAGTCGTCCAGATGAAAACAACTACATCTACAAAGACTATTGAAGCATTACGTATGATATTTTGTAGAACTGGTATTCCTAAGCAAATTGTCTCTGACAATGGTCCACAATTTACGTCAGGGGAATTTGAGAACTTTACAAAGCAAAATGGAATTAAACACTACAAGTCAGCACCTTTTCATCCTGCTACTAATGGATTAGTCGAACGCTTCGTTCAAACTTTTAAGAATAGTATGCGGGCGATGAAACAGGACAATAAGATTTTGAGCCACAAAATTGCAAACTTCTTGTTGAACTACAGGAACACACCGCATTCAGTGACAAAAGAGACTCCTGCGAGGTTATTTATGAGAAGAGACTTACGTTCATGCTTGAGTCTAGTACGCCCGTCTGTAAAAAACACTGTGATGAACTGTCAGATGGATACTGTATTTCAAAAGTCTAGACCAGAGAGATCACGTTACTTTAAGGTTGGCGACCGTGTTATTGCTCGTGACTACAAGGGAAAAGACCACAAATGGATTGGAGAACAAATTGAAAGTTCTGATGGACCTTTAATGTATAAAGTGAAAACTGACTTAGGTTCTACCTGGAGAAGACATGTTGATCAGATTAAACCGAGTAAAATTGCAGAGGACATTGCGCAAAACACACCTCTAATTGAAGAACCAAGTCTTAAAACAACTGAAAACACAAAGACTGATGTTCAAACAGACAATATTAATGATAAACCGATTGACGGACCGAGTACAATCACAGCTGTTCAAGAGAGACGATATCCCGAGAGGATCCGTAAACAGACGAAAAGACTCATTACCGAAATATAGACAATGCTAGGAAGTGATTATACAGTGTTAAGGCATAATAATCCTCGTATAATCACATTCTGGGGGCAAACCTCAGAAGCATTTATTTTTGTGTAGTGTAGTTTATCATAATCTTGCATGTTTGTGTAATCAAAACAAAATATCACTTCATTCATACATTTTACAATTTCATTCATTCAGTTCTAATGATTTATTGTTTTTTTTTTGTGTACCGATACAAACATTTAGCAGGGAGGAATTGTTATGTATTTATCTGTCTTTTATGTGCAGTGAACTTACATTGAACTTTGAGACTGAGAAACTCCAGCATCTGTGTCATAAATCTGTCTACATCTTTTAATTAATATTAACTCTGTCAATGTGTATGGTTTGTTTGTAATAGTTGATGCTTAGTCAGTATTAAATGCGTATTTGAAGTGAATGGTTGTTTCTATGCTAATTAAGCTCCAAACATAAAACATTGTTTCAAAATCTCAACTGGCTACCTAATTATTGTGCTTTAGACCTTACACTTTTGACCTGTGGTAATCCTACACTCCCGTATGAACAGAACGAAATTGTTTTTAAGCATGTGTTTGAATATATAAAGAGGTCTGAAAGGTTTCTTATTGTCTAGTTGTTCACCAAAACAACAATCGCACACATCACCACCACTAACCCTCTCTCTCATTCCTTTCTTCATTCTCTGTTTTAGTTCAATCTACACATATTAATGTAAGAAATATTTATATACATGCATGCTCTATCAAATAATGTTGTAACTTATTGTATATAGGAGAAGACTTCATAAGTTTGTTTAACTTGTGTCGTTTCCTTTTTGCACATTTGAGCAAATAAAATATGTTTAAACTAAACGATGTATCTACCCACTGGTTCCCTACATGACCGGGCTGTATTATATATTAACTGTATTAGAGTGAGATTGTTTAGCAGACATTTACTTGTAATATTTATTTTCCCCTTGTCAGGTTTCAAACCGACGTCGAGGGAACAAGTGAACTCAGTTACGGAAACCATTTTTTGTATTATAATTGGTCTAGATGACTGATTGGCTAGGCATTATGCTGAACGAATCAGTGCTATATTGTACCAGTACTTTGGCAGGATAATCCATTTCTGCTCCACTAATGTCATCCGTCGTATTACTCATGCATAGAAAACCGATGATAAATCATGATCAAGGAATATATGGATGAATTATTTCTACTATGACAAATGAAACATTTCCGAAGTCATTTGTGACACCTATTTTCCGACACAGTTAACCAAGTCATTATAACGACAGTAAAATGACTTCAGCACAACCACTGGGGACCCTTGATTCAGTAGCTGTCTTATGGCTTTATTTACCTGCTTTTGATGAGGTAAATATGTGATTTGGGGGGGGGGGGGTTTCCAAAACGCTGATATTCACAGAGCTATGCCGTCTAATATCAGTTTTGTAAAATTCATTAAAAACACATATTTGTAAAGTCTTATTCATTGATAT
Source organism: Bathymodiolus brooksi (assembly GCA_963680875.1). NCBI lineage: Eukaryota > Metazoa > Mollusca > Bivalvia > Mytilida > Modiolidae > Bathymodiolus > Bathymodiolus brooksi. The sequence goes on along the minus strand of OY804578.1, from coordinate 66,761,799 downwards.
TTGTATTTTTCATTGTTTTAATATCTTATTCAACTTTAATTCTAGTTTCACTATTTACACAATGTAATTTTTTTCTTTTCCTAAGTACATGTACATAATGCTATTAATAAGTGTATGTACTAGTTATACACTGATGTATAGGTGTTTCTGGATTAGAAACCCAGTGGGCCGAATGCCCGAGGGGTTTCCAATCCAGAAACACCTGATACCGAAGTGTATAACTAACTTACTCCCCATGTTATTCTAAATACACGAAATATTCATTACCGAATGTCATAGAAAACAAAAACAATAAACACAGAAACATTTGGTTTCCCCATTGGGTACCTCTTCTATAAGATAGATTGAACGACTGAGATGTATTAAGGATTAAACAGATTGATTGGTAAATAATGAGAGATGTTATTCGATATGTATCTGTATTCTGTATTCATTTACAACATGATCTTCAGGAATGATAAACGTGTTATATTGAACTGAACTGTTTGTAGAAAATGGATATGAACCATGTTGTCACAAATATTACTCAGCACTGCTAAATAAAGTAAGTAAGAATATATGTTGAATATGACAAAGTATTGTTCTATCAATATTGTTCAGTTTTTAAATGCGCATTTAACAGGTCGAAGTTTTTTGTTTTGTTTTTTTTAAAAGGCTTGGATCCAGACAATTTAAAAAGGGTTTCCAGAATAAAAATAAGGTAATAACAGTCTCATTTTCGACAATTGTCGCATAGTTTTAATACATTTTTTGAAAAAGGGGGAGCCCACCCCCCTTGTAACCCTCCCCACTGAATCCGCCAATGATAAACTGTGAAAAGGTGCCGATATATAATGTATTTTCCTTTTACAATGCTTTCCCGACCAAGTTTTTTTTTCGATTATTTATTATTATTATTTTTTTTTTTAACGATTGCTTGGCTTTTTTTCAGACTATACTTCATTAACGAGATCTTTATGTTTTCCTGCTCAGTTTTTCAATATCCGTTTTCGTGTTATCTTTAGCTGAATGGTATTTAATTACCTCATTGTTGTACGCACAATAGGCCGTATTCACAGAGTGTGAAGACACGGGTTTCGAGAAACCCCTGTCGTCACACCCTGTGAACACAGGCTATTGTTCTTATAACAATAAAGTAATTCATAGAAAGGCAGTTTCAGAGATAGAAAGCGTATGGCTTAACAATAGACCTGGGGTGTAAATATTATTAAATGTTATTGTTATTTGTATTTATTTACATAATTATATTTATATATTTTATTTATGATGCATATTTTTACCCATTATAAACTACATAGAAGAACACATTTTCCTATCACAACTACAAACTATTATCTTCTCTATCAACGACATATACAAATGTACACAAATCGTGTTTTACTCTTATTTTTTATTGGATATTTATAATTCTTTGTAATTAGCATTTCACGATGTTTCTTACATCATTAGCAAAGGAAGTAATTGTTACTTATTCTAATGTTGATCACCTTTGAAATATGAAATATAACCACTTTCCCAAGAGACAATACCGTAGATGTGGTATTAACAGTAAAACATTGTAACAATGCCAAATAAAGAGGTGTATATTTTTACGAAAGTTTGCATGACTTATTTTAATGTATGGATGCAAAATATGTGTTTTCAGCAATGCAAATGGGTAAGAGGTAATTCATATAAAGTTGTTCTAAATACATTTCAAAAAGAGAAAAATACCAAAGAGGTAATCAGAAGCCGCTATGATCCACGAACCATTAGACAGAACACAATAGACGGAGCAACACAAACCATACAAAAATCTGCACATTAGTTCTTTATTATTGTTTTACTTTTAATTCCAACAAATTGACCAGTGTAGTATGGTCTCTCATGAGGACCATTAATTTCTTTAAATGCTTGTGGATAATCCATATTAAATATGATAGAAGTATCAACTATGATTCGCTTATCTTAGTTAAAGGTAAGACTTTACCTTCTTAGCTAATCTTCAGTTAATTAAGAACAGTCACTGAAACTACTATTGTACAGTACATGTTTTATCTGCTTACTCATTTTTGTGATAGTTTATGGTCCATTAATGTGGATACAAATCTGTGCAGGTTTTTTTCATCGTTTGTTTATATCTATGTTGACGCGGAGATCTAATTATCAACCGGGGTGGCTATCTCATTAACATGTTTAACTCCGCAACATTTATGAAACTATGGTCGAATTTTAAATGCAATAGTGACAATATATTTCTTTGATAGACCTCTATCAATTTTTTTCAAATTTAGTCTACTAGAGGATGTTAAATCCTATCGAGCAAAACAACTGTTGACGACCTACATTGTTTCTGTTGCATATCGTCATGCACAATAATTGAACTCACAAATGTTAATGGTAAATACACTACATATTAATAATACCATATTACCATCAAATCGCGGCCATTGCTCTTCTTTCCTTTTCTTTAAATTTTGATCGGATATCCCTGATGGTAAAGAACAAAGGATCACTGATTCCCGATCAACTTAAAAATTGAGATCCTAGAGACCACCAAACGATAATTCGCGTACAGTTTGGGTTGAATTAAGTTGCACGGGTTCTGATAAAAAGCTGCTTTATATATGTTCCAATAGAGTCCAATGACTATAGACCAAAGGAAACATATGAATTGTGTAAGCGATTATGTAATAATTCTTCAGATGGTTTGAATTAAAACAGGTTAACGTATAGCAACACAGCATTTTATGACAGAAACACTATCATACGACATCGCTCGATGGTTGTGGCATAACTGTCCGGTGTGCTTTTCTTTTAATTACAAGTAAGTCATACATGTCAAAGAAGGACAAAAATAACTACATAACAGTTTGTTTGTTTATGACCACTCGTTGGTTCTGAATGAGTGAAGGCTTGTTGTTAAGCTCTAATACAGCAATATTTCAGCAATATCATGGCGAGAACAAGTTACATTTCGAAGAGATGATGGTGTTCGCTTTGTGACAGACTTGGTTGTAGAATTTTAATAGTGCTAGCTTATTGAACCATCAGTTTATGCGTAGACATGTCGCTCCACTCGGACAGAATATTCTTATTCCGATCCAACCACACTTACACCTTATTGCTGGTTGGGACTCTGAGAAGCAACAAATGCTAATCTTACATAGTTTTTCGTTTGCAACACCTTTGCAGTTTTTCTGAGTTGATAAGGTATTTCAAAGCTTGTGATTTATATTGGGATGTCCTTGAAAGAACACGTGTGATATTATTGAAGCTACTAAACCAAGGGCTCTTGGTGGTTAGGTTGAAGTAATCGAAAGCTTTATGGTCGCCATCTTGACTTAGTTAACAGATACGATTTTTAATCTTTAATGAATTGTCAGGAGATTTGCAACAAGAGTAACAAGAGTAACATGGCGGTTGCCAGTAGTGGAGCATAGTATCTGGATTAACCCCCAAATGTTGGTAGGGTGTGTGGCCTTTTTGCTAAATTAAAAGTTTTCACGTTCTTTGCTTACTTTCGTGAGGTCGGCTACGATTCAGGTTAACAATGATATTCGTTTCGTTTATGCTTTGATTTGATTCGCACGGGGTTCATAGATTGATTGTTGTTTAACGTCCAAATGTAGATATTTCATACATATTCAGGACGAAATAAGGGGTTACACTTTTATACATACTACCTCTATTTAGTTACGTATACCATTGTGAAAAAAATATTTCCATATCAGATGATGTTCATTTCGTGTAATAGTAGCATGACCCATGCCACGAGTGGAGAGATTACCGATTACTCTTCCGGAACACCTGAGTTCATCACCACTTTTAAGTGTGGGTCATGTTGCTTTAACTCTAGTTCTCTGTATAGTGCTTTGCTTCTTCAAACTTTTGTCTATAGTTGATTCATCGAAGCAGGTTTTCTGTGATAATACTGTAGTAAAGCAGCAAGCGGAAGTAGGACTTTTATATTTCATTCCATGGTATATTACTATTTTGTTTTCAGTGCTTAATTTCAACAAATTGATGATATATTTATACTGGTCTCCCTCGAAGACTTAGAAGTATCAGTAACAGTTGCCGACTGTGTGGTATTCTTTTGTTTTTCCTTCTAGTATGACATTTTTGTCTTCAGACTAATATTCTTTGACCAACATATTTTACACATTGAACTAGTTTTCAGCTAACAATAAACTACTTAAGCTTTGCTTTAAAGACAAATTTATCTAGACAAAATGCTAAATTGTCGAAAACGTCATGCGAAACTATTATGACGTCCTCTTTTAACCAATCAGACAAAAGTTGTTCAGTTGCGGCCATCATATATTTTTTATCGAGAGAAAACAAATACAAGCCTCGTAGAAGGTTATCTTGTTAGTGCAAAGAGGATAGCCTAAATTCCAGCCAATCAAAAAGTACATATGGCAATTGAATTTGACTGTAAACAGTAGCCAATGAAAATAAGTATTACAAGCTAAATTAAAATTGAAGATTGACGTATTCTTTATCTTCTGATTCTGAAATAAATGAAAAAGATATCAATAATAAAAATGTCAATATTAAATTGTGTGGTATTTACGTAAATATTGATCATAAGGGTGCTCATACGACTGTGTAATTGTTGTAAGCAAAATGAACACAACAATCATAGTAGTGAATTCACCAAATGTTAAAAATGAAAAAGTAACATAATGTGTTACTTGTGTGTTAAAGGGATAATATATATAATGCACGTTGCATTGTAGCAAGTATATTGTGTGTTCCATGATAACAAATACTATATTGTGTATTGCATGATAGCAAGTGCATTGGGCCTATTAATCTAGTTATCCACACAACATGCCATGGAGGTGCCTGAACCGAGCCATGAAAGTGAGGGGTCATATTTATGTGTTAGGGGTATCAATGTGGCCTCTTTCTATGGTTTTTATATATACATACATGAACGGTCACTTTGCTTGCTTGGTTCATGCACCTCCATTAAACTTGTTTTATAAAAATGAACAACATAAATACCACATTAGTGGCGGGGAAAACTAGGTTTATGTCTCAATCATTCCCTCTTAATGAGTATGTGGATAAACTACCAACCCTGACATTATAACCGGGCGAACAAATGACAATCAAAGGAAGTTTTGTCTCTTTTGAGTAATGTCTTATTGTTTACCTTCTTTGTTCTGTATACAGTCATACACATTAGGTTTATCTTGTTGACCCAGTGCCTCATACTGTTCTGTGATGCTAAAATATATAAGATTACATTCTATCTAAAAGATGACCAAAGCTGTGGGAAAATAAGATAATATGATGAAATGACCATGGTTTGTATATAGAATGAAACCAGCTTACATTAGGTGGTGCTATAATGTGAAATCTTTGGGCAGTAAACAGTAATAGAGTGATAGTGCATACCTAACCTGAATATGTTGTGTGGTAAGCGATACTGTTGTCATTGCTAACTCATACTGTGAGACCGTTGGAGATTAAAATGTCTTGTAATAATTTACACATAATCTGAAACCATTGTACAGTAGAATTTAGTCCAGAAATAAAACTCCACATTTAACTAAATATGTCTAAGCCACCCATAAACCAAACAGCTAGATTTTATTGTTTATAGTTTAGACATGATTTGAATTGGTTGGACATTGTCTTGTCATGGGTTACGCCGTTGGTTGGTAGATTGCATTATCACATATTTATAAGTAATGAGGTCAATTTTGCATATACGTAAACACCGGAAGTGCCACAGCAATATCTGCCATCGGGGCAAAACTCTGATAACACGATATCAAGCCTCTCGTCATTTCCGTCCAAATCTCAATTGTCGTTTGGAAAATGTTGACGTTCGGCGAGGAAAGATTTGTTGGCGTTTCGGAAGCAGAACCCTCAACGGATAATGATCACTCATATCCATAAGTTTGGTGTCTGTATGGGAAGTTAATTTTGTTCTTTTTAATTCAATGTTGAAATATTTGATAAATAGATTAATGCATGCCTTTTTCCATATCAGGACTGCTATCATCCCTCGACCGATATCGACCCTCGGGCTAAGGCCCTCTGGTCGATATCGGTCTCTCAGGATAATACCATTCTTGATATGGAAAAGGGCATGCATTAAGTACTGCAATACAACGAACCTCCAATATATAATTGACAATATTGATGAAAGGGACTGTAAAAACTCTAGAAAAAACAAGCAAGTAGATAGTACAGTTGTCATACATAGCGTGACACCGTTCTGTAGAATATCATATTTTCACAACTCAAATACGATGTGAAACCGTTGACGGTAATATTGCACTGTGTTGTTGAAAGCGTTCAGACAATAATTGTAAAACTGACAAATTAGGAGAGAATTGTTTTGTATTTTAAGGTTTGCGGACATAAATCGTTGGTTTTATGGTCGCAAATTGAGTTTACCTAGTGATACGTAGCGGGGCTAGGTAAACGGATATTTGCGACAGCAAAACCAAGATTTACATACGCAAAGCTTAAAATACAATACAGTTATCTCTATTCTAATGCAATACTAAACATAAAAATGTATTCTTGCATTACATAGGGTTTAAAAATCACACAAATTAAAATTCAGCAAAACGTTGTAGACGACTTTGGCATATAAACAACATGATGTCATATAAAGACTTCCAGTTTAAAACATAAAGATCAGACGTTTTCTTAGCTTGGTGTACGCTTCAATTTTGATGACATTTAACCAAAATAAGTTTGCAATGTAGGCATTTTAATTATTTTTGTGTATTGTTATAAATATGAAATGCAGGATTTCACGTTTTAAAGATGGTGGATCATTCCAGCTGCTCCCCTTAGTTATGACTTGTAGATTAAAAATTTTACGTAGAACCAATAGTAACCAATCAGATCCGACCGTAAAAACTAATGGCATTAGAATATGCAATTAACCTCTATTACTCGTCATTCATTTACATATATACGTCTGAAAATTAAACAAAACAGTGTTACTGTTAGAATTAGATTTTAGAGCTTTCAAATTTTTGTTCTTCCCTCGACGGGATTTGAACCCACACCATTGATACACTGCAGTACCATTCGCTTAGCCTTACGTCCAGCGCCATAGACCACTCGACCACATCCATATATAAGATTAGAAACCAGTAAGTTCCTGTGGGGCACTTTGTCATCAAATTAATAAAGTCTGTGCCCCCTCTAATACCTAATATCTAATATAACCACATTGTGGTGTAATAGTTACTTAGTGTGTTTGCTTTGAGTGTAGTAGATCGTGGGTTCAAACCAAAGACTATAAAATTAGTATCTGTTAATTCTCCGCTGAGTATGCAACATTAAATAAAAATAGCAAAGACGGGCTGGCTCTTAATCGGGATAATGTGTTTGAGTAGGGCTACATGTGTAGCAATACAAAAGTTATGTTCGATACAACCATTAATTATACTTAGTCAAAGTAGCATATCAAATATTATATTCAGTAAATATTTTTGCACTATTAATATGCAGCAAATGTTAACTGGTTTGCTACTTGTCTGAATTCATTAACACATTCATGAGTTTGTGAGATACAAATGATTCTAAATAACATTGGGCACATTCTATAGGCCATATATCCTCACTACATATTAACTTGCCATAAAATCATATGAACTAGAGACTCAGTGGGCTGAGCCTCTGTCACTCACCTTACATTCTTTTAACAGACGGCGGACACCAAGTAATGACAAAAGCTCACATTGCCTCTGGCAAGGTGAGCAAAAATGTAGATCAAGGTGCTATATTTTTAATACAGAGACACCAAATGTAATTGCTCTATGGCTTATAGTGCTTAAGGTATGAACCTTAATGCAAAGGTTGACCTGCGGCAGACAAACAGAAGAACAAATCATTATATCCCCTCTTAGTTAGTTAAGGGATAAACACTTCATTGTTCTGCTGAAAAGTAAGCTTCAAGTGTTGATGCAGTCTTGGCAGAAATTTCCAGTTGTTGAAGTAAAAATCTTATTCCTTTTGAATCTCTTCTATTTGCAACTTGTAAGTGGAACGATGAAATACCATTTCTTGAGAGACTATGACAAATATCTCTGGATATGGTTTTGGATTTAACTAATTCATCAAAAGATGCTTTGCAGCTTATATATGAAATACAATGCAAGTCATCATGTTTTACATTGTCAGACATCTCCTGTTGAAAAAGTTGCTGTAGTGATCTCACATCTTCTATGACATTATGTGCATTGTAATCTGTTCCAATAAAATGTTTAACAAGAGTACACTGTTTGTAATTGTCTACCTCGTTTTTAGAAAACATTCTTTTTGACATTTTTAGGGTGTCTACAAAACCTTTTGTTTTTTCGATAAATGTTGAGAATAAACCAAACTCTGTCAACTTGTTTGTAAGTACTGGCATATCGAAGTTGCATATATTGTGACCAACTAAAACTGGATTTTGAATATCCTTCAAAAAGTCAATAAACATCAATAACGCTTGATATTGAGTTATGTAGGTAACCTCTTTTCCTTGCACATACATTTTATTTGTAGCCAAACAACAAGTAATTACAGTAACTTTGGATGCTTCTACCGATATTTCATGTCTAGGAAATACATAGGTTTGATTTATATCAGAACCGTGAACTGCAGCTATCTGGGTAATATCACTGTTCCTGCTTAAACTAGTTGTCTCCAGGTCAAAATATATGAATGACTCTGACCCATCTAGTTTTATTAGGTTTATTGGAATGTCCAATGCATCTGCCTCGGATAAACTTGCAGAACTTGCAATTTCAGATTGATAAGAGATTGACTCCTGGATGTATGACTTCCTCTCTCTCTGTTTTCATTTTTTCTTCAACACATTTCTCTTCTTCTTATACACTGTACTTCCCTGTTTCTCCTTTCTTTTTAAATGTTTTCTATCCAGTTTCTCTGCAATACTTCTTGTCAACTGCCCAGGTGATAGAAGGGCTGCCTCATTCATCTAAAAATAATATACACATCATATATGATATGGAAAATTATAGCTTGCAAACCTTTTTTCGAATCATATTTTTGTGTTGAGATTGCTGGAAAAAAGTTCAGTCAAGATTGTTCATGAGATCATTGCATTGTTTGTTTACATCTGACGTCGTTATGTACCTTGGTTACCATGGCAACGACTACGGTGGATATTCCTACAAAGTTTCATGAAGTTTGATGAAAGGAATCCATGGTCGTCTGCTGCTAATATAAACAATCTGTGTTTCCAAGAAGCTTGGAATTGAGGGGGAATTTTCAAACGCATAGATGACCATATATTTGAGAAGAAATTGAAAATAGAGTTACCCCCCATAACATAGGCATACCACCTTAAATTTACTATATTAATCTTTGATTTTTTTTATATTAAAAAAATGAATGTACAACATTATATGAATAAATAAACAAATGTTGCTCTATATTATATATGTTCCTATTCTAATTCCAGTCTAGTACTAGAACCATTATCAAGTATACGATTTAGCAAGTACTTTAAAATGCAAACCAAAAAACAACAATATTTTATTTTGCAAGTGGAACAATTACCTGACTTTGAATCAATTTTATTTCGGAATTATTTGTTTCACTTCCTAGCAGGTTGTTAGTATTTTTATTTAATTTCGTGTACTGATTTGGTATTACCAGCTCTTATAATGCCACAATATTCCGCAACATTATGTTGTATTCACGTACATTTTAAAATGTTTCGGGATTCCAACTAATTTCTAATTGGTTTTATCATCATTGACCTAGGAATAGCTGTTTGACGACATGGAAGGACTCATTACGCCATTTTAAAATCTTCTCAATTTTACAAGATACGAATCTGTCGAATATATTATATCAATATAGATGCAAGGTATTTCATATATTTTTTTATTTTAGCGTTTCGTGATTTAATGACGTTGATATTTGACACATTTATTTAACATCTAGGTAACGTCTGTTTTACCAATGATGAATCAAATCCTACTCCAGTATATGTAGTACAAGGTAGAGAAGCTGTTCTACAATGTGGATTTGAAAGTAGAAGTCTGACGTGGTATACGTTTAATGTTGGTGCATGGAATGTTATATCATATAGGGGTGATACTGTAAATGATTCTAAATATTCAACATCTAGGAATCCATCAACAGGACTGTATTACAGATTACATATACTGAATGTTGGAGTGTCTGATGTAAATATGTATTGATGTGAAGGAGGTGTTAGTGCAGTGGTTCAACAATTATATTTAATGTTAGATCTCTTAGGTAGGTGTATAAAATACTTTTTCTTATTATATATCTTTAATGTGCAGGTAACGTATATTGTACCTATGATGTATCAAATCCTACTTCAGTATATGTAGTACAAGGTGGCAATGCTGTTCTACAATGTGGATTTGAAAGTAGAAGTCTGACGTGGCGTACGTATAATGTTGGTACATGGAATGTCATAGCAGATAGGGATGATACTATAGATAATTCTAAATATTCGTATCTAAGAATCCATCAACAGGACTGTATTACAGATTACAAATACTGAATGTTGGAGTGTCTGATGAAAAGAGGTATAGATGTGAGGGACCTATTAATGGAGTGATTCAATCTTTCTATTTGCAATTGATTCTCATAGGTATGTGTTGTTATATATTAGTTATCTATAAGATGGGGGACATTTTTTTCTTATTGGTAGTTTTAAAATTCTGTTTTGAAGTTGGATCTCCTGTTCTCTGTTATCTGTCCTTATTCCTTGTTTCACCACATGATCAAATATAATGTGAGCTTCTGTCACTGAAGCTGAATTGAACGAAGATCTAGCAAATGTTAGTCACTTATAATAAAACCAGGTATATTTCTAAAATTATTTCTGATCCGTTTTCTCCATGTGTAGTGACGAAATTAATATAATCTTTATGATTGTAATTTAGAATGAAATGACAAAGATACTACGTGTTCAGTATGAAGTGTAAATATAATTATACAAGTTGATTCTGCTAAGATAATCACTGGGTTACCAGATAATATTAATAGAGACTATCTAACACAGGGTGGAACGATTGGTTGTCTGTGCTTGAACTGAGATACATTATATCCATATATTGCCTGAAAAACGCAAAGTAATTATTATCGTAAATATTTTTATAGGATTTTTGACGATAATAAAAGAAATACTACAACAAGTTACACCGTAGCAATAACTTAATGAATATTCTAGGTTTAGTAAACTTCTTGGTTGAACTCAACAGGGATAATTGGTTCACAACACACAGTGGTTGACGACAGATAGTGGTTCATGATCTATGAAGCATAAAAAATAGAAAAATAAAACAATGACAGATCATTATGAATAAAATAAACGTCACACTTTTCGAAATGGTAGAGTAGAGATATGAAATCCTGAAAACAAAGCGAAAAGAGCATAACCTCAGTTGTGAGGAAATCTTAAAAGATAAAACACATTTGCTTGCTTCACAGAAAATAATGAATCCGAAATTTATACAAATTCCATATCAATTTATTATTAAACGACAGATAAACACCTAACGATATGGTAAGGAAATGCTGGGTACAGTAGTACTTAATATTCTAAAAATTCTTAAATTCTTTAAATTCAGATGCGTGCTGAAATAGTCTTAAATTAATTGCATATTTATTACAATAAATGCGAACTGCACTCATGCTTCTACTGATATTCAAACCATTGCATAAATATGTAACCAAATGTGATATGTAATCTGAATAAGAAAGCACAAATAACTACGAAAATTTTATAATTGTATACAATTTCATGCAAACCCAATCTGTACACCCGGAAATGTAATTCTCTCTATTTGTCCTCACTATCTTTCATTTGCGTCGTCAGTTGTTTTTCGCGTTATGCACACATTTATTATATTATCCACTTTAGAGTACAGAGGGCAATAAACAGACATAATCAACAATAGGAGGAATATCTCCGACAATGTGACGTTAGAGGTATGAGGACGTGTTTATTTTCATTCAGATGGTTAGTTATTATTTTACAGTGCCACCCTCTAGTGTGAATATAGAGAACGTTACACCAGAAAACAGATTATTAAGAACAGAGGGTCAGGATCTAACTGTGTCATGTAAAGCAGTAGGAGGTAAACCAACTCCTAATGTTGTACTGATAATAGACGGACAGACTGTAGCCAATCAGACTCAGTCAGTTCAACATACATTGACTACCATCAACAGATCTTATGATCAGAAGATAGTAACATGTCAAGCCAGTAATCCAGCTTATTCACATAATTCATTGACTGATTCAGCAGTGATATATCTAAACTGTAAGTAGTTCTATATATACTGATTCACTTTGTACAGATACAAATGTACTAGATAATGTCATCATGATGTTTTTGATTTTTCTAAAATTGCCATGCTAGAAATAAAAACTTACAATTAACATAAAATAGATGGTTTCGAATTGATAAAGACAACTTTTCTTGATTTATATCGTGAAATCGTCCTTCCATTGTATCATTGATATTCATAAGACGCTGCATCTAAAGAACAATTAGAAAGTGAGAACATTACAAAGAATGAAGATACTTTTTATTACAAATTTGGCTGGAAAAATGACACGGGACTAATTGGAAGTTTGTTAAAGATATAATGAAGCATACAAGTATGCTCGATGTTTTGAGTTATCAGATGTTCTTAAGGTTCTTTGTTCAACAAAGATCAATACATAACAATTTGCCCTGCCCCTCTATACTTTGGTATTTGCTTGCAAAGAGTTTTCCAAATTTGTTTGATTTGACTGTAAAATTCAACGGTTTTCGAACATTTATACTTGGCTGTGTGATGAAAATATCTTCAACGTCAATATGGTTATGAATAGAATTTCTAACTGTGTATGACGTGTCAGTGCGAAATTAAGTTGATGCACAACGATTTGATCTGTTTTCTCTTAACATGAAAGTAAAATGTCTTATATTTATAGCTTAAAGTTCTACCAAATATAAGTACCATATACTTTGTATAGAGGATGCATACTATTTCAGTGAGACCACTCCAACCAGCCATTACTGTAAATGTAGGCAGCATAGAGGAGACAAAGCCACTGAATGTAACCTGCACAACAACAGGAAGTCGTCCTAAAGCTACATTACAATGGACAATAGGACAGAAGAATGCTACATCTAATGCTACAGAATGGTCCAGTTATATCACAGCTAGTGATACATATACAGTGATATCTGACTTGACATACAATGTAGGAAAGAGTGATAATGGACAGGTGTTAACTTGTATAGCTGTTAATGTGGCTGTTCCTACTGGTATACAGACCTCCATGGCTTTAAATGTTAAATGTAAGTTAAACACGGTTAGCTAAGCGTAATTGTATATCTGAACATGTAAGAAGAGTTTGAAGATATCAAACAAGTAATCATAATTTGTATATCGAAGAAGAACAGACAACACAATGGCCAAAAGAAAAAGGGCAAAAGGACAAACAAAGATCTACAAAACATGCACACAATAAAGATCGAGAAACACGAACCTCACTAAAAACCGGGAGTGAACTCAGGTGCACCGGAAGGGAATGATTCTTGTTTTAAGTATTGTACATGTAATTATATTATCACTGTTGATGTTCATCCTAGCATTTTGAGGACTCATAGTTTATATCTGGTCTCTCATCATCATCCGATGAATATACCTTGTTATTGTTCATGTTAATGTTGTCATTTCTGTGAAAGTAAATGTCATTTTTATGAGGCTAATATATGGTGGATTTGTATTCAGTGATATTTTCTTAGCGTCATATATCATTGCCTGTCAGAGGGAATGATCATCTATGTTACCATGATTGTTGTGTCCATTTTAACTAGATTAGCCCTGTCATAGTTCGTGGTTTGTCACAGGTAAAGATTTACATTGACATGACGCATTCTGTTATGCATTTGTATGTGAAACAGTTCAGATCAAATCTAATATCCTACACATTTTACACTGACCAATACAAATGTTGACAATTTAAAATGAAATTTCGATATTTGCACATTGTTCTCGAAGCCGAAACTAGTTAAGTTGTGTAGGTATAGAGGATAGACAGTCAAATATATTAGGGATAAGCGCAATGATCAACACGAGTTTGACAACAAAGTGGATATTTTGGAAAGACGAAATGCTGCTAATGCCAAAAGGAAAAAAAAAATACTGAATTGAATATTATTAACTTAATTAAAAGCGAACATTATGTTGTACATTTTTATATTTTGTAATGTGTATTCAGGGTATTGATAACATATCATTTGTATTTTCATTTTTTCTAAACAGGACAGACACTCATTGGCGTGTTAACCGAAACCATGTATTATATGTGTTAATACTTCTCTTTGCATTAAGCACATCTGGTACATCATAGAAGCATTCTATGAACTGTTTTTCCACAATTTCAACGGAATGTTGTAAGTAATTGTTTTGTGGGAAAACAGCAATACATGATGAACGACATTTTACATACCATTAGGCAATTCGTATTACCAACAATTTGATACACATATTGACCACATTACATATTAACTTCTAGTGTGTTTGTTCATTTACAGATGCACCAACTGTTACAATAGGTGATGTTACCTATGATCGAAAGGAAGCAACCAGAACAGTGACATGTGTCCTTGTAGGTAATCCTAGTACATATACCTTCTATAGATGGCACCACAAGTCTAAGTATGGTGTACTGATTCGTGATTTAGATGGAGAACAGAATGGTGTACTAACATTATCAAATATTCCTGGAGAAGATATATATCAGGACAATGGTGAATATGTATGTACAGCTGGTAATGGTATTGTAGGCAGAGATGGCAGAGTAAAACAGACAGGATCTGGATATGTCATAATAAATGGTATGTACAACAGAGAGGAACTGGTTATGTCATAGTAAACGGCATTTAAAACAGACATAATCTGGTTATGTCATAATAAACGGTATGTGAAACAGACAAGATATGGCTATGTCATAATAAATGGTATCTAAAACAGACAGGAGTTGGCTATGTCGTAATAAACGGTATGTAAGAGACAGGTTCTGGTTATGTCATAATAAACGGTATGTAAGATAGATGTGATCTGGTTATGTCACAATAAACGGTATGTAAAACAGACAGGATCTGATAATGTCAATATAAATGGTATGTAAAAAAGACAGGATCTGGTTATGTCATAATACACGGTATGTAAACAGACAGCATAGTCTTATGTAAACATATTTGATATGTGAAACACACATGAATTGGTTGTCAATATAAACGGTATGTTAAACAGCTATGATATTGCTATGTCAAAATAAGCTGTTAGTAGAACAGCCATGATCTTATAATGTACGAATAGGCGGTATGAAAAATAGACAGAATCATATTATGTTATAATCATCTGCAAATAATGCAATTAGGATTTTGACATGCCACACAACAAGTAACAGGACTTGTTCAGTAACTGAGGTAGAAAAAATAGTGTTTTATCTGAACTGCAGCGGTACTTTATATCGTGAAATTTCAACTTTAGAATATTTTGTAATCTTTGAAACGAGTGTAAAATGTCCTGAAGTTCAACGGTAGATTTCAGATATACGATAAACTCTTAGAATAATAAATAAACCAAAGCTAGATCTATTCTTGTCGTGTGACTATTATATTTATTTTGTATTTATTTAGGTTTTTTCTATAATAAGAGTAACAGTAGTTATTTGGAATATGCTAATCTATTGATCTACTAAAATATCTTAATAGAAGAACTCTTTTAGAAATCAGTCGACTGACATAATACAAATACTGCTGCTACTCCTTTTCCAACCGAAATCAATGAAGCAAATATATAAAAAAAAGAAGTAAATAAACTGCTATAAATAAATATAAACAACAATGACGAAACTGTTGCACAGGGATATGTACCATCCACAAATACCTGTGATTTGCTAACTTAAGATTAAAGAGATACTAGCGTAGAGAAAAACATCGGTAAAAGATGGTGATTGTAATTGCTTAGTCATATATACTCTTATTCTACATTATGTCATTGTTGATATGTACGCTCTGGAGAAGGCAAAATGATTCAAACTGGAAAACGTTCAGCCTTTATACTTCGCGTTGCCCTTGTCATGGATGATGGTCTTCGGATACTAAACAGATGGATTATTTATAATGATTAGCAGTAGTATATTTTGGATAACATTCTTCCTTTTGTACTGTGAAAATGAACATTTACATCCAGTTGTTTGCAGGAGGGCTCATGTCTTATATACGTTATTTGTGTTTGCTTGCGCATAGCGGTGTCCAACACATCTTGGACTGTGTGTTTGTCTTGTTTTTCTTCGTATTGTGTACTCTATGCTGCAAGTTTCTCTGGATTAATCATTTTTAATTGCCCCTTTGGTATTCTCTAACGTTTATTTTGGTAAAATATTGTAAATATTACAGGATCACAATGTATTATCGTTTTGTTCTAATATGTAGCCATGCTTAAATAGTGAATTTATTATTTGTATCCGATATTTTACTTAGAGGAGTTTGAAGATACCAAAAGGGCAACCATAATCCGTATATGGAAGAAGAACAGACAACATAATGGCCAAATGAAAAAGTACTCAATTTTCTTTCCAATCTGTCTGCCCCACTTAATATAATACACATTGTAATAGAAAGCACATTAAGACGACAAAGCAAGATGGTGTTGTTATATTTCATTCTTCATGTGAAAACGGCAATACAAAACATGGTATTTTTGTGAATGTAAGTTATGATTCCAGATTTAAAGCTATCCTCCACCACTTGTAACTTGGCGATAAAGTTTTTTAGTAATTCTTAATTACTATTTATTAGTGAAACGGGCGTAACTCTTAAGAGTCCGCTTGCGTCTAAGCTTAAACGATAGACGACCTTTAGTGAAACAGACAGCGTATTTAAACTTTGATCATTTTTCTTGTAAAGTGTATCAATATAAACTTATATATCTAATTTAGTGCAGGCGCCTAGGGAATAACTTTAATCAGGAACGCTTACAATTTAATGATATGAAAGAAAAAAAAGTATTTCAGAGAAATAAAATCAAAGGACCTAAATAGAACAACCAAAAATTGGACTAAGGTCAACTATGGCTAACGGATGAGAACCTTAGTTTTACTAATAATTATTATGTTTAGTAACTGTAGATTTCAGAAATAGGTATATTAAATAACCCATGTCAGTATCGAAACACTGACTACTTGGCGGATGATAAACTATCTTTATTATCTATCTCATCGTACCGACATTGTTTGAAACTAATATAGTATATACCACTGCACATTTTATTGTGTGCCTTTCAGCTCAACCAATATTTACAAATGACAACAGATTAACACAGTATGGTGAATTTGGTGGAAATGTAGATGTCAATGTTTATGTATATAGTATACCTAAATATACTACACTAAGGTGGTACAGAGGTAACACATCAGTGTCAACATCAACCAAATATGTCATGTCAGACACATCAGCAATAGTTAATGATACATTCCATGGTAAATATGTACAACTGGATGGTTACTGTGTTATGTTGACCATCACAAACTTAAAGGAATCTGACTTCAATGTTAGCTGTAGGTTACAACTGTCATATGGAGTCAGTCAAACTGTGCAGTATACTGTTTTGTTAGAATCTGCAAGTAGGTATAAAAGAAGATAAATACCACAAAATACCAACAAGAAAAAGCCAACCAACCAACCAAACAAACAAACAAACACAACAACAACGATAAAAGAAAAAGAAGAGCAAAATAAAAAAAAACAGTATTGCACTTGGTTACACATTGTTCGATTTTCATATTTTGGAATTTTATATATTTTCGCAAATTAAGTCTTTAGATTAAAACAGAAAAAACCCGTAGATACATTGTATCTAATTTAGTTTTTACAACGCATTTCTGGAATAATTTCATCGTGTACAGATAGCCAATCTATGATAATAACAACTATTCTAAGGGGAGCGGAACGTTAAGTAAAGAACTAACATTGTTTAGGAACTGTAAATTATAATAACAAAAGTTCATCTTATATTAAGAATGTGAAAATGTAATTAATCATTTATCCGAAGATGACTACTATGAAAAAATATACTGCATATATGGTGCTCAGTAAGATCCAGAATTGAGGGCAAATGACTTAATTATAGCAGTTTGTACGTATACGAAATGTTCTGAGCACATACCAAATCTCTCGTAGAAAATAGTTCTGAATTTGCAATTAACATTGGGTATTAAGGTAGCTTAATATAGATATGAAAGTACAGTTTTGTTTCAAATTTTTGCTCGATTTGTATTAGCACTTTTAAACATGAGTTTACATATTTATTAAAAAGATACTCTTTCAAAATATAGTACTGTGTATGGGTATTGATGGTGTTCTAAGATAACTTATATTGATATTGTTGATATAGTACATTGTAACAAACAAGATACAAAGAGAGCTTGAAAATACCAAAGGAGTAATTAGAATCCGTATATCGAAGAAGAACAGACAACACAATGACCAAATGAAAAAGCACAAAAGGATAAACAACGATCTACAAAACATACATATAATAATAAAGATCGAGTAACACGAACCCCACTAATATAGAGAAAATGTATATGATGTATAAAATAAATTATTGAACCCAAACCTGAAATCAATGATCATCAGACAATTTAGAACAACTATACACTGTCTGTTGATTCAAGTTTGCTTACATCAATTTATCTTTTTTATGATAGAGCACAATGAAATTCGTCAAAAAATATTTTCATAGATTCTCAATTTCAATGAATTCAAACTAATTTGAAATCATTTGATATGTCGTAGGTCCCCCACAGAGTCCCACAAATTTCACTTTAGTTAGTTCTACTGACACACGTATTGTGGTGGAGTGGATTCCTGGATATAATGGTGGACATGAACAAACTTTCAACATACAATACCGTATTATTAATGAATCCAAGATATGGATTACACAGCAAATTCCACAATATAATAAGCAGACCTACATACTATCAAGATTACAAGGTGACACATGGTATGAACTAAGAATGTTTGCCGAAAATAAGGTTTATAGGAGCAGTGTTACATATATACAAAGTATATCAACAGTACCATCTGTTGAAAAAGGTATGCCTTCTAGGGTATCAGTATTTTGTTTTCTCACATTGAACATATTCTTTATGCCAAGGTTGGGGCGAATGATATCACATAAGTGACATCTGAGCAAGATCATTCAGATTCTTAAATGAAAACGTAGATATCTAATTTAGTACGCGTGACACTTTCCCGAATAACCTTCACATATATAATAATAATAATCAAAAGATTGGAATGCCAAATAACTCAAAAGACTGTTATGAAAAACCTATAATGATTCACAATGATTCCACACAAATCAGCCATGGTTATATATCCACATCCTTGGCAAATCTTTCTAGATATGTGTTTACAATCAGACTTGTGGAGTTATCGAACATTTTCGTATAATATTGAGGTATGTAATCACGAGGAACTGACAAAAACGTAATTGCTATGCCAATTACAAATGGTGTATTGTGTTGACATATGTAATCTATATAGATAATAGAGCTGACAGATGTTATTTTCTTCTTCAATTTAAAAAAAAAAACAACCTGCGACTGAAAAGATTTTAGTAACCATTATATCTGCGATCTACATACTAAATATTTATTTCATTCGAGCAAGCAAAATAAAATGAAACTTTTTTTACATAACATTATATTAAATAAACAAGAATTGTTATATCAAGAATGCACTTTTATATGGAGCATTGGTATTGTTAAGGATTCATTCCTAACCCGAAACAGTTTGATTCGTTCTATTTCCTATCGAATATTTACCATAAATTTCCATAATACCATCAAAATGAGATATGTTTTTAAACTATGATGTGACCATCCTCGACAAACGTTATGTACATTGGAAAGTACAGTTTGTCATCATGTTGAGCCAGTTCATTTAATTTATAGGAATACATATAAATGAACAAAAGTGCAAACTAGATCCGACAGTCATATAATACTTTAATTTATAAAAAAAAACTTTAATTGATGTTCTTTATCTTCAGCATAAAACCTGCAATGCCGAGAAAACCAAATGATCTATGATCAGCCAATATCGACTATTAAATGGTACTATTCTATTGGTTGAGCAAATATTTTGACATCTAAATAAGTTTTTATTTATTTATTTATACAAGACCTTTGTTTCTAGGATGTGCGCTTTTAAATTGGATTTACAGTACTATCTTATAATGGGTGTGTTGTAATACTGAGTTGCTATACTAAGTTTTTAGATATTCAGATATCATCATGTGGTCCACTGTTTCAGATTACTAATATTGTTATCGTTGTTGTACTATTTTAATGTCCATTTTCAACCATTCTGTGAGTCATCGTCCTGTTTTGAAGAGTTGTAGACTTGTTGATGCTTATGATTATATTTGTATGCATATTTTCAGAAAAACAGGAATCCTCATCAAGTGCCATGTATGTAGGTGTTGTTGGAGGAGTAGCTTGTGTATTAATTATTGTAATGATAACTTTAGGGATCGTATTCCTTAGGAGAAAGAAAGGTAACATATATAATCACTTGTTATAACGCATAGGGACAATTTAGGGCTTAACATTATGACGAGTAATGATTTCATGTTATCCATCTTAGATCTTGGTAGTAATATCATGTCAAGCCTGCATACATGTCGTAGTTTATACGCCATTCATTAGTATGTTTCAATAATCAGAGAATTAAACACATGTAAATCACTGGATACTAAATAATAAAAGTTTGAAGATACCAATGGACAGACAATACAATGGCTACAAAAGAGACAAAAATAAAAACACTAATCAACAAAACTCAACACAAGAACAACTAACGATTTAGCAACTCGAACCCACAGAAAGATCGGGGTTGAACTCGTGTTCTCAGGAAATGTCCGCTTTGCTTCTTTACTATTGGCACCTGTCATGCTACTGGTAAACAACTAGTGCAACATGTGATATTGAAATCGTTCTGGACACCAGTGTACGTGAATAAATACAAATAACATAAATGAATAATGGGCGATCTACAAAGCAAATAGGATACATGTGAAGACCACCCAAACACATTTTTATCCGAAAATTGTAAGGAATACAGTTATAAAAAGTAACAGTTAATAAATTAATATAAATACTGATATGGTGACGAAATGAAAGTGATATCACTAATGTAGCGCTGTGGTGGTCATATTGACATCTGCCTTCGCACAAGTGTGAAAGGAAAATATAATGTATTCAAATAACTATGAATAACTTACTTTAAACACTTTTTTATCACTTGCAAGAAAACAAAATATATATGATGGGTATTTAAATGGTCATATTTAACCACAATAGTCTCTCAAAATGACAATTTATATGCAGTGTAAAGGTTTAACCAGTAATAACAAATTTGATTTTCATTTAAAGGGACATTATCTGCCAAAATCGTAAATTTTAGTTACCCATAAAAACTATCAGATATGATTGATGCCTTAATAAAACGTGTTTCTGTAACTTATAAATGTTATGAAATGTACGCGCATCGGGGGAAAAAGCTGCAACTGCTCGTGTCTTGAGATCGATCAAGAAATGGACGCCATCTTATTAATCATCGGCATTGTTTACGGGGTTTGTCGAATCGTCATTAAATCAGTACAACAATGCACTTATTTCTTATTTTCTGTAAATCTACTTTTAGTCGGCGTTAATTACGGACAAAGAACCATACAAATGTGCAGTTAATAAGCGACAAAATACAAATTATTCGTTTTTACCTGTCACTAGTAAGGTCAATTGCATACGGAGAAAGCGAGGTAAAATTATTTGCTTCCAAGGAAATAAGAAATCGATGGTAATTTTCGTTCTCAAAAGGCGAAAAGTGGTACGATAGGCTGTTTAATGTGAAATATTTACCTTTATTTCATCATTTTAAAGCTATTTACCAATTTCCAAAACAAATAATTGTTTTGGTCAAAATCGTAGCTAATGCCTCTTTAATATTTCAGGTTTGTTAGATGGAAGAGATAAAACAAAGTCGAACAGGTAATACATACACGAATAATTAGCAATGCATAAAAACATAATTAGTAATACATACAAAATGATTAGTAATACATACACGAATAATTAGTAATATTAATACATACATGAATACTTAGTAATACATACAATAATAAGTAGTATATACAGAACATACTTAGCAAGTCTATGAATACAACGTATTTCTATAAGGCCTAGGAATTGGATGTCTCACCTGTTCCGTGCGGTCTACAAATGCATTGTAGATTCCATTGATCTTAAATATACAATATTAAAACAAGTTGAACCATATCTAAAAAAATATCATGACGTTTTTGTAACGGCTATAACACGGCTAATATTTATCGAAATCTACAAAACAGATATTTAACGATCAAGAACCACGACATTCTCGAAGCACATTACCCACTATGGTCTAGAAGTAGGTTGTCTGTATAATAACCTGGGAGCAGCCCCTTTCTCCTATCGAGAGGTAACGCCTATCCACAATCTGGCCATAGGAGAGCGTGGAACAGCTCTGGACAATGGGACATGGTATTGGTCAACAGTAACAAAAGCTCTATAATGTCAAGACAATGTCCGTTATGGCATATCTGTGTCACAAATTAAAACAGATATGTTCCACTTGTCGTAATCACTCCCACAGGAACTGATATCCCGTCCGGAGCCCCTGTGTTCACCCATGGTTATTAGTGGGGTTCATGTTACTCAATCTTTAGCTTTATATGTATGTTTTGTAGATCGTTGTTTGTCCTTTTGTCCTTTTTCTTTTGGCCATTGTGTTGTCTGTTCTTCTTTGATATACGGATTCTGATTACTCCTTTGGTATCTTCAAACTCTTCTTATATTACATCTGATAGGAACAAGGTAACAGCTGCTGATAATCCAAAAACCAATGATACGTACGAATTCATCGAAGGGGCTACGAGTAACCAGAGACAGAAAGGTAGGAATTATAACATAGATCTACTTATATGTAAAACTTGTAGGTAACATAGTATTTAAAGTCTACAATATCGAAGATGTTTTAATACATGGATGTGTTCCTATATAATACAGAAACAATATATTAGAGCCTTATATTACAAGTGAGCGTCTATATCTGGTCAAACACACCGTAACTGCGTAATCGAGTTAAATTCTCCATAGCCACTTTTTCGGTCTAACTCACTGTACCCACATTTTCTGTTCTAACTCGCCACATGGTATATCTGTGTCAAGACAGAACCTCTATGTCCGCAGTCATATGATTTTATTTTTTCTTGTGTTGAAGGAATCTAGACCTAAGAAGTGATTTATTTTCATTGTTGTATTTTTTTCTGAACAATATGATGTAAAATGATATAAAATGTCATATTTAATCACTATTTCGTGTTTGCTCCTGATTTTTACAGCAAATACTTACTTTTCTTTACTAAATGTTTTTTTTCAGATCCACGGGACATGAGAGTAGAAACTCCGTGAGTATCTAAATACATTATTGTATTACATATACAAGGGGGGAGGGGGAATTATAAATATGATATAAACACAAACTATGCTATTATAGACATGTCCTACTTGCCCGATAGCTGACGAAAACCCATGTCATAGAATTACTACGGCTGATTATTTTTTATAGTATTTTTTATCTTGTACGGTTTGGCTGTAAACATCAATATTCATCAGATTTGTATTGTGGAACTCATTTCACACGTCTGTTTTTTAATAACCACTGATCTAAATTGATTAAACGTACTGTATCATACGGGCCCGGGTGGCTCAATGAATTAGGTAGTTGGATTAACAGCATATCACCAATATGGTGTGGGTTCACCCCCGTCTTTGTAAATTACAAAAAGTGTGCACTCGACAGGCAGCCGCAAGTGATAAAGCTTACCAATTACCCATGGTCAGTGGTTCTCTCCGGTTATTCCGGCTTCTTCCACCACTACAACTGGTCGCTATGATATAGCTGAAATATTCCTGAGAGTGGCGTTAAACACAATAATTCAAATCAAATCAATATTGTATCACGGGAAAGATATTTTGATTGTTCTTCAACATTTGACTTTTTAATTTCATGTCTATTTGTCTTGAATGTGATTTTGTTCTATTGTGCATCTTTATTAATAATAAACAAATTTCATCTGCCTATATATTTATTATTAATATTACAAGTGTTGACACAGAAATGTGCTGTCCAAAAGGCAAGTGTGGATGTCAATATTTCATATTATTAAACAGCTATAATTTTAATCCAATCAAAAACACCCATTTAAGACATGTGACCGTACATTATTTTTCCGTATTGTACAACCGGAAGCCGTATTTTTTCCGTATTGGACGTCCCGATAAGTCCTTTTTTTTCCGTATTGTACATTATGTAAGGGAAGTAACTCGTTGATTTCTGTCGTCTGTTTTCTGGAGCTTGTATAAATGGTGGAGCATTCAATGATAATTCTTATAGAATTAAAGTATATCGTTTCCTTGCCTTTTAATTGGACAAGGACACTGTCACTTATTTTTTTTTATTCGTTCATAACTCGATGAACTTTTCAATCTGCAAGCCGTAACTACGAGGATCCACCATCTTGAAAACGTGAAATTCTACATGTCATATGTACAACAATGTACAAAAATAATTAAAATGCCTACCTTGTAAACTTATTTTAGTTAAATCTTATTAAAATTGAAGCGTACACAAAGCCAAATGACGCCTGATCTTTACGTTTTAAACTGGAAGTCTTCATATGACGTCATGTTGTTAATGTTCCAAAGTCGTCAACAACATTTCGCGGCATTTTAATTTGTGCGATTTTTAGACCAGGGATTTGCAAGAATAATACTATCTACAATATTGAATTTAAGAATAATAAGTATTAAACCCTTCTTTTCAAGAGTTCATGCATGTGTGCCGATGATTGTTTAGAGCTTACGAGATCTGTATTGATACAGAACATTTTCCAAACGAAATACTGTTGTGCAGTTGTTCTATTTAGACCGTATTAAAAGTTAAGCATAGAATAGTATTGATCATTTCAGCTGTATAATAACCTATTATTATTAACTTTAAAAGAAAAATTCATGGACACAGGGGTCCTGGATTTTTTTAATAAAAAAACAATCCTAGATTATTATTTTTGCTTAACGTCCGGTCCTGTGTTTTTATTTAAAATTGTCATCATAGCCCCCCTCCCCCTCCCAAGGGATATCAAATTGTATCATTAATAATAAATTCATAAATAATAAATTCAGATTTTCTATTTAAAATGAATCTCATTTACAAAACCACTGATATTTGTTAAATTTTTAACGCTGATTTAAGCTTTAGTCGCAACAAACTTTTATTTTTCTCTTTAAATTGTCGAAACATAACATTTATTTAACTGTACAATTCACAAATAAAATCCCCCCTTTTCCCTTTTTTCTTGTTTACATCAATGATCAACAATATTCCAAAATCAAACAAATGAATAAATATAACATAGATTTCTTTTACATGCATATGTTCACCATGCGGAGTCAGTGCGCTTTAAATAGGTCATCCAATCAGGACGCTCATTATTCTTGTCCAAGATAAAAATACATCGCTAAAATTACCGGTGGGTGTTTCCCCACTTCAACTCGTACATTTACGTAGAAATCGGAGATATGTTGTCATAAAACTTCACACATGGTTTTGTCTATCATATTTCTTGAAGACGAGCATAAAATGTTATTGCACTTATCAATATTTTATGAGTATCAACAGTTTTTTCAACACCGTATCTGTTTCTCGATACAGCCGCCCGATTACAGTGACCCGTAACCCTCTTTAGCACGTTTGACCATTTTTTTCTTAATAATGTTGTTTAAATACAAGGTTAATTCGAAATCAAATCACCATTTATTGTATAATGGAAATATAGCATTTATATCAAGAACAAATATGTTACTGATTGCTAATAAATAGTTTTTCTTGTAGAAATAAAGAGATCGCTTAAAAATAATATATATTACTTTGTATACATTGTCTTAGATAATCATATTATAGTTGTTTTTTGTTCTATGTCTTTTTAAGTTGATGTTTGTGAAATATTTAAAACAACCTCTTGACATTATTGAAAATATTGGTTCGTCTAGCTCGAATCATTTTATTGTCTGTCCTTCTATTTACGTTTCTGATATCACCTTTGAAAATTCGTATTATTTGATAGAAATTCTGATATATTTAATATGATTTCTTAAATCAGGTCATAGATTAGATAATTTTGATTGATTGTGGAATTGTTAGCTAATGAATAAGTTTGCACATGAATAATCATTAAGCATATTAATTTTGTTATCTTGAGTCCTCTAGAAAGTGTACCTTTAGAGACATTTGATCACTCGACTGTGTATGTGTATATTAGCTAATTTATATCAATGTCTTATAGTTCTACAAAGACTTATGAAGTGCTGGGTATGAAAGACATTCCAAATACGTATGCTGATTTATCAAGTAGGCGAGGTATGTCATAGTTTTAATGTATTTCTATTACGAAAAAATGCATTGTTTATGAAAGAAACGCATACTGTATCCCCTGAATACTGTACATTACTTAACTAGATTTCACCAGAGAGCAACAATATGTTGTTTTAACCCATTTATATGTCATGCACCAGAAAATAGTGACCGGCAATTGCATGTATATGTACCTTACCATAAGAGTTACTGTGACAATAGCTACTCTAGGGAAGGTGTGCATCAAATATGGACTCTGAAGAACTCTAAAGATTTGTTAGAGTACATAAAACTTAGGTCTTTCTCCTCATGCAATAGCACAGTTATTCCCCACTCTATAAGCAGAAGGACACATTAAGGGAGTTGGTCCAATTGTGTTGCATAAAGAAGAATGGCCAACGTAGATACAAATACAAATACCTTGTGCTAGGAAGGGACATATCTTATTTTGTAAAACAGGGGTATGAAGTCTGCCTCACACGAATAAAGGACCACGTCGGCGAAAGGAGGGGCACAGTTTGTACACAATATGCATGCCGACTGTCTGTTGAAAAACACGTCCGATAACAAGTATGTTGTCAATCAAAAACTCGAGTATGTTCATGATATCAGTTTCAGAGAACTTTTTGGTAGAATCAGTGTTTTTTTGTTTTACAAAATAAGATATGTCCCTTCCTAGCACAAGGTATTTGTATTTGTATCTACGTTGGCCATTCTTCTTTATGCAACACAATTGGACCAACTCCCTTAATGTGTCCTTCTGCTTATAGAGTGGGGAATAACTGTGCTATTGCATGAGGAGAAAGACCTAAGTTTTATGTACTCTAACAAATCTTTAGAGTTCTTCAGAGTCCATATTTGATGCACACCTTCCCTAGAGTAGCTAGTGTCACAGTAACTCTTATGGTAAGGTACATATACATGCAATTGCCGGTCACTATTTTCTGGTGCATGACATATAAATGGGTTAAAACAACATATTGTTGCTCTCTGGTGAAATCTAGTTAAGTAATGTACAGTATTCAGGGGATACAGTATGCGTTTCTTTCATAAACAATGCATTTTTTCGTAATAGAAATACATTAAAACTATGACATACCTCGCCTACTTGATAAATCAGCATACGTATTTGGAATGTCTTTCATACCCAGCACTTCATAAGTCTTTGTAGAACTATAAGACATTGATATAAATTAGCTAATATACACATACACAGTCGGGTGATCAAATGTCTCTAAAGGTACACTTTCTAGAGGACTCAAGATAACAAAATTAATATGCTTAATGATTATTCATGTGCAAACTTATTCATTAGCTAACAATTCCACAATCAATCAAAATTATCTAATCTATGACCTGATTTAAGAAATCATATTAAATATATCAGAATTTCTATCAAATAATACGAATTTTCAAAGGTGATATCAGAAACGTAAATAGAAGGACAGACAATAAAATGATTCGAGCTAGACGAACCAATATTTTCAATAATGTCAAGAGGTTGTTTTAAATATTTCACAAACATCAATTTAAAAAGACATAGAACAAAAAACAATAATAATATGATTATCTAAGACAATGTATACAAAGTAATATATATTATTTTTAAGCGATCTCTTTATTTCTACAAGAAAAACTATTTATTAGCAATCAGTAACATATTTGTTCTTGATATAAATGCTATATTTCCATTATACAATAAATGGTGATTTGATTTCGAATTAACCTTGTATTTAAACAACATTATTAAGAAAAAAATGGTCAAACGTGCTAAAGAGGGTTACGGGTCACTGTAATCGGGCGGCTGTATCGAGAAACAGATACGGTGTTGAAAAAACTGTTGATACTCATAAAATATTGATAAGTGCAATAACATTTTATGCTCGTCTTCAAGAAATATGATAGACAAAACCATGTGTGAAGTTTTATGACGACATATCTCCGATTTCTACGTAAATGTACGAGTTGAAGTGGGGAAACACCCACCGGTAATTTTAGCGATGTATTTTTATCTTGGACAAGAATAATGAGCGTCCTGATTGGATGACCGATTTAAAGCGCACTGACTCCGCATGGTGAACATATGCATGTAAAAGAAATCTATGTTATATTTATTCATTTGTTTGATTTTGGAATATTGTTGATCATTGATGTAAACAAGAAAAAAGGGAAAAGGGGGGATTTTATTTGTGAATTGTACAGTTAAATAAATGCTATGTTTCGACAATTTAAAGAGAAAAATAAAAGTTTGTTGCGACTAAAGCTTAAATCAGCGTTAAAAATTTAACAAATATCAGTGGTTTTGTAAATGAGATTCATTTTAAATAGAAAATCTGAATTTATTATTTATGAATTTATTATTAATGATACAATTTGATATCCCTTGGGAGGGGGATGGGGGCTATGATGAAAATTTTAAATAAAAACACAGGACCGGACGTTAAGCAAAAATAATAATCTAGGATTGTTTTTTTATTAAAAAAATCCAGGACCCCTGTGTCCATGAATTTTTCTTTTAAAGTTAATAATAATAGGTTATTATACAGCTGAAATGATCAATACTATTCTATGCTTAACTTTTAATACGGTCTAAATAGAACAACTGCACAACAGTATTTCGTTTGGAAAATGTTCTGTATCAATACAGATCTCGTAAGCTCTAAACAATCATCGGCACACATGCATGAACTCTTGAAAAGAAGGGTTTAATACTTATAATTCTTAAATTCAATATTGTAGATAGTATTATTCTTGCAAATCCCTGGTCTAAAAATCGCACAAATTAAAATGCCGCGAAATGTTGTTGACGACTTTGGAACATTAACAACATGACGTCATATGAAGACTTCCAGTTTAAAACGTAAAGATCAGGCGTCATTTGGCTTTGTGTACGCTTCAATTTTAATAAGATTTAACTAAAATAAGTTTACAAGGTAGGCATTTTAATTATTTTTGTACATTGTTGTACATATGACATGTAGAATTTCACGTTTTCAAGATGGTGGATCCTCGTAGTTACGGCTTGCAGATTGAAAAGTTCATCGAGTTATGAACAAATAAAAAAAATAAGTGACAGTGTCCTTGTCCAATTAAAAGGCAAGGAAACGATATTCTTTAATTCTATAAGAATTATCATTGAATGCTCTACCATTTATACAAGCTCCAGAAAACAGACGACAGAAATCAACGAGTTACTTCCCTTACATAATGTACAATACGGAAAAAAAAGGACTTATCGGGACGTCCAATACGGAAAAAAATACGGCTTCCGGTTGTACAATACGGAAAAATAATGTACGGTCACATGTCTTAAATGGGTGTTTTTGATTGGATTAAAATTATAGCTGTTTAATAATATGAAATATTGACATCCACACTTGCCTTTTGGACAGCACATTTCTGTGTCAACACTTGTAATATTAATAATAAATATATAGGCAGATGAAATTTGTTTATTATTAATAAAGATGCACAATAGAACAAAATCACATTCAAGACAAATAGACATGAAATTAAAAAGTCAAATGTTGAAGAACAATCAAAATATCTTTCCCGTGATACAATATTGATTTGATTTGAATTATTGTGTTTAACGCCACTCTCAGGAATATTTCAGCTATATCATAGCGACCAGTTGTAGTGGTGGAAGAAGCCGGAATAACCGGAGAGAACCACTGACCATGGGTAATTGGTAAGCTTTATCACTTGCGGCTGCCTGTCGAGTGCACACTTTTTGTAATTTACAAAGACGGGGGTGAACCCACACCATATTGGTGATATGCTGTTAATCCAACTACCTAATTCATTGAGCCACCCGGGCCCGTATGATACAGTACGTTTAATCAATTTAGATCAGTGGTTATTAAAAAACAGACGTGTGAAATGAGTTCCACAATACAAATCTGATGAATATTGATGTTTACAGCCAAACCGTACAAGATAAAAAATACTATAAAAAATAATCAGCCGTAGTAATTCTATGACATGGGTTTTCGTCAGCTATCGGGCAAGTAGGACATGTCTATAATAGCATAGTTTGTGTTTATATCATATTTATAATTCCCCCTCCCCCCTTGTATATGTAATACAATAATGTATTTAGATACTCACGGAGTTTCTACTCTCATGTCCCGTGGATCTGAAAAAAAACATTTAGTAAAGAAAAGTAAGTATTTGCTGTAAAAATCAGGAGCAAACACGAAATAGTGATTAAATATGACATTTTATATCATTTTACATCATATTGTTCAGAAAAAAATACAACAATGAAAATAAATCACTTCTTAGGTCTAGATTCCTTCAACACAAGAAAAAATAAAATCATATGACTGCGGACATAGAGGTTCTGTCTTGACACAGATATACCATGTGGCGAGTTAGAACAGAAAATGTGGGTACAGTGAGTTAGACCGAAAAAGTGGCTATGGAGAATTTAACTCGATTACGCAGTTACGGTGTGTTTGACCAGATATAGACGCTCACTTGTAATATAAGGCTCTAATATATTGTTTCTGTATTATATAGGAAAACATCCATGTATTAAAACATCTTCGATATTGTAGACTTTAAATACTATGTTACCTACAAGTTTTACATATAAGTAGATCTATGTTATAATTCCTACCTTTCTGTCTCTGGTTACTCGTAGCCCCTTCGATGAATTCGTACGTATCATTGGTTTTTGGATTATCAGCAGCTGTTACCTTGTTCCTATCAGATGTAATATAAGAAGAGTTTGAAGATACTAAAGGAGTAATCAGAATCCGTATATCAAAGAAGAACAGACAACACAATGGCCAAAAGAAAAAGGACAAAAGGACAAACAACGATCTACAAAACATACATATAAAGCTAAAGATTGAGTAACATGAACCCCACTAATAACCATGGGTGAACACAGGGGCTCCGGACGGGATATCAGTTCCTGTGGGAAGTGATTACGACAAGTGGAACATATCTGTTTTAATTTGTGACACAGATATGCCATAACGGACAAGAAAGCCATGGTGGCAACCGTAAAACTTTCGAAGTTCGCTTCCCAGTAATAGCAGGAAGACAGGGATTATTAATCTGCAATCATTATATTTGAGAAATAAAAATGTCATGGACTTGATACATTTTTGTGATATATAGTCTTGACATTATAGAGCTTTTGTTACTGTTGACCAATACCATGTCCCATTGTCCAGAGCTGTTCCACGCTCTCCTATGGCCAGATTGTGGATAGGCGTTACCTCTCGATAGGAGAAAGGGGCTGCTCCCAGGTTATTATACAGACAACCTACTTCTAGACCATAGTGGGTAATGTGCTTCGAGAATGTCGTGGTTCTTGATCGTTAAATATCTGTTTTGTAGATTTCGATAAATATTAGCCGTGTTATAGCCGTTACAAAAACGTCATGATATTTTTTTAGATATGGTTCAACTTGTTTTAATATTGTATATTTAAGATCAATGGAATCTACAATGCATTTGTAGACTGCACGGAACAGGTGAGACATCCAATTCCTAGGCCTTATAGAAATACGTTGTATTCATAGACTTGCTAAGTATGTTCTGTATATACTACTTATTATTGTATGTATTACTAAGTATTCATGTATGTATTAATATTACTAATTATTCGTGTATGTATTACTAATTATTCGTGTATGTATTACTAATCATTTTGTATGTATTACTAATTATGTTTTTATGCATTGCTAATTATTCGTGTATGTATTACCTGTTCGACTTTGTTTTATCTCTTCCATCTAACAAACCTGAAATATTAAAGAGGCATTAGCTACGATTTTGACCAAAACAATTATTTGTTTTGGAAATTGGTAAATAGCTTTAAAATGATGAAATAAAGGTAAATATTTCACATTAAACAGCCTATCGTACCACTTTTCGCCTTTTGAGAACGAAAATTACCGTCGATTTCTTATTTCCTTGGAAGCAAATAATTTTACCTCGCTTTCTCCGTATGCAATTGACCTTACTAGTGACAGGTAAAAACGAATAATTTGTATTTTGTCGCTTATTAACTGCACATTTGTATGGTTCTTTGTCCGTAATTAACGCCGACTAAAAGTAGATTTACAGAAAATAAGAAATAAGTGCATTGTTGTACTGATTTAATGACGATTCGGCAAACCCCGTAAACAATGCCGATGATTAATAAGATGGCGTCCATTTCTTGATCAATCTCAAGACACGAGCAGTTGCAGCTTTTTCCCCCGATGCGCGTACATTTCATAACATTTATAAGTTACAGAAACACGTTTTATTAAGGCATCAATCATATCTGATAGTTTTTATGGGTAACTAAAATTTACGATTTTGGCAGATAATGTCCCTTTAAATGAAAATCTAAAATTTGTTATTACTGGTTAAACCTTTACACTGCATATAAATTGTCATTTTGAGAGACTATTGTGGTTAAATATGACCATTTAAATACCCATCATATATATTTTGTTTTCTTGCAAGTGATAAAAAAGTGTTTAAAGTAAGTTATTCATAGTTATTTGAATACATTATATTTTCCTTTCACACTTGTGCGAAGGCAGATGTCAATATGACCACCACAGCGCTACATTAGTGATATCACTTTCATTTCGTCACCATATCAGTATTTATATTAATTTATTAACTGTTACTTTTTATAACTGTATTCCTTACAATTTTCGGATAAAAATGTGTTTGGGTGGTCTTCACATGTATCCTATTTGCTTTGTAGATCGCCCATTATTCATTTATGTTATTTGTATTTATTCACGTACACTGGTGTCCAGAACGATTTCAATATCACATGTTGCACTAGTTGTTTACCAGTAGCATGACAGGTGCCAATAGTAAAGAAGCAAAGCGGACATTTCCTGAGAACACGAGTTCAACCCCGATCTTTCTGTGGGTTCGAGTTGCTAAATCGTTAGTTGTTCTTGTGTTGAGTTTTGTTGATTAGTGTTTTTATTTTTGTCTCTTTTGTAGCCATTGTATTGTCTGTCCATTGGTATCTTCAAACTTTTATTATTTAGTATCCAGTGATTTACATGTGTTTAATTCTCTGATTATTGAAACATACTAATGAATGGCGTATAAACTACGACATGTATGCAGGCTTGACATGATATTACTACCAAGATCTAAGATGGATAACATGAAATCATTACTCGTCATAATGTTAAGCCCTAAATTGTCCCTATGCGTTATAACAAGTGATTATATATGTTACCTTTCTTTCTCCTAAGGAATACGATCCCTAAAATTATCATTACAATAATTAATACACAAGCTACTCCTCCAACAACACCTACATACATGGCACTTGATGAGGATTCCTGTTTTTCTGAAAATATGCATACAAATATAATCATAAGCATCAACAAGTCTACAACTCATCAAAACAGGACGATGACTCACAGAATGGTTGAAAATGGACATTAAAATAGTACAACAACGATAACAATATTAGTAATCTGAAACAGTGGACCACATGATGATATCTGAATATCGAAAAACTTAGTATAGCAACTCAGTATTACAACACACCATTATAAGATAGTACTGTAAATCCAATTTAAAAGCGCACATCCTAGAAACAAAGGTCTTGTATAAATAAATAAATAAAAACTTATTTAGATGTCAAAATATTTGCTCAACTAATAGTATAGTACCATTTAATAGTCGATATTGGCTGATCATAGATCATTTGGTTTTCTCGGCATTGCAGGTTTTATGCTGAAGATAAAGAACATCAATTAAAGTTTTTTTTTATAAATTAAAGTATTACATGACTGTCGGATCTAGTTTGCACTTTTGTTCATTTATATGTATTCCTATAAATTAAATGAACTGGCTCAACATGATGACAAACTGTACTTTCCAATGTACATAACGTTTGTCGAGGATGGTCACATCATAGTTTAAAAACATATCTCATTTTGATGGTATTATGGAAATTTATGGTAAATATTCGATAGGAAATAGAACGAATCAAACTGTTTAGGGTTAGGAATGAATCCTTAACAATACCAATGTTCCATATAAAAGTGCATTCTTGATATAACAATTCTTGTTTATTTAATATAATGTTATGTAAAAAAAGTTTCATTTTATTTTGCTTGCTCGAATGAAATAAATATTTAGTATGTAGATCGCAGATATAATGGTTACTAAAATCTTTTCAGTCGCAGGTTGGTTTTTTTTTTAAATTGAAGAAGAAAATAACATCTGTCAGCTCTATTATCTATATAGATTCCATATGTCAACACAATACACCATTTGTAATTGGCATAGCAATTACGTTTTTGTCAGTTCCTCGTGATTACATACCTCAATATTATACGAAAATGTTCGATAACTCCACAAGTCTGATTGTAAACACATATCTAGAAAGATTTGCCAAGGATGTGGATATATAACCATGGCTGATTTGTGTGGAATCATTGTGAATCATTATAGGTTTTTCATAACAGTCTTTTGAGTTATTTGGCATTCCAATCTTTTGATTATTATTATTATATATGTGAAGGTTATTCGGGAAAGTGTCACGCGTACTAAATTAGATATCTACGTTTTCATTTAAGAATCTGAATGATCTTGCTCAGATGTCACTTATGTGATATCATTCGCCCCAACCTAGACATAAAGAATATGTTCAATGTGAGAAAACAAAATACTGATACCCTAGAAGGCATACCTTTTTCAATTGATGGTACTGTTGATATACTTTGTATATATGTAACACTGCTCCTATAAACCTTATTTTCGGCAAACATTCTTAGTTCATACCATGTGTCACCTTGTAATCTTGATAGTATGTAGGTCTGCTTATTATATTGTGGAATTTGCTGTGTAATCCATATCTTGGATTCATTAATAATACGGTATTGTATGTTGAAAGTTTGTTCATGTCCACCATTATATCCAGGAATCCACTCCACCACAATACGTGTGTCAGTAGAACTAACTAAAGTGAAATTTGTGGGACTCTGTGGGGGACCTACGACATATCAAATGATTTCAAATTAGTTTGAATTCATTGAAATTGAGAATCTATGAAAATATTTTTTGACGAATTTCATTGTGCTCTATCATAAAAAAGATAAATTGATGTAAGCAAACTTGAATCAACAGACAGTGTATAGTTGTTCTAAATTGTCTGATGATCATTGATTTCAGGTTTGGGTTCAATAATTTATTTTATACATCATATATATTTTCTCTATATTAGTGGGGTTCGTGTTACTCGATCTTTATTATTATATGTATGTTTTGTAGATCGTTGTTTATCCTTTTGTGCTTTTTCATTTGGTCATTGTGTTGTCTGTTCTTCTTCGATATACGGATTCTAATTACTCCTTTGGTATTTTCAAGCTCTCTTTGTATCTTGTTTGTTACAATGTACTATATCAACAATATCAATATAAGTTATCTTAGAACACCATCAATACCCATACACAGTACTATATTTTGAAAGAGTATCTTTTTAATAAATATGTAAACTCATGTTTAAAAGTGCTAATACAAATCGAGCAAAAATTTGAAACAAAACTGTACTTTCATATCTATATTAAGCTACCTTAATACCCAATGTTAATTGCAAATTCAGAACTATTTTCTACGAGAGATTTGGTATGTGCTCAGAACATTTCGTATACGTACAAACTGCTATAATTAAGTCATTTGCCCTCAATTCTGGATCTTACTGAGCACCATATATGCAGTATATTTTTTCATAGTAGTCATCTTCGGATAAATGATTAATTACATTTTCACATTCTTAATATAAGATGAACTTTTGTTATTATAATTTACAGTTCCTAAACAATGTTAGTTCTTTACTTAACGTTCCGCTCCCCTTAGAATAGTTGTTATTATCATAGATTGGCTATCTGTACACGATGAAATTATTCCAGAAATGCGTTGTAAAAACTAAATTAGATGCAATGTATCTACGGTTTTTTTCTGTTTTAATCTAAAGACTTAATTTGCGAAAATATATAAAATTCCAAATATGAAAATCGAACAATGTGTAACCAAGTGCAATACTGTTTTTTTTTATTTTGCTCTTCTTTTTCTTTTATCGTTGTTGTTGTGTTTGTTTGTTTGTTTGGTTGGTTGGTTGGCTTTTTCTTGTTGGTATTTTGTGGTATTTATCTTCTTTTATACCTACTTGCAGATTCTAACAAAACAGTATACTGCACAGTTTGACTGACTCCATATGACAGTTGTAACCTACAGCTAACATTGAAGTCAGATTCCTTTAAGTTTGTGATGGTCAACATAACACAGTAACCATCCAGTTGTACATATTTACCATGGAATGTATCATTAACTATTGCTGATGTGTCTGACATGACATATTTGGTTGATGTTGACACTGATGTGTTACCTCTGTACCACCTTAGTGTAGTATATTTAGGTATACTATATACATAAACATTGACATCTACATTTCCACCAAATTCACCATACTGTGTTAATCTGTTGTCATTTGTAAATATTGGTTGAGCTGAAAGGCACACAATAAAATGTGCAGTGGTATATACTATATTAGTTTCAAACAATGTCGGTACGATGAGATAGATAATAAAGATAGTTATGGTATATGTTCCGCGAGTTTATCATCCGCCAAGTAGTCAGTGTTTCGATACTGACATGGGTTATTTAATATACCTATTTCTGAAATCTACAGTTACTAAACATAATAATTATTAGTAAAACTAAGGTTCTCATCCGTTAGCCATAGTTGACCTTAGTCCAATTTTTGGTTGTTCTATTTAGGTCCTTTGATTTTATTTCTCTGAAATACTTTTTTTTCTTTCATATCATTAAATTGTAAGCGTTCCTGATTAAAGTTATTCCCTAGGCGCCTGCATTAAATTAGATATATAAGTTTATATTGATACACTTTACAAGAAAAATTATCAAAGTTTAAATACGCTGTCTGTTTCACTAAAGGTCGTCTATCGTTTAAGCTTAGACGCAAGCGGACTCTTAAGAGTTACGCCCGTTTCACTAATAAATAGTAATTAAGAATTACTAAAAAACTTTATCGCCAAGTTACAAGTGGTGGAGGATAGCTTTAAATCTGGAATCATAACTTACATTCACAAAAATACCATGTTTTGTATTGCCGTTTTCACATGAAGAATGAAATATAACAACACCATCTTGCTTTGTCGTCTTAATGTGCTTTCTATTACAATGTGTATTATATTAAGTGGGGCAGACAGATTGGAAAGAAAATTGAGTACTTTTTCATTTGGCCATTATGTTGTCTGTTCTTCTTCCATATACGGATTATGGTTGCCCTTTTGGTATCTTCAAACTCCTCTAAGTAAAATATCGGATACAAATAATAAATTCACTATTTAAGCATGGCTACATATTAGAACAAAACGATAATACATTGTGATCCTGTAATATTTACAATATTTTACCAAAATAAACGTTAGAGAATACCAAAGGGGCAATTAAAAATGATTAATCCAGAGAAACTTGCAGCATAGAGTACACAATACGAAGAAAAACAAGACAAACACACAGTCCAAGATGTGTTGGACACCGCTATGCGCAAGCAAACACAAATAACGTATATAAGACATGAGCCCTCCTGCAAACAACTGGATGTAAATGTTCATTTTCACAGTACAAAAGGAAGAATGTTATCCAAAATATACTACTGCTAATCATTATAAATAATCCATCTGTTTAGTATCCGAAGACCATCATCCATGACAAGGGCAACGCGAAGTATAAAGGCTGAACGTTTTCCAGTTTGAATCATTTTGCCTTCTCCAGAGCGTACATATCAACAATGACATAATATAGAATAAGAGTATATATGACTAATCAATTACAATCACCATCTTTTACCGATGTTTTTCTCTACGCTAGTATCTCTTTATTCTTAAGTTAGCAAATCACAGGTATTTGTGGATGGTACATATCCCTGTGCAACAGTTTCGTCATTGTTGTTTATATTTATTTATAGCAGTTTTTTTATTTCTTTTTTTTAAAAATTTTGCTTCATTGATTTCGGTTGGAAAAGGAGTAGCAGCAGTATTTGTATTATGTCAGTCGACTGATTTCTAAAAGAGTTCTTCTATTAAGATATTTTAGTAGATCAATAGATTAGCATATTCCAAATAACTACTGTTACTCTTATTATAGAAAAAACCTAAATAAATACAAAATAAATATAATAGTCACACGACAAGAATAGATCTAGCTTTGGTTTATTTATTATTCTAAGAGTTTATCGTATATCTGAAATCTACCGTTGAACTTCAGGACATTTTACACTCGTTTCAAAGATTACAAAATATTCTAAAGTTGAAATTTCACGATATAAAGTACCGCTGCAGTTCAGATAAAACACTATTTTTTCTACCTCAGTTACTGAACAAGTCCTGTTACTTGTTGTGTGGCATGTCAAAATCCTAATTGCATTATTTGCAGATGATTATAACATAATATGATTCTGTCTATTTTTCATACCGCCTATTCGTACATTATAAGATCATGGCTGTTCTACTAACAGCTTATTTTGACATAGCAATATCATAGCTGTTTAACATACCGTTTATATTGACAACCAATTCATGTGTGTTTCACATATCAAATATGTTTACATAAGACTATGCTGTCTGTTTACATACCGTGTATTATGACATAACCAGATCCTGTCTTTTTTACATACCATTTATATTGACATTATCAGATCCTGTCTGTTTTACATACCGTTTATTGTGACATAACCAGATCACATCTGTCTTACATACCGTTTATTATGACATAACCAGAACCTGTCTCTTACATACCGTTTATTACGACAAAGCCAACTCCTGTCTGTTTTAGATACCATTTATTATGACATAGCCATATCTTGTCTGTTTCACATACCGTTTATTATGACATAACCAGATTATGTCTGTTTTAAATGCCGTTTACTATGACATAACCAGTTCCTCTCTGTTGTACATACCATTTATTATGACATATCCAGATCCTGTCTGTTTTACTCTGCCATCTCTGCCTACAATACCATTACCAGCTGTACATACATATTCACCATTGTCCTGATATATATCTTCTCCAGGAATATTTGATAATGTTAGTACACCATTCTGTTCTCCATCTAAATCACGAATCAGTACACCATACTTAGACTTGTGGTGCCATCTATAGAAGGTATATGTACTAGGATTACCTACAAGGACACATGTCACTGTTCTGGTTGCTTCCTTTCGATCATAGGTAACATCACCTATTGTAACAGTTGGTGCATCTGTAAATGAACAAACACACTAGAAGTTAATATGTAATGTGGTCAATATGTGTATCAAATTGTTGGTAATACGAATTGCCTAATGGTATGTAAAATGTCGTTCATCATGTATTGCTGTTTTCCCACAAAACAATTACTTACAACATTCCGTTGAAATTGTGGAAAAACAGTTCATAGAATGCTTCTATGATGTACCAGATGTGCTTAAAGCAAAGAGAAGTATTAACACATATAATACATGGTTTCGGTTAACACGCCAATGAGTGTCTGTCCTGTTTAGAAAAAATGAAAATACAAATGATATGTTATCAATACCCTGAATACACATTACAAAATATAAAAATGTACAACATAATGTTCGCTTTTAATTAAGTTAATAATATTCAATTCAGTTTTTTTTTTTCCTTTTGGCATTAGCAGCATTTCGTCATTCCAAAATATCCACTTTGTTGTCAAAATCGTGTTGATCATTGCGCTTATCCCTAATATATTTGACTGTCTATCCTCTATACCTACACAACTTAACTAGTTTCAGCTTCGAGAGCAATGTGCAAATATCGAAATTTCATTTTAAATTGTCAACATTTGTATTGGTCAGTGTAAAATGTGTAGGATATTAGATTTGATCTGAACTGTTTCACATACAAATGCATAACAGAATGCGTCATGTCAATGTAAATCTTTACCTGTGACAAACCACGAACTATGACAGGGCTAATCTAGTTAAAATGGACACAACAATCATGGTAACATAGATGATCATTCCCTCTGACAGGCAATGATATATGACGCTAAGAAAATATCACTGAATACAAATCCACCATATATTAGCCTCATAAAAATGACATTTACTTTCACAGAAATGACAACATTAACATGAACAATAACAAGGTATATTCATCGGATGATGATGAGAGACCAGATATAAACTATGAGTCCTCAAAATGCTAGGATGAACATCAACAGTGATAATATAATTACATGTACAATACTTAAAACAAGAATCATTCCCTTCCGGTGCACCTGAGTTCACTCCCGGTTTTTAGTGAGGTTCGTGTTTCTCGATCTTTATTGTGTGCATGTTTTGTAGATCTTTGTTTGTCCTTTTGCCCTTTTTCTTTTGGCCATTGTGTTGTCTGTTCTTCTTCGATATACAAATTATGATTACTTGTTTGATATCTTCAAACTCTTCTTACATGTTCAGATATACAATTACGCTTAGCTAATCGTGTTTAACTTACATTTAACATTTAAAGCCATGGAGGTCTGAATACCAGTAGGAACAGCCACATTAACAGCTATACAAGTTAACACCTGTCCATTATCACTCTTTCCTACATTGTATGTCAAGTCAGATATCACTGTATATGTATCACTAGCTGTGATATAACTGGACCATTCTGTAGCATTAGATGTAACATTCTTCTGTCCTATTGTCCATTGTAATGTAGCTTTAGGACGACTTCCTGTTGTTGTGCAGGTTACATTCAGTGGCTTTGTCTCCTCTATGCTCCCTACATTTACAGTAATGGCTGGTTGGAGTGGTCTCACTGAAATAGTATGCATCCTCTATACAAAGTATATGGTACTTATATTTGGTAGAACTTTAAGCTATAAATATAAGACATTTTACTTTCATGTTAAGAGAAAACAGATCAAATCGTTGTGCATCAACTTAATTTCGCACTGACACGTCATACACAGTTAGAAATTCTATTCATAACCATATTGACGTTGAAGATATTTTCATCACACAGCCAAGTATAAATGTTCGAAAACCGTTGAATTTTACAGTCAAATCAAACAAATTTGGAAAACTCTTTGCAAGCAAATACCAAAGTATAGAGGGGCAGGGCAAATTGTTATGTATTGATCTTTGTTGAACAAAGAACCTTAAGAACATCTGATAACTCAAAACATCGAGCATACTTGTATGCTTCATTATATCTTTAACAAACTTCCAATTAGTCCCGTGTCATTTTTCCAGCCAAATTTGTAATAAAAAGTATCTTCATTCTTTGTAATGTTCTCACTTTCTAATTGTTCTTTAGATGCAGCGTCTTATGAATATCAATGATACAATGGAAGGACGATTTCACGATATAAATCAAGAAAAGTTGTCTTTATCAATTCGAAACCATCTATTTTATGTTAATTGTAAGTTTTTATTTCTAGCATGGCAATTTTAGAAAAATCAAAAACATCATGATGACATTATCTAGTACATTTGTATCTGTACAAAGTGAATCAGTATATATAGAACTACTTACAGTTTAGATATATCACTGCTGAATCAGTCAATGAATTATGTGAATAAGCTGGATTGCTGGCTTGACATGTTACTATCTTCTGATCATAAGATCTGTTGATGGTAGTCAATGTATGTTGAACTGACTGAGTCTGATTGGCTACAGTCTGTCCGTCTATTATCAGTACAACATTAGGAGTTGGTTTACCTCCTACTGCTTTACATGACACAGTTAGATCCTGACCCTCTGTTCTTAATAATCTGTTTTCTGGTGTAACGTTCTCTATATTCACACTAGAGGGTGGCACTGTAAAATAATAACTAACCATCTGAATGAAAATAAACACGTCCTCATACCTCTAACGTCACATTGTCGGAGATATTCCTCCTATTGTTGATTATGTCTGTTTATTGCCCTCTGTACTCTAAAGTGGATAATATAATAAATGTGTGCATAACGCGAAAAACAACTGACGACGCAAATGAAAGATAGTGAGGACAAATAGAGAGAATTACATTTCCGGGTGTACAGATTGGGTTTGCATGAAATTGTATACAATTATAAAATTTTCGTAGTTATTTGTGCTTTCTTATTCAGATTACATATCACATTTGGTTACATATTTATGCAATGGTTTGAATATCAGTAGAAGCATGAGTGCAGTTCGCATTTATTGTAATAAATATGCAATTAATTTAAGACTATTTCAGCACGCATCTGAATTTAAAGAATTTAAGAATTTTTAGAATATTAAGTACTACTGTACCCAGCATTTCCTTACCATATCGTTAGGTGTTTATCTGTCGTTTAATAATAAATTGATATGGAATTTGTATAAATTTCGGATTCATTATTTTCTGTGAAGCAAGCAAATGTGTTTTATCTTTTAAGATTTCCACACAACTGAGGTTATGCTCTTTTCGCTTTGTTTTCAGGATTTCATATCTCTACTCTACCATTTCGAAAAGTGTGACGTTTATTTTATTCATAATGATCTGTCATTGTTTTATTTTTCTATTTTTTATGCTTCATAGATCATGAACCACTATCTGTCGTCAACCACTGTGTGTTGTGAACCAATTATCCCTGTTGAGTTCAACCAAGAAGTTTACTAAACCTAGAATATTCATTAAGTTATTGCTACGGTGTAACTTGTTGTAGTATTTCTTTTATTATCGTCAAAAATCCTATAAAAATATTCACGATAATAATTACTTTGCGTTTTTCAGGCAATATATGGATATAATGTATCTCAGTTCAAGCACAGACAACCAATCGTTCCACCCTGTGTTAGATAGTCTCTATTAATATTATCTGGTAACCCAGTGATTATCTTAGCAGAATCAACTTGTATAATTATATTTACACTTCATACTGAACACGTAGTATCTTTGTCATTTCATTCTAAATTACAATCATAAAGATTATATTAATTTCGTCACTACACATGGAGAAAACGGATCAGAAATAATTTTAGAAATATACCTGGTTTTATTATAAGTGACTAATATTTGCTAGATCTTCGTTCAATTCAGCTTCAGTGACAGAAGCTCACATTATATTTGATCATGTGGTGAAACAAGGAATAAGGACAGATAACAGAGAACAGGAGATCCAACTTCAAAACAGAATTTTAAAACTACCAATAAAAAAAAAATGTCCCCCATCTTATAGATAACTAATATATAACAACACATACCTATGAGATGAGAATCAATTGCAAATAGAAAGATTGAATCACTCCATTAATAGGTCCCTCACATCTATACCTCTTTACATCAGACACTCCAACATTCAGTATTTGTAATCTGTAATACAGTCCTGTTGATGGATTCTTAGATACGAATATTTAGAATTATCTATAGTATCATCCCTATCTGCTATGACATTCCATGTACCAACATTATACGTACGCCACGTCAGACTTCTACTTTCAAATCCACATTGTAGAACAGCATCGCCACCTTGTACTACATATACTGAAGTAGGATTTGATACATCATAGGTACAATATACGTTACCTGCACATTAAAGATATATAATAAGAAAAAGTATTTTATACACCTACCTAAGAGATCTAACATTAAATATAATTGTTGAACCACTGCACTAACACCTCCTTCACATCTATACATATTTACATCAGACACTCCAACATTCAGTATATGTAATCTGTAATACAGTCCTGTTGATGGATTCCTAGATGTTGAATATTTAGAATCATTTACAGTATCACCCCTATATGATATAACATTCCATGCACCAACATTAAACGTATACCACGTCAGACTTCTACTTTCAAATCCACATTGTAGAACAGCTTCTCTACCTTGTACTACATATACTGGAGTAGGATTTGATTCATCATTGGTAAAATAGACGTTACCTAGATGTTAAATAAATGTGTCAAATATCAACGTCATTAAATCACGAAACGCTAAAATAAAAAAATATATGAAATACCTTGCATCTATATTGATATAATATATTCGACAGATTCGTATCTTGTAAAATTGAGAAGATTTTAAAATGGCGTAATGAGTCCTTCCATGTCGTCAAACAGCTATTCCTAGGTCAATGATGATAAAACCATTTAG
This sequence comes from Bathymodiolus brooksi, assembly GCA_963680875.1. NCBI lineage: Eukaryota > Metazoa > Mollusca > Bivalvia > Mytilida > Modiolidae > Bathymodiolus > Bathymodiolus brooksi. The sequence goes on along the minus strand of OY804578.1, from coordinate 66,717,119 downwards.
AAATTAGTTGGAATCCCGAAACATTTTAAAATGTACGTGAATACAACATAATGTTGCGGAATATTGTGGCATTATAAGAGCTGGTAATACCAAATCAGTACACGAAATTAAATAAAAATACTAACAACCTGCTAGGAAGTGAAACAAATAATTCCGAAATAAAATTGATTCAAAGTCAGGTAATTGTTCCACTTGCAAAATAAAATATTGTTGTTTTTTGGTTTGCATTTTAAAGTACTTGCTAAATCGTATACTTGATAATGGTTCTAGTACTAGACTGGAATTAGAATAGGAACATATATAATATAGAGCAACATTTGTTTATTTATTCATATAATGTTGTACATTCATTTTTTTAATATAAAAAAATCAAAGATTAATATAGTAAATTTAAGGTGGTAGGCCTATGTTATGGGGGGTAACTCTATTTTCAATTTCTTCTCAAATATATGGTCATCTATGCGTTTGAAAATTCCCCCTCAATTCCAAGCTTCTTGGAAACACAGATTGTTTATATTAGCAGCAGACGACCATGGATTCCTTTCATCAAACTTCATGAAACTTTGTAGGAATATCCACCGTAGTCGTTGCCATGGTAACCAAGGTACATAACGACGTCAGATGTAAACAATCAATGCAATGATCTCATGAACAATCTTGACTGAACTTTTTTCCAGCAATCTCAACACAAAAATATGATTCGAAAAAAGGTTTGCAAGCTATAATTTTCCATATCATATATGATGTGTATATTATTTTTAGATGAATGAGGCAGCCCTTCTATCACCTGGGCAGTTGACAAGAAGTATTGCAGAGAAACTGGATAGAAAACATTTAAAAAGAAAGGAGAAACAGGGAAGTACAGTGTATAAGAAGAAGAGAAATGTGTTGAAGAAAAAATGAAAACAGAGAGAGAGGAAGTCATACATCCAGGAGTCAATCTCTTATCAATCTGAAATTGCAAGTTCTGCAAGTTTATCCGAGGCAGATGCATTGGACATTCCAATAAACCTAATAAAACTAGATGGGTCAGAGTCATTCATATATTTTGACCTGGAGACAACTAGTTTAAGCAGGAACAATGATATTACCCAGATAGCTGCAGTTCACGGTTCTGATATAAATCAAACCTATGTATTTCCTAGACATGAAATATCGGTAGAAGCATCCAAAGTTACTGGAATTACTTGTTGTTTGGCTACAAATAAAATGTATGTGCAAGGAAAAGAGGTTACCTACATAACTCAATATCAAGCGTTATTGATGTTTATTGACTTTTTGAAGGATATTCAAAATCCAGTTTTAGTTGGTCACAATATATGCAACTTCGATATGCCAGTACTTACAAACAGGTTGACAGAGTTTGGTTTATTCTCAACATTTATCGAAAAAACAAAAGGTTTTGTAGACACCCTAAACATGTCAAAAAGAATGTTTTCTAAAAACGAGGTAGACAATTACAAACAGTGTACTCTTGTTAAACATTTTATTGGAACAGATTACAATGCACATAATGTCATAGAAGATGTGAGATCACTACAGCAACTTTTTCAACAGGAGATGTCTGACAATGTAAAACATGATGACTTGCATTGTATTTCATATATAAGCTGCAAAGCATCTTTTGATGAATTAGTTAAATCCAAAACCATATCCAGAGATATTTGTCATAGTCTCTCAAGAAATGGTATTTCATCGTTCCACTTACAAGCTGCAAATAGAAGAGATTCAAAAGGAATAAGATTTTTACTTCAACAACTGGAAATTTCTGCCAAGACTGCATCAACACTTGAAGCTTACTTTTCAGCAGAACAATGAAGTGTTTATCCCTTAACTAACTAAGAGGGGATATAATGATTTGTTCTTCTGTTTGTCTGCCGCAGGTCAACCTTTGCATTAAGGTTCATACCTTAAACACTATAAGCCATAGAGCAATTACATTTGGTGTCTCTGTATTAAAAATATAGCACCTTGATCTACATTTTTGCTCACCTTGCCAGAGGCAATGTGAGCTTTTGCCATTACTTGGTGTCCGCCGTCTGTTAAAAGAATTTAAGGTGAGTGACAGAGGCTCAGCCCACTGAGTCTCTAGTTCATATGATTTTATGGCAAGTTAATATGTAGTGAGGATATATGGCCTATAGAATGTGACCAATGTTATTTAGAATCATTTGTATCTCACAAACTCATGAATGTGTTAATGAATTCAGACAAGTAGCAAACCAGTTAACATTTGCTGCATATTAATAGTGCAAAAATATTTACTGAATATAATATTTGATATGCTACTTTGACTAAGTATAATTAATGGTTGTATCGAACATAACTTTTGTATTGCTACACATGTAGCCCTACTCAGACACATTATCCCGATTAAGAGCCAGCCCGTCTTTGCTATTTTTATTTAATGTTGCATACTCAGCGGAGAATTAACAGATACTAATTTTATAGTCTTTGGTTTGAACCCACGATCTACTACACTCAAAGCAAACACACTAAGTAACTATTACACCACAATGTGGTTATATTAGATATTAGGTATTAGAGGGGGCACAGACTTTATTAATTTGATGACAAAGTGCCCCACAGGAACTTACTGGTTTCTAATCTTATATATGGATGTGGTCGAGTGGTCTATGGCGCTGGACGTAAGGCTAAGCGAATGGTACTGCAGTGTATCAATGGTGTGGGTTCAAATCCCGTCGAGGGAAGAACAAAAATTTGAAAGCTCTAAAATCTAATTCTAACAGTAACACTGTTTTGTTTAATTTTCAGACGTATATATGTAAATGAATGACGAGTAATAGAGGTTAATTGCATATTCTAATGCCATTAGTTTTTACGGTCGGATCTGATTGGTTACTATTGGTTCTACGTAAAATTTTTAATCTACAAGTCATAACTAAGGGGAGCAGCTGGAATGATCCACCATCTTTAAAACGTGAAATCCTGCATTTCATATTTATAACAATGCACAAAAATAATTAAAATGCCTACATTGCAAACTTATTTTGGTTAAATGTCATCAAAATTGAAGCGTACACCAAGCTAAGAAAACGTCTGATCTTTATGTTTTAAACTGGAAGTCTTTATATGACATCATGTTGTTTATATGCCAAAGTCGTCTACAACGTTTTGCTGAATTTTAATTTGTGTGATTTTTAAACCCTATGTAATGCAAGAATACATTTTTATGTTTAGTATTGCATTAGAATAGAGATAACTGTATTGTATTTTAAGCTTTGCGTATGTAAATCTTGGTTTTGCTGTCGCAAATATCCGTTTACCTAGCCCCGCTACGTATCACTAGGTAAGCTCAATTTGCGACCATAAAACCAACGATTTATGTCCGCAAACCTTAAAATACAAAACAATTCTCTCCTAATTTGTCAGTTTTACAATTATTGTTATCTAGGATTAGCTGCAACACAAAATAAATCATCTTAATATTTTTGCTTTATTAGTGTTTGATTATATTTACTTAGCTTTTGAACATTGATTTGGTTTGGTTTATGGTGTTTATCACCTCTTTCAACAAAATTTTAGTTATATCGTGGAGGTCAGTTTATTGGTGGAGGAAACCGGAATACCCTTGAGAAAACCACCAACCTGTTGCAAGTCACAGACAAACTTTACCACATAATGTTGTATGGTTTAGGTATATAGTGTTTAATGCCACATTCATATTTTATTGATTTGTTTGGTTTGGTTGTGTGGTGTTTAGCGCCACTTCCAACAATTACACTTATATCGTGGCGGTCGGTTTTATTGATGGATGCAACCGGAGAAAACCACCGAACTGTCGCAAGCCACTGATAAACTTTATCACATATTATTATACCTCATTAATATGTATTGCTAAATGCGTGTTTCCTATTGGCTCTTTTGCACCAACTGACCTGTGATGATTTGTTTGATCCAATGATAAATATGACCTAGCAATATTGATGCTGTCCAAAAAGAAAATGGTCGCTTTTATCGCTTGAATTTCAAAAAGCATGATTTGACATGTCTTGTTCAGATCGTGATAACAATAAAACAGTCTATAGGTAATATTAAAACAGTGAACAGACTTTAATGACGTCATTTTCTAATTTAATGACGTCAGTTTTAGTACTTTTCGCTCCCCGATCCCTATGTACTCCTCAGTTTCATTGGTGGAGGAAACCTGAGAAAACCACTGACCTGTCTCAAGTCACAGACAAACTTCATCATATAATGTTGTATCGAGTACACCTTGCTAGGAACAGGTTTCGAATTCACAACTTTAGTAGTAATATAATATGCACAGTTGTAAATCCAACTACCATTAGATCAGGACCGCAAAGGCCCCACTGTGAATGTATGCGCAGCACTGTGTAGCCACACCATATCAATTCATTCACAAATTTTACATGAAAAGTTCTATTTAGAGAATTTGTTTTTGTAATATCTTACCCCCCCCCCCTTTTCCCCCACTCAAATTTGTTTACCCAAGACAATATTATAATGCATGAATTGGTTGAATAATTAGGCCAAAATAAAAAAAAGTGTGTGTGGTTCCGGTTACACTCCGAAAAAAAATAGGGTAGGTAGGTAGGTAGGGATTTTTTTTATATAAAATTTCAGATGGAAACAAATAATTTTCATTTACTACCTTTCACTTCTTTGCATGATGCATTTATATATGGTGTGATATCATATACTCAAGATTGATAGGGATCACCCTAGTTTTGACTAATATATTTTTCAAATTAGAAAAATAATTAGACAGAAAGTAAAATGAAAAAAATGATCGGTGTACTTCACAATCTGATCTGTTTTGTAATTTTGAACATCATGAAGGTAGGAAATGTCATTTCAACCAGAATACTGCTTTTAGCCATTTTCTAATTGATGACTGGGACGATGATACTTTTGGTTTCTTTTAAGTGATCGCACTTATTAAATGTAAGTGACAAAACACTGCATGTTGTTGGCCCGGCCTCTCAATGGGGCCGCCATTGTTTCAACTAAAACTAATACCGGAATGGGTGAGGGAAATGTTCCGGAAATTTGGATGGGTCGGGGGTATAAACTTGGGACTGCCGGGTAATCGGAACCACACAATTTTTTTTATTTGGCCTTAGAATTAAATGAATACAATTGTAGGACAGAATTTGAAGGAATTTAACAATACATCTTGCTGGTTCTTTGTAATTACTTAATAAAGTAGAGCCACCTTTGAACCCCTCCACCCCTCCCCGACCTAAAAAAACACCCAAATCATTGCAGTTATTTAGTAATTTGGACATCCACTGTGTCAAATTTAAAAATTCAAAAGCTTTTTGTTATTGATATCTAGTTTTTTTTAATCTCACAAGCAAAGAAACTAGCAAAGGATAACTTTCCTCCAAATTTTCATTTTTTCTGGTCAATCTGGGTGCCATCAATGAAAAATATAATTTTAAATATTTTAAAAATCCGACGGTGAAAGTTTGTAAAATTTGGTTCATTGATGTCTATATATATTTTCTTTACTGTGACATTTTTTGGTGGAAATTAAATGACAGGATTTTTTTCAATAAGATTTCTAATACCAGGGTGGTACCTCATGGCATCCCCCCTTTTTTCCCAATTTCCACTGTTCGAACGTGATTATCTCCAAACAGGATATTCATATATGCTAGATATTTCATATTTATTGAACAATAACACTGTCAAGTGTATTAAAATCAAAATATTCCCTTTCAACCAGAAATAAATGCATATATCTATTAGAAACTTTCGAAACTAGTAGTACCATCTGGCGTCCGGAATACCCCCGAAATTGCTATATTTAGGATGTGCTATGGAGAAAACGGCCCGGTGAAATTTTTTGAAACTTTGGCAGATAATGTATCTAGACATAACTATTCAATGATGCAAATTTAACAAATTGAATGATGGGAAAATGTTAGGGTAACCCAGGTCTACTACCTTAAGACATGCTAATAAACCAAATATATATATAGTATAGCTAATCGTAGATTTTGAATATCAAAATAAGACCACGAGTGACCGAAGTACGCATAAGGTTTAAACGTGTGGGCGGAACTTCCACTTAAAGTTCCGCCCACGAGTTTAATCGTTAATGCGTATTCGGTCACGAGTGGTCTGATTTTGATATTCAAAATGTATGATTTAATTATACTGTTTATTATATAGACTTTCAAAATTTCTTATATATATATTTTTTGTTATTTGTATATTTCATTCCACGCGTATAAATCTACGAGCAACGATACTAAGGGGTTCAGCTGGAAGGATCTGCCATCTTGAAAATGTGAAATCCTACATGTCATATTTACAACAATACACAAGCATAATTAAAATGCTTACCTTGAAAACTTATTTTAGTTAAATGGAATCAAAATTGAAGCGCACACGAAGCCAAATAACGTCTAATCTTTACGTTTCAAACTGGAAGTCTTCATATGACGTCAATGACGTCATGTTAGTTATGTTCCAAAGTCGTCAATAACATTTCGCGGAATCGTATGTGTATTCACCGTAACACCACACGGGACGTAACCACCACACCTATAGTTGTGTAAAAGTAGTTCCCGCGGGAAAAAAAACTGATATTCACTTCACATGTGAAATATCGGAATTTATTTCACGGATAAATCCCCATAATTCACACCTACATCTATATAATAACATCAGATATAAAAATAGCAACTGATTTGTTTTATAACAGTGCAAAACGAGCCGACAGTAACATTATCAACGAAACAAAGATTGTATGTTAATTACTGATAACTAGATACAAAAAGGCAGTATATATACCTACTTTTTAAGATTACATAATAATTATTGCTAATAAGGGTAATAACAAAATTACCGAACTCCGAACAATCTTACAAAGGGAAAGTCAAACCTCATAATTATATAAACAGACAAAATCAGTCAACAACCGAAACCATTTTTTACATACATAATAATACAAAGAAGGGCTCTTTATTTAATGACAGTTTTGTTGTACATCGCTTGCTACTGGATTTCATCCATTTTTAGCATATTTATGCACGTAGTATGAATTATGGACAGTACCGTGATAGCGTCGTCAGTGTTTCCCTGAATAACCATGTAGTCCATCTAATTTGCTGACAGCAATCAGTTGTTTATTGTAATTCACGTTAATAACCAGGAGCTATGACCAATATTATGACCGTCAATGACTTAAGAACTTGTCTATGAGAAAACCATGCAAAACAGTCCGGAAGCAAGGTTGGCCAATCCTTTTCATAATTTGTTGGTAGGTAGACTACCACACAACATTTGCAATGCATCAACTTTTTTCAAATTTTCGAATATCATGACCATAGGAGGCGCCACCTATATTTCTACAATTTTCCCAATAATATGACAAGAAACTAGCCAAAAAGGGTCTGGTTTGAAACCTATTTTATTACTTAAAACACAATATTATTAATTAAACCTTAGTGGTAATGAAATATATTTATAAGGAACTTTATATGTTCAAAACTTAAATGGACCTCTTTCTTTATCATTCAAGGACAGATAACTCCAAAAACATGGCAAATTTCCAAATTTTCAATATTGCAGAAATAGGCTATGTTCTGAGGGCTATATCTCTGAAGGTAACGCTTTAATTTGTTTTATTTTGGTTGTTAGCAAATATTCTTAGACTAAATATATAGCAGATAAATTGTTTTGCTTTGCTTTTGAATATCATCTGCAATATGAGCTACCGAAATCTCCCCTTTTTGTAATATTGCTAATTTGCAAAAATAGGCTATGTTCTGAGGGATATATCTACTAAGGTAACACTTTAATTTGTTTTATTTTGGTTGTGAAGCAATAATCATAGACTAAATATATAGCAGATAAAATGTTTTGCTTTGCTTTTGAATATAATCTGCAATATGAGCTACCCCCCCCCCCTTTTTTGTAATATTGCAAAATTTAAAAAAAAATAGGCTATGTTCTGAGGGCTATATCTCTGAAGGTAACACTTTAATTTGTTTTATTTTGATTGTTAAGCAATATTCTGAGACTAAATAAATAGCAGATAAAATGTTTTGCTTTGCTTTTCAATATAGTCTGCAATATGAGCTATCCCCCCTTTTTGTAATATTGCAAAATTTGCAAAAATAGGCTATGTTCTGAGGGCTATATCTCTGAAGGTAACACTTTAATTTGTTTTATTTTGGTTGTGAAGCAATAATCATAGACTAAATATATAGCAGATAAAATGTTTTGCTTTGCTTTTGAATATAATCTGCAATATGAGCTACCCCCCTTTTTTGTAATATTGCAAAATTTGCAAAAATAGGCTATGTTCTGAGGGCTATATCTCTGAAGGTAACACTTTAATTTGTTTTATTTTGGTTGTGAAGCAATGTTCTTAGACTAAATATATAGCATATAACATGTTTTACTTTGCTTTTGAATATCATCTGCAATATGAGCTATCAAAATCCCCCCTTTTTGTAATATTACCTAATTTGAGAGAAAAAACACAATCTTTACTCATATATGTATTTACTGTCGAAATATGCCAAAGGTGTATAATTTGCAACTGATGATTGAGTTAGGACTTTGCACAAAATAAAATGACTACATTGTACATGAAATATACCAATATCCTTAAAATGTCAATACATATAAATATGGTAGTGCAGGAGTATGGCTAGGATTGTCCTAACAAAATCCTTGCAAAAATATAAAATTGCTTTGAAAATGACATATTCAACATGTTTAATAATAAATACACATTCTTGACATTTACATGTACATAAAATAACAAAGTTTGTTTGAGTAAATAAATATAATTTCTAGATTTAACCAAATTTCATATAATCAAAGGGAAAACATTTGCTTAGAAATCAATAGAATAATTAATGTTTTCTTCACATAACATCAAAATTTAAAGGACGGTAGATCTTTGGAGGATTTAAAATTTGTCCTGGAGATGTCAGTGCTGCATGTTTTCATTCTGCATCAATTTTAAGCAGTCAGTCCTGGTACTGATTTCAGTAGTTTTTTCCTTTTTGAGTTAGTGTGCAAATAGAAACAAAATTTGGAGCTGGTTTATCCTGTCATTTTGTTGTTGATAAGCTTCAGTCATTGTGTCAAGTGTTTCCTCAGAATCATTAGATGCAAATGACAATTTCTTACAAACATTTTGTATAACTATGTCTTCTTGACCTGGTGCAACATATTTCAGAATAACTTGAAAAGCTTCTGTTATCATTTTCGAATAATATGACATTGAACCTTAAAATAGACTTTCCCAAGGCAAACTAATCTGTGAATTCAGCGTTGGAAAATGTCTGGACAATGTTTTCATTGCAGAATTAAATATTTCTTTTTGGGCCATATTGTCTTCCTCTCAGTCAGAGTATTTGGGTTCTCTGGGAAAATACCTCTATAGATTGAGACGACTGCTGAATGTCAGAATCTGAAAAAAAAATACAATATTAAATCATTTATTGCAATCCATCTGACAGTGGTAACAATTATTGAATTCCACATACAGTTCTCTTTATAGTACATAGTAAGGAGAAGATTCTTTTTAATAAACAGCTTCGCATAGCACTGAATAATGAGACAGCAACAAGGCAACTCGGAACATTGAGGCAAGTGTAGACACTGAGTCGATTGACACCGAAATAAATTCTATAAGTAATGTGCTAGACTCCCAAATATTTCAAGAAGTGTTATATACAAGGTTGTACAATATTTGTATATTTTTCGTTTGTTTGTTTGTTGTCGTTTATTTTTTTGAAGGGGTGGGGGGTTAGGGGGCTGGTAGGGCAGACATGACCTTCTTCTTTGGATATAATATCAACTGCTTTCAACTGTTCGCATGATACTGAGTCAGAATATATATGGTTATCATATGGTTCATGGGTAGTTATCTCTATAGTTCTATTTGATATTTCAAAAAATGACCCCCTTTTGGTTCCTTATATCTTGAAAAGCATAATAGCTAGATCAAAACAACTGATACTAAAGTGAGAGCTAGATTTATACAGAATTTGATGAAATAAGCCCCATCAAAATCTGTTCAGTAATAACCTACCATACATCTACCAAAATGATAAAACGGCTCAGTGATCACTGCGTCCATAGTATACATATCTTCATAATAATATTTCGAAAAATATTGGTTTTGTATGGAGCTTTACTTGTTGCAAACTTAGAGCTAGTCTGGCGATGTATTTTCTTTATTGTTATTATGTAAATCATGTAAGTTTGTACTGTAAGTCCTGTGTACATTTACATTTCTGTGTGGTTGTAGTACCTCCCTTCAATTTTAATATTCAGTAAAGGCAAAAGGCCTAGGGGAATGATAAGTAAATCAAGAATCATTTTGAAGTTATTAATTTTTTAATATTTTTATGTAGATCCAGATCCTTCCCATTTTTAAAATATATATAGATTAACAATTGATAAGATTTTTACCTGCTGCAACTGTAAGAAATGTTATGGATATCAGCCAAAAATCTTTACATGTTGATGCCTGTATGCCTCTTAGTTTTGAACATTTCGCATAACTCTTACTAGTCTTAGCAGGATGAGATGGAGATCGGTAGGTCCTCTTCTGTCTTTCCAATATACTCCCAAATCATCTCTATGTCTTGGACATGTTTGAAAATTTATTATAAAAGTGTCTATTGCAAATATTCCACTTCTGTATAGAATAAGAAGACCTTCTGGGGAGGTCAATACCACATGTCATCATGACCATTACAAGAAGTTGGGCTAGGCCGTAAATGTCTTTGAGTTGGCTTGTTACATTGGACAACTGGGACACATATGGCAGTAGAAGCATAATGTTGTGATGTGACACACTCTGATTTATACTAAAAAGCACATTTAAGCCAACCTTGGTCATCAGGAATGACATATCCTACCGTGACATCTGCTCGGTTATGCAATAATGTCGGTCATTTGTATTGATTTACAATTCTCGCTCAGCACGAGACCAATGACGTCATTCTGTATATTCATAGCGTACATAAATGCAGAGGGAATACTTTTCAACGTCAAAATTACAAGATGAGATTAAAACAGAAAAGTTTGAATTGAATAAATTCCATGCAAGTAAAAAAGATCCTTTTTACTAATGTCTTTTTTTCCTGATCATTATGCTTGTTAAATATGCTTCCATCGATGGTATTCCCCAAACATTTATATTTTTCCGGTTTGTTGACACAATCGACATCACAGTTCATGACCATTTCTGGAATGTAGGCCAAGCAAATTGTATTTTAAAATACTTTGAAAATATGATGATTGATCATTCAGATTCCACCATTTTCTAGAAAATGCCCAATTTTACCGGGAAAATACATGCAAGTGCTCTCCATTAGTCACAAAATGGCAGATTATTTTGCATTTCCACTGCTGCTTTAATAACAAATATACCCCTTACTTCTTGCGGTAATGAAATGAAATTCACAGAGAAGATAGAAAACGAATTAATTTAACAGCAATAATCAAAATTTATTGCATAAATTGAACAGAGAATTAAATTAAACCAGACAGAAAAATGAGATTGTCTTGGTAAAAAAAACCTGTCATTATTACAAATAGCATCAACAAAACTGTATTATTACCACTCTGTGATAATAAATGTGATTAAAATAAATTGAAATCAGTCATTAATTGTTTTACCAAAATATGTCGGTCTAATAGATTGTATTGACAAAAGCAAAAACACCAAATTCACTGGATTAAATACTTTTTATGTGGGTAAGCAAGTTTAATATTTGCATCAAATAATTAATTTTTAATACTTCAATTTCAAACTATTTAAAAAAAAACATCTTTTCAAATTTTTCAGACAAATCAATTACACTGAAAAGCTAAAATACTGTACTTTCTTAATCTGGTTTACTTTTAAAGTTTGGTTGGCCTATGACAAAAGCATGTGCTTTATTGAACTTTGACCGACTTTATGTGACGTCATACGACGCCATTTGGAAAAAGGGTGGTAAGCAAATATGTGTCAGTATGTAATTATTATCGATCTTTTTTCCATGGAACTTTACACATGTGAGCAAGAATAGATGAGGAACATAATTAAAAAAGAAAAAAATGTTTACTTTTCAAACATGAAAAAAATAATCAAACATTATCCAATGACTGACCGACTTATTGTCAGACGAGGATATTTACCGCCTTTCATTCAGGCATGCATTTCCAATGTAAACATTGAAGTGTATTTCAGGGGAGGTAACTAAGTAAAAAATGGGGCACCATGAAGGGTATTTTAGTGATGTTTTGTTTAAATTTTGTAATAATTTGTCAATTAAGACTAAACCTAATGCAGTGTAAGTGCCAGTTTACATAATTAGAGAGGAAAGTGTATATGAGTTGCATAACATGAAGAATATTTTGGTGATTATAGGAATATTTTACTCTGGTAGTTGAAAAAGGAGTTTCTTACGGCCACTTTTCACCCCTTTTATTATATTTGCACCAACTACAACACAGATATTATGTATCAAGTATTTTTGTGTAATTGATTCAATATAAATATGTGAGTTCCAATCAGTATTGGTGGATTATTTTCAGAAAAAATTCTACTATCAGTCAGAGATTTTCCCACTTTTGTCTCTAAAATCATCACTTTTAATTTGTTCAAAAAGTACTATAATACTCATTTGCAAAGCAAAACCTTCTACATACTGAATATTTTATCCCTGTCTGTTATAAAAATAACAAAAAGAAACAAATTTAGGCGTTATTCTTACAAGATATTAACTTTTTGGAACACCATACTAGATCATTCCCTTTTTACATCTCCTTATTTGGAAAGTTGGCACGATGCCAACTTGTATGCTTTAATGATTAAATTGACTTTTAAAGGTTGTTAAGATGTCACTGTTGTCTCTAAAACATAAAACTACATTATTTGTCTCTTCAATCTAGAATACGGTGGTATTCAAGATGGGCAATTTTACACTTGAATATGCTTACTCTGGTATTTGAATTTGTTCTAAAAATAGAAATGGCTATTAATGGAGTCACTACATGTTACCCTTCAGGACACATATGATATAAATCTGATTTTCCAACCTTGCTTCTGGACGAAATCTTAAATTTTGCATGGTTTTCTCATAGACAAGCTCTTAAGATAAACTATATCACTTACCAAAGATTGCCAAGAATACCAAGACCTGTAGAGATGATAGTAACATCGTAAAATGATCATAATACTTCCTTGTTACCTGTCGGTACAGGTAACTTCCTAATGCATGCGCCAATACATGTTCATATTTAAAATCGAACGTGTATATAGGGTATTTAAACATATTCATTCAATATTTTAGATGGAGAGACCAAGTAAGGAATATTTAATATATATTCGTACAATATACGTACATTATCGTGCATTATTGGTAAATATAAAATTGATGTGTACGATAATCCCACTCAGGCGAGGTATACGCCATAAAACATTATATGATAAAGTTTGTCAGTGACATACGAAAGGTTGGCAGTTTTCTCCGGGTACTCCGGAGTTTTCCACCAATAAAGCTGACCACCACGATAAAATTGAATTATTGTTTAAAGTGGCGTTAGATACCAGAAACCTAACCCTAATCAACATGTGTATGAGCTTTATAAACAACCAGAAAAGCGAGCTTTGTGTAATATTTTGAGACCTCTTTTGCAGCGAGTGCAAATGAATTTTATAATTTCCGACAATGTACGTATACATTGTGTTTTCCTTCTATGTCATAATGTGAAACTTGTCTTAAAAATGGAGAAAGAAGATCGTTTATAAACGTTTCTATGTTGTATTCTGTGAAGATCGTGCTCATACTGATACCGTTTCTTACCGTCGCTAAGCATGAACTATGCACAAGAAAAAACTATATCTTGGGAAGTAACACATAGATTATGCAGTAAATGCAATGTTACTGCTCAAATCGATGCAGTGTAGAATAGATTCAACCACGGTTTAGTGTAAAATATCAAATAGTGAATTACAGTTATTCGAATTAATGCATTATATGCCCAAAACTGTTAGACAATCTGGATTCCCAATCGGTTGTCTTTGAGAGTACCCGATGAATGACATTACATAAACTTATCATGTCCATTACATAGATTAGGAGTCCACGTTTTTATTATGTTAATTGCAATAATTATTTCATTTCATCAACTTATTTGGTAAGGAATGTGTTCTACATACTCCATTATTAAATGCAGTAAATCGTGAAACGTTTTTAAAATGATAAATGCGACAAACAAAAAAGGACATTTATATGTATAGGAAAATTCAGCAAATATAATATATACCAATGAAACGAAAGTTTAAACAGTGAGGGTCATCAATTCCACTAATATCAACAAAACGAACAATGACTGAACCACTGTGTGTGAATTAAAATGATTGCATAAAACGGATCTAGCATTAGGCAATACAAACAATGTTAAACTTGTGAAATTATATGTTGTTTTTATTTTAGGGATGTCGATTTTGTTCCTTTCTATGAATTTTCCATAAGATTTGGCAATGTTCCGACAGTGTGGTATTTTGTTCTTTTTCTTGTTATTGTTATTGCATATGTTGCTATTTCCTAAATATTTATAATAATGAAAAACGATATAATTTCCAGGTAGATCATGCAGTGCCATGAAAGACGACGTTTACTACAGAAGAATTTTGTGGGTTTTTTTTTTTTTTTTTTTGTGAATCATTATCAAATATTATTAACTTTATAATAATGGTAGGTCATCATGTAATATATAATAACGTAAGTGAATGTAGAGATGCATATCAGCGATAGCAAGTTTATAAAGAAATGTTTATTTTTAAAGACACGTACATATTTATATTAATTTTTTCGTTTCTCTGAGTTTTACTACAATGTAAAGGACAACGTATATATAAATTAATCATGAAGATCATTCTCTGGTACGCAGAAGACGTTATCTTCCTTATTTGAAGTTGAAAACAGACATATTTTTAGTTAGATAATATCACACGCCATCCTGAAAAAACATCAATGTACACGACAGGAAATACAATGAGGTTTCCAGATAAAGATTTATTCAGCTGATGAAAGACAAAGATACACTATACCTCTATACAGTTATTCTCTCCTTAGAAGGATCTTGATGTTTTATATTAACAACACTGAAGTATAATAATACAAATTACACAGGTAATATGATGTTAGTACAACTAGAGGACAAAACAAAACAGATACACATGAATTTTCAAATTTTTGCATATTTCATTGTGATATTTTAATCCTATGTATATCATCGTTCTACGGCTACTGATTACCTTTTGGTAGGCTTCAAACTGTTCTTACCTGTAATAATCGGACATATATGTTCATACGTAGGTCAGTGAAAACGTTTGCATTGGATTTTACACTTCCATATTTTCCGGCGCTATATTAGAAGAGTTTGAAGATTTCAAAGGGATAATCAAAATCCGTATATAGAAATACCTGTAATGTCATAAACAAAATTCCACGCTGATTATCACAAAGTTCATCAGAAAACAGCATAAAAGTGAACATAATTCTACGTCTTTCTAACGATTTAAGAGAGCGTTCCAGAGATACACCTGTTTTTTATAAATTTTAATATACTTCATTGTGATATTTTAAACCTATGCATATCGTCGTTCTACGGCTACTCATTACCTTTTGGTAGGCTTCAAACGGTTCTTACCTGTAATAATCGAACATATATTTGCATACGTTGGTCAGTGAAAACGCTTGCATTGGTATTAACATATCCATATTTTCGGACGCTATATTAGAAGAGTTTGAAGCTATCAAAGTGGTAGTCAAAATCCGTATATAGAAATACCTGTAATGTCATAAATAAATTCCACGCTGATTATCACAAAGTTCATCAGAAAACAGCATACAAATCAACAGAATTATACGTCTTTCTAACGATTTGAGAGAGCGTTCCATTGTGTGTTGAAAGGGATATTAGTTTTAGAGGCTGTGTGTTGTATCACCGCAATGTGTTGTAGATTTTGAACAAGATATTGGTTGTAGTAGGTTCTCGCTATATCTCCCCAAGCATGATCTAGGCTGCTGGAATGGCTATTGGTGGTTGATGCCTTACGCTGTAATGTCCCCAATGTGCTGTAGGCTGTTGAAATTACTATTAATTGTAGAAGTTTTATGTTGTATCCCCTCAACGTACCGTAAGATGTTAAACTGGCTATAGGTTGTGGAATCATTGCACTGTAACCCTCCAACGTGATGTAGGATGCTACAATGGCTATAGGTTGTAGAGTCGTTACACTGTACCCCTCTCCCCCTCCTCCAACAGGCCGTAGACTGCTAAAGACAAATGACAGATTATGACAAGTGAAAATATGTAATAATTAACTGAATCAACGAGAACATCATATGTGTATGGTTGTAGAAAAATAGAGCATAATTATGTAATAATCTGTCACGCTCAAAAACAACTGCCAAAAATTAGAGGGTCGTCGTGGTCGTGATCGCATCTAGATGGATTTCCAACTACCTGTGCATTCAATACATAACACCACTAATGTAGTGCGTTCGATACCCGCTCTAGGCGAGGTGTACTAGATACAGCATTATGTGATGAAGTTTGTCAGATCGTGGTATTCCGATTTCCTCCTTCAATAAAACTGACCGTCACGATATAACTGGAATGTTGTTGAAAGTGGCGTTATTTTATGCAAAGCACATCCTTATTATTTGGTATATGTCTAAAACGAGATACACTTGAATTCATGATTTTACATATTTGTGTACACAGTATTTGTTGTGAACATAGTTACTGTGGGATTTCATGTGACTATGTTTTCTGTGTGATCTACCGACAGCAATAGTATGTCCACTTTTCTACGACAGTGAGTAGGTATTGCAGGAACAGAAAATAAACGATGTATCCCTTAAAATCACACAAATATCGCAATAAAAACCACATACAGTAACGTAGACAGCAACGTCGTTAACTGGGTATTATGCTTCCTGGTTCATATGTGTTAGTCCTGAAAAATGACTTTATTATTAATATATACTTAGTTGAAGTGTTCAGATAGTTTTTAAGGAGATGTCTATAAATATTTAGTAGTATTTCAAGTACCATTGAAATCTATATGTAGAGTGCATGTATGTAAAGTAACACCCACTCAATGTAAATATTACCAAGGAATCGAGAAAAGATACCGAATGGTGTATTGCGTCTAATAATTCGACCCAACAGTGTTGAATGTCAGATGTTTTGGCTGACAACCTTGTTATTTTTGGCTATGTGATATTTCCCTCAGCAAGATTCAAACGCTTTACATAATTACAAGACATGTATCATCATCGGATGTTAGGTTTGGTTTCATTTGGCAAAGTATGATATTAAAATGCATCACAAAAAACGACGATGAACGATTGCCATGAAGATATCAAATAATATCAAAGACTTACTTAGGTGAGCATAAAATGAAAGCAAAAACACAGAGCTCTCATCAAATTATTTATAAGACCAAATGACAGGATAAGACAACTGGAAATAGCCGTTAATTAAATGAATCAACTAGAACATCACATCTTTATGGTTGAAGATAAAGTGAGAATAATTATGTTTGTCACCCTCAAAAACAACAGCCAAAATGAAGACGCACATATGCTTTACATGAAGACTATTTAATCAGTCCCTGCAAGACACAGAAAGCATGCGATATTATTAAACATTGATGCAGTTAGAGTGTGGTCTTCAGTGGCGCGAGAACTGATATCTCAAAATAACTGTGAGTTACTGATGCCAGCTCTCTTCATGGACTCATTTGATATTTACAGATGCAAACATATCACAGCATGTTTCAATACAAAGACTGTTTTGTTTATCTTGAAAGAAGAATGTAGGTCACATATATTATACATAATACAGTATCAAATGGGTAATTAGAAGCCGTAAATAAAACACGGATAGACAATACAACGACCAAACGAAAAAGGACAAAGGGACAAACGATCAGCCACAAAACATTACACAGAAAGATCGAGCAACAAGAACACCACTACAAACCGAAGGTGACTCCGTTCCATAGCAGAGTTGGCAGTTTCTGCTCCACTGGAGTCGTATTCCTAAGCGAGACAAACATCATATATAGAAATCATGTTGGACATCCGTATGCTTAAATCACTGCAAGTAATACTTTTAAAGCATCAACATCCTACAAAACAATAGAAATGAAGACGAATCGAATATCTGTTACTCAGAAATCATAGCGTACAACATCATGTTTTATGGAACAAAAACATGAAAACATATAATTGACAATATGAATAACACGACCCACACTACTACATATGAAAAATGGTGTCGAACTCGGCTTCTCTTGAAGGGTAGCAGTTGCTGGGCCCCTGGGTGCATCCGTTTGTATCATTATTTTCAAAAGGAACATTATAATTGTAATTCATGACACTGGCTTCATATTGTTTTCAGTTTAATTGAATACTATGAAGTGCTACATGCAGAAATATATCAAGACATAAGCTTTTACCCTTTATCTGACATTGGTGAAATTATAATATAATCTGTGATCATGTTTGGCACATCAACATTTCTTAGAGAAATAGCTTAATCGATCTGCTACCAGCAATATAATTTTCAACGGCGTGTGTTCGAATCCCGCTTTTAGAAACAATATTAAGAAAAATGACATATAATGCATCTAACTCTAACACTGTTGGCTTGGATTTTCAGAGGTATATTTGAATTATTTAACACAATTAGTATCCTAGACAGTTCGAGTATTTACATTGCATGAATATCACTGCACACTCACACTGTATATACATTATATATGTATCCCTTTAAAAACTATTTGAAAACTATTGATGTATTATACGAAGGTCACTTTGATTGACTAAACACTATGAACCAGGAAGTATAATACGTAGTTAACGATGTTGCTGTCAACTTTACTGTCTGCGGTGTTTACTGTTTTCTTCGGTAAGTCACATACTTTACTTTCTGCTACTGCAATAGCCACACATTGTTGTGAAAGAAGTTACTGCTGGATTTCATGTGACAACAGCGATTGTGCCCATAAAAATGTACTGAAATATTTAGAATAAAAGTATGAATTCAGAGCACAGCTCATTGTAGACATAAATCAATGTATTATTAATCAAGATATGGCTTACATAAAATTGCAATGGATGCTTAATTGCAGAAATCTGGTATGTCGTTAAAGATATATTTATAAACAGCCAGTATAGTATCTCCAGGCCAACACTTCAAAATACAAGATTTTTTTGTATTTTGATGAAAACACATTCGACAAAAAAGATTAATTCCAAAATTAATTTCTGAAGGTGAAATAGAAAAAAAAACAGGCATGTTGAATATTCTAGCCGAACAGAAATACTTTTATAAATCTTTATATAGTTCAAGAAGAGTTTGAAGATACCGAAGGGGTAATCAGAATCCGTAAATCGAAGCAGAATAGACAACACAATGGTCAAAAGAAAAAGGACAAAGGGAAAAACAACGATCTAAGAAAACATAGGCATAAAACTAAAGATCGAGTAAAACGAAGCTCATTAAATTCTGTAATAAATGATAAACACAAATATTATCTTTTAAATGATGAAACCACTTTCGTAACTGAAATATATGAGGATCAAAAGCAAACGTGTAAAGGAGAAATGACGAGAGGGGAATGTCTCAAAGCTGCAAGAAAACATGAAATATATGACATACTAGGAATACGAAGCATCCCAACAAATTGTTAGCTTAGGCCTTTCAAGTAAATTTACAGTCATCAATACACTTTCACTTTTCTAATTACTAAATCTTCTGAAATTTGAACAATTTTTTTTTATTTGTTAAAGACTGATTAAATACAATAACAAACACCTTTTGGAGAAGACATTCTTGACATTAACAGTAATTTACAAAATGATAAAGTAACGAATGGGAATGATGTATGGGGCCAAAATTCATGTCTAAATAGTCATATTAAAGCCATTAGCAAATCTCCTTATTTGAAGATTTGAATTGGAAAGGACATCGTGTTAATCAAATGCGTTTGATATAGGAAACACCGAATGGCGGTGCCATTGATTTTAAATCCTTTTTACACCCAATCTTGGAGAAAATCATGCAAAGCAGTCCTCATGTGGGGTATGCAAATTTTCATGAAATTTTGTGTGTTGATGAGTCATGGTAGTGAAAATGGCCATACAATGTGTTGGGTAGACAATAGTTTGTTTTTTTATCGATTTATATGACCAAATTTCTTCACATTTGACAAGTTGACAAGGACACTTATTCCTAAAATAATATTTGT